>JBBGZY010000159.1:4825000-5425000 GCA_037952925.1 Lithobates clamitans
GCAGTTTTTTCAAAACATTCCTGCACTGGAAGCTGACCGAGTCACATCGTCAGATTGTGTCTCCTGAGATTATTAGCCTTTTTTTCTATTCAAATATATTGCTATCGAATTATTATTGTATACATTGTTAAACATTTTTAGTTTTTTCAGGTACACCGGTATCAGTCACCACCACCATGCCACGAGCTTCACGACGTCGGTCCCGTGGAAGGCGATCCCGTCAGGAGGGCGGAGAGGAGCCAATTGCACACCAGACAAGAGGACAACTTCAGAGGAGACAACACCCAGCGCCACAGAGTCCACCGGCAATGGAGCAGCCTAACTGTTCCATTTGCCTCGGTGAGTATAATGCAGATGACACCCGAACATTACCATGTTTACACATGTTCCATTCTGCTTGTATTAACAGATGGCTTCCACGATCCCAAACTTGTCCTGTCTGCCGGGCATTTGCTCCACCAAATGAAGACCCTGTCTTGCAGATTCTTGTTGTCGCGAGGATTAATGAAAATGGAGGCATCCAAATGGTTTTCATGTAATGTACAGTTTACCACTCATGCCTCAAAAACAACATGGGGCAAAGTACAGTATACCAATATGTATGTTTTTTTAATATTTCCTGCTTAGAGCCCTTTCACACTGGGGCGGGCGTCGGCGGTAAAGCGCTGCTATTGTAAGCGGCGCTTTACCGTTGGTATGCGGCAGCTAGCGAGGGGGTTTTACCCCCCACTAGCGGCTGAGAAATGGTTAAAAACCACCGCAAAGCGCCTCTGCAGAGACGCTTTGCCGGCGGTATAGCCGCGCCGTCCCATTGATTTCAATGGGCAGGAGCGGTGAAGGAGCGGTATACACTCCGCTCCTTCACCGCTCCGAAGATGCTGCTAGCAGGACTTTTTTTACCGTCCTGCCAGCGCATCGCTCCAGTGTGAAAGCCTCGGGGCTTTCACACTGGAATGAAAGTAGCGGCACTTTCGGGTCGGTTTGCAGGCGCTATTATTAGTGCAATAGCGCCTGCAAACCGCCTCAGTGTGAAAGGACCCTTATAGTATAAAATGCCAGGAAAAAAAAATATACTTCAGACAAGTACCACCCTGGGGCGGCCTCTAGGTCGCGGGTGGAGGCTCCCAGACAAGTACCACCGCAAGGGAGTCCCTCCACCCTGGGGCGGCCTCTAGGTCGCGGGTGGAGGCTCCCAGACAAGTACCACCGCAAGGGAGTCCCTCCACCCTGGGGCGGCCTCTAGGTCGCGGGTGGAGGCTCCCAGACAAGTACCACCGCAAGGGAGTCCCTCCACCCTGGGGCGGCCCCTAGGTCGCGGGTGGAGGCTCCCAGACAAGTACCACCGCAAGGGAGTCCCTCCACCCTGGGGCGGTCTCTAGGTCGCGGGTGGATGCTCCCAGACAAGTACCACCGCAAAGGAGTCCCTCCACCCTGAGGCGGCCTCTAGGTCGCGGGTGGAGGCTCCCAGACAAGTACCACCGCAAAGGAGTCCCTCCACCCTGGGGCGGCCTCTAGGTCGCGGGTGGAGGCTCCCGGACAATTACCACCGCAAAGGAGTCTGTCATGGACATACTACTTCCAGACCTGCAACAGGGCTCAGGCGCATCCCCACCAACAGGTTCCCAGTAACGAACAGGCGTGCGCCAATGCGCATGTGCCGATGGCGGAGATCGCACGCACAGTGATTCGGCTTTGGCGCCCAGTGGCCTTTAAGAGGGGCTTCCACCATTCAGCTCTTGCTGTTTGATCTGCAGCTTCACCTGTGACCTGTTCCTGTAATCAGCATCCGATCACCTGACCTGGCTCCCTGACCACGCTGCTGTCTCCAATCCTGAACCTTGGCTTTCCCTGACTCTGATTCTTTTTACCTGCCTGTCTGATCTCCTGTTACCAGAAACCAGCCTGAACTTGACTATTCCTTGCCTGCCGATTCTGTTAAACTGATCCACTGTGTATGACCCGGCTTGTCTGACCTTGCTTCTGCCTGCTGTGTGCACCCTGCTGACCTGCATCCAGCTTACCTGCATCCTGCTGACCTGCATCCAGCTTACCTGTAGCCTGCTGACCTGCATCCAGCTTACCTGCATCCTGCTGACCTGCATCCAGCTCACCTGCACCCTGCTGACCTGCATCCTGCTGACCTGCATCCAGCTCACCTGCATCCTGCTGACCTGCATCCAGCTTACCTGCATCCTGCTGACCTGCATCCAGCTTACCTGCTGACTTGTATCCAGCTTACCTGCACCCGGCACTCCAGCTAGTTCCAGTGTCTCCCAGTGGACATCATCTCCAGTTCCAGAGAATCCACCAGGCACTCATACCCCGCTGTGCTCCTACGGTCACTGTCCTCAACTCCAGTTATCTGGGAACCCGGGCTGTACGAGAGGTCTTCCTCTGCACGTCAGGCTCACATACGAGGTACGTGTCAGAGTCCCTCCACCCTGGGGCGGCCTCTAGGTCGCGGGTGGAGGCTCCCAGACAGTTACCACCGCAAAGGAGTCTGTCATGGACATACTACTTCCAGACCTGCAACAGGGCTCAGGCGCATCCCCACCAACAGGTTCCCAGTAACGAACAGGCGTGCGCCAATCGCGGAGATCGCACTCACAGTTATTCGGCTTTGGCGCCCAGTGGCCTTTAAGAGGGGCTTCCACCATTTAGCTCTTGCTGTTTGATCTGCAGCTTCACCTGTGATCTGTTCCTGTAATCAGCATCCGATCACCTGACCTGGCTCTCTGACCACGCTGCTGTCTCCAATCCTGAACCTTGGCTTTCCCTGACTCTGATTCTTTTTACCTGCCTGTCTGATCTCCTGTTACCAGAAACCAGCCTGAACTTGACTATTCCTTGCCTGCCGATTCTGTTAAACTGATCCACTGTGTATGACCCGGCTTGTCTGACCTTGCTTCTGCCTGCTGTGTGCACCCTGCTGACCTGCATCCAGCTCACCTGCATCCTGCTGACCTGCATCCAGCTTACCTGCATCCTGCTGACCTGCATCCAGCTTACCTGCAGCCTGCTGACCTGCATCCAGCTTACCTGCAGCCTGCTGACCTGCATCTAGCTGACCGGCATCCAGCTTACCTGCATCCTGCTGACCTGCATCCAGCTCACCTGCATCCTGCTGACCTGCATCCAGCTTACCTGCATCCTGCTAACCTGCATCCAGCTTACCTGCATCCTGCTGACCTGCATCCAGCTTACCTGATGACTTGTATCCAGCTTACCTGCACCCGGCACTCCAGCCAGTTCCAGTGTCTCCCAGTGGACATCATCTCCAGTTCCCGAGAATCCACCAGGCACTCATACCCCGCTGTGCTCCTACGGTCATTGTCCTCAACTCCAGTGATCTGGGAACCAGGGCTTTACGAGTGGTCTCCCTCTGCATGTCAGGCTCACATACGAGGTACGTGTCAGTATCAAACAGCCATGCCTGAGCCTGCAAGAGGGACCTCTGCTACTGATGAAATATGCCAATTACGCTCCGTCCTCACTCAAGAGGTGAAATCCCTTCAGGACAGCTATGAACACCTGGTGAGACAAGTGCAGTCCTAGACGAGTACTACAAACCTTTCTTCCAGTAGGTTGTCATCAGAGTCTTCCCCCGCACTCCCTGTAATGATGTTATCTCCAGAACCCAGGGTCCCAATTCCGGAGAAGTTTTCTGGGGATCGAAGCAAGTTTCGGACTTTCCGTAATGCATGTGAGCTGTACTTTTCCTTACTACCCTTAACCTTTTCGCGGGAAAACACCAAGGTGGGGTTTGTTGTCTCACTTCTGCTGGGAGAACCACAAGCCTGGGCTCATCACCTGCTGGAAGAACACCATGTTTCTCTGGACTCTTTGTCATCCTTCTTCGACGCAATGTCACTCTTATATGATGACCCCCAACGAACATCCACTGCCGAAGCTGCTCTTAGCACGCTCCAGCAGGGCCGCAGAGTGGTCGAAGATTATATAATGGACTTTAGACGCTGGAGCGCGGATAACCAGTGGAACCATGCAGGTTTATGGCACCAGTTTCGCCTAGGCTTGTCAGAAGGACTAAAGGATGAACTGGCTCGGGTCGGTGTACCAAATTCCCTGGAATCCTTGATGACCCTAACTATTCAGATAGACCGTCGTCTTTGGGAACGCAGGATGGAGAGGGTGACCCAGCAGACTCAACCAACTTGGATGTTACCCCAAGTGCCTACGACCTCTCGTCCTGTTCCCCTTAGACCGGTCCCAGTTAATCCTGCACCAACCAAACTAATACCGGACTTTCAGAAATCTGGGCAGGTCGGACTAATGAGACCCGCATTGTCTGCCGAGGAACGTCTACGTCGGCAACAGCTCAACCTGTGTTTGTACTGCGGGGGACCGGGCCATTATGTACATTCGTGTCCTGCCAAGTACAGTAGATCTTCATCCATCCCACCACACAGTCACCCAGCTCTCTCTACTCACCCTGCTATTCCCATCACCCTTCAGTTTTCTGGAAAGACTGTGTCTGTTACTGCAATAATAGACTCTGGTGCATGCAGTTGTTTTATTGATTTGAACTTTGCCAACCAACAACGCATTCCACTCCAGCACAGGGCTCAAGGACTTTCTGTTTTCTTGGCAGATGGATCCCGTATTAAATCTGGCCAGGTGACTCAAGAGACTCCCCCACTGCCTGTAATTACTGTCTCGAACCACAAGGAACTGCTTAAGTTTGATGCTATTTCTTCCCCTCTGTTCCCGATCATCTTGGGTCTACCGTGGCTTCAGGCCCACAACCCGCAAATTGACTGGGGCTCCGGAGAGATCAGGTTTCAGTCCCTCTACTGTCAAGAACATTGTCTGCCCTTACCTTCCAAGATATCTGGCCCTTTGCTGTGCCTGGAAGCTGACTCAGAATTACGCTGAGCAGTACCTGAACAGTATCACGAGTTCTTAGACGTTTTTAGTAAACGAGGGGCAGAGACACTTCCTCCTCATCGTTCCTACGATTGCCCGATTGAGTTACTGCCCGGAGCTGAAATCCCCTTTGGGCGAATTTTCCCTCTGTCTGAGCGGGAGTTGGAGGTTTTAAAGGAATATGTTGACGAAAACCTTAAGAGGGGGTTCATCCGGCCATCCACCTCTCCAGCTGGGGCAGGGATCTTTTTTGTGGAGAAGAAGGACCACTCATTGCGTCCTTGTGTGGACTACAAGGTCACGGTCAAGAACCAGTATCCCTTACCCCTGGTACCTGAGCTTTTTCAAAGATTAAGAACTACTGTTGTGTTCACCAAACTCGATCTTCGTGGGGCCTACAATTTGGTTCGCATTCGTGCAGGGGACGAGTGGAAAACGGCCTTCCGTACCAGGTTTGGCCATTACGAATATCTGGTGATGCCCTTCGGCCTGTGTAATGCCCCTGCTACCTTCCAGCACCTGATAAATGATATCTTCAGAGACTATCTGGACATTTTCGTCATAGCCTACTTAGACGATATCCTGATCTTTTCCTCATCCTTGGATCAGCACCGGAAACACGTCAAGATGGTACTCTGCCGACTCCGTCAGCATGGCTTATACGCCAAACCAGAAAAATGCGAATTCGAGCGGCAGAGTATCCAATTTCTGGGCCTGGTAATTTCCACAGAAGGGTTCAAGATGGACCCACAAAAAGTCACAGCTGTTCTGGACTGGCCTGCACCCTCAGATAAAAAGGGGGTGCAACGTTTTGTTGGCTTCGCCAATTTTTACAGAAGGTTCATCAAAGGATTTTCTGCAATTATCTCTCCGATCACCCAGCTAACAAGACAAAACGTCCGATTCCAGTGGAATCCCCAGGCTCAAGCTGCCTTTTCTACCCTAAAGGGACTCTTTACCTCTGCCCCCATCTTGAGCCATCCGGATCCCTCTCTTCCTTACCTACTCAAGGTTGATGCCTCAGAAACAGCTGTGGGGGCAGTTATTTCTCAGCGCCAAGGACTCAAGGATCTCATGCACCCCATAGCTTTCTTCTCTCGGAAGCTTTCGCCTGCAGAGAAGATTTACGATGTGGGGGATCGTGAACTTTTGGCCATTAAAGCTGCACTCGAAGAATGGCGATACCTGCTAGAGGGAGCGGCACATCCCATACTTATCTACACGGATCATAAAAATCTGGAATATTTACGAACTGCCAAACGTTTGAAGCCGCGTCAGGCACGATGGGCGTTATTCTTTTCCAGATTTTCATTTCACATCACCTACCGGCCAGGATCAAAGAACATCAAGCCTGACGCTCTCTCTCGGATGTATGATGACCCCAAAGAAACTTCAGTTCCGGACACCATCTTATCTGAGGGCAACTTTCTGCTTTTCCAGACAGACCTGATGTCCGGTCTAAAACAAGCCTCAGAGGGGGTGTCCGGTCCTCCAGGATCAATCTTGATACCCAGGGATGGGATGCTTTGGAAGGACAGCAAAATTTTTGTGCCAGAAAGTTGCCGGACAGAAGTGCTGAGCCTGTGTCACGACCACCCGCTGGCTGGACATTTTGGGGTTCACAAGACTCGTTTACTAATCCAGCGCATGTTTTGGTGGCCGAAGCTTGAGGAAGATTGCAAGGACTATGTTAAGTCATGTGTCATCTGTACCCAAAGCAAGTCTGCCAGGACCAAGTCCTGGGGCCTCCTCAGACCTCTACCAATTCCTGACAGACCCTGGAGCATGATCGCAAAGGACTTTGTAGTGGAACTACCCCCTTCTGAAGGACATACAGCTATCTTTGAAGTGATTGACCGTCTGTCTAAGATGGCCCACTTCATACCCCTAAAGAGTACGCCGTCTGCTTTGGAAACCGCCCGGGTGTTCATCAGGGAGATCGTAAGGCTGCACAGGGTACCAACCAACATTGTATCTGACAGTAGAGTCCAGTATACCTCCCGCTTCTGGAGGTCACTATGCCAAATTCTGAAAATTGAACTTTCCATGTCATCTACTTTCCACCCCCAGACTAACGGACAAACTGAAAGGACGAACCAAACCCTAGAACAGTACATCCGTTGCTTTACCTCATTTGTCCAAGATAATTGGGTAGCACTTTTGCCTCTAGCGGAATTTGCTTTCAACAATGCCAGCCATTCAGCCACAGGTCAGTCACCGTTCTTTGCAAACTATGGGTTCCATCCTGTCTTCCTGCCTAACATTATTCCAGAATCTCCTGTTCCAGCAGTACAAAGCACTGTCGAGTTCCTGGGTCGCAACAACAAGTTGTTGCAAGAAGCTATGGCCAAGGCGCAGGCAACCAACAAGAGGCTTTATGACAGGAAGAGAAGAGGTGAATTACGTCTCCAACCAGGTGATCAGGTGTGGTTATCTACCACCAACCTCAAGATGGCTTGCCCTTCAAAGAAGCTGGCACCCAGATTCATTGGCCCTTTCCCAGTTAAAAGGAAATTGAATGAGGTCTCCTATGAACTTACCTTGCCTGAGTCGCTCAAAGTGCACCCGGTGTTTCACGTGTCTCTGCTTAAACCCACAGTACCCGACCCTTTCCCGGACAGAGGAACGGGGCCACCTGGACCGGTTATTATTAATAAGGACGAGGAGTATGAGGTGGAGGCTGTCGTAGACTGCAGGAGGAGAGGTAACCAACTTCAATTTTTAATCAAATGGAAGGGTTATGGACCAGAGGAGAACTCATGGGAACCTAAGCAAAATGTGCATGCTCAAGAACTGATCCAGGCCTTCTTCCGCAGACATCCTCAGAAAAGAGCACTTTTGGGCACCCGGAGGTTGCCCTTAAGGGGGGGGGCAATGTCATGGACATACTACTTCCAGACCTGCAACAGGGCTCAGGCGCATCCCCACCAACAGGTTCCCAGTAACGAACAGGCGTGCGCCAATGTGCATGTGCCGATCACAGAGATTGCACGCACAGTGATTTGGCTTTGGCGCCCAGTGGCCTTTAAGAGGGGCTTCCACCATTCAGCTCTTGCTGTTTGATCTGCAGCTTCACCTGTGACCTGTTCCTGTAATCAGCATCCGATCACCTGACCTGGCTCTCTGACCACGCTGCTGTCTCCAATCCTGAACCTTGGCTTTCCCTGACTCTGATTCTGTTTACCTGCCTGTCTGATCTCCTGTTACCAGAAACCAGCCTGAACTTGACTATTCCTTGCCTGCCGATTCTGTTAAACTGATCCACTGTGTATGACCCGGCTTGTCTGACCTTGCTTCTGCCTGCTGTGTTCACCCTGCTGACCTGCATCCAGCTTACCTGCATCCTGCTGACCTGCATCCAGCTTACCTGCAGCCTGCTGACCTGCATCCAGCTTACCTGCAGCCTGCTGACCTGCATCCAGCTCACCTGCACCCTGCTGACCTGCATCCAGCTTACCTGCATCCTGCTGACCTGCATCCAGCTTACCTGCATCCTGCTGACCTGCATCCAGCTTACCTGCATCCTGCTGACCTGCATCCAGATTACCTGCATCCTGCTGACCTGCATCCAGCTTACCTGCTGACTTGTATCCAGCTTACCTGCACCCGGCACTCCAGCTAGTTCCAGTGTCTCCCAGTGGACATCATCTCCAGTTCCAGAGAATCCACCAGGCACTCATACCCCGCTGTGCTCCTACGGTCACTGTCCTCAACTCCAGTTATCTGGGAACCCGGGCTGTACGAGAGGTCTTCCTCTGCACGTCAGGCTCACATACGAGGTACGTGTCAGAGTCCCTCCACCCTGGGGCGGCCTCTAGGTCGCGGGTGGAGGCTCCCAGACAATTACCACCGCAAAGGAGTCCTCTACCCTGGGGCGGCCTCTAGGCCGCGGGTGGAGGCTCCCAGACAATTACCACCGCAAAGGAGTCCCTCCACCCTGAGGCGGCCTATAGGTCGCGGGTGGAGGCTCCCAGAAAATTACCACCGCAAAGGAGCCCCTCCACCCTGAGGCGGCCTCTAGGCCGCGGGTGGAGGCTCCCAGATAATTACCACCGCAAAGGAGTCCCTCCACCCTGAGGCGGCCTCTAGGTCGCGGGTGGAGGCTCCCAGACAATTAACACCGCAAAGGAGTCCCTCCACCCTGAGGCGGCCTCTAGGCCGCGGGTGGAGGCTCCCAGATAATTACCACCGCAAAGGAGTCCCTCCACCCTGAGGCGGCCTCTAGGTCGCGGGTGGAGGCTCCCAGACAATTACCACCGCAAAGGAGTCCCTCCACCCTGGGGCGGCCTCTAGGTCGTTGGTGGAGGCTCCTAGACAATTACCACCGCAAAGGAGTCCTCCACCCTGGGGCGGCCTCTAGGTCGCGGGTGGAGGCTCCCAGACAAGTACCACCGCAAAGGAGTCCCTCCACCCTGGGCGGCCTCTTGGTCACGGGTGGAGGCTCCCAGACAATTACCACCGCAAAGGAGTCCCTCCACCCTGAGGCGGCCTCTAGGTCGCGGGTGGAGGCTCCCAGACAATTACCACCGAAAAAGGAGTCCTCCACCCTGGGGCGGCCTCTAGCCCGCGGGTGGAGGCTCCCAGACAATTACCACCGCAAAGGAGTCCCTCCACCCTGAGGCGGCCTCTAGGTCGCGGGTGGATGCTCTCACACAAGTACCACCGCAAAGGAGTCCCTCCACCCTGGGCGGCCTCTGGGTCGCGGGTGGAGGCTCCCAGACAATTACCACCGCAAAGGAGTCCCTCCACCCTGAGGCGGCCTCCAGGTCGCGGGTGGAGGCTCCCAGACAATTACCACCGCAAAGGAGTCCCTCCATCCTAGGGCGGCCTCTAGGTCGCGGGTGGAGGCTCCCAGACAATTACCACCGCAAAGGAGTCCCTCCACCCTGGGGCGGCCTCTAGGTCGCGGGTGGAGGCTCCCAGACAATTACCACCGCAACTGAGTCCCTCCACCCTGGGGTGGCCTCTAGGTCGCGGGTGGAGGCTCCCAGACAATTACCACCGCAAAGGAGTCTGTCATGGACATACTACTTCCAGACCTGCAACAGGGCTCAGGCGCATCCCCACCAACAGGTTCTCAGTAACGAACAGGCGTGCGCCAATGCGCATGTGCCGATCGCGGAGATCGCACTCACACTGATTCGGCTTTGGCGCCCAGTGGCCTTTAAGAGGGGCTTCCACCATTCTGCTCTTGCTGTTTGATCTGCAGCTTCACCTGTGACCTGTTCCTGTAATCAGCATCCGATCACCTGACCTGGCTCTCTGACCACGCTGCTGTCTCCAATCCTGAACCTTGGCTTTCCCTGACTCTGATTCTGTTTACCTGCCTGTCTGATCTCCTGTTACCAGAAACCAGCCTGAACTTGACTATTCCTTGCCTGCCGATTCTGTTAAACTGATCCACTGTGTATGACCCGGCTTGTCTGACCTTGCTTCTGCCTGCTGTGTGCACCCTGCTGACCTGCATCCAGCTTACCTGCATCCTGCTGACCTGCATCCAGCTTACCTGCAGCCTGCTGACCTGCATCCAGCTTACCTGCAGCCTGCTGACCTGCATCCAGCTCACCTGCAACCTGCTGACCTGCATCCAGCTTACCTGCATCCTGCTGACCTGCATCCAGCTCACCTGCATCCTGTTGACCTGCATCCAGCTTACCTGCATCCTGCTGACCTGCATCCAGCTTATCTGCATCCTGCTGACCTGCATCCAGCTTACCTGATGACTTGTATCAAGCTTACCTGCACCCGGCACTCCAGCCAGTTCCAGTGTCTCCCAGTGGACATCATCTCCAGTTCCCGAGACTCCACCAGGCACTCATACCCCGCTGTGCTCCTACGGTCACTGTCCTCAACTCCAGTGATCTGGGAACCAGGGCTTTACGAGTGGTCTCCCTCTGCACGTCAGGTTCACATACGAGGTACGTGTCAGTATCAAACAGCCATGCCTGAGCCTGCAAGAGGGACCTCTGCTACTGATGAAATCTGCCAATTACTCTCCGTCCTCACTCAAGAGGTGAAATCCCTTCAGGACAGCTATGAACACACTGGTGAGACAAGTGCAGTCCCAGACGAGTACTACAAACCTTTCTTCCAGTAGGTTGTCATCGGAGTCTTTCCCCGCACTCCCTGTAATGATGTTATCTCCAGAACCCAGGGTCCCAATTCCGGAGAAGTTTTCTGGGGATCGAAGCAAGTTTCGGACTTTCGGTAATGCATGTGAGCTGTACTTTTCCTTACTACCCTTAACCTTTTCGCGGGAAAACACCAAGGTGGGGTTTGTTGTCTCACTTCTGCTGGGAGAACCACAAGCCTGGGCTCATCACCTGCTGGAAGAACACCATGTTTCTCTGGACTCTGTGATCCTTCTTCGACGCAATGTCACTCTTATATGATGACCCCCCAACGAACATCCACTGCCGAAGCTGCTCTTAGCACGCTCCAGCAGGGCCGCAGAGTGGTCAAAGATTATATAATGGACTTTAGACGCTGGAGCGCGGATACCCAGTGGAACCATGCAGCTTTACGGCACCAGTTTCGCCTAGGCTTGTCAGAAGGACTAAAGGATGAACTGGCTCGGGTCGGTGTACCAAATTCCCTGGAATCCTTGATGACCCTAACTATTCAGATAGACCGTCGTCTTCGGGAACGCAGGATGGAGAGGGTGACCCAGCAGACTCAACCAACTTGGATGTTACCCCAAGTGCCTACGACCTCTCGTCCTGTTCCCCTTAGACCGGTCCCAGTTAATCCTGCACCAACCAAACTAATACCGGACTTTCAGAAATCTGGGCAGGTCGGACTAATGAGACCCGCATTGTCTGCCGAGGAACGTCTACGTCGGCAACAGCTTAACCTGTGTTTGTACTGCGGGGGACCGGGCCATTATGTACATTTGTGTCCTGCCAAGTACAGTAGATCTTCATCCATCCCACCACACAGTCACCCAGCTCTCTCTACTCAGCTGGCTATTCCCATCACCCTTCAGTTTTCTGGAAAGACTGTGTCTGTTACTGCAATAATAGACTCTGGTGCATGCAGTTGTTTTATTGATTTGAACTTTGCCAACCAACAACGCATTCCACTCCAGCACAGGGCTCAAGGACTTTCTGTTTTCTTGGCAGATGGATCCCATATTAAATCTGGCCAGGTGACTCAAGAGACTCCCCAACTGCCTGTAATTACTGTCTCGAACCACAAGGAACTGCTTAAGTTTGATGCTATTGCTTCCCCTCTGTTCCCGATCATCTTGGGTCTACCGTGGCTTCAGGCCCACAACCCGCAAATTGACTGGGGCTCCGGAGAGATCAGGTTTCAGTCCCTCTACTGTCAAGAACATTGTCTGCCCTTACCTTCCAAGATATCTGGCCCTTTGCTGTGCCTGGAAGCTGACTCAGAATTACGCTCAGCAGTACCTGAACAGTATCACGAGTTCTTAGTCGTTTTTAGTAAACGAGGGGCAGAGACACTTCCTCCTCATCGTTCCTACGATTGCTCGATTGAGTTACTGCCCGGAGCTGAAATCCCCTTTGGGCGAATTTTCCCTCTGTCTGAGCGGGAGTTGGAGGCTTCAAAGGAATATGTTGACGAAAACCTTAAGAGGGGGTTCATCCGGCCATCCACCTCTCCAGCTGGGGCAGGGATCTTTTTTGTGGAGAAGAAGGACCACTCATTGCGTCCTTGTGTGGACTACCGGGAGCTGAACAAGGTCACGGTCAAGAACCGGTATCCCTTACCCCTGGTACCTGGGCTTTTTCAAAGATTAAGAACTACTGTTGTGTTCACCAAACTCGATCTTCGTGGGGCCTACAATTTGGTTCGCATTCGTGCAGGGGACAAGTGGAAAACGGCCTTCCGAACTAGGTTTGGCCATTACGAATATCTGGTGATGCCCTTCGGCCTGTGTAATGCCCCTGCTACCTTCCAGCACCTGATAAATGATATCTTCAGAGACTATCTGGACATTTTCGTCATAGCCTACTTAGACGATATCCTGATCTTTTCCTCATCCTTGGATCAGCACCGGAAACACGTCAAGATGGTACTCTGCCGACTCCGTCAGCATGGCTTATACGCCAAACCAGAAAAATGCAAATTCGAGCGGCAGAGTATCCAATTTCTGGGCCTGGTAATTTCCACAGAAGGGTTCAAGATGGACCCACAAAAAGTCACAGCTGTTCTGGACTGGCCTGCACCCTCAGATAAAAAGGGGGTGCAACATTTTGTTGGCTTCGCCAATTTTTACAGAAGGTCCGATTCCAGTGGAATCCCCAGGCTCAAGCTGCCTTTTCTACCCTAAAGGGACTCTTTACCTCTGCCCCCATCTTGAGCCATCCGGATCCCTCTCTTCCTTACCTACTCGAGGTTGATGCCTCAGAAACAGCTGTGGGGGCAGTTATTTCTCAGCGCCAAGGACTCAAGGATCTCATGCACCCCATAGCTTTCTTCTCTCGGAAGCTTTCGCCTGCAGAGAAGAATTACGATGTGGGGGGCCGTGAACTTTTGGCCATTAAAGCTGCACTCGAAGAATGGCGATACCTGCTAGAGGGAGCGGCACATCCCATACTTATTTACACGGATCATAAAAATCTGCAATATTTACGAACTGCCAAACGTTTGAAGCCGCGTCAGGCACGATGGGCGTTATTCTTTTCCAGATTTTCATTTCACATCACCTACCGGCCAGGATCAAAGAACATCAAGCCTGACGCTCTCTCTCGGATGTATGATGACCCCAAAGAAACTTCAGTTCCGGACACCATCTTATCTGAGGGCAACTTTCTGCTTTTCCAGACAGACCTGATGTCCGGTCTAAAACAAGCCTCAGAGGGGGTGTCCGGTCCTCCAGGATCAATCTTGATACCCAGGGATGGGATGCTTTGGAAGGACAGCAAAATTTTTGTGCCAGAAAGTTGCCAGACAGAAGTGCTGAGCCTGTGTCACGACCACCCACTGGCCGGACATTTTGGGGTTCACAAGACTCGTGAACTAATCCAGCGCATGTTTTGGTGGCCGAAGCTTGAAGATTGCAAGGACTATGTTAAGTCATGTGTCATCTGTACCCAAAGCAAGTCTGCCAGGACCAAGTCCTGGGGCCTCCTCAGACCACTACCAATTCCTGACAGACCCTGGAGCATGATTGCAATGGACTTTGTAGTGGAACTACCCCCTTCTGAAGGACATACAGCTATCTTTGTAGTGGCTGACCGTCTGTCTAAGATGGCCCACTTCATACCCCTAAAGAGTACGCCGTCTGCTTTGGAAGCCGCCCGGGTGTTCATCAGGGAGATCGTAAGGCTGCACAGGGTACCAACCAACATTGTATCTGACAGGGGAGTCCAGTTCACCTCCCGCTTCTGGAGGTCACTATGCCAAATTCTGAAAATTGAACTTTCCATGTCATCTGCTTTCCACCCCCAGACTAACGGACAAACTGAAAGGATGAACCAAACCCTAGAACAGTACATCCGTTGCTTTACCTCATTTGTCCAAGATGATTGGGTAGCACTTTTGCCTCTAGCAGAATTTGCTTTCAACAATGCCAGCCATTCAGCCACAGGTCAGTCACCGTTCTTTGCAAACTATGGGTTCCATCCTGTCTTCCTGCCTAACATTATTCCAGAATCTCCTGTTCCAGCAGTACAAAGCACTGTCGAGTTCCTGGGTCGCAACAACAAGTTGTTGCAAGAAGCAACCACCCAGAGGCCTCTAGGCCGCAGGTGGAGGCTCCCAGACAATTACCACCGCAAAGAAGTCCCTCCACCCTGAGGCGGCCTCTAGGTCGCGGGTGGAGGCTCCCAGACAATTACCACCGCAAAGGAGTCCTCCACCCTGGGGCGGCCTCTAGGCCGTGGGTGGAGGCTCCCAGGCAATTACCACCGCAAAGGAGTCCCTCCACCCTGAGGCGGCCTCTAGGTTGCGGGTGGAGGCTCCCAGAAAATTACCACCGCAAAGGAGTCTCTCCACCCTGGGGCGGCCTCTAGGTCGCGGGTGGAGGCTCCCAGACAATTACCACAGCAAAGGAGTCCCTCCACCCTGGGGCGGCCTCTAGGTCGCGGTTGGAGGCTCCCAGACAAGTACCACCGCAAAGGAGTCCCTCCACCCTGGGGCGGCCTCTAGGTCGTGGGTGGAGGCTCCCAGACAAGTACCACCGCAAAGGAGTCCCTCCACCCTGGGGCGGCCTCTAGGTCGCGGGTGGAGGTTCCCAGACAATTACCACAGCAAAGGAGTCCCTCCACCCTGGGGCGGCCTCTAGGTCGCGGGTGGAGGCTCCCAGACAATTACCACCGCACAGGAGTCCCTCCACCCTGGGGCGGCCTCTAGGTCGCGGGTGGAGGCTCCCAGACAATTACCACCGCAAAGGAGTCCCTCCACCCTGAGGCGGCCTCTAGGCCGCGGGTGGAGGCTCCCAGACAATTACCACGGCAAAGGAGTCCCTCCACCCTGAGGCGGCCTCTA
This sequence comes from Lithobates clamitans, assembly GCA_037952925.1. Lineage (NCBI taxonomy): Eukaryota > Metazoa > Chordata > Amphibia > Anura > Ranidae > Lithobates > Lithobates clamitans. The sequence goes on from JBBGZY010000159.1 coordinate 4,840,340, forward strand.
GGTCGTGGGTGGAGGCTCCCAGACAATTACCACCGCAAAGGAGTCCCTCCACCCTGGGCGGCCTCTAGGTCGCGGGTGGATTCTCCCAGACAATTACCATCGCAAAGAAGTCCCTCCACCCTGAGGCGACCTCTAGGTCGTGGGTGGAGGCTCCCAGACAATTACCACCGCAAAGGAGTCCCTCCACCCTGAGGCAGCCTCTAGGTCGCGGGTGGAGGCTCCCAGACAATTACCACCGCAATGGAGTCCCTCCACCCTGAGGCGGCCTCTAGGTCGCGGGTGGAGGCTCCCAGACAATTACCACCGCAAAGGAGTCCCTCCACCCTGGGGTGGCCTCTAGGTCGCGGGTGGAGGCTCCCAGACAATTACCACTGCAAAGGAGTCCCTCCACCCTGGGGCGGCCTCTAGGTCGTGGGTGGAGGCTCCCAGACAATTACCACCACAAAGGAGTCCCTCCGCCCTGAGGCGGCCTCTAGGTCGCGGGTGGAGGCTCCCAGACAAGTACAACCGCAAGGGATTCCCTCCACCCTGGGGCGGCCTCTAGGTCGCGGGTGGAGGCTCCCAGACAATTACCACCGCAAAGGAGTCCCTCCACCCTGAGGCGGCCTCTAGGTCGCGGGTGGAGGCTCCCAGACAATTACCACCGCAAAGGAGTCCCTCCACCCTGAGGCGGCCTCTAGGTCACGGGTGGAGACTCCCAGACAATTACCACCACAAAGGAGTCCCTCCACCCTGGGGCGGCCTCTAGGTCGCGGGTGGAGGCTCCCAGACAATTACCATCGCAAAGGAGTCCCTCCACCCTGGGGCGGCCTCTAGGTTGCGGGTGGAGGCTCCCAGACAATTACCACCGCAAAGGAGTCCCTCCACCCTGGGGCGGCCTCTAGGCCGCAGGTGGAGGCTCCCAGACAATTACCACCGCAAAGGAGTCCTCCACCCTGGGACGGCCTCTAGGTCACGGGTGGAGGCTCCCAGACAATTACCACCGCAAAGGAGTCCCTCCACCCTGAGGCAGCCTTTAGGTCGCGGGTGGAGGCTCCCAAACAATTACCACCGCAAAGGAGTCCCTCCACCCTGAGGCGGCCTCTAGGTCACGGGTGGAGGCTCCCAGACAATTACCACCGCAAAGGAGTCCCTCCACCCTGGGGCAGCCTCTAGGTCGCGGGTGGAGGCTCCCAGACAATTACCACCGCAAAGGAGTTCCTCCACCCTGAGCCGGCCTCTAGGTCGCGGGTGGAGGCTCCCAGTCAAGTACAACCGCAAAGGAGTCCCTCCACCCTGAGGCGGCCTCTAGGTCGCTGGTGGAGGCTCCCAGACAAGTACCACCGCAAAGGAGTCCCTCCACCCTGAGGCGGCCTCTAGGTCGCGGGTGGAGGCTTCCAGACAATTACCATCGCAACAAAGTCCCTCCACCCTGAGACGGCCTCTAGGTCGCGGGTGTAGGCTCCCAGACAATTACCACCGCAAAGGAGTCCCTCCACCCTGAGGTGGCCTCTAGGTCGTTGGTGGAGGCTCCCAGACAATTACCACCGCAAAGGAGTCCCTCCACCCTGAGGCGGCCTCTAGGTCGCGGGTGGTCCCAGACAATTACCACCGCAAAGGAGTCCCTCCACCCTGGGGCGGCCTCTAGGTCGCGGGTGGAGGCTCCCAGACAATTACCACCGCAAAGGAGTCCCTCCACCCTGGGGCGGCCTCTAGGTCGCGGGTGGAGGCTCCCAGACAATTACCACCGCAAAGGAGTCCTTCCAACCTGGGGCGGCCTCTAGGTCGCGGGTGGAGGCTCCCAGACAATTACCACCGCAAAGGAGTCCCTCCACCCTAAGGCCGCCTCTAGGTTGCGGGTGGAGGCTCCCTGAAAATTACCACCATAAAGGAGTCCCTCCACCCTGAGGCGGCCTCTAGGTCGCGGGTGGAGGCTCCCAGACAATTACCGCAAAGGAGTCCCTCCACCCTGAGGCGGCCTCTAGGTCGCGGGTGGAAGCTCCCAGACAATTACCACCGCAAGGGAGTCCCTCCACCCTGAGGCGGCCTCTAGGTCGTGGGTGGAGGCTCCCAGACAATTACCACCGCAAAGGAGTCCCTCCACCCTGAGGCGGCCTCTAGGTTGCGGGTGGAGGCTCCCAGACAATTACCACCGCAAAGGAGTCCCTCCACCCTGAGGCGGCCTCTAGGTCGCGGGTGGAGGCTCCCAGACAATTACCACCGCAAAGGAGTCCCTCCACCCTGGGGCAGCCTCTAGGTCGCGGGTGGAGGCTCCCAGACAATTACCACCGCAAAGGAGTTCCTCCACCCTGAGCCGGCCTCTAGGTCGCGGGTGGAGGCTCCCAGACAATTACCACCGCAAAGGAGTCCCTCCACCCTGAGGCGGCCTCTAGGTCGCGGGTGGAGGCTCCCAGACAATTACCACCGCAAAGGAGTCCCTCCACCCTGGGGCAGCCTCTAGGTCGCGGGTGGAGGCTCCCAGACAATTACCACCGCAAAGGAGTTCCTCCACCCTGAGCCGGCCTCTAGGTCGCGGGTGGAGGCTCCCAGTCAAGTACAACCGCAAAGGAGTCCCTCCACCCTGAGGCGGCCTCTAGGTCGCTGGTGGAGGCTCCCAGACAAGTACCACCGCAAAGGAGTCCCTCCACCCTGAGGCGGCCTCTAGGTCGCGGGTGGAGGCTCCCAGACAATTACCATCGCAACAAAGTCCCTCCACCCTGAGACGGCCTCTAGGTCGCGGGTGTAGGCTCCCAGACAATTACCACCGCAAAGGAGTCCCTCCACCCTGAGGTGGCCTCTAGGTCGTGGGTGGAGGCTCCCAGACAATTACCACCGCAAAGGAGTCCCTCCACCCTGAGGCGGCCTCTAGGTCGCGGGTGGTCCCAGACAATTACCACCGCAAAGGAGTCCCTCCACCCTGGGGCGGCCTCTAGGTCGCGGGTGGAGGCTCCCAGACAATTACCACCGCAAAGGAGTCCTTCCACCCTGGGGCGTCCTCTAGGTCGCGGGTGGAGGCTCCCAGACAATTACCACCGCAAAGGAGTCCCTCCACCCTAAGGCCGCCTCTAGGTTGCGGGTGGAGGCTCCCAGAAAATTACCACCGTAAAGGAGTCCCTCAACCCTGAGGCGGCCTCTAGGTCGCGGGTGGAGGCTCCCAGACAATTACCGCAAAGGAGTCCCTCCACCCTGAGGCGGCCTCTAGGTCGCGGGTGGAAGCTCCCAGACAATTACCACCGCAAGGGAGTCCCTCCACCCTGAGGCGGCCTCTAGGTCGTGGGTGGAGGCTCCCAGACAATTACCACCGCAAAGGAGTCCCTCCACCCTGAGGCGGCCTCTAGGTTGCGGGTGGAGGCTCCCAGACAATTACCACCACAAAGGAGTCCCTCCACCCTGAGGCGGTCTCTAGGTCGCGGGTGGAGGCTCCCAGACAATTACCGCTGCAAAGGAGTCCCTCCACCCTGAGGCGGCCTCTAGGTCAGGGGTGGAGGCTCCCAGACAATTGCCACCGCAAAGGGCTCCCTCCACCCTGACGCAGCCTCTAGGTCGCGGGTGGAGGCTCCCAGGCAATTGCCGCCGAAAAGGAGTCTCTCCACCCAGACGCAGCCTCGAGCTGGAGGCTCCCTGGCAATTGCCGCCGAAAAGGAGTCTCTCCACCCTGACGCGGCCTCGAGGTGGAGGCCCCCTGGCAATTGCCGCCAAAAAGGAGTGCCTCCACCCCGACGCGGCCTCAAGGTGGAGGCTCCCAGGCAATTGCCGCTGAAAAGGAGTCCCTCCACCCCGACGCGGCCTTGAGGTGGAGGCTCCCAGGCAATTGCTGCCGAAAAGGAGTCCCTCCACCCCGACGCGGCCTCGAGGTGGAGGCTCCCAGGCAATTGCCGCCGAAGAGGAGCCCCTGCACCCCGACGCGGCCTCGAGGTGGAGGCTCCCAAGCAATTGCCGCCGAAAAGGAGTCCCTCCACCCCAACGCGGCCTCGAGGTGGAGGCTCCCTGGCAATTGCTGCCAAAAAGGAGTCCCTCCACCCCGACGCGGCCTCGAGGTGGAGACTCCCTGGCAATTGCCGCCAAAAAGGAGTCCCTCCACCCCGACGCGGCCTTGAGGTGGAGGCTCCCAGGCCAGCACGCACCCAGTACATAATAGATAGTGAAAAGGTAGATACGGGCACCAAGTGCCGCCTATTCACATATATTAAAATTCCAATTTGTAATAGTCCTAACATGCAGAGGTATGCAGGGACTAGCAGCGGCCAAGGCATAAAAAAAAGTGCATAGAAATGGTAATAAATATGAAAGATGGAAAACTAGGAATGAATTACCTCAAATATTGTAAGCATGTTTATAGTACTAAAAAAGGTGTTACTATACCAATATCCAAGTGTCATTAAAGAGCTTGACACATTAGATATTGATTAACCCCTTCAGCCCCAGAAGGATTTGCCCCCTTAATGACCGGGCCATTTTTTTGCAATACGGCACTGCGTCCCTTTAACTGACAATTGCACGATCGTGTGATGCTGTACACAAACAAAATCTATGTACTTTTTTCCCCACAAATAGAGCTTTCTTTTGGTGGTATTTGATCACCTCTGCGGTTTTTATTTTTTGCGCTATAAACAAAGAGCGACAATTTAAAAAACGTTTTGCTATAATACACATCCAAAAATAAATAAATAAATGTATTCATCAGTTTAGGCTGATATATATTCTTCTACATATTTTTGTTATAAACAAAAAATAGCGACAATTTTGAAAAAACGCATTATTTTTACTTTTTTCTATAATAAATATCACCAAAATATATATATAAAAAAAAATGTTTCCTCAGTTTATTCCAATACGTATTCTTCTACATATTTTTGGTTAAAAAAATCGCAATAGGCTTATATAGATAGGTTTGCGAAAAAGTTATAGCGTCTATAAAATAGGGGATAGACTTATGGCATTTTTATTATTTTTATTTTTTTTTACTAGTAATGGCAGTGATCTGCTATTTTTAGTGGGACTTTGACATAGCAGCGGGCAGATCGGACACTTTTGACACTTTTTTGGGACCATTGACACTTATACAGCAATCAGTGCTATAAATAGCCACTGATTACTGTATAAATGTCACTGGCAGGGAAGGGGCTAACACTAGGGGGCGATCAAGGGGTTAAATGTGTTCCCTCAGCGTGTTCTAACTGTAGGGGAGATGGGCTGGCAGGGACATGACAGAGATCACTGTTTCCGATCACTGGGAACAGTGGATCTCTGTCATGTCTCCTGTCAGAATGGGGATCCGCCTTGTTTACAAAGGCAGATCCCCATTCTGCCTCTGTATACCGTGATCGCGGGTCGCCGGCGGACATCGGGTCTGCCCGACCCGTGGGCGCGCTGCTGCAGCGGGCAGGAGCCGCCGTGCAGCTACGGCAATTTACCTAGGAGAGCTGACCTGCCGCCATATAATGACGGCGGCTGGTCGGCAAGCAGTTAAACACTCAGTATTCTCGCCATCTTGTGTTCACAAAACATATTACAATTTAGTATAAGTTCCCCCAGACATCCTGGAAGCTGGAATCGATCTGTATATATGTGCCTACTCCACTAAGTGTAAATCTATGGCTACCTCTATACCCCCTAGTGGAGAAACAATGTATCCCCGGTCAGTCTGGTCATCCGCACCCTCCCTTCCCCCCTTGGGACGGTCGGCCCTGCACTTACCCCATCTATGGCGCGGGCAGCCACTGACACGCATACCTCCCCGGTGATTGCAGTCGAAGAGGAAGCAGCTAAGGGCCCCGTGCTGACCTCTCCACCACAACTCCAGACACTGCCTCCAGCTGTACATCTCCCCGGGAGCCTTCAGGAAGGTGGCCCTGGCCTCCAGGGAGCCCTTGGCATGGATTATATATTCCTCTAGCTGGTTAATGTTACACAGATCCTCCCCCACATCCCCGGCCGGACCGCCACTTCTTGGAGCTGCTCCTGCATGTTCTCCTCCTCGTCCTCCGTGCATCCTCGCCATCCCGGTCATTACCGTGCCTGTCTTGCGCCCAGCCCTCCTCCTACTTCTAGGCCAATAGGATCACTTCTCCTTTCGGTCAATCAGGAAATGGTTCTCAAAACCCGCTTCCGAATTGGCCAAGAGGAGAATCAGTGTGAAAACAGCAAATATTAATTCGCTATTGTCACACAACTGGGTGGGCTCAGGGCACAGAGTTCGGCGAAGTCTTTTAGATAAAAAGAAGAGAAAGAAGTGCTACTAAGTGTAGTATTGAGTACAATTTATTATAGCCCCCATGTTGGGGTACTCACAAGAGGTAGGTATAATACAGGCTCTTCATTAAGGTCTGGGGGGTCTGTCCGTGTGCTCCTCAGCTTGGCAAATGAGTGCGCATGCTCATACACAGCACGGCGCATGCTCCGAAACGCGTAGCACAGCATCCTGGGACCTGTGATGTCAGCACCCCTCGTACCATCCGCTCTATGCTGAAATCCACTCTGTGGTCCATTCTGGATCCCGGAACAGCTACAGGGCTTCAGAGGATTTCCTCCATTCACAAGCTCTGTTTCCCCACAGCGTGAGACACCCAGTCTACTCAGCGCACGAGGAGCACACGGACAGACCCCCCCAGCCATTACCTTAATAAAGAGCCTGTATTATACCTACCTCTTGTGAGTAACACAATATGGGGGCTATAATAAATTGTACTCAATACTACACTTAGTGGCACTTCTTACTCTTCTTTTTATCTGTTTACTACAGAGTGGGCTGTGCTCTGGATCAGTAGCTGACACAAGTGTATGGACTTACTCCATGAGACTTTCTCAAAAACTTTTAAACAAAAACTTTTTTTGATCTATGTTTGTGTGTTTGCCGTGGCGCCTACTAACCAGTTAATTGTTGAAGTCAATTAGAGCCTCTGGCTATAATCACATGCTTCAAAAAAAAAAAGCCCCTGATTGGAATCTGTGCATCCGGTGCCCTGCATGTACGTTAAGGGGCCGCATGCATGGATGGGGGTCGGCGCCCCTAAAGGAGTGGCCACCACTGCTATGGAGTATAGGAAAATGTATGGGACATGCATAGAGTATGCTATAGGGTATAGGAGAGTGTATGGGGCATGCATGGAGTGTGTATGGGGTATGGGAGACACATGGAGTGTGCTATGGGTTATAGGAGAGCATATGGGAGACACATGGAGTGTGGTATAGGGTAAAGGAGTGTGTATGGGAGACAGATAGAGTGTGCTATGGGGTATAGGAGAGTGCATGAGATATAGCAGAGTGTATGGGGGACACATGGAGTGTGCTATGGAGTATAGAAAAGTGTATGGGGCATGCATGGAGTGAGCTATGGGGTATAGGAGATTGTATGAGGAATGCATGGAGTGTGCTATAGGGTATATGAGAGTATATGGGGATGCATGGAGTGTGCTATAGGGTATAGAAGAGAGTATGGGGATGCATGGAGTGCACTATGGGGTATAGGAGAGTGTATGAGGGATACATGGAGAGCACTATGGGGTATAGGAGAGTGTATGGGGATACATGGAGTGTGCTATGGAGTATAGAAGAGTGTATTGGGCATGCATGGAGTTTGCTATGGGGTATAGGACAGTGTATGGGGCATGCATGGAGTGTGATATGGGGTATAGGAGAGTGTATGGGAGACACGGTGTATCCTATGGGGTATAGGAGAGTGTATGGGGGACACATGGAGTGTGCTATTGGGTAAAAGAGAGTGTATGGGGCATGCATAGAAAGCGCTATGAAGTATAAGAAAGTATGTGGGGACACATGGAGTATGCTATGGAGTATAGGAGAGTGTATGGGGCATGTATGGACTGCGCTATGAGGTATAGGAGAGTGCATGGGGCATGCTTTGAGTGCGATATGGGGTATAGGAGAGTATATGGGAGACACATGAAGTGTGCTATGGGGTATAGGAGAGTATATGGGAGACACATGGAGTGTGCTATGGGGTATAGCAGAGTGCATGGGATCATAGGTGTGTGCACCCCAAAGCTCAAACACACATGCCTTTCTCTGCAGCCTCAACACCACTGGACAGTGAATGAATGGGAAGTGCTCTGTGCTGAGCGGCTTCCTGTTCATTCACAAACTGAAGCATAGTAAACACAGTTTACTATGCTTCAGGTATGAATGAACACAGTGAGTGTGTTAGTTATGAATGAACACAGTGAGTGTGTTTATTTAGCAAAGGAAGGGGCTGGTAAATGCACGTAGTGATTAGGGTGTGCCCAGGCACACCTGGCATACCCCCTGCACTCAACTATGCATGGGATACAGGAGAGTGCTATGGGGTATAGGAAAGTGTATGAGAGACGCATGGAATGTGCTATGGGGTATAGGATATATATATATAGGAGACAAATAGAATGTGTTATGGGATATTGCAGAGTGCATGGGATATAGGAGAGTGTATGGGGGAACACATGGAGTGTGCTATGGGGTATATAGGAGAGTGCTATGGGGTATATAGCAGAGTGCTATGGGGTATAGGAGAGTATATAGGAGACAAATGTAGTGTGCTATGGGGTATAGGGGAGTGCATGGGATATAGGAGAGTATATGGGGACACATGGAGTGTGCTATGTGGTATAGGAGAGTGCATGGGGCAGGTATGGAGTGTGCTATGGGGTATAGGAGAGTGCATGGGGCAGGTATGGAGTGTGCTGTGGGGTATAGGAGTGTGTATGGGGCATGCATGGAGTGCGCTATGGGGTATAGGAGAATGTATGGGGCATGCCTGGAGTGTGTATGGGGGACGCATGGTGTGTGTATGGGCTATAGGAAAGTGAATGGGGCATGCATGGAGTGTGTATGGGGGAAGAATGGTGTGTGTATGGGGTATAGGAGAATGTATGGGGCATGTATGGAGTGTGCTATGGGGTATAGGAGAATGTATGGGGCATGCATGTAGTGTGTATGGGGGACGCATGGTGTGTGTATGGGGTATAGGAGAGTGTATTGGGCATGCATGGAGTGTGCTATGGGGTATTGGAGAGTGTATGGAGGCATGTATGGAGTGCGCTATGGGGTATTGGAGAATGTATGGGGCATGCATGGAGTGTGTATGGGGTATAGGAGAGTGTATGGGCCATGCATGGAGTGTGTTATGGAGTATAGGAGAGTGTATGGGGCATGCATGGAGTGTGCTATAGGGTATAGGAGAGTGCATGGGGCATGCTTTGAGTGCGATATGGGGTATAGGAGAGTATATGGGAGACACATGAGGTGTGCTATGGGATATAGGAGAGTATATGGGAGACGCATGGAGTGTGCTATGGGGTATAGGAGAGTATATGGGGCATGCATGGAGTGTGCTATGGGGTATAGGAGAGTGTATGGGGCATGCATGGGGTGCGCTATGGGGTACTGGAGTGTGTATGGGGTATAGGAGAGTGTATGGGGCATGCATTGAGTGCGCTATGGGGTATAGGAGAATGTATGGGACATGCATGGAGTGTGTATGGGGGACGCATGGTGTGTGTATGGGGAATAGGAGAGTGTATGGGGCATGCATGGAGTGTGCTCCGGGGTATAGGAGAGTGTATGGGGCATGCATGGAGTGTGCTATGGAGTATAGGAGAGTGTATGGGGCATGCATAGAGTGTGTATGGCGTATGGGAGACACATGGAGTGTGTATGGGGTATAGGAGACGCATGGATAGGGTTGCCACCTTTTCATCAAGCCAAACCCGAACACTTTAGCGGAGCACTGCAATTTTTTTAATTTGCCGTACACTATAGGATTATAAAAGACTTGGGACACCTTTGGGTGCCCAAGAAGAGCAGTAATGCGGTGCTGAACAGTGGGGGTGGTCAAAAGGTCAGTCTGTCCCCCAGTACAATCCACTTAGGTTAGTCTGTCCCCCAATATAATCCTCCCAGGTCAGTCTTTCGCCCAGTACATCACCTCAAGTCAATCTATTTCCCAGTATTATGCCCCCTAGAACATTCTATACTCACGTACATTCCCCTAGGTCAGTCTGTCCCCTAGTATAATCCCCCCAGATCAGTCTGTCCCAAATACATCCTCCCAGGTCAGCTAATGCTAACAGAGGTTGGTGTGAAAGGGGCAGAGAGGACTCTGTACAACAGTCCAGGAACACTAATCAGAGAGCTCAGTATTTTAGAGGCACCCATAATGAAGGAGTAATCAGGGACCCCCACCCAGAAGTGCAAGGATTAATATGAGAACCCCAACTGGAGTCAGGAATTCCCCCCCCCCCCCCACTTCAAGGTGTACTGACCCCTCTCCAGGAGAAGGAGACCCCTTGACAAGAGGAGTTTATGGGGGTGATTAGAAGGAACTCCCTCCCACCCATCCAGGAATACAAACAAATTCAGGAAAAGGCCCATCAAGGAACACAGAAACCCCTTCTAGTTAAAAGAGACCCCTTGACCAGGAGGACCACAGGGTGGTGATGACATGGGTCCCCCATCCAGGTCAACAGGAACCCCCCTCCCTCCAGTTATAGGAGACCCCTGGATAATATGACTGCAGGGGGTGATCAGAATGGAACCCCCACCCAGGAATACAGGAACTCCCATCCCTCCCCCTGCTAGATAAGGAAGACTCACAGCTAGGAGGACTACGGGCGGGTGATAAAATGGGAATACAGGAAGTCCCCCCCCCCCCTCCAGATAAAGAAGACCCCCAGCTAGGAGGACTGCAGGAGTGATAAGAGGGGACCCCATCCAGGAATGCAGGAAATCCCTCTCTCCCTCCTCAAGTTAAAGAAGACCTCCCGCTAGGAGGACTGCAGGGGGGGTGATAAGGGGGACCGCCATCCAGGGATATAGAGACTCCCCTTCATTCTCTCCCCCCTCTGGTAGAAAGAAATCACTGGTCAGGAAGAATACAAACAGCTGCCCCGTCCTCCCTCCTAATAAGGTGAATGGTGTGTAGGGAGAGAAGACATCCAGAGGTCTGTACACACATAGCAGTCCAGGGAGGGGGGACTAGCAGAGAAGGAGGAAGAAATCCCCCGCACAGTTCAGGTGGCTGTGATGGAGCTCTTGGCGGGCTGTCACTGCTGCTTCTACTCCTCGCTCTGTCCTCCACATTGCTGAAACGCTCGCTCGTATCGGTGATGGCGGGGGTGGGGTTACGGACAAACATTACTCCTCCTCTGCACTAAAATCATCAAATGTGTTCCTTGTGCTGCGGCTCCACCAATTAAACTAAAGTGCCGGCCCCCTCTTCTATACCACTCCGTCGGGGCTTTGAAATTGCCGGGAGCCGCAGCACTAGGATTACTCCTTTTCTGCCCCGAAAACCATCAAATAGTCCCAGCAGAGTAATCCTTGTGCTGCGGCTCCCGGCGGAGTGGTATAGAAGAGGGGGCCAGGAATATTTGATGATTTTCAGGAAGAAGAGGAGAAATGCTTGTGCTGCGGCTCCCGGCGGAGTAGTATAGAAGAGGGGGCCAGGAATATTTGATGATTTTCAGGAAGAAGAGGAGAAATGCTTGTGCTGCGGTTCCCGGGAATTACATGCTGTAGAAGAGGAATCTATTGGAAGTGCTCCAGACCGCTGGTTCCCTAGTCCTGTTCCTTCCCCCCACCCCTGGAGCTGAGCAGATGGAGCTTAGAGCCACAGTCCGGTGTGAACAATGTGTCTGGGTGTCAGGCAGACTGAGACCTGGGCACATGGTTCAAAACCTGAACTGTCCGGGTGAATACCGGACAGGTGGCAACCTTACATATGGAGTGTGCTATGTGGTATAGAAGAGTGCATGGGACATGCTCTAAGTGCAAAATGGGATATAGGAGAGTATATGGGGGGCGCATAGAGTGTGCTATGGGATATAGGAGAGTGTATGGGATACACATGGAGTGTGCTATGGAGTATAGGAGAGTGTGTGGGAGATGCATGGAGTGTGCTATGTGGTATAGAAGAGTGCATGGGGCATGCGCAGAGTGCGCTATGGGATATAGGAGAGTATATGGGAGACGCATGGAGTGTGCTATGGGGTATAGGAGAGTTCATGGAATACAGGAGAGTATGGGGATGCATGGAGTGTGCTATGGGGTATAGGAGAGTGCATGGGATACAGGAGAGTATGGGGATGCATGGAGTGTGCTATGGGGTATAAGAGATTGTGTGAGAGACACATGGAGTGTGCTATGGGGTATAGGAGAGTTCATGGGATACAGGAGAGTATGGGGATGCATGGAGTGTGCTATGGGGTATAGGAGATTGTGTGAGACACACATGGAGTGTGCTATGGGGTATAGGAGAGTATATAGGAGACACATGGAGTGTGCTATTTGGTATAGGAGAGTATATAGGAGACACATGGAGTGTGCTATTTGGTATAGGAGAGTATATAGGAGACACATGGAGTGTGCTATTTGGTATAGGAGAGTATATAGGAGACACATGGAGTGTGCTATTTGGTATAGGAGAGTATATAGGAGACACATGGAGTGTGCTATTTGGTATAGGAGAGTATATAGGAGACACATGGAGTGTGCTATTTGGTATAGGAGAGTATATAGGAGATACATGGAGTGTGCTATGGTGTATAGGAGAGTGTATGAGGGATGCATGGAGTGTGCTTTGGGGTATTGGAGAGTGTATGGGTACGCATGGAGTGTGCTATGGGGCATAGGAGAGTGTATGAAGCATGTGTGGAATGTGCTATGGGGTATAGGAGTGTGAATGGGGGATCCATGGAGTGTGCTATGGGATATAGGAGAGTATATGAGGAATGCATGGAGTGTGCTTTGCGGTAAAGGAGAGTGTATGAGCTGTCACAGTGAAAAGACAGTAGTCAGCGGTATGCCCCCAGAGGTTCTCCCCCTAGTGAGTAGACTGCATTCATATTTTTGGCACCCAAATGCCTTATTTTACATTTTTCAACATTAAACCTCATTTGCCATGTAGTTGCCCACCCCATTAATTTGAAATAAGAAAAAGAGTGTGGGACTTTATATGAGGCCATGACATATGTGCATTGGTCTCCATCCCTATTGTTTGAGATAAAAAGAAAAGAAAGGGGGGAGGGATTGGGAAAATTTGGGACTTTATATGATACACATCACTTGGGTAGAATGAATCAACCAATTTAAATAATACGAATATTTATTAGTTAGTCATAGTTGGGCACTGTATAGAGGTCACATTAATATTAATAAACCAACATGTACAGTACAAAATTAAAAAGGACATGATTAGTACATCATATAACAATCCAAGTAATATAGTAGACATTATTGCACATATTAGATAACGAACCAGCAACATGCCCAACACATGAAAAAACATGGTAAAAGATATAAACATTTCATTAATAGTTATGGGATTGATTCAAACAGTTAAACCCATGGTAAACACATGATTGCTGTGGCATAGCATCAAAAATACATGCTCGACGCGTTTCGTGGGTTGTTACCACTCATCAGGAGCTGCTATACATTGGAGGTATCTATAATAAATTGAGAAATCTTTCATCAATGGTAATTGATCAAAGGATAGGAAGAAGGGGAACATAGTATCTATGGTCCTAGTAGTCTTACCTATGAGTAAATAGTATAGAATATGAATAGTAATGGTATTGATGATACACCGGAGGTACTAGGAGGCAGAAGACAACCCCCCGGGAGCTGAGGTGATGGCTGACCAGGCGGAAATAGGGCCAAGAAAATGAAAATAAGATGACAACATTGAGATAAATCGCCCTTCAATATTTGTAGTGATGGGTGTGAGCCCGTGGGGCTTCTATAACAATAAAAAAATAGGGAAAGGGTATTAGTCTAAAGAAGGGCTATGGCAGTGGTAAGAAGGAATAGATGTGAAGAAAAAGTATGAGGTGATAGGAGATATCCGAAATGGATGAAAAAAGGGGATAGTGAAGATGAAGGATAGCAAACAGACATAGATGTGATAATAAGGAATAGGTGTGAGGGAGAATTACAAAGTAATACAAAGTACCCTGAGTGAGTGAGCAAGAAATGTGACAGTAGTAGAGATATAAGATGCAAGAAGGGTACACATGCCACCAGAGGGTCAGAGGTAACATCCATAGGATGTGAATTACCTGAGGCTCAAGTATCCATAGTAAAATCTAAAAGTGAGTGAGGAGTGCTGGCCGAGTGAACCAAAGTAAAGCAATACTGTAGTGAACCGAGGAGGAGTAAGAATAAAGAAGCCAGTCTGCCGGCAGAGCCTCACCAACGTCACGTGGCGTGCTGAGAGAGAGGGGGCGACCATGTCAGAGCGACCAGCACTCTTAAATGGGCGTCTAACCTCCCTCGTGGTGCACGCAGATGAAAAACACGTCTGCCCGCGGCGTCAAGGGTGACGTCACGCGCAAGACGTGTGGGCGTGGCGTCGACGCACAGCGCATGCGCATCCGCAACCTCAGCGACCATAGCGGTCGGAATGGGGGCTGGGGGTGACCGCGGTGTGCGTCGCAGCTCCCGGGGGCGATTGCGGCAGCCCCCGTAGGATGACCTCACAAAGTGACTATCAGGAAGTATAATCCAGCATAGCAAGTGCCCTATAGCTGGCACTTGATACTAGTCAACAAGAAAATCATGGAAGTAACAACGTAGACAAGTGTGTGTATCCATCCCTATTATATTTGAAATAAGAAAAAGAGTGTGGGACTTTATATGAGGCCATGACATATGTGCATTGGTCTCCATCCCTATTGTTTGAGATAAAAAGAAAAGAAAGGGGGGAGGGATTGGGAAAATTTGGGACTTTATATGATACACATCACTTGGGTAGAATGAATCAACCAATTTAAATAATACGAATATTTATTAGTTAGTCATAGTTGGGCACTGTATAGAGGTCACATTAATATTAATAAACCAACATGTACAGTACAAAATTAAAAAGGACATGATTAGTACATCATATAACAATCCAAGTAATATAGTAGACATTATTGCACATATTAGATAACGAACCAGCAACATGCCCAACACATGAAAAAACATGGTAAAAGATATAAACATTTCATTAATAGTTATGGGATTGATTCAAACAGTTAAACCCATGGTAAACACATGATTGCTGTGGCATAGCATCAAAAATACATGCTCGACGCGTTTCGTGGGTTGTTACCACTCATCAGGAGCTGCTATACATTGGAGGTATCTATAATAAATTGAGAAATCTTTCATCAATGGTAATTGATCAAAGGATAGGAAGAAGGGGAACATAGTATCTATGGTCCTAGTAGTCTTACCTATGAGTAAATAGTATAGAATATGAATAGTAATGGTATTGATGATACACCGGAGGTACTAGGAGGCAGAAGACAACCCCCCGGGAGCTGAGGTGATGGCTGACCAGGCGGAAATAGGGCCAAGAAAATGAAAATAAGATGACAACATTGAGATAAATCGCCCTTCAATATTTGTAGTGATGGGTGTGAGCCCGTGGGGCTTCTATAACAATAAATAAATAGGGAAAGGGTATTAGTCTAAAGAAGGGCTATGGCAGTGGTAAGGAGGAATAGATGTGAAGAAAAAGTATGAGGTGATAGGAGATATCCGAAATGGATGAAAAAAGGGGATAGTGAAGATGAAGGATAGCAAACAGACATAGATGTGATAATAAGGAATAGGTGTGAGGGAGAATTACAAAGTAATACAAAGTACCCTGAGTGAGTGAGCAAGAAATGTGACAGTAGTAGAGATATAAGATGCAAGAAGGGTACACATGCCACCAGAGGGTCAGAGGTAACATCCATAGGATGTGAATTACCTGAGGCTCAAGTATCCATAGTAAAATCTAAAAGTGAGTGAGGAGTGCTGGCCGAGTGAACCAAAGTAAAGCAATACTGTAGTGAACCGAGGAGGAGTAAGAATAAAGAAGCCAGTCTGCCGGCAGAGCCTCACCAACGTCACGTGGCGTGCTGAGAGAGAGGGGGCGACCATGTCAGAGCGACCAGCACTCTTAAATGGGCGTCTAACCTCCCTCGTGGTGCACGCAGATGAAAAACACGTCTGCCCGCGGCGTCAAGGGTGACGTCACGCGCAAGACGTGTGGGCGTGGCGTCGACGCACAGCGCATGCGCATCCGCAACCTCAGCGACCATAGCGGTCGGAATGGGGGCTGGGGGTGACCGCGGTGTGCGTCGCAGCTCCCGGGGGCGATTGCGGCAGCCCCCGTAGGATGACCTCACAAAGTGACTATCAGGAAGTATAATCCAGCATAGCAAGTGCCCTATAGCTGGCACTTGATACTAGTCAACAAGAAAATCATGGAAGTAACAACGTAGACAAGTGTGTGTATCCATCCCTATTATATTTGAAATAAGAAAAAGAGTGTGGGACTTTATATGAGGCCATGACATATGTGCATTGGTCTCCATCCCTATTGTTTGAGATAAAAAGAAAAGAAAGGGGGGAGGGATTGGGAAAATTTGGGACTTTATATGATACACATCACTTGGGTAGAATGAATCAACCAATTTAAATAATACGAATATTTATTAGTTAGTCATAGTTGGGCACTGTATAGAGGTCACATTAATATTAATAAACCAACATGTACAGTACAAAATTAAAAAGGACATGATTAGTACATCATATAACAATCCAAGTAATATAGTAGACATTATTGCACATATTAGATAACGAACCAGCAACATGCCCAACACATGAAAAAACATGGTAAAAGATATAAACACCCCCAGCCCCCATTCCGACCGCTATGGTCGCTGAGGTTGCGGATGCGCATGCGCTGTGCGTCGACGCCACGCCCACACGTCTTGCGCGTGACGTCACCCTTGACGCCGCGGGCAGACGTGTTTTTCATCTGCGTGCACCACGAGGGAGGTTAGACGCCCATTTAAGAGTGCTGGTCGCTCTGACATGGTCGCCCCCTCTCTCTCAGCACGCCACGTGACGTTGGTGAGGCTCTGCCGGCAGACTGGCTTCTTTATTCTTACTCCTCCTCGGTTCACTACAGTATTGCTTTACTTTGGTTCACTCGGCCAGCACTCCTCACTCACTTTTAGATTTTACTATGGATACTTGAGCCTCAGGTAATTCACATCCTATGGATGTTACCTCTGACCCTCTGGTGGCATGTGTACCCTTCTTGCATCTTATATCTCTACTACTGTCACATTTCTTGCTCACTCACTCAGGGTACTTTGTATTACTTTGTAATTCTCCCTCACACCTATTCCTTATTGTCACATCTATGTCTGTTTGCTATCCTTCATCTTCACTATCCCCTTTTTTCATCCATTTCGGATATCTCCTATCACCTCATACTTTTTCTTCACATCTATTCCTCCTTACCACTGCCATAGCCCTTCTTTAGACTAATACCCTTTCCCTATTTATTTATTGTTATAGAAGCCCCACGGGCTCACACCCATCACTACAAATATTGAAGGGCGATTTATCTCAATGTTGTCATCTTATTTTCATTTTCTTGGCCCTATTTCCGCCTGGTCAGCCATCACCTCAGCTCCCGGGGGGTTGTCTTCTGCCTCCTAGTACCTCCGGTGTATCATCAATACCATTACTATTCATATTCTATACTATTTACTCATAGGTAAGACTACTAGGACCATAGATACTATGTTCCCCTTCTTCCTATCCTTTGATCAATTACCATTGATGAAAGATTTCTCAATTTATTATAGATACCTCCAATGTATAGCAGCTCCTGATGAGTGGTAACAACCCACGAAACGTGTCGAGCATGTATTTTTGATGCTATGCCACAGCAATCATGTGTTTACCATGGGTTTAACTGTTTGAATCAATCCCATAACTATTAATGAAATGTTTATATCTTTTACCATGTTTTTTCATGTGTTGGGCATGTTGCTGGTTCGTTATCTAATATGTGCAATAATGTCTACTATATTACTTGGATTGTTATATGATGTACTAATCATGTCCTTTTTAATTTTGTACTGTACATGTTGGTTTATTAATATTAATGTGACCTCTATACAGTGCCCAACTATGACTAACTAATAAATATTCGTATTATTTAAATTGGTTGATTCATTCTACCCAAGTGATGTGTATCATATAAAGTCCCAAATTTTCCCAATCCCTCCCCCCTTTCTTTTCTTTTTATCTCAAACAATAGGGATGGAGACCAATGCACATATGTCATGGCCTCATATAAAGTCCCACACTCTTTTTCTTATTTCAAATATAATAGGGATGGATACACACACTTGTCTACGTTGTTACTTCCATGATTTTCTTGTTGACTAGTATCAAGTGCCAGCTATAGGGCACTTGCTATGCTGGATTATACTTCCTGATAGTCACTTTGTGAGGTCATCCTACGGGGGCTGCCGCAATCGCCCCCGGGAGCTGCGACGCACACCGCGGTCACCCCCAGCCCCCATTCCGACCGCTATGGTCGCTGAGGTTGCGGATGCGCATGCGCTGTGCGTCGACGCCACGCCCACACGTCTTGCGCGTGACGTCACCCTTGACGCCGCGGGCAGACGTGTTTTTCATCTGCGTGCACCACGAGGGAGGTTAGACGCCCATTTAAGAGTGCTGGTCGCTCTGACATGGTCGCCCCCTCTCTCTCAGCACGCCACGTGACGTTGGTGAGGCTCTGCCGGCAGACTGGCTTCTTTATTCTTACTCCTCCTCGGTTCACTACAGTATTGCTTTACTTTGGTTCACTCGGCCAGCACTCCTCACTCACTTTTAGATTTTACTATGGATACTTGAGCCTCAGGTAATTCACATCCTATGGATGTTACCTCTGACCCTCTGGTGGCATGTGTACCCTTCTTGCATCTTATATCTCTACTACTGTCACATTTCTTGCTCACTCACTCAGGGTACTTTGTATTACTTTGTAATTCTCCCTCACACCTATTCCTTATTATCACATCTATGTCTGTTTGCTATCCTTCATCTTCACTATCCCCTTTTTTCATCCATTTCGGATATCTCCTATCACCTCATACTTTTTCTTCACATCTATTCCTCCTTACCACTGCCATAGCCCTTCTTTAGACTAATACCCTTTCCCTATTTATTTATTGTTATAGAAGCCCCACGGGCTCACACCCATCACTACAAATATTGAAGGGCGATTTATCTCAATGTTGTCATCTTATTTTCATTTTCTTGGCCCTATTTCCGCCTGGTCAGCCATCACCTCAGCTCCCGGGGGGTTGTCTTCTGCCTCCTAGTACCTCCGGTGTATCATCAATACCATTACTATTCATATTCTATACTATTTACTCATAGGTAAGACTACTAGGACCATAGATACTATGTTCCCCTTCTTCCTATCCTTTGATCAATTACCATTGATGAAAGATTTCTCAATTTATTATAGATACCTCCAATGTATAGCAGCTCCTGATGAGTGGTAACAACCCACGAAACGCGTCGAGCATGTATTTTTGATGCTATGCCACAGCAATCATGTGTTTACCATGGGTTTAACTGTTTGAATCAATCCCATAACTATTAATGAAATGTTTATATCTTTTACCATGTTTTTTCATGTGTTGGGCATGTTGCTGGTTCGTTATCTAATATGTGCAATAATGTCTACTATATTACTTGGATTGTTATATGATGTACTAATCATGTCCTTTTTAATTTTGTACTGTACATGTTGGTTTATTAATATTAATGTGACCTCTATACAGTGCCCAACTATGACTAACTAATAAATATTCGTATTATTTAAATTGGTTGATTCATTCTACCCAAGTGATGTGTATCATATAAAGTCCCAAATTTTCCCAATCCCTCCCCCCTTTCTTTTCTTTTTATCTCACCCCATTAATTTGGTTTCCACATCCCGCATAGAAGTTATTGCCCTGCTTAGCTTAGTATCGTCCGCAAATACTGAGATTGAGCTGTTTATCCCATCCTCCAGATTGTTTATGAATAAATTTAATAGGATTGGCCCCAGGACAGAACCATGGGGGACCCTGCTTTTCACATCAGACCATTCAGAGTACTCCCCATTTATCACCACCCTCTGGACTCGCCCCCATAGCCAGTTTTCAATCCATGTACTTACCCTTTGGTCCATGCCGACAGACCTTAGTTTGTACAGTAAACATTTATGGGGAACTGTATCGAACGCCTTTTCAAAATCCAGATACACCACATCTACAGGCCTTCCTTTATCTAGATGGCAGTTCACCTCCTCATAGAAGGTTAATAGGTTGGTTTGGCAAGAACGATTCTTCATGAATCCATGCAGATTACTGCTAATAATACAATTTTTATTATTAAAATCTTGAATATAGTCCCTTATTATCCCCTCTAAGAGCTTGCAAACTATTGATGTTAGGCTAACTGGTCTGTGGTTCCCTGGGATATATCTTGGCCATTTTTTTTTAAATATTGTTGCTACATTGGCTTTTCTCCAATCAGCTGGTACCATGTTAGTCAGTAGACTGTTCGTAGAAATTAGGAACAATGGTCTGGCAATCACTTGACTGAGTTCCTTAACCACTTGCCTACCAGGCACTAACACCCCCTTCCTGCCCAAGCCATTTTTCAGCTTTCAGCGCTGTCGCACTTTGAATAACAATTGTAGGTCAAGCTACACCGTACCCAAACAAATTTTTTATCATTTTATTCACACAAATAGAACTTTCTTTTGGTGGTATTTAATCACTGCTGGGTTTTTTATTTTTTACAAAAAAAAGACCAAAAATTTTGGAAAAAAAAGTTTTTTTACTTTTTTTTCTGTCAGTAAATTTTGTAACTAAGTAATTTTTCACCTTAACTGATGTGCGCTGATGAGGCGGCACCGATGGGCACTGATATGCCGCACTTATGGGCACTGATGAGCACTGTTAGGTGGCACTGATAGGCGGCATTGGTGGGCACTGATAGGTGGCAGTGGTGGGCACTGAGAGGCGGTACAGATGGGCACTGCTGGGCATTGATTGACAGCAGTGATGGGCGGCACTGATTGCCAGCACTGACTGGCATGGCTAATGGGCACTGATTTGTGGCACTTGTGGGCAGTGGTGGGCACTGATTGCTGCCACTGGTGGGCACTAAATGCTGGCATTGGTAGGCATTTATTGTTACACTTTATTTGTTTATTGTAATCAGGGGACTGATGATCAGGGCACTGATTACATCCCTAGATGTCCCCCTGTGAGGAGATGCCGCTGATCAGCTCTCCTCTCCTCACACTCTGTCAGTGTAAGGTGAGGAGAGCCGATTACCAGCATCTCCATGCTTACCTGTGACCGGCTGTGATTGGACACAGCTGATCACATGGTTAAAGAGCCGCGAACGCGGCTCTTTACACAAATCGGGGTCGCGCCATGTCCTAGCAACATGGCACGGCCACGATCACCGCTCGCCCCCGCAGGCAAGCGAGAGCAGCCGTTCTGGGCCACCATCATATGACGGCGTCCCAGAACAAGAGCTGCACCACCATGCCGTCATTCTGCAGTTCTTCTCCGGTTTCTTCCCTGACAGTTGGAGTTAAGCCACCCAGGACTTTTGTTAGCTCTTTTAAATGTATTTCCCATTGGGATGCACTTGCCAATACCTTTATTTAAAGGGGTTGTAAAGGAAATGTTTTTTAAAAATAACAAACATGTTATACTTACCTCCACTGTGCAGCTCGTTTTGCACAGAGGGGCCCTGAACCCGGTCTTCTGGGGTCCCTCGGCGGCTGTCTCAGCTCCTCCCCGCAAGAACTAACCACCTTCATGCGAGCTGGTGGTGAGTTCTTGCGGGCGCGCTCCCGTGATACAGCCGGTGACTATAGCCGCTCACTGTATTACTCGGCCCCCGGCACGCCGCGTCATTGGATGTGATTGACAGCAGCGCGAGCCAATGGCTGCGCTGCATTCAATCCATCCACTCTAGCGAATCACCGGCCAGGCTGAGTGGTGAAGAGGACATCAGGGGAGAGCGCAGCAGGTTTAGGGGCTCAGGTAAGTAAAATGGGGGGGGGGCGGTGTTGTCGGATGTTTTCTCACCTTAATGCATAGGATGCATTAAGGTGAAAAAACGCGAACCTTTACAACCCCTTTAATATGCACTTTTTGCGATTCGGCACTGCATAGTTTTAACTGACAATTGCGCGGCCGTGCAACGTGGCTCCCAAACAAAGTTGACGTCCTTTTTTTCCCCTCAAATAGGGCTTTCTTTTGGGGGTATTTGATCGCCTCTGCGGTTTTCATTTTTTGCGCTATAAACAAAAAACAGTGACAATTTTCAAAAAAACGCAATAATTTTATTTTTGCTATAACAAATATCTCCCCAAAAAATGTATTAAAAAAAACATTACAAACATTGGTAAAAAAAATTGCAATAAGCGTATATTCATTAGTTTGCGCAAAAGTTATAGCATCTACAAAATAGGGGATAGATTTAAAGCATTTTTATTATTATTTTTTTACTAGTAATGGCGGCAATCTGTGATTTTTATCGGGACTGCAACATTATGGCGGACACGTCGGACAATTTTTGGGACCATTGGCATTTCTACAGCGATCAGTGCTATAAAATTGCATTGATTACTGTCAAAATGTCACTGGCAGTGAAGGGGTTAAGTGTGTCCTATTGTGTATTCTAACTGAAGGGGGGATGGGACTGTGCAGGGGAGATGACAGATCGTCTGTTCATACTCTGTATGAACAGACAAGCTGTCTGTTCTCCCCTCAGAGAACCGGAAACTGTGTTTACACACACAGATCCCGGTTCTCGGTGTGCCCCGAACGATCGTGGGAGCCCAGCGGTGATCGCGACCGCCAGGCACTCGCATCGCCTCCGGCCGCGACCCCTAGTGGCCGTCTATGTTACCGACATAACAAGATGGCGATTCGCGCAGCCGAGCCATGTTCTTGCAGTACAACTGCGGCGGCTGGTCGCAATGCGGTTAAAGTACTCACATTTTTCCTCTGTGTTCTTAGTTCCAAGGATTTTATCTCATTTAATATCTTCTAGCAAGGAGCGCAGTTTAGGGAAGTTTGCTCTTTTGAAATTCTTTGTGTCTCCTATTTGTGTTATTTATGCCAAAACGAATTGACCTGTGATTGCTGTTTCCTAAATTGACCCGTATTTCCACATCAGGTCTGTATTGTTAGTAATCAGTAGGTCTAGTAACGCTTTGTTTCTTGTTGGTGCTTGTACCATCTGACCCATGAAATCGTCCTGCAAGACATTTAGGAAACGGTGAGCCTTAGAGGAAGTCACGGTTCCTCCTGCCCAGTCTGGATAATTAAAATCCCCCATTATAATGACACTGCTTATCCTTGCCACCATTCCAAACTGTGATAGGAGGTCCACCTCCCCCTCCTCCTTCTGGTTAGGGGGCCTATATATTACTTTCTCCTTGGTTTCCTTCCTTTGAAGCTCTACCCATAAGGATTCCATAAGGATTCCACCTCCTCCCATGCTCCATTAGTAATGTCGTCCCTCACATTCTCTTGTATATCATTCTTGATATACAGGCATACAGTGAGTAAACTAATGCGCAAACCAACAATGATCAACAGGCTAGAAAAGAGCTGCCAGCATAAAAGAGTGTCCTCACGTGAACCAAACCAAACAATTAAAATAAAACATATGCGGCGCTCCTTACGCCCACAAGGTATGGATCAAAAAAAAAAAAAAAAAAGTAAAATTAAAATAGAAAATTAAAAAAATGCAAAAATATTGATAATACAATCCAAAAACCTCATATAAAGTGCAATGCGACTCCACCAAAATGCATGGAAGTGTGCAAATAACCATACGAGCCCGTGACTCACATAAAAAAAGTGATGAAAGTGATTCACACATAAAAATGATAAATGTATATAAATAACATTCAATTGTGCATAAATATCAAACATATTAAATGGATTGAATACTAATCAAAATGAATTCATAAATGGTGAAGTGCAATTCACTAAAGTACATAGGTGTGCAAAAAGTTCATATAAATCCGTGAATCACAAATAAGTGTTTTAAATGTCCAAATAATGAATAGGTGAAAAAATGGGGTCCCGACTTCATGCAATGCAACTCCTAATAGCAGCAAAGACAAATCTTCTGATCATACAGGAAAGTGCAAGTGCAGTGGACAATTATTGTGGCAAGAAGTGACCAAAGTGGATGTGCGCTATCAGTCGGGCTCCGGGGTGCGACACCTGTTTCCCCCAGCCTCTCACCTGTAGCAGCGGCCCCAGTCGAGCGTAAGCCGGCAGGCGGTACAGATCTCCACAGGCACAGCAGCTTCTGGTGGTAGTCACAGCGTTTGGGCACATATAGTATCCAGCCAGCAATTACACTCCCCCCGTTCAGTAGATGTAGGCAGATAGGTAGTAAAAGAGAAGAGAAGGCTCCATAGTGTAGTAGTTAAGGTTTATTAATAAAAAAAACAAGTAGTAACTTACATGAAAGAATCAGTAATAACAGCTGTAGAATCGAAAGCTACCGGGTTCAGCCGTACCCGGCAGCAGAGGCACCTGGCTCCTCTCTGACGCGTTGCGTCACAACACACGTGACTTTCGTCCCTTTGAGTAACTACTTGTTTTTTATTAATAAACCTTAACTACTACACTATGGAGCCTTCTCTTCTCTTTTACTACCTATCTGCCTACATCTACTGAACGGAGGGAGTGTAATTGCTGGCTGGATACTATATGTCCCCAAAAGCTGTGACTACCACCGGAAGCTGCTGTGCCTGTGGAGATCTGTACGGCTTGTCGGCTTACGCTCGACATGGCCTCACTTTCATCACTTTTTTTATGAGTCACGGGCTCGTATGATTATTTGCACACTTCCATGCATTTTGGTTGTGTCACATTGCACTTTATATGAGGTTTTTGGATTGTATTATCAATGTTTTTGCATTTTATTTTCTATTTTCATTTTACTTATCGTTTATTTTGATCCATACCTTGTGGGCGTAAGGAGCGCCGCATATGTTTTATTTTAAATGATATACAGGCATACCCCTCCCCCTTTTTGTTAATTTACTTACCTTGGGTTTAGGTGCTTTAGTCAACCTACCACTAATGCCCCCAATACTACCCTCTAAAATTTGTTCCACGCTGGCTATCTCTTTGTCTGGACCCTCCCCCATCGCATAGTTTAAAAGCCCCTCTAACTTTTTAGCCATCTTCTCTCCCAGCCGAGCTGGGCCCTCCCCATTTAGGTGCAGTTCGTCCCTGCTAAAGAGCCGGTAACTGACTGAGAAGACAGCCCAGTTCTCCAGGAACTCGAACCCCTCCTTTCTACACCAGCTCCTCAGCCACTTGTTTACTTCCCTAATCTCCCTTTGCCTTTCTGGTGTGGCTCAAAGTACCGGTAGTATTTTTGAGAATACTACCATGGAGATCCTATTCCTCAATTTAGCACCTAAGTCCATAAAATTGTTTTTTTAGGACACGCTATCTTCCTCTGACTTTGTCATTGGTGCCAATGTGCACCATGACAGCTGGGTCTCCCCCAGACCCTCCCAGTAATCTGTCCACCAGATCCGTAATGTGCCGAACCCGAGCGCCCGGTAAACAACATACAGTTCGGAGCTTCAGGTCTTTGTGACAGATTACCCTCTCTGCCCTTCTAATAATTGAGTCCCCTACCACCATAATCTGTCTTTATTTTCCCTTGGCTTTACCCCCTGCCCTCACTGGAGTTTTTCCCCTGCCTGCTAGGGGCGTCACTCTGCTCCAGCAATGCTGGTCCCTGACTGGTTTCCCCAATATCACGCAACAGAAACATAATTTCCTGCTTGTGTGATTGGCTCACCGATTTTCCCAGAAATCTGCACTAAGATACAAATCAGATTTCAGGCATCAATTTTTGGTGAGATACTCCCAATAGGAACATGTCTAAAGGTTTCCTCATTAGAGCCCTGCAGTTGCCACAGCTGATTGATAAATATTAAACCACTCCCATAAGACCCCTTTCACACCAAAGCTTTTTGGGAATTTTAGCTCTAAAAATAGCACCTAAAAATTGCCTCCCATTTTTTTAAATTGGTGCTTTCACACTGGGGTGGTGCAGTACAAAAAGTCCTGCAAGCAGCATCTTTGGGGCATTTGGAGAGCTGTAAAAAGTGCTCCAAAAATGCCCCCGCCCATTAAAATGAGTGGGCAGCGCTTCCAAAGCGCCGCAAAACTGGTCTTTTTTGGGGGGTTTTTAAAGGTCACGTCGTCACGGGACCTTAAAAAAAAAAAAAAAAAAAAATCGACCCACTAGCGCCCAAAAAGCACTGCAAAAGCGCCGCTAAAACAACCAGCGCTTGAACAGCTGTTTTATCAGCGCTTCAGTGTGAAAGGGGTCTTAGAATCCCTTTCTAACATGGGCACAGAGAAACACACAGGGATTTCTTCAGAAACTGAACTGGCCTTCTACCATAGAATCCCCAATTGAGAACAAACTGCACCCTCTTCCTTCTTTAATAATTCCTCCTCCTCCTCCCTGTATGACCTGTTTTATATTAATTTTAGCTAAGAGAAGAGGAAAAAAAATACATATGCCTACATAGGATAGATATAGCCAAGGGGACATGAAGGGGGCAGATTGAACTTGACCTCCAGGGGATTTACACTCCCCCCCCCCCCCCCATGAATAGGCCATTTTTTGCGCTACGGCCCTGCATTATTTTAACTTACAATTGCGTGGTCATGCAACACTGTACCCAAACAAAATGTTTGTCTCCTCCCCCCCCCCCACACACACAAATAAAGATTTATTTTTTGTGTCATTTGATCAGCACTGTGTTTTTTATGTTTGTGCAAAAAAAAAAAAAAAAAAAGGACCGGACAACTTGAGGAGAAAAAAAAATTGTGTGTATATATATACACACACACACAGTTGTGCTCATAGGTTTACATACCCTGGCAGAATTTGATTTTTTTGGCCATTTGTCATAGAATATGAAATAACACAAACTCTTCTTTCACTCATGGTTAGTGTTTGGCTGAAGACATTTATTATCAATCAACTGTGTTTACTCTTTGTAAATCATAAGCACAACAGAAACTACCCAAATGACCCTGATCAAAAAGTTTACATACCCCAGTTCTTAATACCGTGTATTCCTCTTGCCAAAAAGCCTCCAGTTCCTGTAAATTCTTGGGCTGTCTTACATGAACTGCACATTTGAGATCTCCCCAGAGTGGTTCAATGATATTGCGGTCAGGAGACTAAAATGGCCACTCCAGAACCTTCACTTTATTCTGCTGTAGCCAATGACAGGTCGACTTGGCCTTGTGTTTTGGATCATGTGCAGCTTCCTGGCTGATGAATGCAAATGTTCCTCCAGTATTTTTTGATAACTTACTGCATTCATCTTGCCATTAATTTTGACCAAATCTCCTGTGCCTTTGTAGCTCACACATCCCCAAAACATCAGCGATCCACCTGTGTTTCACAGTAGGAATGGTGTACCTTTCATCATAGGCCTTGTTGACTACTCTCCAAATGTAGCATTTATGGTTGTGGGCAAAAAGCTCAATTTTGGTCTCATCACTCCAAATGACTTTGTGCTAGGTTTGAGGCTTGTCTCTGTGCGGTTTGGCATATTGTAAGCGGATACTTTGTGGCATTTGCGTAGTAATGGCTTTCTTCTGGCGACTCAAAGATGCAGCCCATCTTTCTTCAAGTGCCTCCTTATTGTGCATCTTGAAACAGATACACCACATTTTCAGAGAGTCCTGTATTTCACCTGAAGTTATTTGTGGGTTTTTCTTTGCATCCCGAACAATTTTCCTGGCAGTTATGGCTGAAATTTTAGTTGGTCTACCTGACCGTGGTTTGGTTTCAACAGTACCCCTCATTTTCCACTTCTTGATTAGAGTTTGAACACTGCTGATCGACATTCTCAATTCCTTGGATATCTTTTTATATCCCTTTCCTGTTTTATACAGTTCATCTACCTTTTCCCACAGATCCTTTGGCAATTCTTTTGCTTTCCCCATGACTCAGAAAGATCAGTGCAGCACTGGATGAAAGATGCAAGGGTCTGTCAGGAGTCCAGAAACTCATTGACCTTTTACACACTAATTACAAGCAAACAGACCACAGGTGAGGATGGTTACCTTTAATAGCCATTCAAACTTTGTGTCAACTTGTGTGCATGTTATCAGGCCAAAACACCAGGGTATGTAAACTTTTGATTGGGGTCATTAGGGTAGCTTCTGTTGTCATGATTTAAAAAGAGTAAACAAATGATTGGCTGAAGCCATTTATTATCAAACACCAAACATGAATGAAAGAAAAGTTTGTGTTATTCATATGCTCTGGAAAATTGCCAAGAAATCATAAATTCTGCAAGGGTATGTAAAACTTATGAGCACAACATACATTATATATAATTTATTACTTTCAGCTACAAAAACCATAAGCAGTAAAAAAAAAAAAAAAAAAAATTTGATACATTTAGGCCAATATGATATGTTTTTTGGTAAAATAAAAAATTTCAAACATATATTAATTCTCATTCAAAATAATAAGCTGCGCTATATACCAAAATTTGCATGAGTTTTGCAGGTCATGCCATTACACATATTCAAAATAACATTCAAAATAATAAGCTGTGCTATATACCAAACTTGCATGAGTTTTGCAGGTCATGCCAATGCACATATATATATAAAAAGTGTTCAATGTCACCCGTGATCAGTGCACAAAGACAATAAACGAATATAACTAAATGTTCCAAGAAGAAAAACTTCTATTAAAAGTCCATCACAGCAAAATTAATTATTTCGAAGAAGCAATAAGTCCACTGATGTAGAAACTCTCCCAGGAGATATATTAGAGATAATTCATGGATAGTGACATGCAGTTCAAACACTGGACGTGTTGAGTGTGAGGATATGTTGAAAAAAAAAAAAGTGCCTCCACCACAGATATTGCTGCCGCTTACCAGCTCCCTAGGTCCCCTTTCACAGAGACCCAACGTGCTTTAGGCTTTTACCCAGCCTCGGGTGTTAAGGTAGCTGTCAGCGCCAGAAAGACTTCCCCCACTTTCAATAAGAGATGTCATCTCGTATAGTGTAAATTCGTTCACAAACTGGCAGCTATGGGCCTGCCGCAGCCACCCGCCGAGGGCTCAATGTTCACAGCTTGGAAACTCCTAATTAATTTGTCTGTGCAAACGTTATAGCACCTACAAACTATGGAATATATACTGGAATTTGTATTTATTTTTACAAATGGCGGCGATCAGCGACTTCTAGCGGGACTGCAATATTGTAGTGAACATTGTGTCACTGGTTCCCAAAAAGTGTGAAACTGTGATCAGTAAAAAAAAATAAGCACTGTACTAATGACACTGGCTGGGAAGGGGTTAAACATCTAGGGCAATCAAAGGGTTAAAATGTGTGATGAGCCAGTATTTGGGTGTACTGTGTTAGGTGCATATACTAAGGAAAGTAATGGAAATTATTCCCTGCTTTGGGGGGAAAGAAAATCCATTACTTCCCTGCTGACAGGACTCTGCCTTGTTTATATAGGCAGGGCTCTGTACTGTGTAAATTCATGACACTTGGAGGGTGACTGTGGTAATACAATGGGCGGCACCCACTGATTAACATCTGCTTGTTAATAGTCACAGCACGGCCAGGTCACCAGCAGAGCATGCCCCCTACCCGGCAGGGACAGATCACATACCTAATACGTGATCTGGTGCAGCAGAGCTGCTGTATATCTATGTTATACATACAGCTGGCCAGTAGTTAAAGAGGACAGGCACCCCGTTTACCAACCAGAATAGGACTACAATATTTAATACGGAATGTGGCTCCCCCACTTCACAAGATCATATTCCAGAAGTCTTCAGGATCTGGGTCACACCAGAATGATTTACCACTGTCCTAGATCTGTATAGCAGCCTGCAGTTAATTCCACAAACTGCACAATGGAGGAGCACTAAATGCAGAATCCAGTGCCCAAGGCAATGTTACAGGTTGGTCAAGCATTTCAGCTGGATCCAAGTATGGTGCACAAACATCCCCAGACTAGTACAGTGTCACTATTAAAAAATAAAAAACCCCAAACACCTTTTAATAATTGAATACTTTTTTTGGGCTTCGTCTCTGCTGGCTGTACAACTCAGGTCATGGTGGGATATGTGGAAAACTAAGTAGTAGAGTTGCACAATTAATCGTTAAAATATCGCGATCTCGATTCAACACCCCTGACTGTATTGCAGAGTTTCCTGATTCTTTCATGTAACAAGTATAGAGAGTTCTCTGCTCACTCTGGCAGTCTGACAAGTTTTTAACATTGTAACTCTTCCCTCTTAGATCAAAGGGATAAAACTTGTGTGTGAATATGCAGGAAGTTTAACCACTTAAAGTCTAAACCTTTTTCTGACACTTGTTACTTACAGTTAAAATCAGATTTTTTTTTTTGCTAGAAAATTACTTGGAACCCCCAAACATTATATATATATTTTTTTAGCAGAGACCCTAGGGAATAAAATGGCGATTGTTGCAATATTTTATGTCACACTGTATTTGCACAGAGGTCTTTCAAACGCAATTTTTTTGGAATAATACACTTCAATGAAAAAAAAAAAAAAAAAACAGTAAAGTTAGTCCAATTTTTTGTCTAATGTGAAAGAGGTTACGCCGTGAGAATCGTGATCTATCTTCTAAGCAAAAAAAAAAAAAAAAAAAAAAAAGCAATTCTCGTTTTTGCCAGAATCGTGCAGCTCTACAAAGTAGGAAAAATAAATAACTATAGCATGAAACTCTCCAAAAAGGCAGGACATAAAATCTCTGGCTCTTTTCTAAAGAAATTTGTATTTTTTTTTCAGGAATAAAAGGCAAAAGTGAAGTACATTTTATGAAGTACTTTGGTCATGCACTACACCAAGCCTGGTGGCATGTTTGCTAACATAACATTCTTCATTATGGTTGCAAAATAAAGATTCTGCAGTCCTTCCATGTCATTAATGTAGTGAAAACTGCTATCCTTTCATACAGTCAGTACCCATTTGTGTATAAATTAACCAGACAAGTACAAACATACATATATATATATATTTAAGTTTTTAAAAAAAACAAAACATACAGAATAGCTGCTGGAAAATGGAATTACACACTCACACTTCAATGGACTGGACCAGCCAATGGTTTTTAGATGTCATAAGCATGGACACAAATTAAATCACCAATGTAATAGCTACCTCAGTAATAACATTTCTACTTAGACAAAGCCAGTCAATACCTTTCAAAATCACCATCTCTTCTCTAAACTTACCTTGCACAAGAACATTTGCAACACCCTGCAGTTATACAATGCAGAAAATGAACTAAATCTTTAAAGAATCTTTATTTTTATAACAAGACATCCCTACCATACAAATATATAAAGGTAACCAGTTTAAAAATATTACAGATAAAACAGACAGGTATGGAGCAGCGTGCAGTAGTCTGGGATATGGGCTGCAAAGCCTGCAGTGCCATTGCTTAGAATTTCTTCAGACTGTAGCCCACAGCAAGATGCTGCCTGTTGCTGTTTAGTGGTGGTGAGTGCCATACTGCAGAGCTAGTGCGCTTGTAGTAGCGGGGCTTTTTCTTATAAAACAAGTCCTCCAGTTTTGGGCTGTCAATTGTGCCAAATATTTTGTCGAGATTTATGGGGCGATAGTACTGTTGGTGCACTGCTTGAGCAAACTCGCTTCCTGTGGAGAAAAATGAAAGGAAGGAATACATTAGGCATTACTTAAAGCATTTGTTACCCCAACACTTTATATTCCTGATATGTGCCTGCTGTAGCATGTACTTGTATGAGAAAATAACCTGTTCTCTTTGTATTGCTTCATTTATGCAAAATCCCTGGTAATCCTGCTAGTCCCTTTGCTTTCCAATTAAAAACTGACCACAACAATCAGGAGAGCACAGCAGGGTCAGTTCTCTCTGGGAACTAAGCCTGCTCTCCTCCACTGATCAACCTTAAACTGAATGGGCTGTTTTACAAGGTGATAGTTTACAATTACTTTAATACTGATGGGGAATGAACATTCAAACTAAAACAGTCGTGTAAGGTGCCATATGATGGGGCTCACGGACAATTGCATTACTCTCCCTGTTCAGGTTATGTGAAGAGAAAAAAAAAAAACAAAAAAACAAAAAAACAAAACAAAAACCATAAAAAGGTGATCACTGCTAAGAGGCACGATCAAAAAGTGGTGTTCCTCATGTCAAAACCATAGCCAAATGAACATGCTTAGTCTCATAACCAGCATTAGTAGCAACCTGAAATAGCATTTTTATCAGAGAAAAGCACATACATACAATAGACTGCCCCACTAGCAATGTGCATAAAAAAGGATGGGACAGGTAAACGTCAACTGCTAGAAGTCCCAGATTTTAGGCTGATTATAGTCTCTCCTATTCTCAATGTAGCAGTGAGATTATAGGACACTGCAGGCATGTGAAGTCACCTCTAGGGTGATAGGACACTCACCACATGCCCAAGTTGGGACAGGCTTGCGAGGCTTGCTGTCATCATCTGTGGAGTCATCACTGTTTAAGTCCATGCCGTAATCATCTGGATTGAATTTAGGTGGGTGGGGTTTGTATCCTTTAGGAGTCATGTCATAAGATTCACAGGAGGAAGAGTTCTGAAAACACAGGGAACCATTTACCCACAGTCTTAGCAAATAGGCAGCAAGACACAAAATAGATTTCCTGTTCCAATGTCCCTGTTTAAACTACCTTACCTGCATTTCTACAGTGACATTTAGCACTGGAGTGTTGGCGGCCAACGTCTGCTCCTTAGCGATTCTCTCCTGCTCCTCACGCAGCCTCTGTGCCTCTAGTTCTTGGCGTCTCTTTGCCTCCATTTCTTTACGTAACCTCTCCTGTTCTAGCCTTTCCTGCTGCTCCTGAAATTGCACATAGCAGGTTTTCGTCATACTTGTATGTGAATGCATTTATCTTATTGATAAATATTACATAGCTATATAGAGAGAATTCACATCAGTGGAGCTCAAAATATGCAGTCTCAAACTCTGGCTCTACTGTAGGTTTTTGGATTATAAAAAAGGAACACCATACAAAGTCCATCATGTTTGTTCCACCAGCAGTAGATATAATTGATTGCCACAAACACCTCACTGTAATAGTACAGACTTCTCAAACTATGCTAAACACATGCATTGCTCTGAAGTATTCTGAAACAAATTAGAATGCTACAAAGTAGAATATCAACTCACTCTCTTCCTGCGTTCTTCAGCCTCCTTGCGCTGTTGCTCTCTGTCCAGTGCTGCCCTTTCAAGTTCTTTTTGCAGCTGAAGAGCCCTTTCACGCTCTAGTCGCTCCCTTTCCCTGAAATATCAATTTGTTTTTTAAATCTTAAAAAAAGAAAAAAAAAATCAAAATGGGGTCGATTTACTAAAACTACAGAAGTCTAAATCTGGTACAGTAGTACGTGGTAGCCAGCTTCTAACTTCAGCTTGTTCAATTCAGCTTTGACAAAAAAAAAAAAACTGAAAGCGGATTGGTTCCTATGCAGAGATGCACCAGATTTTGCACTGTCCAATTTTAGTAAATTAACCCCCATTGTGATTCACAGCACACACTATTCCAACCCTTCACATCAGGATGCCAATATTACTAAAGGCAAAAAAACTTTAGCTTTGGATAAAGTGGAGAGAGATTAACCTCCCTGGCTCTGGGTTAATTTTCAGTATCAAAAGTGGTAACCCTGAGCCACACTCAGGGTTACGCCATAGTATCCCTCTATTGTTACTTACCATGTCCCTATGATCCCCCGATGTCCCCTGGCCGAGTCCTCCTGGTGATGCATCCGTCGACCGGGTTCTGTTCCCTGCGAGCGCCGCGTGGGGGGCAGAGCCGGCAGGAAATTCAAAACATAACACACAATACATTGTAGGATTACATTACTGTATCACACCATTTCACCTCAATTTTGTCCATAGCGCTTTGTTCAGTGCCCTGCCTGCACTTTTACTGTTCTTTATGCCTGGAAACTTGAGAACGTCCATGGCATCCAAAAAGCATCCCTTTAGGTCAAAAGAGGTTTTAGACTAGTTAGAAAACAGCGATAGAGATTTAGAATCACTTGCAGAATTGAGCGAAAGTGATTAGTGGGGTAATTCGTCAGACACTGAAAGTGACAACAGCGACAACTCTGCAACTGAGCTCAGTGATATGCTAACTTGGTGTTCTCTTAACGGGTTTGGATCAGGCAGCACCCCCACAATTAACACTTACTGGAGCATCTGGTATGAAAGTAGACATTGAACAAGACAACCCCTTGGCATACTTAACTTCTGACCGATGAGGTGATCGAGAAATAGTTACCGAGACAAACCAGTACAGAGAGCAACAATTAGCTACTACGCATCGGAAGTTTCCAAGAAGCAGAAAGTGGGAACCAGTGACCAAAGAGGACATTTGGAAATTTCTGGGCCTTATAATACTTTAGGGAGTGGTGGGGAAAATCCTGCAGAAAAGGTATTGGACAACTAATAAATTACTTGCCACTCCATTCTTTGGCATGGTCATGTCAGAGTACAGATTCTCTGATCATGAAATATTTACATTTAAAAAAAAAAAATGGATTTAATGAAACTACTCGTACTGCTCCAAAACTAAAGAAAATTTTAGAAGTATCTCAAATGATTCTAAAGAATTTCTACCGGAGCCATGTGCCAGAAAGAGATCAGCATAGATGAAAGTGATGGCCTACAAGGGAAGGCTCAGCTTGGCGCAATACATTGCATCAAAGAGCACGATTTGGCATAAAATCCTACATGCTATGTGAATTGTCAACGGGCTACATTTGGAATTGTCCTATTACACTGGAAAAGGAACAAAAAATTCTATCCAAATCACAGCAACTATGGAATGGCAACATTTTCAGTCCTTTCACTCATTGAACCTTTGCTAAAATCAGGGCTATTGCGTAACAACTTTTATACGTCTCCTGAACTTTATGGGTTTCTTCTGCAAATCAAAACAGATGTCTATGGAACCCTTAGGGCTAACCGGCGTGTCATGCCGCCAAAGTTTGCCAATAAAAAGCTGAAGACTGGAGAAATGGTTGCCTAGCAGAAAGGCAAAATGGCACTGCGATGGCACGACAAGAAAGAGGTGTACCTAATGCGTAAAGTTCACAATACCTCCACTGCTATGATACGCACGAAAGGTGGGAAAGAAATCATAAAGTCACAATTAGTAAGACTACAATAACACCAAGGGAGGTGTCCACAGAGCAGACCAAGCAATGACATTCTACCCAGCAATGAGGAAACAGCAAAAAAAGAACTACAAGAAGATAATCCGGCTTATTAAGTAATGCTTGTGGAATGCCTACATACTGCTCAAAAAAAAGTGACAAGCCTGCGGTTTATTCCTACTTCATTTGGAAAGTTGCCGAACGTATCTCTGTAAACCACGAAACACCATCAATGGCTGTGAATAGAGCTGGACTTCATGCTGTTGGCGTTGTCAACCCTGGTCATCACTTCATGGACTACATCCCACCAACAGAGAAAAAGTCAGCACCTACAAGGATGTGTGTGGTTTGCTGCTCGAAGCAAAATGACAGTGGAAAGAAAAAAAAAAAAAAATTAAAAAAAAAAGTTCCATTGTCCCGCTTGTGACGTTGGACTTTGTGCAGTCCCAGGTTTCAAAATTTTTCATACCCGGGATATATACTAAACCAATATGCAGTGTCTAGTATTACAGTGACTAGTAATATTGCACCCTCAGTGTTTTTGGTTTGATTACATTGAATCAAATTATGTTTTTTTATATTTATTATTTTGGGTATGAAACTATCATATCAAAACAAATGCACCATGTGATATGACTCACACATAGCTTTGCATTTGTTTATTTTTAATATTTTATACACAGATTATGGGAGTGTGAATATGCTTAGCAGCTGTGGATTGGTTCTCTTATGTTTAAAACATTCTTTGGACACTCTTCATTGGTAGCTTGCAAGACATTTCAAACTTTATCATACCCGGGATGTCTACTAGACTCTTGTTTAGACAGATTTAAGACATTCCTAAGATTTACAGGCCTACAGTATAAAACAAAATTTCCATGCAAAACAATGTACCGCTTTCACATTTAAAAATACTGACATAATCAGCCCGCCAGGGAGGTTAAAACACCTGTCAAAGTTTTGTTGCTGTCTGCACTCTGTGAGATTCGCACTCTAATTATCCCACTATCACCAAAAGTGAAAGTAAATGAAAATCCAAAGTTTTGGAGGTGTCGCCAGAACAGGAATAGAGGAGAAATCTGGCAATGCAGACACTAGTTCTGGTGATGAGCAATTCCCTATTTTTCAAACTACTTACTCACTTCCTGCTTTGGCCATGGGATAATCCGACAGTTTTAATCCTCCCTTACACTATCCAAAATTAAGTTCCGTCTTTAGCTCTACTTTGAACTTGTGATGCAGTAAGGAGGAAAAAAGTATAGGTAAAGTTTATATTACACCTTACATGCTAAAATAGTGTAGTTACTGGTTGTTGAAAAATTATGTTTTCTTTAGGGGAAAATACAATTTTTGGAGACAGCATAAAATCCTTTCGGAGGAACACAGGAAGCTGGGTTATACTGAAACCTAAAAGAAGAATTTAACAGCGCAAAAAAACAAAACAAAAAACCACTCCACACAGGTTTTTATTGTAGGTACAAAAATCCAGTTTCTCTTCCATTGAGGGACACAGAAGTCTTTCATTTTTAGGACGTTCAAAAGTAGTCCAGCTGAGGGATGAACACCACAGCAAACTTCAACAGGCAGGAAGAAAAAAAAAAACCACACCAACCACCCACAGAACTGGGGACCACCTACAGTTTAAAGCCACCTGTTGGACTCCCAAAGCTGGCAGCAGATGAGGCCTCAACACCCATCTAGTAGAACTTAGGGAATATGTGAACAGAGGACTAGGTGGCAGCCTTGCATATTTGGGGAAACAGCTGTCTGAAGCCAAAAAGTCCAAGAAGCACCAGAATTGATGGCCTATAAACTTGGATAATGATGTGTCTGAATCAATTAGAGATGGTGGAACTAGAAGCTGTTGCACCCCCTTAATGGGCCATATGAGAAGACAGTCAGCCTGTCTTTCTGAAAGCAGCAGTGGTTGAGAAATGGATGCTCACCACTTTTCTGATGGCTGAGTTAGACCACTGCTTTTCCGGTCCTGTTCTGAATTTAGCGACTCTCCTTGAGGATGGATTAATGCTGCATTGACCCAGACTTCGCAAAACTCCAGGCTGTTGAGCAGAAGATGGAATTCCGACGACCAACTTCCCTGCACTGCAGGCTACCCAAGTCTCCTGCCCAGTCCAACAGGCTAGCATCTGTCATGTGGATCTTACAAAGAATGGGAAGAAAAGACTTCCCATTCCAGAGCCAGGCTCCTGAGCAATCAGATCAAGGACAACCTGGTCCTCAGTGTCAAACAAGTTGGTCTGTCCGTGACAGAATATGGCTTTGTAATGCCGCGTACACACGGTCGGACTTTTCAGCTACAAAAGTCCGACAGCCTGTCCGACAGACTTTCGACGGACTTGCGGCGGACTTGCGGCGGACTTTCTAACGAACAGACTTGCCTACACACGATCACACAAAAGTCCGTCGAATTCTTACGTGATGACGTACACCGGACTAAAATAAGGAAGTTCATAGCCAGTAGCCAATAGCTGCTCTAGCGTGGGTTTTTGTCCGTCGGACTAGCATACAGACGAGCGGATTTTTCGACCGGACTGGAGTCCGTCGGAAAGATTTGAAGCATGTTTCAAATCTAAAGTACGTCGGATTTGAGGCTAAAAAAGTCAGTTGAAAGTCCGGAGAAGCCCACACACGATCGGATTACCAGCCAGCTTTAGTCCGTCAGCGTCCGTTGGACTTTTGTAGACGAAAAGTCCGACCGTGTGTACGCGGCTTAAGGGTCTGGAGTGAAACTCACAATAGAGCTACCATCAGACCAAGAACTCATGGAAAAGTGGAGATTCATATGACTGTTTGATCACTTGACCAAACATTCCAAAATAAGTCTGCTCTGGCATTGATTTCTGAAGGTTCAGGTACCAGCCAAACTGTTGTCATGTCTGAACAGTCAAAGATACAGTATCCAACAGAGACTGCATAAACTTTTACCCTGAAAGGGGAGTCCTCCATCTTCTAATGGAGATACAAGAGCATAGCAGAATACAGCTGTTAACAACTTGGTGAACACTCAAGATGCAGACCAGAAGTCAATTGGCAGGTCCAGGAACTAAGAGTGCAGAGAACCAGCAGCAAAGCATAGGAAACACGGGTGCGCTGGAAAGATGGGGACATGCGGGTATGTGTCTTATGTTCACTGTAACGAGCCCCTTGCTCGCTCGGTTCCACTCTCGACACTCCTCTGCAGCTATAGAATCAGATTGCAGATCGCAACATCTGATTGTTCGGTCATCCGATGCTCCGGGATTAGAACTACAGCTATGTGCCGTTCTAACCCAGTTGTGATAGCTCAGAACGAACACCAGGCAGGCTGTATGTAAGTTCAACCAAGAATCTTTTTTATTGCAAAATACAGGCTCTTTTATACACTAAAAGTGGAGGTGCAAACCTCCGGCTCATATTACTCTGAACATACACCTGTGACCAGAAACCTAATTAACATGGGCTAATTAACTAATCCCTTTAGACAGCCTAGATGACTCAGACATGACCTTTAGGCCAGACTGCCATCTTGTAGCTCAGAAAACACAATCAACATAGACTCTTCTTCACACAATAGCAGAGATCATCAACACAAACAATGGGGATCTAATGACTCTTAGATCCCATAGTAGACTTATTTACAATACACATTCTAGCAGGCAACAGACAGGTGGCTGGAATTGACATCAGCCTCTCCTAACAGTATTTGTCCCAGCATTATGAATCAGCCACTATTCCAAGCTTCACAACATTCACAAAAGCCAGAAGTCCCTCTGTTAAGGGCGGTGATGACAGACATGGTGGATTTTGCAGGCCAAAACTTTTAATCACATGGTCATCTAAACATACTGATGGGAGAGTCATGCTGAAGAGGAGATAGGAAACCTCCAGAAGCCAGTCAGTGGAAATAGTACTTGTAAAAGCAACAAGCTGATTCTCTAGTGTCAAGGTGTTGCGTACCGCACCAATAAGTGTGGAAACAGTCTCTTAACTTGGAAGGAATGGCAAAAGTCTACAACTTCTCAGAGGCAACCTGTCTAATGCCGCGTACACACGGTTGGACTGGCCAACAGGATAACCTCCGTCGGTTGTTCCGGCGGAAAAATTTAGAACACGTTCTCCAAGTCTGTCGGAAATGCCAACAGAAAAAGTCCGATAGGCCTTAAACATGGTCGGAATATCCGACCAAAAGTTTCCATGAGACTTTTTCTGTCGGAAATTCCGACCGTGTGTACGGGGCATAAGAGCACTGCAGAATCCACAGGTGTAAGACACAAGAGTGTACTTGTAACCTCTACGGTCGGAGTCTGCTAGTAACTGGGTGATTTTGGCCATAAAGCCACGCACAATGACTGTGGTAAAGTCATCAGCCAAAAGGTCAGAAGAAAGCCACACCAGACAGACACACACAGACTGTATTGAGGTTTTAGGCAGGTGTGAAAAAATGCTGTAAAGAATGCTTTCTTGAATAGATTTTTTTATCAATGAAATAGAAAGAAGGAAAACAGAAGAAAAATCCAAATCAATTCAATATTTGGTAGGACCACCAATTGCCTTCAAAAAAGCATCAATTCTTCTATATAAAAACTTGCAGTTTTTGAAAAAACTCCTGCATGGTTGAATCACTTAGCCTTGTTTATATGTCCTATGCACGAAAACATAGGAAGCAGAAAAATGGCAGCAGGTGCTCTGGACTGATGAGCCAAAATGTGAAATATTTGGCTGTAGCAGGAGGCAGTTTGTTCATGAAGGGCTGGAGACCGGTACAATGAGTGCCTGCAGGCAACAGGGAAGCATGGAGGTACCTTGCAAGTTTGGGGCTGCATTTCTGCAAATGCAGATTTGGTCAGGATCAACTGTATCCTCAAGACTGAAAAATACAGGCACTTTACCATCATGCCATACCATCAGGGTGGAGTGAGATTTGCCTCATTTATTCTGCAGCAGGACGACCGCAAAAATATAGCCAATGTTATTAAGAACCATCTTCAGCATAAAGAACAAGGAGTCCTGGAAGTAATGATCAACATCTGTCTGGGATTACATGAAGAGAAAAAAAAGAGGATTTGAGGCAGCCTACATCCACAGAAGATCTGTGGGTAGTTCAAGATGTTTTAAACTACCTACCAAGGTCCTTCAAAAACTGTGGAAATGTACCTAGAACTGATGCCGTTTTAAAAAAGCAATAGGTGGTCACACCAAATATTGAATTGATTTGGATTTCTCCTTTGTTCCTTTAGTTTCAATTTTGTTAACTGATAAAAATAAAACACTTATTTCTTAAAGTATTCTTAAAATATTTTTTTTCACACACCTGCCTAAGTCTTTTGCATGGATCTATCAATCTACCTATATAGTAACAATAGGTTAGACTTCCCATCAGCGCTCCTAGGACACTAGCAAAAAAACAAAATAAAAAACCAAACAAACAACACACGAAACACACAACAAAAAAAAACAAACAAACACTGGCTTGCTGGTTGTAGGAGGGAATATCTCGGGCTGGTTTACAGTTAAAGAGTGTCAATTCCTCCTATAGGTGGCAGGAATAACACAAAAGGTTAACAATTTCCTGTGTTCCTCTATGGATGAGAATTGAAGAATGCAAGAGGCCCTTTAAAAAGATGGCATTGAGATTCTGTATAGCAGGGAAGTCTATGGAATCTTGAATCTTTAGTTTACCAACCAGCTTTCCTACAGGTATCGGAAAGGGGGCATTTTATTTCAATTCCACTATTACAGAATTTTTTTTTTATTAAAACATGTTATACTTACCTGCCTTGTGCAGTGATATTGCACAGAGTGGCCCCGATCCTCCTCTTCTCAGGTCCCAGGTGGCAATCTTGGTGCCTCTTCTTACGTCCACCATAGCCAGCCACTTCCTATGGGGAAAGCGTGATCTGCGCACTCCTGACCCTAGTGTCAATGGAGCCACACTCCGTAGACTTACACAGCAGCACTT
This sequence comes from Lithobates clamitans, assembly GCA_037952925.1. NCBI lineage: Eukaryota > Metazoa > Chordata > Amphibia > Anura > Ranidae > Lithobates > Lithobates clamitans. The sequence continues at coordinate 4,881,405 of JBBGZY010000159.1, forward strand.
AGGGCCCCCCCCCCACCTCTTTACTGCATTTGATAGCAGCAAGAGCCAATGGCTCCTGCTGCTTCTCAAATGCTGTGTGAAGAGGAAGGGGAGAATAGATGTAGCTGTGCACAGTGCTAATATATTCTCCCCTCTCTTACTCTTCACACAGGGAAGGGAGGCACATGGAAATTGAAAACGTTTTTTTTACCTTAATGCAAACAATGCATTAAAAGGTAAAAAAAATGTATTTGCATTTAGTAACACTTTAAGGCTCCATGCACATTAGGAGCAGAAAAAAAACGTAGTTTTTAAAAAGGTGGCATAAAAGAAATTGAAAGCATATTGTACAAAGTTTAGGCGAGTCTATAAGAGTTGAGAGTATTTCCTTTATAGGCGTTTTTTGCACTACACGCCCTCTGTAAAAGCCAGGAAATTATGTAAAGTGACAACACACCTTTTTTTTTTTTTACTAAAAAAAACCGTTGAAACTTGACGTTCAGAAGAGATAAGAGGAGTTTAGGAGAGACTGACATTTTTACAGCTCCTAAACTTCTCCAGAAAACGCGATATAGAAGGGTTTTTTTTCCTGCCTCTGAACGTCCCTGACAGAAAACGCCTGTAGTAGTCATAATGTGCAAAGACACATAGAACACAATAGAAGTGCTTCTAGAGGCAAGAGAAAAACAAACGTCAAACGCATGTAGAATCAATATTTTTTTAAGTCCAGTGTACATGGAGCCTAAAGGATAAGGATGCCCAAGTCTAGGCTTCTTTATATGTACAGTGAATCCAGAAAGTATTCACAGTGCTTAATTTTTTTCCTACATTTTGTTATGTTACAGCCTTATTCCAAAATGGATTAAATTCACTATTTTCCTCAAAATTACACAAATACCTCATAATGACAATGTGAAAGAAGTTGTTTGAAATCTTTGCAAAAAAAAAAAGTTTTTTTTATAACAGCCTACCTGTAAAATCCTTTTCTTTTGAAGTACATCACGGGACACAGAGCCATAGTAATTACTATGTGGGCTATATAGTCCACATTCAGGTGCTGCACACTGGCACACCCTAAACAGGAAGTTGACACCCTATATAACCCCTCCCATACCAGGAGTGCCTCAGTTTTGTAGCAAAGCAATACACGTGGATACTAGAAAGGGCAGGACCTCTGTGTCCTGTGATGTACTTCAAAAGAAAAGGATTTTACAGGTAAGCTGTTACAAAAATCCTATTTTCTTTAATCGTACATCACAGGACACAGAGCCATAGTAATTACTATGTGGGATGTCCTAGAGCAATGCCAACTGAGGGGAGGGAGACACAACCAAAGTAGGGCACCATGAGATCAGAGGACTTACACTGCTGCCTGCAGTACACTGCGCCCAAAGGCGACATCCTCATGTCTTGTCTTTTTACATCCACCTGATAGTATCTGGTAAATGTATGGATTGAAGACCAAGTTGCGGTCTAGCAGATTTGAGCCATGGAGGCTTGGTGATGCACTGCCACGCAGCACTAACAGCCCTAGAGGAGTGCGCTTTGATTTGAGAGGGTAGAAACTACCTCTTTAAACCATAAGCTTGAACGATTACTTGTCGAATCCACTTAGAAACAGTAGATTTCGATGCTGCCTGTCCTTTTAGGACCTTTAGGCAACACGAACAAAACATCCGTTTTCCGAATCTGAGCAGTCACCTTTAAGTAGACTTTAACTGCTCTCACCACATCAAGAGAATGTAGTGATTTTTCTCCCATAGAACAGGGTTCTGGAAAAAATGAAGGTAGCACAATATCCTGGTTTAGATAAAAACCTGATACTACCTTTGGTAAAAAGTTAGGATGAGGACACAATACTACCTTATCCTTGTGAATAACAATAATATGGCTCTTTACAAGAAAGAGCAGCCAATTCTGATACCCTTCTTGCAGCAGATATGGTTACCAGAAAAAAAATTGTTTCCTTGGCAAAAAGGACCAAAGGAATATGTCGTATCGGCCCAAAAAAAGGCTATTTTGTAATGCCGACAAAAACTAAAATTCAAGTCCCAAGGGTTCAGGGATGACCTAACCAGAGATTAAGCCGTGTTACCCCTGAATAAAGTTACGAACCAAAGAATGCGAAGCAAGTGGTCGAAATAATACCGATAAAGGCCAAGGCCTGTCCTTAGAAAGCACTCAAGGCCAGCTTTATTTCTCACCCTATATGCAGAAAGTCAAGGATTTTACCTTGGCGTTATTTCCTGGGGTGCAACCCTTGATTTCACACCAGGAGATATATACTTCCTACATTCCATAATCTAATTGTGGAGGCCGGCTCCCTTGCATTAACCCAAGGTAGAAACCACTGAACCTGACAGGCCACATTTCTTCAGAGTGCGAGTCTCAATAGCCAAACCGTTAAATTTAGCGTTTGTAAAGTAGGATGGAATACCAGACCTTGCGAGAGAAGGTCTGGCCGTGGTGGTAGGGTCCATGGGTTCCCTTACTGCTATCTTTACGATCTCTGTACACCAAGATTTCCTGGGCCCCGCCCCACAAGAATCACTGACTTCCCTTACTGCTTGATCCTGCAAAGAAGTCATGGACGCAGGCAGAATAGGAGGGAATGCATAAAATCAGTGAGAACCGATTCCACGGGAATAGCAAGGCATCTGTTCCGCATGCTAATGGATCCTTTGTTCTTGACACAAAGTTGTCGATTTCTTTGTTGAACCTGAACACAAACAGATCTATGTCTGGGATCCCCCATCTTTGACATATTGACAGGAAGATATCGGGGAGAAGGAACAACTGCTGGCGATAGGCAAGTACATTGTTTTCTGCCAAAAATAGGATACGATTCACCTTTCTCCGGGCCGCACAACTTCTTGTGCCCCCTTGGTGATTAATATAGGCCATTGCTGTGGCATTGTCTGATTGAATCCTGGCAGGACAATACCGTAAATGGAACGTTCAGGACCTCAGGACCAAGTGCTCTGCCTGAATCTCTAGAATGTTAATGGGCAAGGCCATTTCTGATCTGGGCCACTTCTCTTGGACAGTCGCCTCTTCCAGGACTGCTCCTCAACCCAAAAAAAAAGGTTGGCATATGTTGTGTAATAAAATAGAATCAACCAGCGCAAACAACAAATTTTAAATACTAAGAAATACTTCCCAGGTAAATGAAGGAAGGATTTCCCCTTTGCATATTTTTGGATATTACCATAAACTGAGGCTCCAGCGCACCAAGCCTACAGCACCTGGTATTTCCAGTTTGTCTCCCATCCAGGTACTAACCAGGCCCGACCCTACTTAGCCTCCAAGATCAGAAGAGATCGGGAGCTTTCAGGATGATGTGGCCGTAGGCTTTGGAGTCCGACACATTGGGAATCTAGAGTATGAACCCTTTGTTCCAAGCCGATAGGATACTGTTTTGTAGCAGTCTCGAATGAAACCTAGCATAAGGAACAGCCTCGAATGAAGCCACCATCTTTCCCAGAAACTTCATGCAAAGTTAAATAAAAGAATTAATCTTGCTTCAACCACCTAAATCAGTTTCTTTATGGCGCTGATCTATGCCTGGGGCAAGAATACCCTTTTCTGGGTGTACCTATGATCAGACCCAAATATTTTAGCCTACTTCATGGTTTTAAAGATTTCTCCTAGGTTGAGAATCCGACCTAGATATTCCAAGTTGAATGCGGTGAGCATACTTTGGTCTAAGCTGGCTACCAACTGCTCTATCAAGAACAGATAGTCTAGGTAAACCATAATCGTTATACTTTGGGCCCTAATCTGGCTAGAAGAGGGGCCAGAACCTTTGTAAACACTCAAGGTGCAGTAGCTAGACCGGAAAGCGACGATTTTCCACCTTGAAAAATCGATATTACTAGTGAGCTAGGAAATAGGCATATGGAGGTATGCATCTTTGATGTCGATTGACGCCAGAAGTTCTCCTTGTAGGATGGAGAAAACTGATTTAAATTGACCCCATGTGAAAAAAAGAAAAAAAAAGTGGTTATATTCAGGAATTGAATTTAGATTTTTGAGATCCAGATAGTCCATCCGGATTTGGCACAGTTAAAAAAAAAAAAAAAGGTTTGATCCAAACCCCAACCTAATGCTTTTACATGAGGGCCACCATGATCACTTTTTGCCAAAAGATGGTTCAAAGCTTGAAAGACTTTTTTCCTCTGTATCCTTAGGAGAAAACGAGGAGACAGGAACTCTTGGAACTCCAGTTTGTCTTCCTGCCAGATCCTTGAGAACTGCAGAAGAATTTCCCCTATTCGAGCGAGCAGGGGCGCCTCCTCATAAGGAGGCTTCAGTATCTTGTAGGTTTCCTCCCCCAAGACCTCTTCAGTCCCTGGGGTTAACCCTGAGGATTACCTTTTGAACCTGACGGCGGAAGCCGTCGTGACTGCCTGGAGGCTGATGCCCCTGGCACAGGAGAAGGAGCTTTAAAACGAAAATACATTTACTCCTTTTCTTAAATGGCAAAAGGAGTACTTTTTCCACTAGAATTTCTTTGGATGTATTATCCAAAACATCCCCAAATAGCTGTTTCACCGCAAAAAGGAAGACTAGCCAGGAGCTTCTTGCATGGCTCTTAGCGATGGGCGCAAGGCCTGAAGGATAGAATCTCTCATAGCAACTATTGCAAACATAAAGCTGCCAGATCCTGGGCAGGCCAACCTTGAACACCTGTTTAAACTGGTCTCTCAACGATTAACCAATTACTGGCAGCGCAGGCTGAGACACAATCTGTAGAGAAAAAAAGTTTGTTTTGTTTTTTTAATAGGAATTCCAACTTTTTATCTGTTGGATCCCTAAGCATTTGAGCATTGTCTGCCGGACAAGTCAAACTCTTATTCAGAGGAGGATATAGCAGCGTTATTTGCTGGTATACCCTACTTAGCGAATTTTCTCCACCCTAGTATAAAGTGTAAAAACTTTTAAAGGAGGGAAAATAATGCTTATCTGGGTGATCCACTCAGATACAAAAAAACTTTTCCAGCAATGAATGGACAGGAAAAGGCATGCGCAGCTTTAGGAGGCTTTAGCGAACCCAATCAGTTAAGGGTACATAAATGTGGAGCGGACCATTCAGCAAGAAATTGCACCATCAATCTTACAGATTGTTAAAGCGGATCCCTCCACATTTGACACCTCAGAAGAGGAGTCATCAGCCTCACCACGGTCCCTTGAGGGAATTCATCTTCTCCTGCCCCTAGTTCACCAGTTTGAGGGTCCTGAGTAATGGAAGAGAACCTGTTGCATCTTGTCCCACACTGGGATGTGATTAAAGCCGCTAACTTTTTTTTTCAATCCTATCATGGCTGAGTAAAAAAGATTTTTAGTGACAAACAGGGGCTGCAGTGTTGAAAACAGTTGAAACATTTCATAGCCCCAATGCTCATTCTACCAGCCACCCCCAATCGGGGGAGGATGTCATTTGTAGAGATGAGTAGGCTTTCCAGAGCTTGAGGGATACCCTTTTGTCTTTTTGGGGGTGTTTCAACCCCTCCTTCTGACCTTAGCCCGATGAACAAAGCAGAGGTACTAATAGAAAAAAATGTCATCCGCTGCTTGAGCAATAGTCCAGCCACAGCAGCTGCTATTAATGCTCAGCCTGATACAAAGAGTAAGTGTCAAATAGGAAATGCCTGTGTCACCAACCTCTTTTATGCCCCTCCGACAATTTTGCAGCCTTTTTTTTTTTTTTAAAAACACTGCCGCGTTGGAGGACGCCAACGCTGTGCTAAGCTCCGCACGAGCGTGGGCCTCTGATCCGACGGGATCGGCTTGTGTGTGAGGAAGGGATGGCGTGGAGGAGACCTGAAAGCCACCGCCTTGTAGGGGTGGTAAAATAAAACTGCATCGCTGATTGTTTAGCTCTCCCTAATGCTCAGCCTCGTGAAGAGGGGGAGAGTTCAGCCCAAGTGGGGGTGTCTGTGGAAGCAAAACCCTCTAAACTTACCGGAGGTCTGCTGCTAGCCAGAGGAGAAAAGCCTGCTGCTTCTGTGACACAGCGTGATCGCTGAGCAAAGCATGAGAAGCTACGTGCTCGATACAGCCCCCAGTGGTGACACTTGGGCATGACAACATTTACTTTTTTTTAAAAGGAGACATTTCATAAGAAAATTAAAAATTCCTTAGAAAAACTCCACTTTCCCTTCCCGCCGCAGGGTTTTCTGTGGTAAAACCAACAGACCCAATATTCACCTTTCACGGTGGGTTCCGTTAAACCTTTAGGAACTGGGGACCCTCGGGGAACCCACAATCCTGGACCTGTAATAGCCCCCCGTCAGTAAAACTTTATGGCTTAAAATACCAAAGTACTGGATCCCGGGGTCCGGCTCTCTAAAAATAGAAGCTTTACAGGCAAAACCTTGTTTCTTCGGATACGAGGCCCGGGTACCATTCAATTCAGCCTAAAAGACACTTTGAATGGATCCGGCTGCATAGCTAGCCCCAGCAAGGATTGCTCCGGTGGAGCTCAGCACAGCACATCTTCACTCGTGACCAACATCTTAGACACTGCCGAAAAAACTGAAGTTCTCCCGGTATGGGAGGGGTTTTATAGGGAGGCAACTTCCTGTTTAGGGTGTGCCAGTGTCCAGTACCTGAAGGTGGACTATAACCCACATAGTAATTACTATGGCTCTGTCTCCGGTGATGTACGATTAAAGAAAACACATAAGTATTCACAGCCTTTGCTCAATACTTTGTTAAAACAACTTTGGCACCAATTACTGCCTCAAGTCTTTTTGAGTATGATGCTACAAGCTTGGCAAACCTATTTTTGGTCAGTTTCTTCCATTTTTTTGCAGGACCTCTTAAGCTCCTTTAAGGTTGGATGGGGAGCATTGGTGCACAGCAATTTCCAGATATCTCCAGAGATGTTCAATCGGGTTCCAGTCTAGGCTGTGGCTGGGCCACACAAGGACATTCACAGAGCTGTCCCATAGCCACTCCTTTATCTTGGCTGTGTGCTTAGGGTCGTTGTCTTGTTGGAAGATGAACCATCGCTCCAGTATGAGGTCCCGAGTGCTCTGGAGCAGGTTTTCATCAAGAATGTCTCTGTACATTGCTGCATTCATCTTTCCCTCATTCCTGACTAGTCTCCCAGTTCCAGCCGCTGAAAAATATCCACACAGCATGATGCTGCCACCACCACTATTCTTCACTATAGGGGTGGTATTGGCCAGGTGACGAGCAGTGCCTGGTTTCCTCCAGACATGATGCTTGCCATTCAGGCCAAAGAGTACAATCTGTTCCATTAGACCAGAGAATTTTGTTTCTTATGGTCTGAGAGTCCCTCTACCAAACTCCAGATGGGCTGTAATGTGCCTTTTACTGAGTGGCGGCTCCATCTGGCAACTCTACTATACAGCCTGATTGGTGGAGTGCTGCAGAGATGGTAGTTATTCTAGAAGGTTCTCCTCTTTCCACCAAGAAATGCTGGAGCTGTCAGAGTGACCATCAGGTTTCTTTGTCACCTCCCTGACTAAGGCCCTTTTCCCCCGATTGCTTGTTTGGCCAGGCGGCCCACTCTAGGAAGAGTCCTGGTGGTTCCAAACTGTGCTCATTGGAACCTTCACAATGCTGCAGAAATTTTTCTGTACCCTTCCCCAGATCCGAGCCTCCATACAATCCTGTCACAGAGGTCTACAGACCTTGGACTTCATGGCTTGGTTTGTGCTCCGACATGCACTGTTAACTATGGGACCTTATATGGACAGGTGTGTGCACACCTTTCCGAATCATGTCCAATCAACAATTTACCACAGGTGGACTCCAATCAAGTTGTAGAAACATCAAGGATGATCAGTGGAAACAGGATGCCCCTGACCCCAATTTTGAGTGTCAGGGCAAAGGGCGTGAATACTTATGTACATGGGATTTTTTGTTTTAATAAATAAGATTTTAAAACAAGCTTACCGTATATACTCGAGTATAGGCCAAGTTTTTTAGCACTTGTGATGAAAATGCCTCCCTCGGCTTATACTCGAATCTAGGAACCCCAAATTTGGTGTGCAAACCCAGTGGAACTAGCACTACAACATATCCAAAGCTGGGGTTCCTAGCACCAAGTGGCCCGAGACCTGGGAGCCCCAAAGTCAGTTCGGAAAATGTCATTCTCTGCTGCAGAAAAGTGCTTGACATTTTCCGAACCAAATTTGGGGCCCCGTATCTCCAGGCCACTTGGTGCTAGGAACCCCAGCTTGGATATGTTGTAGTGCTAGTACCACTGGGTTTGCACACCAAATTTGGGGTTCCTAGCACCAAGTGGCCCCAAAATACGGAGCGCCAAATTCGGTCGACTGTGTCCATCTGCAGCAATGTCATTTCGGGACCCTTTGGGTCCAGAGACCCCAAATTTTGGCTTCAGCTAGGGGGGCATCTAGGAACCCTTAAATACCGAGTTTGAAGTTCGGGGGACCTATGGCTGCAAATGGGCACAGTGAGGCATGCAAATGGGCACAGTGAGGCATGCAAATGGGCATTGTTGACCCTCTTTTCCACTTACAGTAGCTGCACATTTCTCACCCTGGGCTTATGATACTCTAGTCAATAAGTTTTCCCAGTTTGTGGTAAAATTAGGTGCCTCAGGTTATATTCGGGTCGGCTTATGCTTGAGTATATACAGTATTTCATGTTGTCATAATGGAGTATTGTTTGTCGAATTTTAAAGAAAATGATGAATTTAATCCATTTTGGAATAAGGCTGTAACATAAAATGTGGAAAAAGTGAAGCGCTGTGAATACTTTCCGGATACGCTGTAAGTAAAGTAAGGTTTTCTTTTTTGGAGAGGGAATTAAAAGACTGTTTATATGTAACCAAATCGATCACGCTTGTCCCCCAAAGGTGGTTTGTAAAAAAGGTAATGCATCAAAAGGTAGGTTTTCGCAAAGAAAATATCGGGAAGTGGTTTCTACATCATTCAATGGGTTTTAGAAAGATCAATCCTCACCGTTCTGCTCGAAGACGCTCTTGCTCTTTTTCAGCTGCAGCCTGCAGTTGTCGTTGCCTCTCACGTTCTTGTTCTGCCTGACGTAATTCTGCCAATTTCTTTGCCTCTGCAAGCTTTTTTTGCCTCTCTTGCTCTTCCTCCTCTCGCTTCTTCTGGAGGAGCTCCTGGTGCCGGCGCTCTTCTTCATCCTACGTTATAAAATCAGCAGCAATCTTATATACTGGACCATCTAATTACTCTGAAAGACCTTACAAAGCCAGAACACACAACAGGTGCAGAATTGTCAAGAATTAGAAATACAAGCCTGTAGTTTTTTTACTTTCTTTACAAAATAAACACCCTCTGGGAGGATAGAAGTTGAACTGCATTAATTTAAAGTGCAAGTCCAGTTATAACTTTTTTCTTTGGAAAAAGAAAATCACTGTTATACATTAAAAGATTCACTTATTTTTTCTTTAACAAAGCATACTTACCTACAACCACAATCCTTTTTACATTCCCTATTGGCACTCCTAGCTCCTCTTTGGCGAATGCCCCCCATAGAAAGCTGTTTCCTATGGGAGCTCGCGCCAGAGCCGCCTTGCCCGAGTCCATTAACATACAGGGTGACTCGGCCCTGCCTACCGTTTCCTCTTCAAAGAATTTGAGAGCCAAAGGCCCCTGCTATCAATCTGCAGTGAAGCAGCACAGCCATAGTGAAGTCACTATGACAAGCCTGGATTCACACAGGAGCGGCGAGGGAAACCGCAAGAAATTCGGACAGGATTTGCATCGCATTCCTGTTCACATTGCATGCAATTCTTTGCAGTGCAATTTAAGCCCATTCATTTTGTATGAGCTCAGATCACACAAAAAATGCATTGGTTCTAGCTATCGGAACATTTGCATAAGTACTCGATATATCGGCCGATATTTGGCTTTTTTTCCTTAATCGGCATCGTCTGATTGTGCTGATAAAAAAAGCCGATTCAGCGGGACTTGCAAATGACTTCTGTAATAGAAGTCAATTGCAAGTTGTCTGAAGTTTACTTCTCTCCTCCTCTGGGCAGCCTGCCAAGTCTGATAAGAAGATACATTGTATCTCTTTCAGGTTCATTTTATCAATAGACTGAACTCCGTGGAGAAGTTTTCAGTTTAACCATTTAAAGACTAAATCTTTTCTGACACTTGTTGCTTACAAGTAAAAATCCTGTATTTTCTGCTATAAAATCACTTAGAACCCCCAAACATTATATATATTTTTTTAGCAGAGACCCTAGGGAATAAAATAGAGGTTGTTGCAATATTTTATGTCACACGGTATTTGTGCAATTTTTTTTTTAAAAATACACCAATAAAAAAAAAAAAAAAAAAAAAAAAAAAAAAAAAAAAGCAGTAAAGTTAGCCCATTTTTTTTCGTCCAAAAGTTTTGATTACCTGTTTTTGTGTATTTATTATTTAAGATATAGTTATTTTTTTTTAATCTAAATTCTACATACAAGTGAACTGATTGGAGGTTTGTTTTGTTTAATAAATGTTTAATTATAAAAAAAATTCTGTATCACTTATTACTTAAGGCTGCTCTCACACTGGAGCGGGCATGCGTTGACGGTAAAATGCTGTTAATTTTAGCGGCGCTTTATCGTCATTTTAGCGGCGCTATTCGGCTGCTAGCAGGGCGCTTATAACCCAGCTAGCGGCCGAAGAAGGGGTTAAATGCGCCCCTGTAGCGCTGCTGCCGAAACGCTTTGCAGGCGCTTCGGCAGCGGTGCGCATTCATTTCAATGGGCAGGAGTGGTGGAGAAGCGGTATACACCGCTCCAAAGATGCCGCTTGCAGGACTTTTTTTTAACATCCTGCCAGCGCATCGTCTCAGTGTGAAAGCACTCGAGCTTTCACACAGACTGCAGGGGAGCCGTTTTACATGCGCTATTTTTAGCCCAAAAGCGCCTGAAAAACGCCCCAGTGTGAAAGGGGTCTAACTGTTAGATTTTATGAGATGAAGGGGGGAAAAAAAAAAAAAAAAAAAAAATCGGCCTAATATATCGGCCCTAAAAAAATCGGCATCACATATCGGCCATCGGCCACCGCGATTTCTAAATATTGGCTTTGGCAGCGGCCAGAGAAAAACCCATATCGGTCGACCTCTAATGGTTAGTATCAGCACCGATATTGATAATACTAATTTTGAGTGTTACAGGTTGGACGCATGCGGGAGGTTTAGTGAAGTGGTAGTTTTAAGAGATTCCATAAGCCACCACACAATAGAGTAGCCCTAAAAAGTATTGCGCTATCTAGGGTGTCAAAAGAAAGGCTTACCCTCACTTATCAGCCTGGCAACAACTGCGTGACATAAGTGAGGGAAAGGGTCAAAACAAAACTAAGGCCCCTTTCACATGTGCAGACCGTTCAGATCCGCCTGTCAGTTTTTTCAGGCGGATCTGAACGGTCGCTCCATACAGCTCTATGAAGCGTCGGATGTCAGCAGTGACATGTCCACTGACATCCGATCCGCAAAATCCAGACGGATGGATGTCCTATTTTCCATCCGTCTGGCGGATCGGATGAAAACGGACAGGCAGTACCCCCTCACTTTGGTTAAATTGTCTTGCATGGATTTTTGCAGATTTACACTCAGGCTTGTGTCTCAAGACAACCCATGTTCTGGGGATGGGGATGAGCTGATGGGGGACACGAGAAAAGGAGGAAGTTTAGGGCTGCAGTGTGCCAGTGTGTGTACCTCAAAATTTTCCACTCGCAAAATGCAATGGAAGTGGAAAATGATGGCTGGCGAGCGTGGACTGCCTGGGAGCGAAGGGGCGAGCATCGCTGGTAGGCGGTGTTGAATGGGAGCCGTTCGCCCAGGGAAAGGAGCGTGACGGTAGAGAGGGGGCGGCCAGATCATCACAGGGGAAGAGAGCGTGGAGGAAGAGGAGAGCTGGGCGCTTCACAGAGCAGGGATTGCCAGCTGTAACAGCTTACATTTAAATTGCCTCCGCTCGCGGTCACACAGTCCCGCCTCCTGACCCAGCGCCCATCAGACAGAACGCCGGTGTGGACATGTTCTGTGTCCAGATCAGGAGGCGGAGACATTTTGTGAGATGATTTATGGCGTGTTTAGGGGCAAATGGTGAAAGAGACCTTTAAGGCCTGGCTAGTAGCTTAGAAGGGAGGGAGGGAGGGAGAGAGGGAATTCTATTAGATTTCAAACACTTTAACATGTATTGTTCACACATACCAGTTGTTTTGTTTTAAGTTTGCGTGCTTCCTCTTCCTGTCGCCTTCTGCTTTCTAGTTCTTCCTGTTTTTTTGCTGTGACTTTCTTTTTGGCTTTTTCTTCAGCCATACGATCTTCCCGAACCTGAAAAGGCATCATCGATATAAGACAGCATGTTCATGAAGCTTTAGATCCTGATCAATAGCCACAAAGACATGCATGCACAAAAAAAAAAAAAAAAAATTACTTTTTCACTTTTCTCATCTATGTGTGCAAATTTCTGTTCTATTTTCTTCTTTTTCTCCTCTTCCAATTGCTCCACTCTCTCACGTGCCTGCAGAACCTTGCGCAAACGTTCTTCCCTTCTCCTAAAAGTTGGAAGGTTGAGATTATCAGTAACAAATACATTTACAGAAAAACTTTTTTTTTTTTGTGTTGAGATGGAAGCTTCTTGTATAGTGCTACAAAGCTTCAAAATTTAAATCCAGCTAAAAAAAGGTCTCTAGAAGTATCCTCCTCACTCTGCTCCTAACAATCAGCCATTAGACCCAAATTGATTGGCGAATCCTCTGACAAAGAAGGAAGACTTCAATACAAGGGAAGAGAGAAACAAGGAACACACATCGAGGGAATAACATTACTGATCTAGATGGAATTCCTCCAGAAAATAGCATTGAGGTTTGATTTTTCATAGTGCTACTACAGCATCGGACATTTCACCTTCAGCACCTACTAAGGGCTAATCTGATATTGTGGCATAATTAAATGCAATGAATTGTTATAGAAAATACTTTATTTTACTAGTCCTACTGCAAAAAAGCATTCATTTTCTCCTCTAATTACTTGCAAAGTTTGATCATCCAAGGTGCAGAGCTCTTCAAAACACAGGGATGTGTTAGAGTTATGTGTTGCTTTTAATGATTTCCTTTATGGGCTGGATTTCATTAAGAATAGTATTTGTTGTTACACAAAAACTGTGCAAACAGGGTAGATTCCAGTCCCAGTAGAGTATATACTGTGTATAAGATAGGATTACACAAGCAAATGAGGTAATAACTATAGCAACATGTAAAACAGAGCACTCTTATAAACCTTGCTCGAGTCACCCTGCCCCATCTCCTGATTAAGTCATGTGACCAATGATGCAATGTGTTGGGCGGAGCAGGGTGACAGACTAGGAAACTGGAAGTGCGACGCTTGAGTGATGCCTGTAATACCCAGTGTAGAACCTGTTGACTGCACCAGTATGTGAGGGCCTAATTGTTATTTAATAAAGTGTTTTGTCTGATTTTCAAATACTGCACTATGGCAGCTCTTTATTCCTTCTGAGCACATTTCCGCTATATGCTAAAGTGGTGGACAGAAAGAAGCATCCAGCCTCTTAAAAAGGCAAAAAAAGGTACACTTTGCAGAATTGGTGGAAATGACTGCATACCAATCTTCCCCATAAAAAGGGGTGGTGATGTGGGGTAGACACATGGTAATATATAGGTCCAAATAATAAGGCAAGGGCATAATCATTACTAAGGTGGAGTACGATGTTCATGACTGCGCTGTGAAGCACTAAAAAAAAAAAAAAAAAAAAAAATCAATCCGCAGTGAAAGTGTCATTAAATATATTGAACATTGGTTTGATTTGCATCATATTGTGGATGGACTACAAGGACCTTCCCACTGAGGTTTTTTTTTTTTTTTTTTTAAAGTTTGATATACTGGTGTTCACATTAGCACTGTAAACAACTATAACGTTTATTTTATTAAATGGTGAATATTCTGAGCAGCACTCCAACACTTATCTACATTTTACTATAGGATGCGGGAACACATAGCAGGTGTCAGCTCACTGATTGATGGTTGAGTTTGAGCACTTTAGTCACTTGATTGGTAGTTTAGGAGCAATGCAAGGCACCCAAGAGTGCAACTTCTGCTCATTTGTCACCCCAGTATGTGCAGCTGCTGGCTTTTAATTTTTTTCTTTTTTGGGCGAAACACTGCTTTAAGGGACAGTTATTTGTTTTGTGCATTTAAGTGGCAGCACAGGAGCAATTTACAAAACACCAGTATCAGGGGGCACATGTTAAGCATTCCCCAACATTGAGAAGTTTACTGGGAGATTCCAGTGTCTGGCGCCAATGGCCTATTCACTAAGCAAGTTTTCAGAGACAAGGCTTAGCAGTCAAGTTAAACCAATCTAGTTCAGAAGTAGACTGAAAAAGCACATACAAGGAGTCCTGTGCCAGAGGATCACTTTCAGGCTCGCCCAACATCTAGTGCAGGACAGAGCACCTTCCAGTTCAGCTAAACCTCAGTTTTGCAGCAAGCAATGAGGTTACAGAGAGGGGAGGGATTCCTGATCCCCCATTTACAGGTAAAAAAAAATAAAAAATCTTTCAAAGGACACAGGGTACTTCACATTCATGACAACTTGGGATGTCCCAAACACATAACATGGAGGGTGGGCAACCCAGAAATAAGGCTCACATGCCCAAAAACCACAATAGAAGCTTGAATTTTAAATCACTGATACTCCTGGTGGGATGGGATGATCAAAATACAAAACAAATACATCTTAGCATGGTAAAGAACAAGGGAAGATTCAATGCAGGATAGCACAGCCAACGCCAGGACTCTACACATTGAAGTAATGGCAACCAAAAAAGGACAACCTTTCAAAAAAAGGGACAAGGGAACCTCAGACTCAAACTGAGAAGACTGCAATAGAGTCAAGACCATATTAAAAGGAGGGGGCCAGGCAGGCGGATCAATCCATGTGATACCCTCCACAGAGGGCTTTTTACCAAGGAATGAGATACAATAGGTCTTTATGACAGAACAGCCACATCAGACTTCAGAAAACCTAAAAATGCATCCCATGACATACGGACAATGAATAAAATGATGAGCCTCACACCAAGTGAAATAAGCCTTCCATGTACGATAGTACACATTCCTGGAGGTTGGCTCTCTTGTCTTGAGGAGGGTAGGAATTAGTCAAAAACACCCCTATACATCAGCACTTGGGCTTTAATAGGCAAGCCAGCGACTGTAAAAGCAGGATGCAAAATCAGACCCTGTAACAGCAAGTAAGGCCAATCTGGAAGGGACCATTCCTTGTTTTTCCCAAGAGATTTACAATGACCGCACACCACACTCTTCTTAGACAAGTAAGAGCGATTAGAATCGCCAAAATGCCCTTCACCTTTATCTTGCACAACAAGTGAGGAGGAAGCTGCAGAGGCATGGAGAGAACTGAGGGCTGTATAATTGCACTGTAGGTCTGCTGCGGATGTCATGGATTATTGCAGGCATTGCACTGAAGCTGTACTGCAGATTATGTGTGGTTTCCTGGGGAAACAAAGAAGGCAGATGTGCTAGATGACATCACTGCACCCGATCTGCCCCTTGTGAACACCAATACAATTGTGTGCTGCTTCAGTCATGCAGTTAACAGCTCTCACAGCCCTAAGCACCAGGGAAAAACTTTCTGCATGTCCAAAAAAGCCCAGGGTCTTCGTTCCTCATGGTGGGCATGCCCCACGGGGCCTTCACTTCAGCCAAGGGATCACTGCCCTGGACCTGAACAGCACATTGTCAGCAAGGTCACCAGTTATGAATTTACACTGGAGGTAGCTGCCTGCCATATCCAGTACCAAAAAGCAATATTGCAAGCAGAGTTTGAGTACTGTCCAGTTTAGCCTCACGTGACTGTCCAGGTGAAGCCTTTTCGCTTCTCAAGCAGGAATGTGCACAGTGGGCCATCTCCCACAAAAGGTAATCTCCAGCGACCTCATCATAGGAAAATCCATAAGCCAAACACTAGCTAAAAACAGTTAGCTGAGCAGAATAAGGTCTGGGCAGGGAATCCTGCCTTTATTTGTTGTGTTCAATAACTTGAAGGTAGCAACAAAGCCCAAGTAGTCGTGAATATGAAGTACCCTGTGTCCCGAGATATAATAAAATAAATCTAACTACTTTAACCGCTTCAGCCCCGGAAGATTTGGCTGCCCGACGACCGGGCCATTTTTTGCAATACGGTACTGCGTCGCTTTAACTGACAATTGCGCGGTCGTGCAATATTGTACCCAAACAAAATTGATGTCCTTTTTTTCCCCAACAAATAGAGCTTTATTTTGGTGGTATTTGATCACCTCTGCGGTTTTTATTTTTTTTGCGCTATAAGCAAATAAAAGCGACAATTTTGAAAAGAAAAAAACGCAATAAGCGTATATTGGATTGGTTTGCGCAAAAGTTATAGCGTCTACAAATAGGGGTGCAACGGATCGTCACCGATCCGTGATCCAAACGGTTCAGCCTGTTCGGATGGGCACACATGCGCTCCGCGGAGCGCGCCGCCGCCTCGGCCTTAGGAAAGGCCGCGGCTTCGGCCTAGCTCCGGAGCGGTGGCCACCTTGGTATACCCGGCGCCCGTTTACCACGTGACCGCTCCATCAAATGACGGTGCGATCACTTGTAAAAAAAACGGTTCCTCTCTCCCCTCTGTGTACTGATCTGTACAGTGGAGGGGAGAGATCAGATGGCAGCAGTGCCAATACTCTGCAATGCCCTGCTATTATTACAGTGGGGGAGATGACGTGGACATTACAGTGGGGGAGATGACGTGGACATTACAGTGGGGGAGATGACGTGGACATTACAGTGGGGGAGATGACGTGGACATTACAGTGGGGGAGATGACGTGGACATTACAGTGGGGGAGATGACGTGGACATTACAGTGGGGGAGATGACGTGGACATTACAGTGGGGGAGATGACGTGGACATTACAGTGGGGGAGATGACGTGGACATTACAGTGGGGGAGATGACGTGGACATTACAGTGGGGGAGATGACGTGGACATTACAGTGGGGGAGATGACGTGGACATTACAGTGGGGGAGATGACGTGGACATTACAGTGGGGGAGATGACGTGGACATTACAGTGGGGGAGATTTTTTTTTTGGTGATCCGAAAATGATCCGAACCTTGACTCCTGAATCGAGGAACGATCCGAACCGTGAGTTTTTTGATCCGTTGCACCCCTATCTACAAACTATGGGAAAGATTTATGGCATTTATACAGTGTTTTTATTTATTTTACTAGTAATGGCAGTGATCTGCAATTTTTTGCGGTATTGCGACAGAGGACAAGTCGGACATTTCTGACACATTTTTGGGACCATTCACATTTACAGAGCGAACAGTGCTATAAATATGCACCGATTACTATGTAAACGTCACTGGCAGGGAAGAAGTTAATACGAGGGGATGATCAAGGGGTTAACTCTGTTCCCTATTATGTGTTCTAACTGTGGGGGGGATGAGGACTAACTATAGGAGATGAAAGATCGTGTTTTCTACTTTCTAGAAAGACACAACCTGTCGTCCTCTCCTCAGACAGCATGGGGTTTTGTGTGTTTACACACACACACACACACACACACACACACACACACACACACACACACACACACACACAAACCTCCGTGCTCCCGCATGCGGCCGGCGACGATCGAGCCCACCAGCCACATGCATCGGGTTCCCTGCCATACAGGGGGCACGCGCTTGCGCCTCCGGTGGCACTCACATGCCCTCTGGTTGCTCTCCTGGGCGAAGCTATATATACGGGATTTCGCCCAGGACAGACATTCTGCCGCAGTATATCTGCGTGAGCAGGTCGGGAAGTTAAAGTTATCTTTATCTTTAACCAGTTAAAGTTATCCTCTCAGCCATTTTAAAACAACCTGATGAACCACTGGCCGAAAAGCCGCAGGTTTACAGCAGAACGACATTATGTTATGTCGCTTCGCCCTGTGGACACTAGGGGTGCGCTGGTCACCGCCGATACGAGTGCGCGGCGGGCGCGACGAGCGCCGGGCTCCCACGATCGCTCGTGACACAGCGAGAACTGGAAACTGTGTGTGTAAACACACAGATCCCGGTTCTCTGAGGGGAGAAGAGACAGATCGTGTATTCATACAATGTATGGACAGCGATCTGTCATCTCCCCTAGACAGTCCCATCTCCCCCCCCCCCCTTCAGTTAGAGAACACACTAGGGAACACATTTAACACCTTGATCGCCCCCTAGTGTTAACCCCTTTGCCTGCCAGTGACATTTATACAGTAATCAGTGCATTTTTATAGCACTGATCGCTGCATAAAGGCCAATTGTCCCAAAAATGTGTCAAAAGTGTCCGATGTGTCTGCCCTGTCGCAGTCCCGATATAGATAGATATAGATATAGATATATCTATATCAATAAAAATGCTATAAATCTATCCCCTATTTTGTAGACACTATAACTTTTGCGCAAACCAATATACGCTTACTGCGATTTTTGTAGAACATCATATGTAGAATACATATCAGCCTAAACAAAGTAAAAAAATTGCTTTAAAAAAAAAAAAAAATTTAAAAAAAATTTGGGGATATTATAGCAAAAAGTACAAAATAGTGTTTCTTTCAAAATTGTCGCTGTATTTTGTTTACAGCGCAGAAAATAAAAATGGCAGAGATGATCAAATACTACCAAAGAAAGCTCTATTTGTGGGGAAAAATAAAGACGTAAATTTTGTTTGGGTGCAATTGTCAGTTAAAGCGTCGCAGTGCCGAATTGCAATCTTAAAGGACACCCCCCCCCCCTTTACACACACCACCCATAATAAACTCACAGTTTTAGTTCCTCCTGCTTGCGTTTCTTGCCCTCCTCTATTTTTTGCTTTCGTTGTAGTTCAGTTTCCTCCTTTTTGCGCAAGGCTTCTAAACGCTGACGCTCCTTTTCCTATGAAATGAACATAAGTAAATACAGAAATCTCACTGAACTTCATTCACAAGTGGGACAACCTAAACTTAGCTAAGACAGGACAAAATGAGCCCCACCAAGTGAAGAAAAAGAAACCCAAATAAATCAGACTGTTGCTTGCCTTAAAACCAAGAACCACCAGTGAGAATGCAACAAAACCAAGTTACTTACTTCTGTCTGAAAAGGAATGAAGAAAAAAAAAAAATAAAAAAAAGGGAAGGATACATTGTAAGTCTGCATGAATTAGTACAGGACACCGCATTTGTTAGTGATAATTTTTCACATCAACTCTAGTCATACACTCTGCAAGCAAAAAAAAAAGTGTAGAGCAACTTTGCCATGTTAAAAGTGGCGTAAGTAAAAACAAACCGCCAAACTCCACAATGACCTCTGAAACCCAATGCTTTAGCTCATCTGTGTTTATAGAAGTAGAACTATGGGTAAACCTCCTTCTACCGCTTAGAGGCAGGTATTTTACTGAAACTTTTATTTTACCTCTAGTAATTTATTGTAAATAGTAGTGTGGCGATTACCTATTATACTAAAGAGTGGCATTAATAAACAGACAGATTTCAGATGTGCCCCAAAAGGTCGCCCCCCCCCCCCCTCCCATGGACAATGTGCACTCAGTGCACCGATTGGCAGTACTGATAGGTGGCACTGACACGGTAGAGGGGCAGTTTCACATGCAGCAGATAGTGAGACATGCAAAAACTACTGTGTGTGAAACTGTCAGGTAATGCAACTGCTTACTGGGAGAAAGGCCGGCTGTCACAACTCAGGGATGGGCAGGACCAAGCATCAAACACCAGCCAATAATTGGGCTGCTTACACTGAGTGGCTCTGGCATGCCTCACGATCTGCTGCATGTGAAACTTTTGCGAGAGATCTCCCCTGCTGAGCGGGAGAATCCGCTGGCAGACTTGGCCAATGTGAAAGGGGCCTTATGGTGGAAATTTCACTAAAGAAAAGCAAGTTTTTTTTTTAAATTTCATAGGTGGTTTAAGAAAGGGACAGGAAGATGTCCAGAATGACACACACCATAAAGGAAGCAGTCGCATGAGTGAAAACGGTAACAGCGGGCTCTTTTCCCCTGCCCAGTCTGCCAGAGAACTCAGGCAGCCGCGCCGTGACAGGGAAGAAATGAGTTGCAGGCTGTCAGTTTTCCACGCTCGCCCCCTCCCTTTCTCTGGTCAGCAGTGCGGGAAAAGAGTGCCTCATATCAGGTTTGCCACCCAGCTGCCTCTTTCCCTCCCCATAGGCCACAGCAGAGAGCCAATCAGAAGATACTAGGAGAGCATCATGGGACATGTCCCAAAAGACTGGCAGACCCATTGTTGTCCACAGGGAGCAGGATACAGCCCCCAACATGCACCCTGCTTGGGGGAGAGAGCCTGGAACCCAGGGGGAAAATAAAAAAAAAAAAAAAAAAAAAAAAAAAGCTCAGGGAGCACCACCAGAGAGCAAGCCACGCTGCTGCCCAGCGCCACCAGAGAGCGAAAGACTGAGTCACTGCTAGTGTACAGACATGTTACAATACTGACCAGAGTCACCCCGGGCAACCCAGAGCAAGCAAACGTCCAGCTGGAGGGCTCATTGGGTAGTAACTGCCTAACCAATTATCCTCTAGCCCAAATACTACCTGCAGGCCTTATCCAACGCTGGGCTAAAATGGGGGGTGGGAATGACACCACGTTTTAAAACGCACCCTGGTGACGCCGCTGCACATGATGCATTAAATGTTCAAGAGTTCCTCACCCAGGAATCCAGTCAAAAAACCACCTTACTCCTCTAACTTAGCACCCTACAACTTTTGGGCGTTAAAAAAAAAAAAAAAAAAGAAGCGCGTTAAGGGCAAAGATTTGAGAACATTCTGGACATCCAGCACGCCACGCCAGAGATACTGCACAACAATCCAGAAATGTTTCCGGCACAGTAATCTTAGACAAGTGCGGCGCTTCACTACTTTGAAGGTGACAACACACACAAACCATAGCAGCACCCTATGCTGTTCAGATCTGACAACCAAGTCTCCCCTCTATTAACATACCTGTGGGCCATTTGCCTGAAAAACTGCCACTGCTTTAACATGGCTCCACAAGCCGTTAGGCTAAGCGTTGTCCTTTTCCTGAGGACGCAGTGCACTCTCTCCAATTAGGTTGGATGAGCTCAGCAGCTGCGACAGGCGAGAGAGAACACACCAGTGGAGAGGGCACGGTTGTAAAAATCTGATCAGCATAGGGTGCGGTGTGATTGCATAGAGGGCATTTATAAAAAGTTAACAAATCCTTTAAAAAGTGAAAGGGTACACTTTAGTGCCAACGAACAAATATATAAAAAGGGACGCTACAAAACATGAGATTTAAACTTGTGAACTTTAAAAATTATGTAACGCTAGGTACATGTTAAAAAAAAAAAAATCTGCTTTTTTTTTTTATTAAATAATTTACACATACCTTGGGGTCTGTCTTCAGGGGCGTATTGCGCTTTATAAAAGATTTCATCATTAGAGTTTTGCTGATAGATCCTGGAGTCATCATCAGCAGTTGATTTTTCTGCACGGTATGCAGGAAAGTTTTCATATGAGGAAGTGGCTTCACAACCTGAGAAAGAAATTGGTTTAAATTCACAAGACCAAGTCAAGAGCAGATACCTGTTCTCAACCAATTATGAGCTTACTTTGCTGGGGGGACAAGGTGGAGAGAGAGTCTTCTTCCGTGGAGGAGAGTGTATTTGCTCATCTGGCTGGTCATCATCAGACAGTTCATCTACTGCTCGTTTGTAACTCTTTCTCCTGTCAGAGAGCTCAAGATTACATTTCTGTCTAGAGCTAAAAAGTAAAGGGCTTTGAAAGGTCCGCCCATGTATCAGAAGATATAGATATCTCTAGCCATCTACACACACACACACACACACACACACACACACACACACACACACACACACACACACACACACACACACACACACACACACACACGAATATACTGTAATATAGATAGGGACATGTTAAACCTTCAGGAGAGATTTAAAGTGGTTGTAAACCTCTGGCAAGAAATACAAGCAAAGAATTTCCCTCTATAGTGCGTACTCAAGAGCAATAAAATTTACTAAAACTGGCACACACAGAATCTGGTGCAGTTGTGCATAGTAACCAATCAGCATCTACATATAAAAAATTTGTCAAAGCTTAATTGAAGTTAGAAGCCGATAGTTACTATGCACAGCTGCACCAGTGTTAGTAAATCTCCCCGTACCTGTCCTTTTGTTTGCCGACTTCTTCCTCTGCTAGCTGCATGAGCAAGCTCTGAGCAGTTTTCTTGACACCAAAAAGGTGACAGGGGAGGGAGTTCCAGCACACAGCCTGTGACCGACAGCCTCAGCTTCGTTCTGGTCTATTCAGACACACAGGCCGTCTTGGCCCTACACCCCCTCTCACAGATTTTGACTGAGAGGCATGAGAAGAGCTGCTTCAGATGTACATAGTGGTGGACCGAGATCAGGCTCGTGCGAGTATTTTTGGGGGGAGTGTTATGGATACTATTAAAAGTTTACCTTAATGAAGAGCATGCATCAACCACTTCAGCCCTGGAAGAAATTACCCCCTTCCTGACCAGAGCACTTTTTGCGATACGGCACTGTCGCTTTAACTGACAACTAAGCACATGCACTCAAATTCTGTGGTCAACCATGGTGAGGCCTGTTCTGAGTGGAACCTGTCCTGTTAAATCACTGTATGGTCTTGGCCGCCGTGCTGCAGCTCAGTTTCAGGGTCTTGCCACTCTTCTTATAGCCTAGGCCATCTTTATATAGAGCAACACATTTTTTTTTCAGATTCTCAGAGTTCTTTGCCATGGAGGTGCCATGTTGAACTTCCAGTGACCAGTATATGAGAGAGAGCGATAACACCAAAATGTAACCCTTCCGGGGCTGAAGTGATTTACCCCCTTCCTGACCAAGCCCTTTTATGCAATACGGCACTGTGTCGCTTTAACTGATAATTGCGCAGTTGTGCGACGTTGCACCCAAACAAAACTGATGTCCTTTTTTTCCCCCCTCACAAATAGAGCTTTTTTTGGTGGTATTTGATCACCTCTGCAGTTATTATTTGCGCTAGAGACAAGAAAAAAGCACAACAATTTTGAAAAAAAAACGCAATATTTTAACTAAAATATCCCCCCAAATTATATCTATATCTCTATCTCTCTCTATAATTATAATAAATGTCATAAAACTATCCCCCATTTTGTAGACGCTATAACTTAATCAATAAAACGCTTATTGCGTTTTTTTTTTTTTTTAACCAAAAATATGTACAATACTTATTGGCCTAAACTGAGGAAAAAAAAAATATGTTTATATATTTTTGGGGGATATTATAGCAAAGAGTAAAAAACAATGCGTTTATTTCAAAATTGTCGCAATTTTTTTTTTCTTTTTATATCGCAAAAAATAAGAAACCACAGGAGGTGATCAAATACCACCAAAAGAAAGCACTATTTGTGAGAAAAAAAAAGGATGTCAAGTTTGGGAGCTGCGTAGCACGACCGCGCAATTGTCAGTTAAAACGACGCAGTGCCAAATCGCAAAAAGTGCTCTGGGCTTTGCCCAGCCAGATGGTCCAGGGCTTAAGTGGTTAAAACAGGAGTGCAGCAAAAACAGAAATCAATCATTCTAGAAAATGTCAAGTTTTAAACTAGCTGCCAGTTTTTTGTATAAATACAAAAGAAGCACCTTCTTGTTTGATCATCAGTTGTCTCACAGGTTTCTGTAAAATAAAAGGATGGAACATATTAAAACATAGCACTAGAACACCATGGGATAGAAAAAAAACTGTTACAGCACTAACATTTTTTTTCACAAATACAGTTAACTTGGTATACACAAATCCACCATAAAGACTGATCAGAACAGTATAGAAGTTACATCCCTTTTTACACTGATAACTGTACACAGGGATTCAGATTACACACCAGTATGGGTCCTGTGTGTCATGTCACATGACAATAGGATCTTTTTTAATGCTTCATATACGTTCGGAATTTCCAACCAACTTTGTGCGACCGTGTGTATTCAAGACAAGTTTGAGCCAACATCAGTCTGAAAAAATCCGATGGATTTTGTTGTCGGAATGTGCGATCGTGTATACAGGGCATATAAATGTCAGATTACCTCCATCTTACTGATGCTTAGTTTGAAGTGCGTTGAGACACCATCTCCATCTTTGAAAAAAGTATTTGATCCCCTGCTGATTTTGTACATTTGCCCACTGACAAAAATGATCAGTCTAATTTTAAATGGTAGGTTTATTTTAACTGAGACAGAACAAAAACATCCAGAAAAACATACCGTATGTCAAAAAGGTTAAATTGATTTGCATTTTAATGAGTAAAATAAGTATTTGACTTAGTACTTGGTGGCAAAACCCTTGTTGGCAATCACAGAGGTCAGAGGTTTCTTGTAGTTGGCCACCAGGTTTGCACACATCTCAGGAGGGATTTTGTCCCACTACTCTTTGCAGATCCTTGCTATTCATTAAGGTTGAGGCTGATGTTTGCCAACTTGAACCTTCAGCTCCCTCCACGTTTTCTATGGGATCAAGGTTTGGAGACTGGCTTGGCCACTCCAGGACCTTAATTTGCAACTTGAGCCACTCCTTTGTTGTCTTTGTGTGGCTGTGTTTTTTGGGTCATTGTCATGCTGGAATACACACATTCACAAACCAATTTTCAAATGCCCTGGCTGACGGGAGGAGGTTCTCATCCAAGATTTGGTGGTACATGGCCCCATCCATCGTCCCTTTGATGCAGTGAAGTTGTCCTGTCCCCTCAGCAGAAAAAGCCTCCCAAAGCAAAAGGAATCCACCTTCATGCTTGATGGTGTTCTTGGGGTCATAGGCAGCATTCCTCCTCCAAACACGGCGAGTTGAGTTGATGCCAAAGAGCTTGATTTTGTTCACATCTGACCACAACACTTTCACCCAGTTCCCCTCTGAATCAGATGTTCATTAGCAAAACTTGACGGGCCTTGTACATGCTTTGAGTTGTGGGACCTTTTGGGGGCACTGCAGGATTTCAGTCCTTCATGGCGTAGTATGTTACCAATTGTTTTCTTAGCGACTACGGTCCCAGCTGCCTTGAATTCATTGACAAGATTCTCCCATGTGCAGTTCTGGGCAGATTCCTCACCGTTCTCATGATCAATGAAACTTTACGAGATGGGATCTTGCATGGAGCTCCAGACCAAGAGAGATTGACAGTTATTTTGTGTTTTTCATTTGAGAATAAATCGCATCAACTGTTATCACCCCCTCATCAAGCTGCTTAGCGATGGTCTTGTAGTCCATTCCAGCCTTGTGTAGGTCTACAACCTTGTCCCTGACATCCTTTAACAGCTCTTTGGTCTTGGTTATGGTGGAGAGATTGTAATCTGATAGATTGCTTCTGTGGACAGGTGTCTTATACAGATAACAAGCTGAGATGAGCACTCCCTTTAAGAATGCACCTAATCTCAGCTCATTGCCTGTTTAGAAGAAACCTGGGAGCCAGAAACCTTGTTGATAGGGGAATACTTATTTCACTCATTAAATGGAAAATCAATTGATAACTTTTTTGAAATGCGTTTTTCTGGATTTGTTATTCTGTCTGTTAAAATAAGCCATAAAAATTATACTGATCATTGTCAGTGAGCAAACGTACAAAATCAGCAGGGGATCAAATACTTTTTTGCCCTTCACTGTATAGAAGGTAGTGGCAAAAGTTAAGGGAGTTGTACAGATGTTTGATACAGTATTGAAATATAGGAGGTCCTTGTAATTAATGTATTGTGCATTATAAATTACACTCTTTTGTCAAATCTTTTATTTAGTCAAAGGACAGATAACATTGCATAAACATAACGTTATACTTTAGAGTACAGCACATGGTCGTTACAAAAACTCGAACATTAAATACAAAAGACACTGATATCCGAGATGTCTTAGATGCTCCTGGCATGGCACAGGGAAGGAAACCCTTAAAAACTGGACCGGGCCAGGGCAGATATAACCAAGGAATAAGATGTTCGGTATGGCAAGCCCATGTAACCAGCCCAAATCATTTTCAAACTTTTATAACAAGAAAGGTACCCATGATCCGTGGAGACAAGGAACAAAGGAAGGAGGAGAATATATTGAGAGTATAAAGAAGGAAAACGAAATGCGAGAGCAGGGTGAAGAATAGCAGAAGGGTGAAGGAAGAAAGGAGAAGAGGAGGGAGGGGATAGGTGGAATGTGAAATCGCAAATCACATACACAATTATCGAATGGTATTGTCGGCATCTCCGGGGCACCGCAAGTGTCTAGAATCATACCAGAGCAAGTTTAGTCTGTCGTATTCAAAAAGGGCGCAACCCTCATCAGAAAAGATTGATATTTATCATAGCGACCAAGTTCTGGAATAGCATTCTTGTTGATTGCGTGCAGCTAGGACAAGGACTTCCAGTTTGTTGATTTCCTCAAATTTTCTGAGCAACATCCCGATGGTCGCAGGCTGTGGAGATTTCCATTTGAGAGTATTGTATGCTTTGGCAGCGTCAAGGAGATGGCGAATGATCAATTTTTTTTGTAGGTCTTTCCAGGGGTACTGGAGGCGTGGAGGAAAAAGGCTGGTTCTTCCGGAATCGGACGTTCCATAAATAATTTGGGCGATGCTCTTGACTTTAATCCAGAACGGTTTTGTTTTGGGGCAGGTCCAAAAAAAAATTATATAGGAGTGTGCCCCGTTCCTCCTGGCATCTCCAGCAACATTCTCGAGGTCTCAAATTTTTTTTGTAACCTCACCGGGGTCCTGTACCTCCTGGTTAAGATTTTAAAGTTAGTTTCTTGCATTTTCGTGCATATGGACGATTGGTATGTAAATCGAAGGATATGGTGCCTCTGTTGTGGGCTAAAGGTGCGGTTCAGGTCTCGTTCCCAGTCACTAAGGCAACGAAGGGGGTGAGGTTCTGGGGGTGTGATCAGTAGATTGTAAGTAGTCTAGAGGGCATGTGGCATCTCCCCCTCCGCTGAACAGTATTCCTCCAGAGTTGTAAGAGGTTGGCAGAAGTTGCTCAGGGGGGGGTGGGAGGGATCTGAAAAAAATAGCAAGTTGAAGCTCTTCAAAACTGCAGGCGGAAGGAGCCCGAAGGTTTTATGAGGTCAGAGATCGAAGGCCACGATCTATTATTTAGAAAGTGGGAGGCCTGCAAGTAACCAGAGTTCAGAGTTTTGAAGGTCAAATCTTTGTAACCCGGGGAAAAGCATGGATTCAAAAATATTGGAAATATTAAACTTTGTTTAATTTATGTGATTCAACTACCATTCCTAAAAACACACACATTTTTGGTCTCCATATAAAATTTAAATCAATACTTATGACGATGACTTATACACAAATATGTTACTTCACTAATGGCTGCTCATGGATATCTGTTGCAGGTGTTCGGTCTCCCGCTCCCCCGGGGGGACGTGTATCAGTGTGGCTCCTTGCAAGCCCTTGGGGCTGGCTCTTTCCCTGGGTGGGGGGGTTGGGGATGGCCTGCGCGCCGCCCGGACCCCTCCATGGCTCCCCAATGCCCCCACTAGATACGTCTACTTCACTTCAACGGTAAAACCCATCATTATGTTTTATCCAATGTGATCTTTTTTAGAAAATTGTCTACTATTCTCAATATTTGTATTGCTTTATAGATTCAGATAGATTGCCCCCTGAAGAGACCGCATACAGGTCGAAACGCGTCGGGGCTTCGACATTTTACTACACCATGTAATGTAATGATGTGATATGCATTTTGCCGTTTTATGGAATATGAATTCATCATTGTACTAGATTCCACATGAAAATATGACATTGGACATCTTGTCAAATAAGTTGTTTTATTTATGACCTTTGTAATGGTATATTTTGCTGCTTTAAAGCCCAATTAGGGGAATCCAATATTCTTTTATCCATTTCGGGGTGTGCAGCTCCCTTGCTCTCTTCCATGTATGTCTCCCCCTAGTTACTGTTTGGTACATTCTTTTTAGATTCTCGAGTCATGTTTAAATAAGCACACCACGAATAACCACCTTGTGTGCCTTCCAAACAATACCGGGATCGCAGTTTGTCATGACATTTGTGCGGAAGTAGAACACTAGTTCCTTAGTGACATCCGTGAGCACCTCTTTGTCTTGCAGGAGACTTTAATTTAGCCTGCAGCATTTGATCTTTGATGTGAGGGTATCAGTAAGGGCATAGGACATGGATACCGGAGCAAAGGTCTGACTACGTAATGGAGCCTATAGTGGAGGTTCGCACTGCGTGTAGCTGTGTATGAGGTACCAAGAAGCAGTCGATGCGCGAGTATACCTTGTGAGGTAGAGAGTAAAAAGTATAGTCCCTCTTGGTGAGGTGGAGAATACGCCATATATGTCTACTAGTTGGGCCTTATGTAGGGCTTGCGTGATAAGTTTGCGGGAGCCAGGAGGGACGGAGGAGAGACCCGATGAGGTGTCAGAGGGGAATCAGGGGGGAGAAAAATTGGAAAAGTAAAAGAAAACAAAAAAAAAAAAACGGGGGGTGGGGGGGTGGTTGGGTTGAGGGCTAAGAGGGTGGGTAAAGGATAAAAAGAGTAACTTCTTTCTTGTTACTTTGCTCTGCTAAGTAGGTAGCAAGGTATTGCCAATATGCTCACCAGTATAAAGCTGGGAGTTGAGCGATAGCCTAGGTGGTGGTTTGGATACATAACGGGGAATAGAGCTTCAAGCTTTCCCTACCCATCCCATTTGTCGGGTAATGAAAAAACAGTAAGACCGATAACCAAAATATTGTAGTTAACATGTACAAAAATATGCAACAGCATGTGGGTGATCAACATATCACAGAAAACATACAGCAGATAGATTCAAACAAAATGGAGAGCAGTGCTTCTCACAGGGCAGCAGATGGAGTTGTCGCAGGAGCATGAGGCTCTCTCTCCGAAGGTTCAATCAAGGGTCTGGGAGTACCATATGCCCCCAGGGAGAAAGGGGAGCCACTGGTGTCCCTCTAAAAAGAGGGATACCCGGTTCGCTCCACCCACAGCAGGTGTATGGCAGCATGCCCACAGTCAGTGGCTGACCCAAACATCACTTCGGGTTTTCCCCGGGGTGAGGGGGGGGGGGGGGGGGGGTTGACACTTCTTAGATCATGCCATGGCACAGGGATCTATATTCATCATGAGGGGTTTGATCCCCGGGTGCATAGGTACAATAGTACCTGAATAAGGACGGTAAGGCAATATTGTCTGCGGTGGCTATTGTACATAAGGATGGAAAACATTCAGTAGTAATCATGCTAGCAAGGACACATGGATTGTAAGGGCATGCAATCAGTAAGGAGCAATGTCCTCGGTATATAGACTGAACATAACCTGCATAGCGCGATTCACCTTACCAGTAAGCATAGCACAGGGATCACTTAGGCACTAAGTAACTACATGAGGGGCATAAGGCATCTTAGGCAGACATATAATCGTAAGGAACTTGGTATACAAACATTAAGGCTCAAAAGACCTTGACTAGGAAGCACACTGCGAGTCTCTAAAGTAACTGCTAGATGGCAACCATGAAGCATAAACATTGAAGCACAAAGACCCTGGAGAACACATGGGCGTTATGGCCCTGCAGCGAAGCCTTGGTTTCGCTTGCCTGCAGCATGGGACAAATGCAGGTAGCGGCCCACAGGGACCCCCTCAGGAAGGCAGATGTGGGAAAGAACACATCCTTCCAGCTGTAGTCAAATAGCGGGGACTACTAAGAATGTCTGCCATCAATCCAGCAGGTCTATCCGGAAAGTGCAGAAAAGAGCACAGCATAGCAACTGTAGTCACTTGACAGGGACTGTTAGGAACGTCCATCAGTAATCTAGCCGCCATATACTGTACTACAAGCAGAAGATGTAAGGTACCTGCCAATTAGGATTTCCGGGATTGCTCTCCAGAGGGAGCTCGGTCGTGACCTCTGCTGATGTGCTTGAGAGGATCCCCAGGGACCGGTAGGGCCAGGGTGACCCATTTGTCGGAGTAGTTGTAGCCAGTTCGGTACCTGAATGGGGTCCCACTTCCAGGAAAGTGAAGAAATCTGGTAGATCCGCTGGCATACGCAAGACGCATGAAGCGGTGGCTTTCCGAAAGGTAACCGTTAGCAGATAGCCCCATCGGTATGTGCAGCCTTGTGTCCATGCTAGGAGAGGGTGCAAGCGGGCCCTGCGCTGGAGCGTCGCCTTAGATAGATCCGGGAGGAATTTGATGAGGGCACCGTCAAAGTCCACATCTCCACTCTCCCAGACACTGCGAAATATCAACTTCTTCTGGGGGTAGCGGTGTAGGCGACAAACCACATCCCGAGGCTTGTAGAGGTCAGTAGGCTTAGGGCCTAGAGCCCTGTGTGCTCTATCCAATTCCACTTTGGCCTGTGGGGAGGTCCTCCGTGCCTGTAGTTTCCGGGAGGCACGGAGGAGCTCTCTCTCCGGGTGGGGGAGTTGGTAACATCTAACATGTCCGGGCGGAAGACCACAGGGGTCACTGGCAGGGGGTCCGACATGGAGGCAAAGCCAAGTGAGGCTGGTGAATCTGGCATCGGGTGATGTCTTAGGTCCGAGCCACGAGGTGCCGCCACTATGGCACCTGGAGAGGTGTGGTGCAGTTCTGGAAAAAACGGTGTAAATCTCCTGGAGAAACGTGGGAGCGATTCGTGGCTAGCATGCCGGATCAATAAACTGTTAAGATTGGTGATTTTGCCAAGCTTAGGCAGGGGGAAGCCAGAAGCTCACAGAATATACATCTTCACACAGCCATGTCCAGGCCACACCCCCGGAAACACTTTTAAATACATTAAACAAAACATTAACTGATTGTGTTGGGTCCTTAAAAGCCCCTTCCAAATCACCCATCATGTCATTTTATCTCAAAAGAATAGTACACCTGTTTATAGAGTACCTTGAAAAAGTATTCATACCCCTTGACATTTTCCACATTTTGGCTTGTTACAACCAAAAACGTAAATGTATTTTATTTGATATAACACTACAAAGTGGCACATAATTATTAAGTGGAAGGAAAATGGTTTAACATTTTTTTTTAAAAATATCTGAAAAGTGTGGCGAGCATTTGTATTCAGCCCCAGAGACAATACTTTGTAGAACCACCTTTCACTGCAATTACAGATGCAAGTCTTTTTGGGTATGTCTCTACCAGCTTTGCACATGCAGAGTACATTTTTTGCCCATTCTTTGCAAGGTAGTTTAAGCTCTGTCAGATTGGATGGAGAGCATCTGAACAGCAATTTTCAAATCTTGCCACAGATTCTCAATTGGATTTATGTCTTGTCCTTGACTGGACCATTCCAACACATATTGTTATATGCTTTGATGTAAACCATTCAATTGTAGCTCTGGTTATATTTAGGTTTAGGGTTGTCCTGCTGGAAGGTGAACCTCCGCCTCAGTCACAAGTCTTTTGCAGATTCTAACAGGTTTTCTTCTAAGATTGCCTTGTATTTGGCTCCATACATCTTCCCATCAACTCTGACAAGCTTCCCTGTCCCTGCTGGTGTGTTCAGCGTGATGTGCCATTGGTTTTCCCATCACACATAACATTTTGCTTTTAGGCCAAAAAGTTCAATTTTGGTCTCATCTGACCAGAGCACCTTCTTCCACATGTTTGCTGTGCCCCCCACATGGCTTCTCACAACTGCAAATGGGACTTCTTATGGCTTTCTTTCTGCCACTCTTCCATAAAGGTCAGATTTGTGGAGTGCTAGACTCATGCCCCATACACACGATCAGAACTTCCGTCAGAAAAAAACTTGAGCGGAATTCTGTCAAAAAAACCATCCAAGCTTGCCTTGCATACACACGGTCACACAAAAGTTCTCCCTGAACATTCGACTGTCAAGAGCGCGGTGACGTACAACACTACGACGAGCCGAGAAAATGAAGTTCAATGCTTCCAAGCATGCGTGATTTTTTTGCGCATCTGAATTGCATACAGACGAACGCATTTTCGGATAGGAACTTTATCCGACCGAAAAATAGAGAACCTGCTCTCAATCTTTTGCTTGCTGGAATTCTGCCAGCAAAAGTCCAATGGAGCATAAACACGGTCGGAATTTCTGACCAAAAGTTCATATCCGACTTTTGCTGGCAGAATTTCTGATCGTGTGTATGGGGCATGATAGTGTCATGTGGACAGATTCTCCCACCTGAGCTGTGGATCTCTGCAGCTCCTCCAGAGTTACCATGGGCCTCTTGACCGCTTCTGATTAATATATAAAGCTCTCCTTGCCTGGCCTTTCAGTTTAGGTGGATGGCCATGTCTTGGTAGGTTTGCAGTTGTGCCATACTCTTTACATTTCCGGATGATGGGTTGGACAGTGCTCTGTGAGATGTTCAAAGCTTGGGATTTATTTATTTTTTATAACCCAACCCTGTTTTAAACATCTCCACAACTTTATCCCTGACCCGTCTGGTGTGTTCCTTGGCCTTCATGATGCTGTTTGTTCACAGAGGTTCTCTAACAAACCTCTGAGGGCTTCACAGAACAGCTGTATTTATACTGATACTGATTAAAGGGCACACAGGTAAACTATTTACTAATTAGGTGACTTCCGATGGCAATTGGTTCCACTAGATTTTAGTTAGGGGGTATCAGAGTAAAAAGGGGACTGAATACAAGTTTACATCACACTTTAGATATTTGGTGGGGGGGGAAACCCAACCCTTTATCACAAGTGTGTTTTTGATAGGAGCTTTCAGGCAGAAAAAGCATGACATGCCTAAAACATTGCATTTTGGCACGTCAAGCAGTTTTAAGTTTACATTTTTCTAGTGTTTTGGGAAAAAAAATAAATAAATAAATAAAAATGCAAACGTGCTAAAACACGTGTACAGTATGTTCCATAGGAGCATTTATTATGTTGACTATTTCTGCTGCTCAGTGGGCATGGACCCCAATTCAGATTCTACAATGGTCAAAGCAGTGGATACAGCATACAATGCACAAAGGAACCTATTTGTAAAGGTAGATGCCATCCCTCAGCTTAACTGAGTCACTGACCTAGAACAAGCTTGCAGCCAATTAAGTGTCTGGACACCCAACCTGCACAACTTCATATCTGTTCTAGGTTCACACCTCATTAGGTAGCAAAGTCAGAATAAATGACATCCCTAGAGTTTCTCTTCAAAAACACTCAAGAAAGAGTAGCTTCTAGTTTGCTCCTTATAGCAGCTACCCAAACCAAACAACCAGTTTCCCCACCTTTCCGGGAAGTAGTAGAGAAGTTAATACTGCAGTCCAGCAACATGTTTTCTTTGCCCACCACCTTTACTACATCAGGTCCTGATGAAACTGCACTGAGGCTCTGTAACACTACACTTTAAAGTGAACTCTGCTTTGCCCATGTCGGTTACATGAACAACTGTTTTCTGCCCTCACTTTAAAGAGTTTGCATTTATTCCAGAAAGCAAGTGTCTTTGCTGTGGGCTTTTGAACAGTTCCAAAACTACTTGTCATCTTAGATATTTTCCAGCACAACTCAGTGCTGGAAGCCCATTACAGCAGTAGATGCAACAACATATTCACGTATAACACACTAGACAGATTTGTTAATTACAATATTTTTCAAACATAGAAGTTGTAAAATAGGGCAAAAAAAAAAAAGTCAACTTTTGTAGACTGTTCATTTGACATTAATCTTAAAAGGTGAACTTCAGTCATAGAAATAGAAAGTGCTTGCTGCCTTACTGGGAATAAAGTGCCCCAGTGCAGGGGGAAGCAGAGTGATATTTCAGCTCTAGAGATTACTTTTTTCTAAACAGTACTGTGTTATGGGGGTTAGTCATCACTGCAGCTTGCTGTTAAACTGAGTAACTTGTAACCTAGAAAAGCATTGCCTTGTCTGGCCCCCTCTGCAACAAACTACAGCCAGTCTTTTCCTACTCATTGTTTGCGAGCATCTGTCTTCAGTAGCCCAGAGTTCAGTGTAACCACTTGACTTGTTTAACGGGCACTTTCACCCCCTTCCTGACCAGGCCAAAATTTTCAACTTTCAACACTGTCACACTTTGACAACTGCGCAGGCATGCAGCATTATACCCATATGATATTTTTATCTACCCCACACTAGAGCTTTCTTTTGATAGTATTTAGTCACCACTAGGTTTTATTTTTTGCTGAACAAATGAAAGAGCAAAAAAATTGGAAAATCACAGATCAGTGCCCTGATTAGTGTAGCTGTCCCCTTTCACACTTGTCTATCACACGCTCTCCTTAAAAAAAAAAAATTAAAAAATTTTAAATTATAAATGAATGCTGATAACTGGGAAGTGTGTTTATATCTTGATCAGCTGTGTATGCTGATCATGTGGTAAAGGGCCGCTGTGATTAGCGATCACAGAGCAAACATCTTGGAGGTCGCCAACAGATGCCCTCCTAGAGCTAAACGACAGCACTGTAGCCATCATTCTGCTAGCGCGGTCGGCAAGTGGTTAGAGCTTATAGTGTCAGAGATTAGCCATTTTCATTCCAATTCCTATGGAGATCACCTGTCAAGAATGTCACCAAAATGTAAAAAGTCAATAGTAATCCTACCACCATTTGATGTCGATGACTGTCGCGTCGGCATCCTCTGTGGCTCAGAGTCTGGTGGGTTGCTAATAGGAATCTTTTTACAAGTGCGCACCCGAAGAGAAGGCCTGGGACTCTCAGCAGAAGGAGCCTAAAGAATAGACAAATTTGTTAGACAATTTATAGGGATACACAATAGAAAGTTATTCTACTTTAGACTAAGTCTTGTCATTAATTTTGTACAGTGCCTTTAAATAAGGTATTCAAACAGCTTGAAATTTTTACTTTGTCATGTTACAACCAAAAACATAAATTTTATTGGGATTTTATGCGATAGACCAACACAAAATGGCACATAATTGTGAAGTGGAAGGAAAATGATAAATGGTTTTCACTTTTTCTTTACTGATACCCCTAACTAAAATCTAGTAGAATCAATTGCTTTCAGAAGTCACCCAATTAATAAAGAGTCCACCTGTGTGCAATTGAATCTCAGTATAAAATACAGCTGTTCTGTGAAGCCCTCAGGAAGTTAGAGAACCTTAGTGAACAAACCGCATCATGAAGGCCAAGGAAAACACCAGACAGCTCAGAGATAAATGTGTGGAGGAGTTTAAAGCAGTGTTAGGTTATAAAAAAATATCCCAAGCTATGTACATCTCACAGAGCACTGTTCAATCCATCATCTGAAAATGGAAAGAGTATGGCACAACTGCAAACCTACGAAGACATGGCCGTCCACCCAAACTGACAGGCCGGGCAAGGAGAGCATTAATCAGAGAAGCAGCCAAGAGGCCCATGGTAACTCTGGAGGTGCTGCAGAGATCCACAGCTCAGGTAGGAGAATCTGTCCACAAGACAACAATTAGTTGTGCACTCCACAAACCTGGCCTTTATGGAAGAATGGCATTGTTGAAAGAACGTCAAAAGAAGTCCTGTTTGCGAGAAGCCATGTGGGGGACAGAGCAAACATGTGGAAGAAGGTGCTCTGGTCAGAGGAGACCAAAACTGAACTTTTTGGCCTAAAAGCAAAACGCTATGTGTGGCGGAAAAACAAACACTGCACATCACCCTAAACACACCATCCCCACCGTGAAACATGGTGGGGACAGCATCATATTGTGGGGATGCTTTTCAACAGGGACAGGGAAGCTGGTTACAGCCAGATACAGGGCAATCTTAGAAGAAATCCTGTTAAGAGTCTGCAAAAGACTTGACTGAGGCGATGGTTCACCTTCCAGCAGGACAACGGCCCTAAACTTACAGCCAGAGTTACAATAGAATGGTTTGGATCAAAGCATATTCATGTGTTAGAATGGCCCAAAGTCCAAGTCCAGACCTAAATCCACTGAGAATCTGTGGCAAGACTTGAAAATTGCTGTTCACAGACGCTCTCCATCCAATCTGACAGAGCTTGAGCTATTTTGCAAAGAAGAATGGGCAAAAATGTCACTCTAGATGTGCAAAGCTGGTAGAGACAAACTCAAAAGACTTGCAGCGAACGGTGGTTCTACAAAGTATTAATAATTTGGGGGGGGGGGGGGGGGGAGGCACGCCACACTTTCAGATATTTGTAAAAAATGTTGACCACCATTTGTCAATTTCCTTCTACTTCACAATTATGTGCCACTTTGGTGTTAGTTTATCACAAAATCCCAGTAAAATACATTTACATTTTTGGTTGTAACATGACAAAGAGTGTAAAATTGCAAGGGGTGTGAATACTTTTTCCAGTCACTGTATACACCAATGGTTGCCAACCTGGCATTCTGGAACCACCCAATTGCATTCTGCAAGCCAATCATCTCCTCTTCTGATTCACATGCAGTACAGTCTGCAGGATTAATAGCAGCCTAATCAAGTTCTAAATGGACATGGCACAGAATGAGTAGCAAAAAAAAAAAAAAAAAAAAAAAAAGCCACATATTACTACAAATGATCAATTCTAGTTAAAAGGACAAACATAAGCAATTTATTTCTTACCTCCTCAGCAGGTTCTGCAGCTTCGGCCCTGCAGATTTAATGAACAAATTTAAGTCTGAAAAATCTGGCACCAGTCATTATACCACTTAGGATTTCCGTAAATTTTTTAAAATACAACCATTATATATAAAGACTAGTTGCAAGTACAATCCTTAACCTGGTCATACAACCAATGAAGTCACCCAGAGGAGCAGCGGATTCAAGTACAACTGGTGATAAAGCATATAATAAGAGTAATTAAAAAGAAACAATAGCTAAGGCACTGGTCCTTTTTTGGGGGGGGGGAATAAAAACACACACAAAACCCATATCCAAACTTACACTAAGGTACTGAGGAAACAGCTCCTAGGACAGGGTGATCACCAACTAGGACAGCAGCAAGCCACAGGGTATCAAAGATCACTGAGCTGAATAGAGGTGAGCCGGGCCACCACGCACCATGCCACTATTGACATCTTTGTGAGCTCCCTCCATCACTGTGCTGCAAGCCAGAACCACAGTGAGTAGTGGGTGAGAATATGTCGGGGGCTTTGAAAAAGGGGCAAAGCCCCTAAAGCATATGCCCTTTGGAGTCCGGGATTGTAACAGAGATAAGGAGGGAGCTCACACGGACGCCGGCATGGTGGCCCGGTTTGCCTCCATTAAGTTCACTGATCTTCGCTAACTAGGAAAGCAGCAAGCCACACCTCACATGTGGATGGAGGAATCTGTTACTTATTTCAAATCAGCCCGCTGGCTGATTGAAATATATAAAAGAAAACTTTACACAACTAAGAAAACTGTCAACTATTCAAACTAATCTCACAATCAATCATTCTCACCTTACTTGAACAGTGACCTCTTCATCCACTATTTCAACAGAGCTCTGGTCTGCAAAAAAAGGGAACACATTAAAGCAGAATTAAAATGGAACTTTAAATCAAAAAATTAAGTCCTAGATGACTTCAGGCTGGTCCCTTTTGCATGTATAGCTATATAAAAACTAACATTAACCACTTGCTGACCGTGGGACGTCTTGGGTTTGTGGGGGTATATCTGAATGATGCCTGCAGCTAGAGGCATCATTCAGATATTGACGTTTTCAGCCGGCAACTCCTACACCACAAGAACAATCATAGCGGCGGGTCAGCCGCTTGATCGTTCTTACGGGCAGCCAGAGGGGACGTTCCCCCCCCCCCCACCGCCCTCTGGTGCTTCTACCGACTCACCGCTGAGATCGGCGAGTCAGAGAATGGATCCGCCGGCCCCATATGTTCACCATAGAGATTTCCGGCGGACCAGATGGTCGCCGAAGTCTCTATGATCGGAGGAGGCCGGGCGCGATGTTATGACGTCACGCCCTGCCTCTGCATTAAAAAAAAAAAAAAAAAAAAAAAACACCACACACCACGACACACGGCGCAACCTTGGCTGGGAAGCCATGATAGTTTTTTTTATTTTAGGCTTCCAAGCCTAGGAGGTGAGATGTGGGGTCTTATTGACCCAATATCTCACTGTAAAGAGGTCCGACCATGTGGTATTCCTATTACAAGGGATGTTTACATTCCTTGTAAAAGTAATTTTTTTTTTTTTTTTTTTAAAGTATCAAAATTAAAAATGTATTGTAAAACGAACAAAAAATTTTTTAAAGTGCCCCTGTGCCCGCACAAGTGAACACATATGTAAGTCCCGCCCACATATGAAAACAATGCTGAAACCACACAAGTGAGGTGTCGGCACGAACGTTAGCGCGAGAGCAATAATTCTAGCCCTAGACCTCCTCTAACTCAAAACATGTAACCAGAAAAATTTTTTAAAGCATCGCCTATGGGGATTTTTAAGTACCGAAGTTTGGCGCCATTCCACGAGTGTGTGCAGTTTTGAAGCGTAACAGGTTAGGTTTCTATTTACTCGGCGCAACTTCTTCCTTCACATTTTGCAAAAAAATTAGGCTAACTTTACTGTTTTTTTTTTTACAGCATGAAACTTTTTTTTTCCAAAAAAAAAAAAAAGTTTGAAAAATTGCTGCGCAAATACCGTGCGAGATAAAACGTTGCAATGATCGCCATTGTTTTCTCTAGGGTCTCTGCTAAAAAAACATATATAATGATTGGGGGTTCTGTGTAATTTTCTAGCAAAAAAAAAAAAAGATGATTTTTACATGTAGGAGCGAAGTGTCACAATTGGCCGGGTTGGTAAAGTGGTTAAAAAGAAGTGTCTTTACTGTTTAAAATCCAGTAATACATGGTCTCACCCTGCTCTGCACATGCTCAGTTTCTCTCCATTTTTAGGCACTACCACATTTGTAAGGCCGATCTGACAGCCTTAAAGCTTAAACCCTCCTATCCTTTACAGCCAAGGAAGCTGCTTCTGTTTGGTGCTGCACATGTGATCAGCTATGACACCAGCCATTTGATGATTTGACAGTTTGGTTGAGGACGCATTGTGATAGTAATCCCAGCTTTCCAGGAATGTAACCTTTTTTGAAACCATTAAAATATTAACCACTTCAGCCCCGGAGGATTTTACCCCCTTCCTGACCAGAGCACTTTTTGCAATTCGGTACTGCGTCAGTGCTTTAACCGACACTTGCGCAGTTATGCAACGTTGTACCCAAAATTGATGTTCTTTTGGTGCTATTTGATCGCTTCTGTGATTTTTATATTTTGCTCTATAAACAAACAAAAAAAATCAAATTTTTTTTCTTTTATAATAATAAATATCACCCAAAAAAAAAAAAAAAAAAATTATATATATACATATACTTTTTTCCCCCCCCTCAGTTTAGGCCGATATGTATTCTTTTACAAGAAAATAAATCGCAATAAGCGTATATTGATTGGTTAGCACAAAATTGATAGCGTCTACAAAATAGGGGACAGTTTTATGGCATTTTTAATTTTTTTTTTTTTTTTCTTTTTTATTAGTAATGGCAGTGATCTGCGATTTTTAATCGGGAATGCGACATTATGGCGGACAGATCAGACACTTTTGACACTATTTTGGGACCATTGTCATGTATACAGCGATCAGTGCTATAAAAATGCATTGATTATTATTTTATTTTATTTATTTCAGGTACTTATATAGCGCCGTCAATTTACGCAGCGTTTTACATATACATTGTACATTCACATCAGTCCCTACCCTCAAGGAGCTTACAATCTAATGTCCCTAACTCACATTCATATACTAGGGACAATTTAGACAGGATCCAATTACCTACCAGCATGTCTTTGGACTGTGGGAGGAAACCGGAGTACCCGGAGGAAACCCACGCAGGCACAAGGAGAACAAGCAAACTCCAGGCAGGTAGTGTCGTGGTTGGGATTCGAACCAGCGACCCTTCTTACTGCTAGGCGAGAGTGCTACCCACTGCACCACTGTGCGATTACTGTGTAAATGACACTGGCAGTGAAGGGGTTAACCACTAGGGGGTGGTGAAGTGGTTTAAGTGTGTCCTAGGGAGTGATTCTAACTGTGAGGGGGCTGGGCTTCAACACGCAGGACAGTGATCACTGCTCTCGATGACATCTCTGTCCTGTCACCAGGCAGAACGGGGAAATGCTTTGTTAAAGCTTCTTAAAGGGGACGTACCTGTACGCCCTTTTGTCTACCAGTGCCATTCTGCCGTAAATCGGCGTGCGCTGGTCGGCAAGCTGTTAATTATGCTCTACGATTTACTGTTGTTCAGGGGCTGTGGGCTTCAGCAAAATGGCAATCTCTGGCAAGAAGAAACAATGCTACAATGCTGGAGGCAATTTACAGCACACACTAATTTTGGTAGCATAATTAATACAGAATGTATTTTCCTGGCTAAAGAACTTTTTTTTTTCTTCTTCCATCAAGTGGTTAAAAAGAGAAGGATCACGGCTGCTCTGTGAAAAACCACTGCACAGAGCAGGTAAGTATGACAGGTTCTTTAGAGCAGTAGTCATCAACCCTGTCCTCAGGGCCCACTAACAGACCCGGGTTCCAAGATGACCAAAATACATCACAGGTGATATCATTTGCTGCTCAGTGATTGCAGTATTCTAGTCTGAAACTCCCCAAGGTAATACATAAAACCTGGCCTGTTGGTGGGTCCTGAGGACAGGGTTGATGACCACTGCTTTAAAGGGTTTTTTTTTTTACGCTTTAAGGAAAAGTCACATATCAAACGATAACAAAAAAAAAAAAAAAAAAAAAAAAAGATAAAAAAATGCTACAGTGGAACCTTGGTTAACGAGTAACGCGGTTAGCAAGCGTTTTGAAAGGCTAGCAACTTTAACTTTTTCCACTCGGAATCACTCCATTCCTGAGCCTTTCCGAGTTCAGCTGAGCTGTCCCCGAGTATTTCCGAGGCTCTCCGGCGCCCCACCCCCCCACCTCTGGCCACTTGCGGTATTGCATGCAATAGAAGTTAATGCGAAACAAATTGTCTTTTTTCTATTGACTTCTATGGGGAAACTTGCTTTGATATGCGAGTGCTTTTGATTACAAGCATTCTCCTTAAACGGATTCTGCCGTAATCCAAGGTTCCACGGTACTTCACATTCTTTTCGGACACAACACAGTGCAACGTTTCATCTCTTTTCATATAGCAATTGAGACTGGTAACAGCGAAGTGAGATCAGACCTCACCCCTACAGTTCAGTTAATATGTGTACAGTGGTTGTAGGATAGAGGCAAAAGTTTGGAGTCAGAGTTGGAGCTACAGCAATAATGTACCAGGTTTATAAAGCAAGGAACATGCTACACGTAAATTCAGAAAAGCTGTGGCAATTTCTGTATGTAATAAAGATTTGGAATCCTTCATGCTCCAATCACTCAAGCATTTTCTCTTTTGTCAAGACCAAAGTGAGTACAACAAAATGATGCTGGTGCCAGCCCAATCTTGGGTGCATTATAAATACAACATAGTTGGAAAGATAAGTAGGGCTTCAGTGCCTCAAAATTGGGGGGGGGGGGGGGGGGGCAAAAGAGGAGTACTTACAACTCTTGTAGCTAGAAGCAGAATTCTCCGTAGCTCTCTTTTTCGACATTGAGCGACGAATGGATTGCCGAACAGCTTCTCGAGTCATGCTTTCACGCTTCTTAGCTAGGGAGAACTGGTTAGCCAAGGAAGGACGACAGCTGACCGACTTGCGACCCACAATGCTGCGACGCACTGAGCGTCGGTCTGACTTAGAGCCTGTAGGTGTTGTGCTGTGACTTGACAATTCTAATGACAGTGTTTTAGCGGCTTCTTCAACACGCTGGGGCATTTCACTTGTCAAGTCTATCATTTCTTTATAAGCAACCTTAGGTGTGGAGCTGTCTGCAATCTTTAACTTGGCTGCTGTGCGGCCATTTTTTTCAGGGGTGATAGGATCGAGGGGTTGTGCTATGGTCACTGCAGGAGGAGACTCTGGCACAGTTGGGACAATAGTTTCTGGATTCTCTTTTTTCACTGAGCCCAGTGCAATCATCTCTTCGCATCGCTGTTCTGCACTACGGCGTTCTTCAGCACTGATCTTCACCTGCAAGATGCGATCATTGGATACATTTACAAGATCTTGCAGTGGTTTCTCTGATACTGGCATGCATGCTGTGCTGGCTTGTTTCCGTGCCCGGGTCATTCTCTTGGGCTGGTCAGCATCTTCCTGAATAGATTCATTAAGTGGTTTATTAATTTGTTTGGTGGAGAGCCTGCGCACAGATGAGCTCCAGCTGGCACTGCTTAGTCTCCTGGATATCCTGCAAAAAAACAACCATTGCTTTGAACTGTGCATGCGATACAAATTATACAACTATAATAAAACGTTTTAGGATATTTGCAATTTCTTAAAGAAAAAAAAAAATGCAATAAGCACATCAAACTACGGGAGATGGTTCCTCAGTGCTTTGTTATACCAATGCTCATCCCAGGTCAGCAAACACTTTTACCATTATGTCAAAATAAATTAAGACATTACGCCACCCATCATTTGCACAGAAAGACTTTGGGAAAAGTGCAGTGGATGCTTTTTTTTCCCCTGAACTAAAAGCCAAAGCACTGCATTAAGGTGTTTCTAAAAGGTTGGGAAAAAAATAAAAGCAAGAAACAGATACCTGTCGAATCCAGGCATTTGCTCCCACTTCCGGGCATAGATTGCGGCACTTTCTGTTGCAAACTACGTCATGTCCTTCTGGGAGACAGGTTCCAGAAGCATGCGCAGTAGGAAGCCAGGAGTGAAGCCAAAAGTCTTCGCTTCCTGGTTCTCTTACCAAGTGCGGTAAGTGCAGCAGCACCCGTGAGTCGGCTTCGAGTGCAGACATCGCAGGGTCCCTGGACAGATGTCCATGTATTAAAAGTCAGCAGCTGCAGTATTTGTAGCTGTCAACATAATTTTTGTTTCCCCAGGTGGAACTCCACTTTAAGCATGAAACAGAGCATCTCTATAAAATGGAGCCTCACTAAAACACTATTTTCTGAACTGGGTATAGAGCTTTAAAAATGAATTTACCAGGTGACCATATTTCTAGCGTCAAAATAAAGAAACTCGGTGATAACTGTACAAGCTTGTAAACCCTTACCTACGCTAAAAAAACAAATTCTTGCTGCTGCAAGGGAGACTGGACAATGACATCACCTTCACTAAGCAAAGTATACCAAGGCACCCCCGACCTTGCCTCTTCTTGCTACAACACAACTA
This sequence comes from Lithobates clamitans, assembly GCA_037952925.1. Lineage (NCBI taxonomy): Eukaryota > Metazoa > Chordata > Amphibia > Anura > Ranidae > Lithobates > Lithobates clamitans. Next base: position 4,924,565 of record JBBGZY010000159.1, read on the forward strand.
CATCACATGAATGTGTCAACAATGCTTGCATGGCTGAAGATTTAAGTGAGCAAGTGGCACAAACTGCTTAGTCATAAGGTACTTTTTTTCTCCTCCCGGGCAACCCTCTGATTTAAGGCCCACACTTTACATAAGTTCTTGACTTTTGTCTGTAGTGATTGATGAGCCCAGTTCACCACAGATATAATCTCTCCGCTGTTCAAAGATCCAATATAAGCACCTTGACTATAAGGGCTTCCACGTGTAGGCTGGCAAGACCGGGCTTACTATTAGCACCAGGCTGTAGGTATAGCCTGGGATTTAGGCACTTCCCAGGCTCTAAGAAAAACTAGTTGAAGTGAAATAGAAGTGCTATCGCCACAAGCTGCCCGCATATGTGTCAGTATTATAAGTTTGAAAACCGAAAGTGTTCACTATATCATTGTAAAGCACAGCTGTTGTGGCACTTTAGACATGGTTATAAGTAGCACAGTGAGGCAAAGAAACAGAAAGTTGTGCATAAATTATCCATAGCATCATTACTGCTGCAGTAGTTACCTGCGCCCACTCGGGTCCCTATTTTCATCTGGCACAATAGAGGTTCTTTTCTTTCTGCGTCTCTTCTGAGACGGTGTCTTTGGCATCAGTTCTGGCTCAGCAGTGAAGTCACTGTTGGTAAAGTAGACAGCTGTAAATATTATGCAGACAGTAAACCCACTGATTGCAACAACCTGCACAAAACAGGAAAATGGAGAAAAAAAAAAACAAAAAACAAACACAAAACACACATTTATTGAACGAACATCTGGAAAAGGTATGGGACTGTTGCTGTACAAAGGAGAAGCGAGTTTTGGAGGACATTTCCATCAGTGTTTGAATTACAATCAAGATGTAGACAACTTTGCCATAATAAAAACATTTGCAGCTTGAGATAAGTTGCTGACCCTGCTATACTCACTTGCTGAACATCTTCCTGGCTGCCTCCTCTATCTCCATCAGCCATACCATGTGCTTGCTGTCCAGATGCCGCACAAAATCTTCTGTTTTGCGGGCACATACTTGCAGAAGATTGGAAAGGCTTTCCGGCTCATTCATGGTGACACCTATTAATGAAAAAGGTTTTTTTTTGTTTTTTTTTTTTAAATATAGTAGTCGTATACATTTCTCAAGTTGCTTGTGTATGAAAAGACTGAGGAAGCAAGAAATCTACATACCTCTACCTCCCTGTTTAGACATCTTTATGGTAATAGAGGAAACCTAGAAGTGCTCCTTGCCATTTACTATAAGATTATTAACTTTAAATATATTGGATTTTTATTTGGAACAACTTTGTAACTTTTGCTAGGTGACAGACCTTTATTCTCAGCCGGTCATTGTTACCTCCATCAAAAAAAATGCTACAACCAAATCCGAGTACCCCACCCTGCCCAGCTACCGGCATCTTTACTTTGTCAACATCGGCTTCAATGCAGTACCACCATAACCAACCAGGGGCTCCTGTTCACCCGCCTTAATGCGGTAGAAAAGGAAAAAAAAAAAAAAATGCATTGCATAAAGACTTACATTGGAAAAGAAGCCCTGCAGAGGCTTACACCTTCATCTGGTCTTGCGTCCGGGTTCAAGGCCGCTTGAATGGCTGAGCTGCGATGACATCACTCCAGCAGCATGGAACTCTGAAGCAACAGCATGGGTTCCTTCAGAGCACATGTGCCGGTGAGGTCACCTGGCTGCTGCTCCCTAGAATATCTCCTAAACTGGAGATGTCGTGGTAGTGCCTCCAGGATGCAGGAAACACAAGAACTGAGGGGCAGCTGTGGAATTGAACGACCAACATCAGCCCTGTTGTTGGACATTGCAGCAATTGAGAAAATTCCTTTTCCCTTTTACAACTCCCGTTTGTATAGAGAAAAACAAACAAGCATTTCACTGCATGGAACCTTAATCCCACGTTATTTTTTTTCAAACTGCTTCAAAAACAAAGAAATTATACCACAATGAAAAACACGGCTGTCTCCATGCTATTCGCTACCCAGTTACGACTTGTTGAATAGCGACACCATCTCCTGCATTTATATGAAGTTGGTGAATGGTTTCTAGTGCCAGGGTGGCAGTCGCCAGATGTGGCCTCTGGGGGAAAAAAAAAAAAAAAAGGCACTCAAATAATAAAGCTCATTCAAAATAATGTTGTAAGAGTGCTATATAAGTATTTGAAATGCGCCTCCCCACCTTCTTTGGAGTTGCCTTTATTTTCCTTTTTGGGAAGTACATTTGAATGGTACTTGACATTGGAAATGCACTTTTTGAGCTTTGTTCTAATGGCTTTATTAAACACCACAAGTGATGTTACGCTAAACAAATCTTAAGGCTCAGTTCACATATGTGAATTGGGTGCGGTTTGAACCGCATCCGATTCGCAGGACATGTGAACCAAACCGGCTTTCTATGGATTTGGTTTAGGCCTGGCCGGCACCATTGCGATTTTAAAAAGTACTGTACATTTTTCAGTCTGGTTCAGGTGTAATTTCAAGTAAAAAATTTGCACCTGAACCGGTAAAAGAAACTGCACCGGACTCCTTTTAAAAATTACAATTAAACCACAGCCAGACATATACGAGCTGAGCCTAAAGCTTGGGGGGGGTGGGGGTTATGGGGGAGGGGAGAAGGACCCTACCTCCTCTGCTGTGAAGATGATGGACTCGAGATGTGGCATATTGCATGACCATGGATTAAGGGTGGGTTGACACTGCCATGCAGAGCTGCTCACAGCGGGGGGTCTGGTGCGTCCCTGTTCAACATTTCAGGTCCGATGCAGCTCTGCATAGAAATCAGCTTCCAGGTTTTTGGTTTTTTGGTCCATACTCCTTGAACAAGTGGAAGTTAGAAGCCGATTGGTTACCATGTACAGCTGCACCAGATTTTGCACTCTCCAGTCTTAAGCTGGCCATACACCTATAGATTATCTGCAGATTTTCTATGGTTAGATAGAAAATGTGCAACAGATCTCTCCATGTTCGCTAAACTGTGTGGATGGAGGAATCTCCCACTTTTTCCATCTAACCATAGAAAATCTGCAGATAATCTATAGGTGTATGGCCAGCCTTAGTAAATCAAACCCAATGTTTGTGACTTCAATCCACAGGAAGGGACAAGGACAGCATTTCTAGCAGGATCAACCACTACTTTCTGTACTTGATGATAAATTATAACCCGACAAGAAAATCGAATGTGCCACATTGAAGGACTGTTGAGCTGCAATAGTACAATTCTGTTCTTGGGTTCAAAATCGCCTTTAATAAACCTTTTTCTTTCGATTAAAAGTATAACTCAAAGCACATATTTGCATAGAATGCATTGGAATAAAACACACCTGACAGTCTCTCCCCCTTCAGCAGCTTTGTAGATGCCCCTACTTATTCTTATGTGGTAGTGCAGTGGTAATTTTGAGGTTAAATTTTGATTTAGTTTTAGTCAGTCTTGACTAAAATGCCATTTTAGTTGACTAAAATAGTGTTAATTTAGTCAACATGTAAAGGCAGTAGGTTATCTTAATGCATTAAGATTAAAAAAACCCTTCTGGGTGCAGCAGCCCCCTTCATACTTACCTGAGCCCATCTCAATCCAGTTATGTTGCATGAGAGACTCGGCTGTCCGGAGACTCTCCCTCCTCATTGGAAGCAGAATGCCATTGGCTCCCGCTGCTGTCAAAGTCCGTGAGCCAATGAGGAGAGGCGACAGCTCAGTGTTTAAATGGACACATGGTGCTGTGGCGGCATTCAACAGGAGGATCTAGGCTTTGTGCAAAATAGTGGACCTTTATAGTGTACCCAAGTCAAGACCATGGACGTATAAACTATTTACAAAATAACCGATTCCATCCTACCCCCTTCAGATACATGCTTCACCGAGATCTGACAGCTGTCACTTCCAGGGATGTTTACACCACAGAAGTTTACACGGCCGGAAGGGGGCGGAGGTTACGGGCTCTTATCCTTCAAACAATGTTGCTTATTCCCCTTCTTTCAAGAAACTGCAGATACTAAAATGACACAGGAGGCCGTACACACCGGCCAAATATCAGGGAGCATTGGCCGGTTCAATAGAAACCAGCCGACATTCAGCCTGTGTGTGCAGCAGCTGGTCATGACCAAAAAAGGTCTGCTGATCGGCATCTGATCAGCGCTCTCAGCCAATGGCTGAAAATGCCGACTGGTCTATTCTGGCAGAGGTAGTCCCCCTGCCAGAACACAATAGCACAGCAGGGGAGATTGCTGTACAAACATTGCATAGTTTGTACAGAAGCCCTCCTAAGCTCTTCAAAAAACCTACTGGTGTGTACCAGGTTTTAGGGGCAATTTAAAAACACACATTAGCTGCCACACATGAGTGTGCTGAATGCAAAAATCCAGGGGAGACAAATGCCCCCTTCCACGATGACATACATAAAATGTCAGTGTAGCACCCTGCAGCTGACTACACCAGAGCTGCACTCATGGGATCAGTATGGCTAAAGCTGGGTACACACGGTCGGATTTTCCGACAGAAAATGTGTGATAGGACCTTGTTGTCGGAAATTCCGACCGTGTGTAGGCTCCATCACACATTTTCCATCGGAATTTCCGACACACAAAGTTTGAGAGCAGGCTATAAAACTTTCCGACAAAATCCGTTATCGGAAATTCCGATCGTGTGTACACAAATCCGATGCACAAATTGCCACGCATGCTCAGAATAAATTAAAGAGACAAAAGCTATTGGCTACTGCCCCGTTTATAGTCCCGAAGTACGTGTTTTACGTCACCGCGTTCAGAACGATCGGATTTTCCAATAACTTTGTGTCACGGTGTGTATGCAAGACCAGTTTGAGCCAACATCCGTCAGAAAAAAATCCATGGATTTTGTTGTCGGAATGTCCGACCATGTGTACAGGGCATTATTTTGTGCCAAAAAAAAAAAAAAAAGTTTAACAGATTCCTAAATCCACACAATCAAGGATTGAAAGGTTCCTGTGCCATTGTAGTTTTACAGCAGGGACTCCTCCACTGTCAGAGTACACTAATCAGCTCTGCAGCCAACTGGCTGCAAGCCTCTGATTCAAGGAGGTTTTCCAGCAGGACTGTTTGACAGAAACTAACAACTGTCTTCTGTCAAACCAGGAGGGCTACACAGAGTGGAATTCAGGCTGTCCCTACCAAACCAGCTTAAAGCAATAAAAAAAAAAAAAAAGACTTCTACTATCTACAGGTAAGACAATAAGGTGGCTTACATGGTGTTTAGGAGATATTTACTTTATTAGCACATGCACACTACGCTCTCAAAGGACGGCATGAGCTGTGCTGCAGTCATCACTAATGCAGGCATGAATGGCCAGACCCCACGAACCTGCGTGAAGATGGAAGCCCTGTCAGGGGTGAAAGCATATAGCTGGAGAGATTGGTTTTAAGGGAAGTCTTTCAGAATGTGCTAATATGCAAAGCGTAGTAGCATATTATACTCAAATTTTTTTTTCTTGCTGTTAACTACTGCTTTAACAGTCGTGCATGCTATAAAAAAAAAAAAAAAAAAAAAAAATGCAATTTTGCATGTCAAATTGGCGGCAATGGCAGTGTCTGAATCAGTTTGCCGCCGCATTTGTCCCAAAAGTTGTTTCTGCACTACTTCTGGCGATTTCAAGGTGCGATTTCCATTGACATCTGTACAGAAACCAGCACAGATATCTCTGAAATCGCCCCCTGAAGTCGGGACTAACATGCGGGAACGAAATTGTGCGAGTTCAGCTGAACTTGCATGATTAAATTCCCGCAGTCAGTGTGAACCTGGGCTTAAAGTGGAAGTACAGCTGGTTTGTCAACACATGGCTGTCAGGCAGGGTATCAATGACCCTATAGGTCTCTTCTGCCACAAATGAATCTGTCTGCTGGTCAGCTGTCATGCTCACTGAGCCGCGCACATGCACGGGAGTGGTGTTAAAACAGCCTGGCCTATCAAATGGCTGTAAGGGACGGGACCCAGAAGGAAAACCAGGCAAAACTGGAAGTGCCAGTGTCCCCGCTGAATCGGTCCCAGCGGTGCACCGGAGGACACCATATGACAGGCAAGTCTGCCATAATGTACTAATACGCTGTGCATACTAGCACATTATGGCATAACCCACCTGGGGTGCCAAAAAAATGATAGTGGACTTTACTTACACTTTAACAACCTCCAACCACATATCCAAATGAGCCTGGGTGTATTTTAGAGGACAGCCCAGGAAACCAGACAAAGCTAGGGTAACACTATAGCGTTTAGTGCATGCCATGTTTGCATGGGCATAGCAGCTCATTCCTTTGATCCCTGCGCCTTCTCTACAGCGCAACTGCATGGAAACCGCAGTGTGCTTTTGCGCCATGACGTTTCATATACTTGAAGATACCGAAGCACGGGGGGTACTATTAAGAATGCCCCCCCATCCGTCTGCAAAGGATCGCCTCGTTTGGTCAGTGGGAAGGTGTGCGATTTTCATGGTATCACATAACTGGCCTAACAGGGATAAGAAAACCTCTTCTTTAGGAGAAACAATATCATCATCCACAACAACACAGGATTTTATAACAGCGAGATAAACCTGAATCCTTCACAACTGTCTGCAACCACCCAACCACACCACTGTTATGTCAGATGTATTTATTTAGTAAATAATAACACGCACAGTAACAGATGAGAAGATCATGCAGAATAATAATCCTCCGCACACATTGTGAAGATCGGGGACACTTCCATAAACAGATAGAAGCACACAGCCCCGGCCTATCCTTGGAAGGAGGTCAGCTGACCCCCTCCTCACACTGCAGGGCCCGGGCAGGACACTGGTGATGACAGAGGCGGCCATGCTGGGCTCACCCAGGATTAAAGACCCCTGACCGGCGCCTGTGACAAGTCACCGCCCGGCTATACTGTGACTAACTCTCCATACAAGGGTTAATAGAGGACGGCGCTCACCTGTCCCGTGCCCCTGTCTCCCGAGTTTCCGTGTCCCCGGTGTTGTTGTTCTATGGCTCTGGCTCCCCCGTCACAGGAGCTCCTTCCTCTCCCGCTCAAACCGTTCAAATTGTTCAAATCCAAACGGCTGCAAGCCAGACGGCGCGACGTCAGAGGGCGGAGCCGGAGACCATAGAGGAAGCCGGGGTAAGGATAGAAGAGCCCCGCCTTCCGGGCGCCGGAGGACTCGCGAGACGCAACAAAGGAATGGAACGCTGTTGGTTGGGCTGATGTGTTCTATGCTCCAATAGTTCCAAACTGGAAAGCCCTTGTTATCCCAGTCACTGAATTCTCATACAATGTTATTCCAAGTACCCAAGTAGTACAAGCACAGTACACCGTATATATAATATACACATATATATAGATAGATATTATATACATACTATTGTAATGCTTATATATATATATATATCATTCCAAGTAGTACAAGCACAGTAACATATATATATATATATATATATATATGAAATAAAAACATTACAATAGTTCCAAAAAAAAAAACGCCTCCAATGCCGCAGTTTTCAGCACAAATACGTATGTACGTATGCACATATATACAGGCGTATTGCGTTTAGATGCATATAAACATAAACTCATTCTATTGGCTAGAATATTACTTTACTCTAGCCACTAGAATACATTTTCACTCTCACGTACGTCTACATAAAATCGGTATGCGCTAGAGCTGCACGATGATAAAAAAAATCACAATCTCGATGCAACCCCCCTCACAATCTTAATCTGGCATTTCTACGATTCATGAATCAAGTGCAGAGCAGTTCTCTGCTCACAGCTGTCACAAAAAAAAAAAGCAGCTGGCAAAGTTTATCACAACATTGCTCAGGGCTGAGAGATAAAAAGAAACATTGGGGGTCATTTGGTTCTTTTAGGCCCCTTTCACACAGGGCACGTCCGTTTTCACTACTCCACTTGCTCAGCGGGGATCGCTCCACTTTGTGCAGGGATAGACCTGTCAGTGAGTCCGCTCTCCACTATGGGGGGATCGGATGATTACAGGCCAGCTGTCCGTTTTCATCCGATCCGCCAGACGGATGGAAAATAGGACATCCATCTGCCTGGATTTTGCGCGGCGGATCGGATGTCAGCGGACATGTCACTGCTGACATCCGACGCTCCATAGAACTGTATGCAGCGACCGTTCAGATCCACCTGAAAAAACTGACAGGCGGATCTGAACAGTCTGCCTGTGTGAAAGGGGCCTTAGATCAAAGGGATGAACTTCGGTCTACAAATGAGGTCAGTTTATCCACTTAAAGCGGAGTTCCATCCAAAAGTGAAACTTCCGCTTTAAGGACTCTTAACCCCCTGACATGCCACATTTGGGATGTTATGGGTGTTGGAGGGGGGGCAGGTACCTAGTTTTGACAGGTTCCTAGCTCCCAGTTCTGCTCGTGCCACCTAGGCGACTTGAGTGGAAGTTCTCCTCTCCCCCTCCCTCCCTGCAATCTTCTGGGACATGTCACAGGTCCCAGGAGATTGCCGGGCCATTGAGAAGACACAGCGCGACTTGCGCATGCACAGTGCGAAACCCAGCTGTGAAGTTACAAGTACCCACACTTGTGATGCCGGCGCCGGAGAGAACCAAGAAAGAGAAGCGAGGGTTCAGGAAGCCACATCGCTGGACCATGGGAAAGGTGAGTGTCAGTTTTTTCAACAGAAAAGTTTAACCGGTTCCCAACCGGCTCACATCTTTTTATGGGGGTTCCCCTGCGTGCAGTGTCCGAGGGCTCCGTCCTCCTCCGAAGCCTCTCCATACCAGGCTCCGTTCCCTGCGAGAGCCGCGACGCACGGGGGCGGAGCCTGGCGGCAAATTAAAAAAAAAGTAAAAATCATAACACATACAGTACTGTAATCTTACAGATTACAGTACTGTATGAAATGATTTCACATCCCTTTTGTCCCCAGTGCTTTGGCCCATGCCCTGCATGCAGTTTTACATGATATACACTGTTCTTTCTGCCTGGAAACTGGAGATTGTCCATAGCAACCAAAAAGTGTCCCTTTACGTCAAAAGTGGCTTTAGACCAGCTAGAAAACAGCGATAGTAAATTAGAACACTTGCAGAATTGAGCGATAGTGAATTGTGGGGAAATTTATTTTATTACTATTTTTTTTAATTTTTTTTTATTATTTATTTTTATTTATTATATTATAATTTATGTTTTTGTGTTTCAAACTTTATCATACCCGGGATATCTACTAGACTCTGGTTTGGACAGATTTAAGTGTGTTATTGTTAAGATTTACAGACCTACAATATAAAACGCCAAATTTCCATGCAAAATAATTGTACCGGTTTCAGCACCTAAAATCCGAAATAATCATACCGCCAGGGAGGTTAAGAGCCGCCAGAGGCGGCGATCGCCACCGGCCATGCGCGATAGCGTGCACGAGCGCCAGCACAGGGATTTGTGTGTGTAAACACACAAATCCCTGTGCTGTCAGAGGAGAGGAGACATGTTGTTTGTTCCTAGTAAGTAGGAACAGCAAAATGTCTCCTCTCCTACTCAGTCCTATCCCTATACAGTTAGAACACACTGAGGGAATACACATTTATTTAACCCCTTGATCACCCCCTAGTGTTAACCCCTTCCCTACCAGTGTCATTTACACAGTAATTCGTGCATTTTTTAGCACTGATCGCTGTATAAATGTCAATAGTCCCAAAAATGTGTCAAAAGTGTCCGATCTGTCAGTCGCATGTCGCAATACCGCTAAAAATTGCAGATCACTGCCATTACTAGTAAAAAAAAAAAAAAAAAAATCATAAAAATGCCATAAATCTTTCCCACAGTTTGTAGACGCTATAACTTTTGCGTAAACCAATCAATATACAGTTATTGTGATTTTTTTAACCAAAATATGTAGAAAAATATATGTTGGCCTAAACTGATGAAGAAATTTGTTTTTTAAAAACATTTTTGGGGATATTTATTATAGCAAAAAGTAAAAAATATTGTTTTGTTTTTTCAAAATTGTCGCTCTTTTTTTGTGTATAGCGCAAAAAATAAAAGAGGGTAAAACCTTCCGGGGCTGAAGTGGTTAATAAACAAATCAGCATTACAGCATATTCAGCATAAGGTATTCACGAAAATACTATTCAAACTATTATCAATAATGTGAATTATCAATAATATGAAGAATGTGTGTTTATTAAAAGTCAAAAGAAACGTGGAGAATAACTGCGCATCAATAAAATAAAATTAATATAAAAAAAGCTGCGAAATCCTATATGTGACACAAACACACAACTTGAACATTAGTAAACTTGTGACTCGCGCTATTGACAAACAAAAATTTGTATTTTGTTCAAGGTGATGTTTCACCACCTTCGTATTATATTTACTGTGTTTGTCAATAGCGCGAGTCACAAGTTTATTAATGTTTATTAAAAGTCTGCAGCTATACTTTTTGTAGCTGCTGACTTTAAATAAACACAAAACTGAGTGGAACGTCGCTAAGGGAGTTATTTACTAAAGGCAAATCCACTTTGCACTGCAAGTGCGCTTCAAAGTCACTGTAGATCCGAGGGGGAGACGGAAGGAAAATTAAAAAACGCATTTTAGCTTGCACATGATTGGATGATAAAATCAGCTGAGCTTCCACTCATTTCAGATCTACCCCTTAGATTTAGAGCGACTGCACTTCTAAGTGCACTTGCAGTGCAAAGTGGATTTGCCTTTCGTAAATAACCCCCTAATGCCGTGTACACACGGGCAGACTTTTTAACCGGACTGGTCCGACGGGACGAATCCGTCTGACAATCCGACTGTGTGTGGACTTCATCGGACCTGCAGCAGACTTTTTCGGTCGAAAATCAGACGGACTTTAGATTTGGAACATGTTTCAAATCTTTCTGACGGACTCGAGTCCGGTCGAAAAATCAGTTCGTCTGTATGCAAGTCCGATGGAGGAAAACCGACGCTAGAGCAGCTATTGGCTACTGGCTATCAACTTCCTTATTTTAGTCCGGTCGTATGTCATCACGTACAAATCCGTCGGACTTTGGTGTGATCGTGTGTAGGCAAGTCCGTTCGTTCAAAAGTCCGTCAAAAGTCCGTCAGAAAGACCGTTGGGGGGCGTGATGACGTAGCGCGCATCACGGAGGGAGGGAGGTGAGCGTGTCAGACGGAGAAGCAGACTCTCCTAGGATCCCCGGAGCGCGTCCATCCAGCCGCCACACAGGATATGCCCGCACGCTAAAGGGGGGAGGAAGATCCTCGAACGCCACTACGAGCGCTGTTGCTGTGGTCCCCAGATCCTAACAGGGGAAGGATTCCGAAGCTTCACACGCCGCTTTCGGTTTATGGGAGGCGGCTGCGGATTCAGCACAGACGGAGAAGAAGGGAGGATTTGACGGCGTCCCTTCCCCCCCCCCCCTCGGTTGTCCCACAGTCCTCATCAGACAACGTGAGACCCAGCTGGATTTCTGCTGAGCCCGGTGGTGGTAACGTAGGAACAGCTTTATCTATAAATGTCCGTTTATATGTGTTAGAGACACTTTTCTATAACTGCCTGATATAGTGGTGACTGAAGCTAATGACTAGAGACGGCAGTTGAAGCCGTGGTACCTGTTTGAAACCCTCAGCTTTAATATTATAACCTGCTATAACGGTACGAGGGGTGAATGAAGGACAAGGTGTCTGGAGCAATTGTTTGGTTTGAACCCTTCAGCTTGGGCGTCATCACTAATGTCATTTCTAACAACCTGCTAACATTTAGCCGGACATAACGGGGACAGAAGTAAATGGATTGAAGCTATGGTTTTTTTTTTTTTTTTTTTTTTTTTTTTTTTTTTTTTTTTTTTTTTTTTGGGGATGTATTTTAGCCTGGTAGAGCAATGAAGCCTGTATTAAAACTGTGAAAAGGATTCCGAGGCAGAAGATTCTAGAATTGGGGGCTGAGTAAAGCGAGACATCTCTGAGGTACGGGTACCTAGTGGGCCTGGGTCATATCCCAGGAGGTGTTTACCCCCCCCCCCTGATTGGACAACTTAATAGTATAAAGACGGCATACTGCCTGGAGCAGGACCCAGAAAATAATCATCAGGGCTGATACCCCTGAAGGATCTATACCCACAAGAGGAGAGAGGAAGTCCAGTTAATCCTGGGGAAACCAACAGGGGGTCAGAGGAAGAAGGGAGGAATGAATAAAGCAACAACAAAAAAAGGGGGGGCACCTAAAACGCCGAGAGATAGGACAGCTGGAAGCTCAATAAAACAGTTCATGTCCCAAGGTGGGAGTCCAAAAGGAGGGGAGCAAGGAGCCAAAGGAGGTTCGAGGACAGAAGGAAGAGGGGGAACCCCAGATAAAGCGGGGGATAAAACGATCCAATCAAAGGAAAATTCAATAGTGGAAAGTGAAGGGGACTTAAGTCGGATGGAAGAGAGAATAACAAGCGCCCCAATGCCCTCAAAGGAGGAGATGAGAGACATGTTCAAAAATCTTGAGCTCTCAATAAAAGTAGAAATAGGCCTGGTGAGAGCAGACCTGGGAAGCTTATTGGAAAGGGTAGAAACAACGGAAAAAAAAACGGAGGAATTGGAAAAGGAGATAATGAACCTCAAAGAACAAATTAAAACTTCTAGACAAAACCAGAAGATAATCCTATACAAGATCGAGGATCAGGAAAATCGAGATAGGAGACAAAATATAAGACTCCGTAATGTCCCAGAAAACAAAGGAGAAGATCTGAGAAGGTTGATCCCCCAAATATTGGGGCCTCTGATGAGAGAGGAGGATAAGGAATTCCCTAAAATAGAAAGGACTCACCGAGTTGGGAAAGTATTCAACTCGGACCACCAGAGGCCGAGAGATATAATAATCCGCTTTAGGTACTATGAAGACAAAGCTGTAATCCTATCCAAAATGAGAGATAAACCCCCGGTAAAATTTGAAGGGTCAGAGATCCAAATCTATACAGATCTCGCTCCCGAAACCCTTGCTAGGAGAAGGCTTTTGAAGCCTTTATTAGATCAGATGAGAGAACTAAACATCAAGTACAGCTGGGGTTTTCCGGCGTGCCTGAGGGGCTTTAGAGACGGAAGATCGGCAAGATTGAGGTTCCCAGAGGATTTAAAGGACTTCTGTGATAGGCTTGATATGAAAGAACCAGAGCTGCCGGGCTGGGCGGAGGGATGACTGGGAGGGTATGGGGGGTGGGGGGGGTGGGGGGAGGTTGGTTTAGTGGTTTAGTGGTTTAGTAGAGTAGTAGAGTGGAGGGGTGGCGGGAGGGAGGAGGAGTTTCTGTGATATCTGGATTGCCCCTCCCTGCTTAAAACACCAGGCAGGGGGGGGTAAAGGGCACACTCGGGCTCCCACCTCAAACATGTGATTTGCCAAGCTCCATGGTATCTATGGCGCAGGGCGAATGGGGAGCCAGGGGGTGGCTGAGGGGTAGGGAGGGGGGGTTGGGGAGAGGGGAGGGGAAAGGGGAACCCGGTGTACAAGGAAGTAAGAGGGGAAAAGGAAGGATAGAAGTTAACAAAGGAAGAACTCAGATTAGCTCAGTAATACAGACCCAACAAAGATCAAAAAAAAAAAAAAAAAAAGTGAGGAGATGAGAAAATTAAAGTTTATGACCTATAATGTAAAGGGTCTTAATGAGCCAACTAAGAGATACAAGATCTTGAGGGAATTAGAGAGATATAAGGCTGAGGTTGTGTTCCTCCAAGAAACCCATTTAACATACTATTCCAAAAGTAAGATAAAGTCCAATATGTACCCAATTTGGTTTTACGGGGACTCAATAACATCAAGAGCGAGAGGAGTGGCAATAGGGATAGCAAGAGGGATAAATTTTAAGGTCGAAGAGAGGCTAATAGACCAGGGGGGAAGATATATATTCCTGAAGGGTTCTTTGGAGGGATGGAAGGTTACACTGACAAATATTTACGCACCTAATAAAGAGCCGAGTGGTTTTCTTGGAACAATATTAGGGAAACTAATGGAGTTTAAAGAAGGTAGCCTGATTATGATGGGTGATTTCAACATGTGTATGGCTCCAGAGGTAGATAGTACGTCTCGTGCACAGGGGACTACGAACGGGAAGCTGAAGAAACTAAAACAGAAGCTGCATTCGTGTCAACTGGTGGATGTATGGAGGATTACGAATCCAAATAAGAAGGATTTCTCGTTCTATTCCTCTGCGCACGGGACGTACTCTAGGATTGATTATATATTGACGGAACATTCATTGTTAGAAAGAGTCGTGGAGGCTAAGATAGAAGTTATCACCATATCAGACCATGCCCCAGTTAGTATGAGATTGTATGTCCCAGGAAATCAGAGAACCCCAATAACCTGGAGATTGAATGAAGATCTTTTACAAGAAGCATCAAACGTAGAGAAAATAGAACAGGGATTAAAACAATATTTCTCAACGAATGATACAGCAGAGATATCAGGGTCATCCCTGTGGGAGGCCCACAAGGCCTACATAAGGGGAGTAATAATGAAGATAGGGGCAATGAGAAAAAGGGAAACAAAGGAACAAATCAAAAAACTAACTGAAGAAATATATGATCTGGAGCAAGAACATAAGAAGGGCTCGGGCCAAGGGAGGAGAGTCTATCAAAAATTGGTGAAAAAAAGGGAGGAGCTAAAAAATTATACAGATCTAGAAACAAAAAAAGCATTTTACAAGGTGGCGAAAGAAAACTATCAGAGTCGAAATAAGAGCAGTAGACTACTAGCTAATATAATAAGAAAGAAAAGAACTAGAAACTATATTGAAAAAATTCAAAATAGTAAAGGAGAAATGCTACATACAACAAAAGAGATAGGGGAATCCTTTAAGGAATATTACAGTGAATTATATTCAGTAGCTAAAAATACAAGGCAAAAAGGAGCAAAGGATAGGAAAATAGTAGAATTCTTGAAGAAAGCCAACCTCCCGAAGATCAATGAGGCCGACAGAGATATCTTAGAAAACCCCATAACGATAGAAGAAATCAACAGAGCACTATCAGAATCAGCTTCAGGTAAAAGCCCGGGGCCCGATGGATTCACCTGTAGGTATTACAAAAAATTTAAAGAAATATTGACCCCTAGACTCTGCGAGTATATGAACGGGTTGGGCAGAGATTTCGACCTGAGTAGAGAAGCTCTTAGAGCAGAGATCACGGTTATCCCAAAGGAAGGGAAAAACCCTACATTATGCTCTAGTTATAGGCCGATATCGCTGATCAACACCGATGTTAAACTATATGCCAGAGTCTTAGCAAATCGGCTAAAAGAGAACCTCAATGGCCTGATACATCCAGACCAAGTGGGGTTCATCCCAAAAAGAGAGGGGCGAGACAATGGCGTGAGAGCACTCCTCTTGCTGCAGCATATTAAGGACGGTGGACCCCCAGGTCTACTCTTGTCTATAGACGCGGAGAAAGCGTTTGACAGAGTAGACTGGGGGTTCATGTTCCAAACTCTGGAATCTATGGGTATAGGTCCAAAAATGATCAATAGGATACGCGCTCTGTATAACCACCCTACGGCCTCGATAAAAATCAATGGCTCCCTTTCAGAGGCTTTTGAAATGGAAAATGGGACGAGGCAGGGGTGTCCCTTGTCCCCCCTGCTCTTCGTCCTTTCCCTCGAGCCACTGTTGTCAGTGATTAGGGCAGACCCGGAGATTTGGGGTATAAGGGTTGGAGATGAGGAGCACAAGATCGCGGCTTTTGCAGACGATGTTCTGCTTTTCATAGCCAACCCCAAAATATCAATGGCTAATATCCTCGGAGTCATGAGGCAATATGGAGAAATATCAAACTTCAAAATTAACTTAGCAAAATCGGAAATCCTGAATATCAACCTGGGTAAGAGGGAGGAAAGAAACTTGAAAAAGGAATTTAAATTTATATGGAAAAAAGAAATAAATTACTTGGGTATAAAACTGGCTAATTCATTAGGGAAGATCTACAAAGCAAATTTTATTCCACTATTAGATGAAATAAAATCGGAGAGTAAAAGGATAACAACTAAACCACTTTCATGGGTTAGACGAATTAACGCCATAAAGATGATATTATTACCTAAAATCACCTATAAACTACAGATGCTCCCATTGAATATCCCTCAGTACTATTTTAAAAAATTGAAATCAATCATTATGAGAGCTGTTTGGAAAAACAGAAGGGCTAGAGTGTCTTTTGACATCTTAAAGCAAGAAAAAAGAAAAGGGGGCTTGGCGATACCTGATATTCAGGGTTATTATAGGGCAACACTGGTCTCAAGAGCGATAGAGTGGTTTAGAGAGAACTCACAGAAAAGATGGGTGAATATAGAGAATAGTTTGAGTAAGGCGCACTTAGGGCACTTGATTTGGAACCCTCCACACTATAGGGTATTAGATACAAACACACACTCACTGACAAAGGCGGTTTTTAGAGTTTGGGATATAGTTTACAAACAAGTAAATAACACTTATAATTCTCCGTTAATTTCACTTTCAGAGAATGATTATTTTGCACCAGGTAAAAAAGAAATTGGGGGGAGTTGGATAAAAAAGGGAACAGTACAGTTGAGAGATATTATTAAAGAGGGGAAGATAGCTACGTTTCAGGAATTAAAGCACAAAACAGATATTTGGGTGTTAGATCGCTGGAGATACCTGCAGTTAAGCCACTTTATCAGCCGCCTACCACACCCAATAAGATCAGGGGAGGAGCTATCAGAGTTGGAAAAGATATGTATGTCGAAAAATACTAAAGGTATAATTTCTAAAATTTACAAACTGGGCTTGGCGAAGAGTAGTAGGGAGATACCACCATTTATTATTAAATGGGGAAATGAATTAGGCGTACAGTTAGATAGTAATAGATTAAAGAAAACCCTGGAGCTGACCCACAGTTCGACGATCGACATCAGTGTCGCCGAAATGAACTACAAAATTTTAACAGGTTGGTACATTACCCCGGATAAGGCAAGTAAATACCAAAAAGACAAAACATCGGAGTGCTGGAGGGGGTGTAAAGGTGTAGGAAACATGGCCCACATATGGTGGGACTGCCCTGTAATCAAACGTTACTGGCTAAAAATCTTGAGATATATTAAGCAAATAACTAAGATAGAAGTTAAATTAGACCCCTGGACAGTGTTACATCACGGAATAGGAGGGGAGGTAAAAATATATAAAAACACCTTAGTACCACACCTGTTGAATGCGGCAAAAAAGGTCATAGCAAAAAATTGGCAGAAGTTAGAGGGCCCATCAATATGGGAGTGGGTTGATGTAGTAGAAGGGATCCGATATATGGAGGAAGGAGGACCTGAAAGTGAAGCTGAATCAGTAGAAGGGAGGAACAAGTGGCAAAACTGGAAGGACTTTAAAAAATTATGGAGTATTGCTGAAGGTCTGAGAATAAGAATTGATTAAAAATAGAGATAACAACAAATGTACACAAGAGGTGCGGGGGGGAGGGAGGGAGGGGGGGTAGGAGAGAGGGTTAGGGGTTGGGGTTCCTTTCCTTTTTGTATTTGTTAAATTGAATATAAGATATGTACACTTGTCAAGTAAGCTACAAATGATGTGAAAAAAAGGAGAGACATAGATGACACTGATAAAGTGGATCAGGTCTCCAACTATAATCACTGAGGTGGCAAAAAAAAAAGAAAAGAAAAAAAAAAAAAAAAAAAAAAAAAGAAAGACCGTTGGACCTTTGATGCCGAAAAGTCCGCCCGTATACACGGCATAAGCCTTTTTCTGACACTTGTTGCTTACAAGTCAAAATCAGTATTTTTTGCTAGAAAAGAACCCCCAAACAATATGAATATATCTATATATAGATAGATATATCTATCTATATATAGATAGATATATCTATATATATATTAGCAGAGACCCTAGAGAATAAAATGGCGGTCATTGCAATATTTTATGTCACACTGTTATTGCGCTGCGGTCTTTCAAACGCAATTTTTTGGGAAAAAATACACTTCAATGAATTTTTTTTTAAAAACAGTAAAATTGGTCCAGTTTTTTAATATAATGTGAAAGATGATGTTACGCCGAGAATCATGGTCTTTAATCTAAGCAAAAAAATTGTTATTCTCATTTTATCCAGAATCCTGCAACTCTAGTGTGCGCCCAGACGCTTTTTGCTTTAGAGCAGCCTTTCTCAACCTTTTAACACAGAGGAACCCTTCAAAATAACTTTCCAGTCTCAGGGAACCCCTACCAAAAATGACTATATCTACAACTCATGATACTTTAGTGCGATGGTCAATGAGGAGAATGCTCCTTACACTTGTGGTCACTGGGAAGAATTGCCCCCTTACAGATAGCTAAAAAGGGCAATGGTGTCAGTGGGAACTTATCTGTGAGGCAGAAATTGCTCATTGCTCAAGGAACCCCTAGCATCCTCTGGAGGAACCCTAGGGATCCATGGAACCCTGGTTGAGGAACCCTGCTTTAGAGGTTGCGGAGAAGTGGCTGACTTCCTCTATTGCCTTTGGATCTGCCCAGTCATTCAGGACTTTTGGTCAACATTTTTTCCCATCCTAAAAACTGTCTCCTCTGTATTTTTGGAGACCAGTCCGTCTCCAAATATGAGAATCGCTTATTGCGCATAATATACTTTTATGCTAAAAAAGCCATCCTACTCACATGGAAGGGTGTCACCGTCCCTACTATATCTATGTGGCTACAGTTCATTAACAATAGCCTCCCACTTTATAAACTCACCTATGAGCTTCGGAAGAAGCCCCGTTTGTTTAATGCTGTTTGGGACCACTGACTTTCTAACCCACTCTTGTCTCTGTTACTCCAGTCACTGAATGTAACTCCATACTTTGTATTATGACCTATTGTTTGATCTGACTCCCGATATTTGATGTATCATCTAAGCATTGGGAAACAGCTCAGAGTTTTGTTTTTGTTTACATTTTTTTTTTTTATTACTGTGTTTTTTTTTTAAATGAAACTCAATAAACATATCTTAAAAAAAAAAAAAAGAATACATTTCCTCACATAAACACGTGTTTAGGTGTGTTTATGTGCACCCAGGTGTAAATTACACAGGAAAACTCATCTCTGGACGCAGGTTTGCGACTTTTTTTGTATGCCCCTGGGCACTGCTCTAAAATACACCTGTAGACAACACAATGTACACATACAGTATCTCACAAAAGTGAGTACACCCCTCACATTTTTGTAAATATTTTACTATATCTTTTCATGTGACAACACTGAAGAAATGACACTTTGCTACAATGTAAAATAGTGAGTGTACAGTTTGTATAACAATGTAAATTTGCTGTCCCCTCAAAATAACTCAATGCACAGCTATTAATGTCTAAACCGCTGGAAACAAAAGTGAGTACACCCCTAAGTGAAAATGTCCAAATTAGGCCCAATTAGCCATTTTCCCTCCCCGGCATCATGTGACTCATTAGTGTTACAATGTCTTAGGTGTGAATGGGGCGCAGGTGTGTAAAATTTGGTGTTATCGCTCTTATTCTCTCATACTGGTCATTGGAAGTTCAACATGGCACCTCATGGCAAAGAACTCTCTGAAGATCTGAAAAAAAAAATTGTTGCTCTACATAAAGATGGACTAGGCCAGTGATGGCGAACCTTGGCACCCCAGAAGTTTTGGAACTACATTTCGCATGATGCTCATGCACTCTGCAGTGTAGTTGAGCATCATGGGAAATGTAGTTCCAAAACACCTGGGGTGCCAAGGTTCGCAATTACTGGCCTAGGCTATAAGGAAGATTGCCAAGAACCTGAAACTGAGCTGCAGCACGGTGGCCAAGACCATACAGCGGTTTTATAGGACAGGTTCCACTCAGAACAGGCTTTGCCATAGTCGACCAAAGAAGTTAAGTGCACATGCTCAGCGTCACATCCAGAGGTTGTCATTGGGAAATAGACGTATTGTCAGGGCTGGGCTCAGCCCTTCCTTCTCAAAGCTAGCCGCTAAGCTTTCGGCTAATTGCCAGCTCCTATCTCACCACAGTGACTCACCTGTTGATGATATCCTGCTTGTCAGTCCTGCCTACTTAAGCCATCCAGTCCAGATGATCTGCCTTCGCCTTGGTCACATCTCTAGAGACGCTCTCCTGTGTTCCTGTTAAAGACTTGCTTGGCTGACATTCCTTCTGGCTCCAGATCCTGCTTTCTGTTCTAATATGCTTCTCTCTGGCTCCCTGACTTTTTGGCTTGTCTGACTATCCGTTCCGGTTCCTGAACTCTGGCTATTTTGTGACTACGTTTACTCTGTTTACCTTTTTTTTATTATTATTATTAAACAAGTGTGATTTAACTGTACTTCTGTCTCAGTCTGATTCGTGGTTTCTGACACAAATGAGTGCTGCCAGCATTACTGCAGAGGTTGAAGGGGTGGGGGGCTTGCCTGTCAGTGCTCACGTGTTACGCCGCACACTGCATCAAATTGGTCTGCATGGCTGTCGTCACAGAAGGAAGCCTCTTCTAAAGATGATGCTCAAGAAAACCAAACAGTTTGCTGAAGAGAAGCAGACTGAGGACATGGATTACTGGAACCATGAGACCAAGATAAACTTACTTGGTTCAGATGGTGTCAAGCTTGTGTGGCGGCAACCAAGTGAGGAGTACAAAGATAAGTGTGTCTTGCCTACAGTCAAGCATTGTGGTGGGAGTGTCATGGTCTGGGGCTACATCAGTGCTGCCGGCACTGGGGAGCTTCAGTTCATTGAGGGAACCATGAATGGCAACATGTACTGTGACATACTGAAGCAAAGCATGATCCCCTCCCTTCGGAGACTGGGCCGCAGGGCAGTATTCCAACATGATAACGACCCCAAACACACCTCCAAGATCATCAATGCCTTGCTAAAGAAGCTGAGGGTAAAGGTGATGGACTAGCTAAGGATGTCTCCAGACCTAAACCCTATTGAGCATCTGTGGGGCATCCTCAAACAGAAGGTGGAGGAGCACAAGGTCTCTAACATCCACCAGATCCGTGATGTCGTCACGGAGGAGTGGAAGAGGACTTCAGTGGCAACCTGTGAAGCTCTGGTGAACTCCATGCCCAAGAGGGTTAAGGCAGTGCTGGAAAATAATGGTGGCCACACAAAATATTGGCACTTTGGGCCCAATTTGAACATTTTCACTTAGGGGTGTACTCACTTCTGTTGCCAGCGGTTTAAACATTAATGGCTGTGTGTTGAGTTATTTTGAGGGGACAGCAAATTTACACTGTTATACAAGCTGTACACTCACTACTTTACATTGTAGCAAAGTTTAATTTCTTCAGTGTTGTCACATGAAAAGATATAATAAAATATTTACAAAAATGTGAGGGATTTACTCACTTCTTTGAGATACTGTACATATTCAATAACCTACAGATGTTTTCTGAGGCATAAAAAAAAAACGCCAGACGTACCTAGCAGTGGCATTTTTATGCTCATGTGCATGAGCTCTTAAAGCGGTATCATAATGTTCTAGTATGCGATGCCGTTGTCTTACAGGTGTTTTTTAGTTTCTTTATTCTGCAGCAGTTTACTACCGCTTTAACATGTTAGGCCTCATGCACAGGGGTGTATGAATTCATGCCCCAAATATGCTAACAGAAGATGTGCTGCGGACGAGCGGTTGCTTACTTCTAAGGTTTATAGCATACGCATGCATGCACCCCCCTGCCAGCACCCGCTGTGATTGTACACAGAGGGAGCCTGTCAGCAAATCCAGGCCAATAATTCACGTCCGGGATCTGCTGATCGGCTGTGTACATGGCTGTGTTGACAAACAACACAGACCTCTGTACACAGGGAGCAATCTCTGTGTTTCTTATCCCTGTAAAACCAGCACACTTTACACATATAAGTACCGATTCACACTGGAGCGAATCCAGTGCGGGTTTTCACATCACGCCTCAAAAATTAACAGTGGTTCACACTGGGATCTGTGAACCACTGATGTGTCAATGTAAAGTTAATAACACTCCCAGATGGTTTCGCAGATCGCAGTGCGAACTGTGAAATGGAGCAGGAATCGGATCGCATAGGCGTGAACATCCAATGTGATTTGATTCCAGTGCGGACCAAAAGAAGGGCCCTGCACCATTTTGGTGCAAATGGGATACGATTTCAGCCATACAGTTTGTATGGCTGAAACACACAATTAAACCACACGACCACACAATTAAAAGTTAAACTAGCGCAGTGCCGAATAGCAAAAAATGGCTTGGTCATGAAGAGGATAAAACCTTCCGTAGCTGAAGTGGTTAAAGTATGTATACCTGTGTACATATGCGTATATTGCGTTTAGATGCATATGAATTTATGCTCCAATTATGCTGCCAGAAGTTTCCTCTAATGTGTTTTTCTGCACGTTTGTATGTGTTTACAGGCGTATGACATTTAGCAGTCTATAAGCGTAAATTAATTTACAGCTTTTTCCAATATTCCAGCCACTAGGATAGATTAACATGCATGTTTATGTGTGTTTACGCTTGTAAACTATGCTCATAAGTTCTTCTCCTAATGCAGGATTGGGAGATTTTTTTTTTTTTTTCATGTGTCGAAATGCTGTTCCTAAAATACAAATGTAAACGCTTGATGTGCTACATAGGCTAACACTGAACTCAGTTAAGGGCCCCATTCAAGGCCATAACATTGCCATAAACATTCACTTTTCAGCAACAAATGTTCCTGCATAAAAAAATATATAGAATTGCGCTAAATCAAACAAATGACAATAATAGTCAAATTAAAATTGCAAAAAACAGTCCACAAGTGTTGTGATAATAAGTCTCGGACTCCACCAACCACCACCTTTAGTGATCTTGTGCGTCAATGCCTCCACCAATGGCTAAAAAACGTGCTAACCAGCTCATGTGGACCTCTCTTTACAAGGGGTCATCTACGCTTATGGCCTAATACCCAGCCAGGGCCTTTCTCCAGATCGGTAACCTCCCTACACTACAACACCCCTTATCTCTGTGTCAAATGCATAAATATCTCCAAAGAAACAAATTGCTCAAAATAATGTAAAAAACCTTTTAAAAGTTTATTAAGATGTAACATAATGCACTTACAGCATTGCTGATTAAATGCGCCTTAAGTTTGGTGTGTTGACCGGCACACAAACAAACAAACCTGTCCTTCCAGGACACGTGGGAATTGGTGACATCAGCGCGTCGCTCCGCCCTATGCGTTTCGTCATAGGTTGATGTCGTCCAGGGGCTTATTTTGCGTCTTAATAAACTTTGAAAAGCTTTTTTACACTATGTGGAGCTATTTGTTTCTTTGAAGATATTAATGCATTTGACACGGAGATAAGGGGTGTTGCAGTGCGAGGATGTTACCGGATCTGGAGAAAGGCCCTGGATGGGTATTAAGCCATAAGCGCAGACGGACACTTGTAATAAGGGGTCCACGGGAGCTGGTAAGCAAGTTTTTTAGCCGTTGGTGGAGGCATTGATGCACAAGATCACTAAAGGTGGTGGTTGGTGGAGCATGATACCAGGAGTACATAAGACTTAATGTTTATGTACTGTGTTTATATCTCACAGGAGATTTGCTGCTTATATTTAGTTTGTTCATGAGGTTACACAATAGCGCACTTTTTTCACCTTTTTTTAAAAGTTCCTGTGTAATGATCAGTAAATAGAATGCGTAAAATAGTCCTTTTTTTATTTTTTTATTAAGGGCATACGTATATAGGCATGTCCTCGGACGCAAATGTTTGGATTCTGTGTAATGGATCTAAACGCAGTTCATGTTTATGCACCTGTGTAAATGTAGCAATTGGAAACAATGCAGCTGTGTTCAGATCTGTAAAAAATACAGCTGTGTGAATGAGGCCTAAAAGCAATAAAAAAATATGCTGGACGCCAGTAGGGCTACATTCACATGGGTGTAAAAACTTTACTGATCCTCTTACACATTTTTTTCTAGCACAAAAGTTCCTTCGTAATGATCAGTAAATATTTATGTAACATTTCCTTTTTTTTTTTTTTTTTTACAGTAATTGCATCTCACATACATGTATACATGCTGTATGTCCTTAGAATCAGATTTTTTGGTTACAGATCTGAATGCAGTGCATGTTAACACACCTGTGTGAATATTTTCATTGAAAACAATACGGCTGTGTTCATTTCCATAGATAGAGAATGGTTGTAAATATTATTAATTTTGGCATCCAATTTCAATTTAGTTTTAGTCTTTAATGGCATTACAGGCATTAATGGCATACAGGTTGCATAAAAGAAATTTGCAGGATTTTCCCCATCAACACGTATAGTGCTGACAGAGGAATCCCTCCTGCCAAGCAATTGTCTGCTCCCAGCGAAGGGGCGGGTGGGGGAAGCCATCCCAGACAGGAGAAGACAGCGATAATCGTAAAAGGATCCGTGAGGCTGGTTGTATCCAAGTTGAGTGATCACTCAACTTGGTACATTCAGCCTGCCCATTAAAAGTTTGAATCTCGGCGCTTCCTGCTGAACTGGGTGAAATTGGAACCGTGTATGGCTGGCCTAAGGCCCCATTTACACTTATGCGACTTGTCATGCAAATTTGGCCCCAAAGTTGCATGCCAAGTCGTCCCCCGTGTTTCCCTATGACAACTTAGACCTCAATGTAAACCCTCACAATTCAAATGAAAGTTGCACCTGCATGACATAGATGCGATTTGGGTGTGACTTGTGAAAAGAATGGCGGCAATGAAAAAAATGGTGTGGAATTCACCTCCAATGCATACCAGGCCCTTATCCAAGCATGCGAGGGCTTTGCTGGCAGACAGCGGGAGCCTTTGTCAGAACTGGAGGTTTGGAGTTTTTTGGGGGCGTCATGATTGATGATGGATCTACATGGGGGACATTTGTTTTTCTTTTATTAAAGCAATTGTCAAAAACTTGTGTTGTGTTTTTATTTACTTTTTTGGTGAATGAGTAGGAGTACTCATTCACATGGGGGCGGGATCTAGGAGCCCCCTTGTTAAAGGGGGCTTCCAGATTCTGATAAGCCCCCTTCCCACAGACCCTCCCCCCACATCCACCGGCCAGGGTTGTAGAGAAGAGGCCCCTGTCCCCATCAACATGGGGACAAGGTGCTTTGGGTGGGCAGAGCCCCCCTGCCTCAAAGCACCCCCCATTTCAAGGGCTTGTGGCCTGGTATGGTGCGGGTGGGGGGGGGGGAAATCGCTCACTCGTCGCCCCCCCCTTAATGGCCTGCCGGGCTGCACTCAAAAATTAAGAAGATAAATTGTGTGGAGTCCCCCCCAAAATCCTTGAAGGGCCTGGTATGCATTGGGGGGACCCCATGCCATTTTTTCAGTTATTTTTCACTGTCAGCATTCTTTTTTTTACATTCAGCTGTAAGAGGAGAACCCCACTGACAGCTGATGAGTCATTGGTTGTTAACCACCTCAATACTGGGCACTTTTACCCCCTTCCTGCCCAAGCCATTTTTCAGTCATGTTACATGTCATGTTACACTGCACCCTAATGAAATTTTTATAATTTTTTCCTCACAAATAGAGCTTTCTTTTGGTGGTATTTGATCACATCTGTGGTTTTTATTTATTATGCTATAAACAAAAGAAGAGGGACAATTTTGAAAAAACACAATATTTTTTACTTTTTGCTATAATAAATAACCAATTTTTTTTTTAAACAAATTTTTTCCTCAATTTAGGCCAATATGTATTCTTCTACATATTTTTGGTAAAAAAAAAATCGCGATAAGCATATATTGATTGGTTTGCGCAAAAGTTATAGCGTCTACAAAATAGGGGATAGATTTATAGCATTTTTATTTATTTATTTATTTATTTTTTACTAGTAATGGCGGCGATCTGCGATTTTTATTGTGACTGCGATATTGCGGCGAACATATCGGACACTTTTGACACATTTTTGGGACAATTCACATTTATACAGCGATCCGTGCTATAAAAATGCATTGATTACTGTGTAAATGTGACTGGCAGGGAAGGGGTTAACACTAGGGGGCGATCGAGGGGTTAATGTGTGTCCTAGGGAGGTGATTCTAACTGTGGGGGAGGTGACCGATCGGTGTCCCTATGTACAAGAGACACACCATCGGTCTCCTCTCCTCTCTGACAGGACGTGGATCTGTGTTTACATACACAGATCCACGGTCCTGCTCTGTTACCCGGCAATCGCGGGTGCCCGGCGGACATCGTGGCCGCCGGGCACGCGCACCGGGTCCCGAGCGACGCAGCGGGCACAAGAGCTGCCTCGTCCCACCGTCATATGACGGTGGGCGGTAGCATAGCAGTTAAGGACGCGGTGGCTGGCTTCCTGGCCTGCTCCTTAACAACCAGCTATTCTTCACACAGAATTCGAATTGGTCAATCAATTTTCGACCGATGCAAATTCAGATCATTCAGAAAATTTGGAATTTTGAAACTAAACACATTTTTCCATTCTGCACAATATTATTATTATAATACAGGATTTATATAGCGCCAACAATTTGTGAAGCACTTTACAACATCGGGGAAGACAGTACAATTACAATACAATTCAATACAGGAGGGATCAGATGGCCCTGCTCGTTAGAGCTTACAATCTAGAAGGGAGGGTCAAGTGGAACAAAGGGTAGTAGCTGTGGGGGATGATCATATGGACAAAATGAAAATACAGTTGTTAGATGTGGGTAGGATAGGCTTCTCTGAAGAGAAGGGTTTTCAGGGATCGTCTAAAAGCTAATAGTAGGAGATAGACGGACAGGTTGGGGTAAGGAGTTCCATAGGCTTAGAGAGGCTCTGGAAAAGTCCTGGAGACAAGCATGGGAGGAGGTGATGAGAGAGCTAGAGAGCAGGAGGTCTTGAGAAGACGGAAGAGAATGATTAGGTTGGTATTTTGAGACTAGGTCAGTGATGTAGCTGGGGGCAGAGTTGTGGATGGCTTTGTGGGTAGTTGTTAGTATTTTGAAATTAATTTGTTGGGTGAGCGGAAGCCAGTGGAGGGATTTACAGAGAGGAGTAGCAGAGACAGAGCGGTTGGTAAGGTGGATGAGTCTGGCAGCAGCATTTATGATGGACTGAAGGGGGGATAGAGTATGCAGAGGTAAGCCAATGAGGAGGGGGTTGCAGTAATCGAAGCGAGAGATGACCAGGGAGTGAATTAAGAGCTTTGTTGTGTCATTGGTTAGAAAGGGGTTTATTTTGAAGATGTTGCGGAGATTGAGGCAACAAGATTTGGACAGTGATTGGACGTTGGGCTTAAAGAAGAGTTCAGAGTCCAGGACTACTCCTAGGACCTTGGCATGCGAGGATGGGCTGATAGTTGTGCCATCGATTTTGACAGAGAGAACAGGGGAAGAGGCACATGGAGGAGGAAAAATGATAAGTTCGGTTTTGGATAGATTAGGTTTGAGGAAGTGGTGCGACATCCAGACTGATATATCGGATAGTAAATTAGTGATACGTGAGGAGACTGAAGGAGTGAGTTGAGGGGTAGAGAAATAGATTTGAGTGTCAGCGTAGAGATGGTATTGGAAGCCGTGGGAGGAAGCCGTCAGCTGACCCAGGGAGGAGGTGTAGATTGAAAATAGGAGAGGTCCAAGAACAGAACCTTGGGAGACCACAACAGAGAAAGGAAGAGGAGAGGAGGAAGTAGAATTGTAAGTAACGCTAAAGGTGCGGTTGAATAAGTAGGTAGAGAACCAGCGAAGAGTACAGTCACGGAGACCAAAGACGTGGAGTTTTTTTTTGAGGAGGGGGTGTATCTAAGGCAGCAGAGGGGTCCAGGAGTAGGAGTGCAGAATAGCGTCCCTTAGCTGTGGCCGTTAGTAGATCTTTGTTAGTTTTAGGAGAGCAGTGTCTGTGGAATGTTGAGGACGAATTCCAGACTGAAAGGGAACAAGAAGGCTATTATCGGCCAGGCGGTCGCTCAGTTGGTTGTAGACCAGACGTTCAAGGAGTTTGGATAAAAAGGGGAGCAAGGAGATGGAGCGTAGGTTGTTAAGATTGGATGGGTCCAGTGCGGGCTTTTTAAGTATGGGGCTGACAAGTGCATGTTTTAAAGAGTTGGGGAAGATGCCAGAAGAGAGGGAGAGATTGAAGATGTGGGTTAGAGAGTGTACAATAGAGCTAGAGGGTGAATGTAGCATTTGCGAGGGAACAGGAGCTAGAGGGCAGGTGGTAAGATGGAGGTTAGCAAGTAATTTAGCAACCTCGTCTATAATGGTGGGGTTGAAAGAGGGAAGTAATGATTCTACCTGTGGGCATGAGGTGTAAATCATGGAGGGTATTTGGTAGTGAGTGAGTTAGTGGGTGTAGGCAGTGGAGGACGAAGTAGAGAGTTGAAGGTAGAGAAGAGTTGACGGGGACGGGATGATACATTTTTAATGGGAGTGATGAAATAGGTCTGTTTGGCAGTGAGGAGGGGGGGGGGGGGGATTGTATTTTTGGAGGGCAGATTTATACTGGCTGAAGTTAACACCTTTTTTTTTTTACATTAGGATTCCATTGGCTAGAATATCAATCGCAGCAATGTCCAACTCCTGAAATTCGCTGAAAAAACGCGCCAAATCGCAGTAAATTTGCGGTAAATCCGCACCTCACACAGGACAAAAAACTGAACAAATTCACAGCGCATCAGTGTGAACCGAGCCTAAAGTCAATTTGCCCCCCAAAAAAACCCACACATTCCTTATTTGTCTCATGGTTCCGGAAGTCGATATTTCAGAAATGTAGAAAAATAACAATGAGGGGAACTCTGGCCAGTACGTAAAAAGTATAACAATGTATCAGTGAGGATATGTTCTGCCCTGAGCTCAGGAATGTACGCACATTGTAACATTTCACTATAGGGAGATTGCTCTGTGAATGAAGGCACACTTAACCTGGCCATACATGGATCAAGTTTGACCAAGCTTCGATCCATGTATGGCTGTTCCTGTTCATGTAAAGTCGTTCTGTCGATTTAATTTTATGAACAGGCTTGTTGAAAAATTTTTGCTTGATCAGCACGCACAGCCAATGGGCTGCAGTGTATTGAAAAAAAACTCACAGCTTAGGTCGGAGCCGCTGTACTAACCATGTGAGGTTAGTCCAGAGATCTCCCCCACTGAGCTGTTGTGTTTTGACAGGGGGACGGCCTCCCTGCCAGAACACTCTGATCAGCGATCTCTGCCATTGGCCAGCTTCTGTCGGACAGACCGGCATACACACAGGCAGAATGTCGTCTGGTATTTTTTGTACCAGCAATTGTTTCCCGACATTCTGCCCATGTGTACGGGGCTTTAGGCTAGGCTCATATCTGAGGGTCCTATGTGTTGCGGGTCATACGTAGGGAAAAGGTTGCTGACCCTTTTTTAAAAACGCCTTTTTGATGTGTGTGGGGTGCCATAAGTATTCATGGCAACCCCGCACATCTGCAAAAGTGCAGCGCGTTTTGCCTATGGTTGCCTGCAGGTCAGTTAATGCATGCAATTTACAGATGTTCCCCTACCCGCTACAGTGCCTAGCCTAAGGCTAGGTTCACACTTCTGGGGAATGGGAATGTGAATGCTTGTGCATGTTCCTGGTCTGCAGGAAAAACGTGCTGCTGTTTAGCAGACGCTCGGGGGTCGCATTTATTTTTACTGGCCTATTCATCAGCAAAATGCTTGCGCTTTTAAGGCTGCAAAATTGCATGGTGCCGCAGCACCATGCAATTCCGTATAGCACATTTGTTTTAAAAGGTTCCAGGACATCTTTACCCATGTTTCTCATGGATACAGCAGCCCGTTCAAAAAATTGGGCTGCTGTATCCAAAAGTGTGAACTTAGCCTAAAGAGTAACTCCATTCCCGATGGACGAGTGCTGCTACAGACAGCTTCAGACAGCTGCAAAGCTTACCTCATACCATCCGGCCCCCGTCTTCCATAACTCCATTTGAGAAATGATGCATAGCTGTGGAACCTGTTCCCCATTCTATCTCAGTGGTTTATGGGATGCTGCAGTCGGCTGAGTCTCAGAGTAGGCTGGTTTATATACAGGAGTGGGAGAGAGACCTGCGGCATAAGTTCACAGTACCACAACTGGAACATCTGTATAGCCTTACCCACAAGAGCTCTGTGGACTCGAAGATGCAAGAAATTAGCTTTAAGTTTTTGACCAGGTGGTACAGAGTTCCGGCCGCGTTGGCTAAAATTTACCCAGCAGTTTCTGATGCCTGTTGGAGAGGCTGTGGGCTTCGGGGTACCTACCTACATATATGGTGGGAGTGCCCACGGCTTAGGCCCTTTTGGCAGGATATCAGAACTCAGGTGAAGGTTATACTGGACATAGATATGAATGACTCCCCATTGGAGTTTCTACTTCACGTGCCATCCATGCCTCTTAGCGTATACAGTAAATTGGTTTACCACCAACAGAAAGCTCTATTTGTATGGAAAAAGAACATACATTTTATTTGGGTACAGTGTCGCAAGGTCAAATGGTTAAGGTACGCTTTTATAGCCATATGTCCATATTTCACAGGTGCAAGCTGGGTCAGGCAACCAGAAAACGCACAGGAAACGCAAAAAAAAGCATATGCATTTTTACAGTATTTTTTCAACAGAGCAATATAAAAGGCCCATAGTCTTCCCTTGAAAAGATCCCTGTGAATGAATGATGCAACTGTGAGGTCACATCCACTCAAAGCTGCGTTGCATTAAAAAAAGTTTAGGATACTACAGGGAGAAGAATCCTGCGATTCAGGCGAGTGTGTTTGGTATAATGGGGGTCAAGAGTGGGGGATGACGAATGCAACTGTGTCTCATGTTACACCCTAGATTTGGTTGTTAAATTAAGAAATAGTCTTAAAAGTGGACTATGCCTTTAAAATAATACCTGGTAATGTTCCCGAGAAGATATTTCTTGGTAAACTGGAGTTGGAAATGTAAATGCTGCATTACTACTGAAGGCCAATAGGTGGCAATATGCAGCTCACAATATTTCAAGGCTCATTTGAAAGACACATTTATATGTGAGACTGCATTTTAGAACACAAACTTCATTATACAAAAGGGCCCCCCCAACATGCTTATATTTGTACAGATATTTTATATATATATATATATATATATATATATATATATATATATATATATATATATATATTTATATATGAAAAAATACACAAAGGATACCAAGATTCTGTTGAGAATACACGATTCCCGTATTTAGACAATATCTGCTTATCCTGGAATTCAGATTTTAAAAAACTTTTCATCTCATCAAAATTATTGTTGCTTGATGATCAGATGTGTTGCTTTGCATGTATGAATATCATAGTATTTTCAATTTACCAGTAGTAATATGACACAAGGGGGTCTGTTTACAAAAAAAAAATAAAAT
This sequence comes from Lithobates clamitans, assembly GCA_037952925.1. Classification (NCBI taxonomy): domain Eukaryota; kingdom Metazoa; phylum Chordata; class Amphibia; order Anura; family Ranidae; genus Lithobates; species Lithobates clamitans. The sequence continues at coordinate 4,955,868 of JBBGZY010000159.1, forward strand.
GCTGTGCGAATGTCTTAAGCACTTGCACAACCTTCACAAATAATCTCCATAATTTGCCTAATATGCCTATTTCCTAGGATCATCAGCTCCATCTAGTGTCCATAATGTGGTATTTTGCTAGTTGAAGGATTTCATTAAAATACTGCATTATGGCCTCTAGATGGAGCTGACGATCAAACTATTTACAATTTGCGGTATGTGCGCACAATTCAACTTGTATACTTATTCAGATGGCTATTCTTGTTCCAAGGTCTCACTGAATTGCTCATGTTAGCAAGGCTCCAGTCTTTTTTTTTTTTTTATGGTAAAGGAATTATGAGAAAGAGTGAAGGGTAAAAAGACTGGCAACAACAGGGTAGTTGTCTCCATCCTCATTGGGGTGACATCATCGAATGCCCACTGCTGTATTTGCATGACTTGAAGTGGCTCATATGTGGTTTACTGCATCCTTTGCTACACTCATTGAGGATAGGGAGGGATTGGTTGGGCCACTCGGAGATTAAAAAAAAAAAATAGAAAATTCTCACTGGAAAAATGATCAGTTCATAAGCCATCTTTTTTTTTTCCAGCAAAGTGTACCCATAGGCAGCCTGATGCTCTTTTGAGCATACTTTTTTAATAGACAGTTCAATAAAAGCCAGCAAAACTCTTTTATAATTGCATTTCTTGGGCTGTTTCTGTACTGCATCTTGCAAGAACAAGCACTCAAGGCAATTAAAGGTGCTAATTACAGCGTATAGAGATTTGTTAAGGTGTTCAAAAAGTTGCTGATCTTAATTCGTCACTCTATGGTGGACATCACTGAAACACCCTATGTGTGCCTCTTTAAGCAAATGATAATGATTGCAGAGAACCCTGGCACTGTTAGAGGGCATGCAGATAAAACCCTGCCCATCATTCTTGGGGTAGGATCTGTCCTCATGGGTGGATTACATATCATTTGACTGTGAAATGGAAAGCCTGGTCATAGAACAGTGTTCCCCAAACTGCAGCGCTGATTGCCTTTATCTGGCCCTTGGGGCATATTCCTACTACCTATACAAGGCACTATTCTTCCCACTGACCCCATCAATAAGGCATTATTCCTTTCACTGAGACCAACAGTTGGGTATAATAATTCCTACCATTGACACCAACATTGGGACACTATTTCTTCCGCTGACACCAACAATGGGGCATAATTCCTACCACTGATGTAAATGATGGAACACCATTCCTCCCACTAACACCAAAGATGGGGTACTATTCTTCTGGCTGATACCAAAGATGGGGCATTATTCTTACAGCTGATATCAAAGATGTGGCACTATTCTTCCCACTAATACCAAAGATGGGGCACTATTCTTCCTGCTGATACCTAAGATGGGGCACTATTCTTCCCACTGATACCAAAGATGGGGCACAAATCTGGCCGATATCAAAGATGGGGCACTATTCTTCCTGCTGATACCAAAGATAAGGCACGATTCTTATGGCTGATACCAAAGATGGGGCACTATTCTTCCGGTTGATACCAATGATGGGGCACTCTTCTTCTGGCTGATACCAATGATGGGGCACTATTCTTCCCACTGATACCAAAGATGGGGCATTATTCCCCCTGCTGATACCAAAGATGGAACACTATTCTTTCAGCTGATACCAAAGATGGGGCACTATTCTTCCCTCTGATACCAAATATGGGGCACTATTCTTCCCGCTGATACCAAATATGGGGCACTATTCTTTCTGCTGATACCAAAGATGGGGCACTACTCTTCCGGTTGATACCAAAGATGGGGAATTATTCTTCCCACTAATGCCAATGATGGGGCACTAATCTTCTCGCTGATACCAAAGATGGGGCACTATTCTTCCCACTGATACCAAAGAGGTGGCACTATTCTTCTTGCTGATAGCAAAGATGGGGCACTATTCTTCTGGCTGATACCAAAGATGGGGCTCTATTCTTCCTGTTGATACCAAAGATGGGGCACTATTCTTCTGGCTGATACCAAAGATGGGGCTCTATTCGTCCTGCTGATACCAAAGATGGGGCTCTATTCTTCCTGCTGATACCAAAGATGGGGCACTATTCTTCTGGCTGATACCAAAGATGGGGCACTATTTTTCTGGCTGATACCAAAGATGGGGCACTACTCTTCCGGCTAATACCTAAGATGGGGCACTATTCTTCCCACTGATACCAAAGATGGGGCACAAATCTTCTGGCTGATACCAAAGATGGGGCGCTATTCTTCCTGCTGATACCAAAGATGAGGCACGATTCTTATGGCTGATACCAAAGATGGAACACTATTCTTTCAGCTGATACCAAAGATGGGCCACTATTCTTCCTGCTGATACCAAAGATGGGGAACTACTTTTCTGGTTGATACCAAAGATGGGGAATTATTCTTCCCACTGATACCAATGATGGGGCACTATTCTTCTGGCTGATACCAAAGATGGGGCTCTATTCTTTCTGCTGATACCAAAGATGGGGCACTATTCTTTCCACTGATACCAAAGATGGGGCCTATTCTTCCTGCTGATACCAAAGATGGGGCACTATTCTTCTGGCTGATACCAAAGATGGGGCTCTATTCGTCCTGCTAATACCAAAGATGGGGCACTATTCTTCTGGCTGATACCAAAGATGGGGCTCTATTCTTCCTGCTGATACCAAAGATGGGGCTCTATTCTTCTGGCTGATACCAAAGATGGGGCTCTATTCGTCCTGCTGATACCAAAGATGGGGCACTTTTCTTCCAGATGATATCAAAGATGGGGCATTATTCTTACAGCTGATACCAAAGATGGGGCACTCTTCTTCTGGCTGATACCAATGATGGGGCATTATTCTTCCCACTGATACCAAAGATGGGGCATTATTCCTCCTGCTGATACCAAAGATGGAACACTATTCTTTCAGTTGATACCAAAGATGGGGCACTATTCTTTCTGCTGATACCAAAGATGGGGCACTACTCTTCTGGTTGATACGAAAGATGGGGAATTATTCTTTCCACTAATACCAATGATGGGGCACTATTCTTCTCGCTGATACCAAAGATGGGGCACTATTCTTCCCACTGATACCAAATATGGAGCACTATTCTTCCTGCTGATAGCAAAGATGGGGCACTATTCTTCCCACTGATACCTTATACTAAGCACAGGCACTGTGCATGTCATTTTTCCACTCCCACTGACCACCAAGCCGGAGGCATTATTTACTCCCACCGACACATTGGACATTTCATACTCCCATTGGCCACAGTCCAGCCTCCCTAAAGTCTCAAGTAAACTGGCCCTTTGTTTGGAGAGTTTGGATACCCCTTTCGTAGAAGGTAGCGGATCCAGCCATATTTGTTTGCATTGACAAGCAGTTTATATTTACAGTATACAGCATAGGGCATTGTAAATGAAGGAACTGTGCAGATCTGTATTTTGGTCTCATAGAAAATCACTGGGATTGCCCATTCACAGTGGAAAATGTATAACTGGTTCACTTTAGGCTATAAACTTGAGAGCTGTAACTCAGGAAAGCTGAAATTTTCCAAACTAGCTGCTATGGAAACTGAAATATGACCTCGCTTCTCACTCATAAATGTGAAAGGCGATACTAACTCTGCTTTATTTATTCCACGGAGGAGAATCATGTTACAAAAGAAAAAAAACCCTGAAAAATAATGAATAGAAATCTCTTGAATTAGAGAAGTGCTGTTTCATCAGACTTCCAAAAAATGATGCAGTCATTGTAGATGTTACAGAGTTAAACTTACAATGGTGACAGCCGAGTTGTTCTGCGTCCAGACCACAGATCTACGTATTTACGAAGGGAAGAGGCTGGTGGAAATCCCACTATTTCTCAGACTTGTTTTGGAAATCTAAGGTTGCTCAAACAAGTGCGTCATCTGTCTTTGCTGTGAGCTTTACATTTACCTGGGTCACATCTCGTAGACATTAACAACACAACATGTGCAATCCATTCACTGCTCTGTGGAAAGAAAGTTCCTAGATTTATGAAAGTTAAAAACAACACTCTAGTTACTATATTTTTACCTTTCCTGTGTATATAAACCCAAATTCTATATTTAGTATCTTTTAGTAACTTTTTTTGTAACCAAATTATTTTTGTAAATTACCTGCTGCAATATGTCTTACCTGGAGATCCTGTCAGTATCAGCACTTCCTGTTTTAGGCTGACAACGCCAAGCCGCTTCCATGCAATCATTAGCAACGTTGTCATCCTGCTGTATTATTTCCCTCAATGATGATCATCCTGATTGATAAAACTGGAGAGTGCTGCAGCTCTGCATAGATACCAATCAGCTTCCAGGTTTTATTGTCAAAGCTTAAAGCGGGGGTCCACCTAAACCGCCAAAAAAAAAATATTAAAAGCCAGCAGCTACAAATACTGAAGCTGCTGACTTTTAATACATGGCCACTTACCTGTCCCAGGGTCCAGCGATGTCGGCAGGCGACGCCGAGAACCCGCTCGGTTCTCGGCAGCTGCCGCCACCATCCTAGGTGAGGGAATCAGGAAGTGAAGCGTTGCTGGTCCCCGCTATCTCCTGGGGGCTGTGTGTTTCCCAGGAGACAGCGCGGAGGGACAGGAAGAGGCATAGACTCCCATGGGAGTCTATGCCGGAAGTGGGTGCAAATACCTGTCTTAGACAGGTATCTGCACCCCCCTCCCCCCTGAAAGGTGCCAAATGTGACACCGGAGGGGGGGAGGGTTCCGAAAAGCGGAAGTTCCATTTTTGTGTGGAACTCCGCTTTAATTGAACAAGCTGAAGTTAGAAGCTGATTGGCCGCCACGCAGAGCTGCACCAGATTTTGCACTCTCAGTTTTGGTAAATCAAACCCATCTTGTTAGAGAAAACATGGGGAGACTTCACACACTCTTCAAGTATGCTTGTAACATTCATCCAACAAATGTTTCATAAATAGACCCCTCTGTGTCCACATCAGTGTTAGGGCTAGTTTACACTAGTGTTAGCTCTCCAAAGAGCAATCCTTGGTTGAAACTTTTCAGAGGGTGTTTAACAAGCAGTAAGGAGGTGTTATTTTGCCTCCTCACCGCCTGTTTTACCCCACACCACCATGCAGCAACCGTGTGAATTGCACATGGTTGCGGCATGACCCTATTTACTTGAATTCATTGTTTTAGGCAGGCTGTACTGCCTGCCAAATGCAACAAGGGGTTAAATTCTTGCCACCACATCTTATGGGGAATGGTTGGGGGTGGCGTTGTTTTTAACCACCCCCTCTTCCCAACCGCATGTGTAAACAAACCCTTAAGTCGGCCATAGATGGTTTGAATCTCGGCCGGTTCAGCAGGATTTGAACCATATATGGGCAGGCTGATTGTACCCAAGTTGATAAATTGATTACCTTGGGTTGAACCAGAATGTCAAATTTTTCTACATATGGTTACTACCAGTGACTATAACCATTGTATTTTTCTGGTGGGGAATGCTCTCCGTGCCCCTCACTGGCAGAATATAATAGCACAGCGGAGGCATTCCCCTATCAACACTTTCAGTGTCGATGGGGAAATAGAGTGATTTTCTTTCCTTCCACCCATGGTGGAAGGAAAGAAAATTGTATAAAAAAATTGTATAATTTATGGCCAGCCATAGTGTCAGTGTCAATATGTGTTAGGTAGATAAAAAAAACAAAAGTACACACAACAAATAATGCAGACATATGTGGTATCTGTGTACATGTCAGGATTGTTTTTTGGTGGTGGATCATGGAAATGGCAAGAAATATACAGCTAAAGTAAAAATTATATTGTCCACTATTTTGTCCATCAAAAGTCCGGTCGAAAAGTCCGCCCGTGTGTACGCGGCATGAGAAACCATTTCATGAAAAGTAGATTACATAGCCATTAAGTAGTGGACGTGTAAGAAAATAATTTATTGCCACTTTAATCCTGATGATGTCACCTGGTGGCATGTCAGGAAGAGGGTGGAGCATCCCGGGAGTTGCCAACTCATCCTTCAATTCCTGACACACTTATTATACTGATTTTGCACCCAATTAAATATAGATAAGACACTGACTAAATCAAATAAGACAAATAACTTGTACAGTATAATTTTGTCAGTAATTAAAGGGATGAGTTGGCAAATCTTTCTGCAGGAACAAGGGAAGCAGACATATGCTTTAACTACGGTACTTGTGTACTAACAGTGTACTAGGTAGCTCTGCAAGGCTGCAATCAATCCTCAGAGAATACCTAAGGGTCATATCACATTGGCGATCCTATTGCTGGGGACAACTCGCCAGCCACAGTATCACTAAAGAGCACACATCTGCCAGCAGGTCGCCTCCGGCAAGGAAGCGTAAAGAGTATTTAAACCCAACATTTCATTTTCCTGATATGCCTGCTGCACCATGTACTTGTATAAAAAAGTATCCCGTTTTCTTTGTATTGTATTGCTTCCTTCGTGTGAAATCCCTGGTGTTCTTGCCAGTCCCTTTGCTTTCCAATTAAAAACTGACAACAGTACATATGAGAGCACAGCATGGTCAGTTTTCTGGCTCTGCTGGGAGTTAACCCAATAATCAGGCTTGTGCTGGTATGCCACCTCTGCACATCCATTCACTTGGAAGATCAGTGTGCTGTTGTTTGTCCACCCCCAGCCCCATCTACAGCTGAGAACAGAGGATATTTGACCACTTATAAAAAAGGGAAAAAAAAGGTATTTATATTTGTTTTAATATCTACAGTATACACAAATGTTTTGCCTTACATTTCTATTCTAAACTGAAAGAGTTGTTTTACAAGGCGAGTGTTTATATACACTTTAACTGTAAGGACAGATGAAGGTTCATTCCGCTTTTAGCAATGTTGTTGTTGGCTAGTTTCCACCAGCAACATGATTTCTGGGGGAATCTGGTCCTAAGACCTACAACACCCACCCTTCTTGTTGTGTGAGCTTCTCCTAGAACCTGCTGTCAGTTGTACAACCAATTTCCCAGCCTACTGCACAGGGGCCTCTTTCGGGTCCTTCTTCTTCATTGATTACTATAACAGCTTGTAGCATCAGGCACTATTGATTTATCTATAGTGAGTGTTTTTTGCCATTATGACCTAGCTAAAAATGACTAACCCTAATTAGTCCTAATTGATTCACTCCTCTTTCCCTCCTTAGCTATTTGTTGCTGATTTTGCTTTTTTTTTTTTGTTTGTTCTGGTGCCAGACGTTAAGTGGAATGATGATGTCACTTCTTGGGCATGTGACAGTGCTTGGGCCTAGCAACTGGTGACAAGACTTGAGTACTGTCACAGGGGAGGTCACATGCTCCCCCCATAACTGGAAGCCCCAAGTATTGTTGCCGCCTGTGATGGAAGAAGGGTTGGCTTGGGAGTGCTGTGGATTGAGTATCAATACATAAAGGGTTGAAGCCTTTACAAACATGTCACTTTTGCCATGAATAGGCAAGGTACAAATGTCTCTTTAAACAACTGCCAGAGGTTAATAGGCTAAGGCTTCATTCACGTGGGCGTTTATCGACACTGTGAATCCCAGCGGAAAAAATGTACTGATTCCTGCAACTGACAACTGAAAAGTGTGGCGTGCATTTGTATTCAACCCCCTTTACTCTGATACCCCTAACTAAAATCTAGTGGAACCAATTACCTTCAGAAGTCACCTAATTAGTAAATACAGTTTTCAGTTTGCGCTTTTCATTTCGCGCTTTTCAGTTTGTGATTTTCAGTTCGTTTCTGAACGGCCGTCCGTCAACCAGCCATTTTGCGGAATCGGAGGAGATAACGTGTTATTTATTATTGGCCTTGGAGAAGATGTTGTGGATCGCAAAGCAGGTCACATGGATGGGGATAAAGGTAAATACTGCTTTTTAAGGAGCCCACTAGGATTGCCACCTCATCCCTTTAAACCCGAACAGATATGAATTACACAGGTTCTGAGGCTAATTTAATGCAGATAAGGCACCAAGTTTAATTACCACCTTAATTAGCCACAGAACCAGTGTAATTATTATGTGTTCGAGATTAAAGGATGAGGTGGCATCTCTACAGCCCACTAAGCCCTGGTTCCCACTGATGTGATCTCGGATGCGTTCCAGAACGCATGGAATCGCACGACAAGTGAAATAACACGATCTTCTATGAAGGGCATTCACAAACATACAGTCTGAATGCGACCAAAATTTTTAAAAAGGGGCCTGTGCGTCTTTAGAGTGGTGCGTTGCGATTTTGAGCTCCAAAGAAATGAATGTAAAGCACATGCAAAACGCATAGCTGTTCAAAGACAATGCGATTCCACTGCATTTTGTAGAAGTCTGTGCTGTGTTTCTGAGCTGCTTTCCAGAGGGAGAGAGAGACCCCAGGCCATAAATCTAAATTGCAGCTGCATCCAAAACGCATGCAAAACGCGTTGGAATTGCAGCTGAACTCGCATGAACTCGCACTGGCCATGATCCTTGAAATCGCACCAGAAAACTCATTCAAATCGCACTACATCAGTGTGAACCTAAGGGTATGAGCTTGTAGTCTGTGCACAACTCAAAATACCTGTATCTCATGAGTGTCTTCCTTATACCAGATGATAGTCTCCAACTCATGTGGCATTAATGTACTGTATGTATGTCACTGGGCAGTGCCACTAACCTATTAACTGAGGCAAGCTGTCATAGACGTAGTATGACAGGAAAAAGGGGTAAAAGGTTTCAATAACCCCTTTTTCCTCATGGGAGAGTGGCAGGATGGGGCAGTTTCAAGGCTCCCCCAAGGGGAGCCAGCTGAGGCTCCCAGGTGGACACCTGGTGCTCACATGGCCTTGAGGAGTAGTACATGTGACTCTCCCGGGCTTTTTTGAAGTACTAGGGATAGAACTGGTTAAATCCGGTTGAATCCAGTAAGAATAGGGCTATATAAACAGGGTTCCGTCCAGTCAGGGTCATTCGCCTCAGAAGACAGGAGCTGTGGTGTTCTAGGAGTTTTCTCCATTGAGCAAACAGAGTCTTCTGAGGCCGGAAGATGAGCCTGATGCGGCGGCTGATCGAGAGGGCTGGAGAAGAAGGAGGAGAAGCCTGGATCCGGCAATGCCTAGACCTACCTCGGGCTCCGTGTCAAGAGGCTCCGGTGGGAGCCACAACGGCCATAGGAGGTCCGGGGAGCTCGGCGGCCGAAGTCCGGATGGCGGTGGCGGAACCCATCCCCAATGAGCCGGCGTCGCGTCAAGAGGAAGAAGACGCTGGACAGAGGGAGGAAGATCCGTGTCACATGATTCGTGACCCTTCAGCATCCAGGAGCGGAGCGAAGAGGCGGCGCATCCCTCGCCGACGTCACTCCCCTTCACCACCAGCGGCCAGCAGCATGGAGAGAGCGGCTTCGGGAGGAGGCGGCACATCAAGAGGCGTGGCCAGAGGCGCGGCTAGAGCGTCATCTGACGCCAGAGTAAGTAGGAGCTCGGCAGCAGGTTCGGCCGGAGGACTGACAAGCGGCGTGTCAAGAGGCGGAGCTAGGGGCGGGGCTTCAGCTAGGCAAACCTTCATTCCTCCACAGGAGGATTCATTACTATGGCAACAGTTAGCACAGCCTGAGGTCAGTAATAGAGATACGTTTGAGTTGACTGGCAATCCTTCTACCATTAGTCAAGCACACAGAGAATTTGAGGAAGAAGGCTTAATGATTTCTCAGGATGGTCAGCACACACAGATACAAGGGAAGGGTGAGTTAAATACTGTTCCTAGTTTAGTAAACATAGCTGAGCTTTTGGCTAAATTAGCTAAAGATATTTCTGTAGCTTCCAGTCAGGCTCGAGCTCCTCCAACACAGGAAAATTCTCTTATGGGAGTTTGGGCGCCATCTAGTGGTTTGTTAGCTAATGAGCAGTCTTCAGATTCTAATGCTTTTTATCATTTAGCTAGATCACAGAATTTACCTGAAACGTGCTTAAAAGAACCCATGGCTTGTACAATTTCTCCGTTAGGTTATCATTTGTCTATTACAGTTAAAGATAAAATTTGGAGAGGAGAATTTTTAGATATATTATCTTTACTCCCTTCTGCCAAAGAATTTCTTATTAAAGACAAAAAAGAGGAGGATGACAGAAGGAGGCCAGTAGCACGGTCATTTAATAATTGGTTACAGGCTTTTTGCATTTTTTCGGGAATTATGTGTGAGAAATTTCCGGAAAAAAGCGTTGGGCTTTTTCAACATTTGGACATTGTTTTAGAGGCTTTTAAGAACTTTGGCGGTACTGCATGGTTTAATTATGATGAGGCGTTCCGACAAAAATTGTCGGTACATCCAACATTGAATTGGGGAGTGAAGGACGTGGGCCTTTGGCTCAATCTTTTTCTTCCCCAAAGACCGAGTTCTGTTAGACAGATCCAAGGTTCTCAGCCAACAAACAGTTCCAATTATAGAAAAGGCATCTGTTTCAACTTCAACGATGGTCAGTGCAAATGGCCAAACTCGTGCAAATATCGACACGAGTGTGCTTTTTGCACAGGAACACATCCAATTTCGAAATGTTTCAAGAAGATGTCAGCTAATAACCAGCAATCAGGGATGTTTCAAAAAAGCAATTACACCAGTGAAGCTGCAAAATATGCTCCCTTGGCTCAGAATGTTTCCAGACAAGTTGACGGCTCAGCTGTTAATTGAAGGTTTTAGTGATGGATTCTGGTTACCTAAATTTTCAGGTATGGGGTGTACACTAGTTAATAATCTTAAATCTGTAGATCAATTTTCTGATGTAGTCTATTCAAAGATTTTTAAAGAAATTTCAGAAGGTAGGATTGCAGGTCCTTTTAGTTCTCCTCCTTTTGAGAATTTCAGAATTTCCCCTTTAGGTATTGTACCAAAAAAAGAAAAAAATTCTTTTAGATTAATACATCATTTGTCATTCCCTAAGGGCCAATCTCTTAATGATCAGATTGATTCTAATCTGTCATCAGTCACCTATGCCTCGTTTGAAGACGCTTTGTCAAAACTGAGATATTTAGGCAAAGGGGCCCTCATGGCAAAAGCTGATATAAAATCGGCATTTCGCCTTCTTCCCATTAACCCAGAATGTTTTAATTCCTTAGGTTTCTTTTTTGATAAACAATTTTATTTTGATAAATGTTTACCAATGGGTTGTTCCTTGTCCTGTTTTTATTTTGAATCGTTTTCATCTTTTTTAGAGTGGGTTGTTAGTGTTAAGTCTGATTCTCAATTTTTACTTCACTATTTAGATGATTTTTTATTTCTAGGTTTAGCTAATTCTTTGAATTGTACGTTTTTATTGGACACATTTTTCAGGATCTGTAGCGATTTTGGTATTCCACTTGCACAGGAAAAAACAGCTGGGCCCTCAACTTGTCTTGAATTTTTAGGTATTACCATTGATACAGAATTAATGGAATTTAGGCTGCCGGAAGAAAAAATTAATAAACTTTCGGCGTTATTATTTATTATAATAAGAAAGAAAAAAGTATGTTTAAAAGAAATGCAGTCGCTATTAGGTTTGTTAGCATTTGCTTCTAGAGTTATGCCAATCGGCAAAGTTTTTTCTAGAAAATTGTATATGTCTATATCAGGGTTAAAATCACCCTTTTCTCATGTCAGAATAACTCATGATATGAGAGAGGATTTACTAGTTTGGTTACAATTCCTTACACATTTTAATGGGAAATCCGTATGGCAAGAGGAGTTTATTTTGGATAAAGACTTTTTTCTGTTCACTGATGCTGCTGGTTCTTGTGGTTTTGCTGCAATTTGGCAAGCTCATTGGTGCGCAGATAGTTGGAATCCAAAATGGCAACAGAAGGGTCTTTTAAAAAATATAGTCCTTTTAGAGTTGTTCCCGATAATTGTAGCACTTGAAATTTGGGGTCACTATTTTAAAAATAAGCGTATTTTAATTAGGACTGATAATAAAGGAGTAATGTATGCGATTAATTGTCTAACATCTAAATCTCCGCCGGTCATTGTCCTATTGCGTTACTTGATTTTCAAATGTCTACATTTGAACATTTGGTTGAAAGCAATTCATGTGTCAGGTAAGGACAATGACTTGGCGGACTCCTTATCTCGATTTCAGATGGATCGATTTTTTCAGCTGCTTCCAGATGCGGACAGAGTAGGAATACGGTGTCCTCCCATATTATGGGATCTGGTTTGAGACCAATATCGGAGTATATAGAAAACTCGATTGCTCCCTCAACGCTGGCTGGATATCAATCGGCCTGGCTGTTTTGGCTCTCTTTCTTAAATTCAATCCGAGCACCTGCTGGTTCTTTTTCGGAAGGTTTAGTTCTGTTATTTTTGAATGGTTTATTTGAAAAGGGTTATTCATGGTCGTATGTGCAAAGAACCCTTTCGGGAATTTCATTTTTTCTTAAACTTCAGAATTTACCTTCTTGCTTGCAATTTTTCTCAGTACGTCAAGCACTGAAGGGTTATAAGAAAAAGAATTTTACTTGGGATAAGCGTAAACCTATTACTCCTAGTGTTTTAAATGACCTTTGTTCAACCACGGAACAAGTTTGTTTTTCCGCCTTTGAGGCAATATTATTTAAAGCGTTTTTTTCTATTTCGTTTTTTGGTGCGTTTAGAGTGTCAGAATTATTTTTTATTCAAGTTAATGACATTATTATCTCTGACTCAATGTTACAAATTTTTATTAGAAGATCTAAAACCGACCAGCTAGGTAAAGGTATTTGGATTACTTTATATGCGTGTAATAGCTCTCCTGTTTGCCCTGTTCGGTTAATGAAAGCATATTGTTGTGTTAGACCTGTCATGTATGACAAATTTTTCATACATGAGTCTGGTTCTCCGTTAACCAAATATCAATTCAATTGGGTGTTTAAACGATGCTTAGAACGATTAAATTTAAAGGATTCACATCTTACTTCACACTCTTTTAGAATAGGAGCAGCTACGGAGGCAGCTAGGTTAGGATTAGATTCTGAATTAATAAAGAAAGTTGGTAGATGGAAATCTAACAGTTACCTTTTATATATTCGTCCTAATCAATCTTTTTGATTCATTTCAGGTAAATGCAGGAGAATATGGATTATTGGACATTCATATGTTTTCTGGGCACATCGGAGAGCTAAGAATAGAGTGTATACTAGTAATTTAGGTTTGGATCCTTCTCAGTATAAAGTTTTTTGGTTTGGTAAAAGAGGTATGGTTTGGGAGAATTTAATGCCTGTAATGGGTAAACTTATTCAGCGTTTTTCTCCTCCAGATGTGTTAATTATTCATCTGGGGGGGAATGATATCGGAAAGCAAAAAACTTTAGACATAATTTTCGGTATTAGAGATGACTTACACAGGATTCAATTGTCTCTTCCCAACACTGTTATTGTTTTTTCAGAAATCGTACAAAGGTTGAGATGGCTTTCTCCACCTTCTATGCGTCATGGGGAAAAGATCAGAAAAAGAGTGAACAGGGCGGTAGCGAAAATTTTACAGGATTTGGGTATAATTTCATTTAGGCATATGGAGTTGGAAGGAAATATCACAGGTCTATATAGAGAGGATGGAATTCATCTCTCTGACATAGGTTTAGATATTTTTAATACAAATTTAAGCACTTGTGTTGACATGGCCGCGGTGTGGGGTGTTGGTGACAGGTGGTTTTGAATCCACCTGTCTTTTGGATAATGTTGGTTTCTGATAATTTTAATGCAGCCTGAGCCGTAGTAGCTAGGTTGTTTTGAGTTTATTTGAGTTAGTGTTGTTATATTAAATATAACATTGTATTTAAACCAATAATAAAGCAGCCGCGGCCATATTTATCCAATACTTGTCTCAGTTTATTATTATAAAATTATAGTTATTAGTTATTAAGGATTCCTGCCTACTATCCCATGACAGGAAAAAGGGGTAAAAGGTTTCAATAACCCCTTTTTCCTCATGGGAGAGTGGCAGGATGGGGCAGTTTCAAGGCTCCCCCAAGGGGAGCCAGCTGAGGCTCCCAGGTGGACACCTGGTGCTCACATGGCCTTGAGGAGTAGTACATGTGACTCTCCCGGGCTTTTTTGAAGTACTAGGGATAGAACTGGTTAAATCCGGTTGAATCCAGTAAGAATAGGGCTATATAAACAGGGTTCCGTCCAGTCAGGGTCATTCGCCTCAGAAGACAGGAGCTGTGGTGTTCCCCTCCCCCCCCTCCCAAATTTTTTATTTTATGTCGCGGCTGTACATTATGTGGTGGTGTCACCTTTGTAAAAAAAAAAAAAAAAAAAAAACTAATAAAATAAATGATACAAAGGGGGACTAATCTGTTTTTGAAGTTATTGATGTTGATTTATGATGTGGATAATGTTGGTTTCTGATAATTTTAATGCAGCCTGAGCCGTAGTAGCTAGGTTGTTTTGAGTTTATTTGAGTTAGTGTTGTTATATTAAATATAACATTGTATTTAAACCAATAATAAAGCAGCCGCGGCCATATTTATCCAATACTTGTCTCAGTTTATTATTATAAAATTATAGTTATTAGTTATTAAGGATTCCTGCCTACTATCCCATATAACATTTTCACATTTAACATTTAACATTACAATAGTTACACAACAGAGTCAGCTGTCTCTCCATATTCCTTGTGTAAGTAACACTTTTATAACGTGACTTACTAGTTATACAAAGACCTGCACGTGTATTCCAAGAAAGTTCATATACACATACTTTATCGTGTGGCTGCTGCTGCTGCTGACCTCCTTCTGGAAATACTAGCTGCTTGGCTGTTTTGCTAACCCATTGGCCTCAGTACTGATGGAACCCCTGGCTAAAAATGTATGCACATTAATTAAATTAAAGTGATATTAAAGGCAATCAAAAAAACAGTTCTGCGCTACCATTATATACCTAAATAATCATGACACAGTGATAATGATCACAAACATGCAAAAAATAGTTCATAAACAAAGTAACTAATAATCTCGTGATACAGTGATCAAAATGTATTCATACATAGAAAATGTCTCTAACCTTTACAGAAGAGATGAACTGTTTCTCTTCTAGAAGTTTGGTGAGTGCTGATTCGTGCTTTTCTATTCGCATTTTTCATTTAGCGCTTTTCAGTTTGCGCTTTTCATTTTGCGCTTTTCAGTTTGCACTTTTCATTTCGTGCTTTTCATTTTGCGATTTTAAGTTCGTTTCTGAACGGCCGTTCGTCAACCAGCCATTTTGCGGAATCGGAGGAGATAACATATTATTTATTATTGGCCTTGGAGTTATTGCTTTGACATTATTTTTTTGGTTGAATAATGATTTGATTTGGTATATTTTCTATATTTTTGGATGCATAGAATGCACTTTTTGGTTAAGTTCTATTGGCAGATAGCATGTCTAATTTTATTTGTTTTCTTTTTTTAATGCACAATAAAAAATTGTGGAGAATAATACTTGGTTATGTGTTTTACTTCAAATGACAGTTTGGGAGTAGGAAGTTACATTTAAAAAAATATAATGTAAAATTGACAAGGGACACCAACATAGTTGTATCTTTGATCTTAAAAACTACGAGATAATGGTGTTGTGGTAACTTGCCCAAATAAAAAAAAAAGCATAATAATATTATTCTTGATATCACTAGAAAAAAAAAAGCCTTTGAAAATTTGTTTGCAATAACTCCATCAGTATCACCAGCAAAGCAGCTTCGTTATTATCCCATTAAAGAAGAAGAGAATTGTGCGCTGCATTTGGAGATTTCACAATTTGCTACGTCACGAATGTTAATTCTCTATTACGAACGATAGTTTACAAGACCGCTTCTGCTTCCGAGCATGCTTGTTTGTACTTTGGACTTTTGTCTGACGGACTTGTGTACACTCGCTCGGACAATCCAACAACACACATTTGTCCGCGGAAAATTTGAGAACCTGCTAGCCAACATTTGTTGGCGGAAAGTCTGACAACAATTGTACGATGGAGCATACACGTGGTCGGACTTACCACCAACAGCCTGACATCCAACATTTTCCGTCGGAAAAGTCCGATCGTGTGCACGGGGCTTTAGAGTCTGCAAATAATGCGAGACTGGGGCCTAGGTTCACCTTCCAGCAGGACAACGACCTTAAACATACAGCCAGAGCTACAATGGAATGGGTTAGATCAAAGCATATTCATGAGTTAGAATGGCCCAGTCAAAGTCC
This sequence comes from Lithobates clamitans, assembly GCA_037952925.1. NCBI lineage: Eukaryota > Metazoa > Chordata > Amphibia > Anura > Ranidae > Lithobates > Lithobates clamitans. The sequence continues at coordinate 4,971,992 of JBBGZY010000159.1, forward strand.
AGACCTAAATCCAATTGAGAATCTGTGGCTAGACCTTAAAATTGCTGTTCACAGACGCTCTTCATCCAATCTGATAGAGCTTGAGCTATTTTGCAAAGAAGAATGGTCAAAAATTTCACTCTCTAGATCAGTGTTTCTCAACTTCAGTCCTCAAGGCGCCCCAACAGGTCATGATTTCAGGATTTCCCTCAGATGAAACGGCTGTTAGAATTACTATGGCAGTGAAACTGATCAAATCACCTGTGCAAAATAATGGGGAGCCTGAAAACATGACCTGTTGGGGCGCCTTGATGACTGGAGTTGAGCAAGACTGCTCTAGATACCAAAAAAGATTTGCAGCTGTAATTGCAGCCAAAGGTGATTCTACAAAGTATTAACTCAGGGGGGCTGAATACAAATACACTCCACACTTTTCACATAATTATTTGTAAAACATTTTGAAAACCATTTATCATTTTCCTTCCACTTAACAATTATGTGCCACTTTGAGTTTGTCTATCACATAAATTCCCAAAAAATACATTTATGTCTTTGAAGGAAAAGTTAGAGGATAGAAGCGGGACTTTGCATGAGGCCTGTTGGTGGATGTTTAAACTCAGTAGTATATGCTGTAATGAAGTGTCTAAGGTAAGTCCTATGCATAATTATATCCACAAAGGATTTGCAAGATAATAATGGTAAAAAGGTTTAATAACATAGATCCTAAAACCTAGTACAATAATGAATGAAAACATCATAGGGCACAATTGAACATGTTATAGACAATATATTGAAAAGCATGATTCAAACACAATTTGTACAATTGCAGAAGGAAATACATTGTACAGTAAGTTGATATGTGCATCAATAGTTATTAACTCAACGCGTTTCTTGGCTTATAACCAATCAGGAGTCCGATGCAATTTGGCTGCATTGAAACAATGAAACATCTGTTTGTATGCGGACAGCTATATACAGAAAGGATACAATGAAGGTCTAAATTTCAATAATACTCACAAGTAGTGCATTGGTCGGTAACAACCTATATACTATAATGCCGCATTAGTCTGGGTCTGGGTCTGACCCCTGTTTCACCAGTGTGTCAAAATCAGCAGGTCCCCACTGTGGATAATTAAGGGATCTATCTGGCGTGCTGCTGGCATATGGCTCCTCTATGTCTCCTGCTCTTCCCTGTCGGCTCCCTGAACCTCGGATCTCACTCAGGGATATCGGGTATAGAAAGGAACAAAATTGCAAAATCTAGTGCTCACTGTTTAAAATGTTATTAAACCAATAAAACAAAGGCAAGGTACTCACAAACATGGCACTTAAGCAGTGCGGGCTATCCAGGTATTGAGCGATTCCTATGAAAGCGAGATGGCCGCGGGATAACGTCAACAGACAAAGCTCGCCCCTATACGCATTACGTCAATAGGCATGACTTCTTCAGTAGGGGGTCAGAATATAAGGTGAGCGGCCAGAGCACACTGGTGGTGGCGAGCACTCGCACATTCAAATGATTTTCTGGCACATCTTGGTGGAGTAACACATTTGGATGTCTGTATTATTTTTTTGAGTTTTTTTATGACCTTTAATATCACTTTAATTTAATTAATGTGCATACATTTTTAGCCAAGGATTCCATCAGTACTGAAGCCAATGGGTTAGCAAAACAGCCAAGCAGCTAGTATTTCTAGAAGGAGGTCAGCAGCAGCAGCAGCCACACGATAAAGTATGTGTATATGAACTTTCTTGGAATACACGTGCAGGTCTTTGTATAACTAGTAAGTCACCTTATAAAAGTGTTACTTACACAAGGAATATGGAGAGACAGCTGACTCTGTTGTGTAACTATTGTAATCAAGAACAGAAGTGTGATTGGAGCTGTCAGCAAAGGTGTGTTCTAATTGGAGCATAAAATGTCATCAGTGCACTGGCATACATGGAATCCTTGTGACAGGTGACTATACAGTACATAACATACAGACAAGAATTAAAACACACCTCTGTATTCAGTCTATGTGGAAACATCCACTCCCCAATCAAAATGTTATATACTACGTCTATGACAGCTTGCCTCAGTTAATAGGTTAGTGGCACTGCCCAGTGACATACATATAGTACATTAATGCCACATGAGTTGGAGACTATCATCTGGTATAAGAAAGACACTCATGAGATACAGGTATTTTGAGTTGTGCACAGACTACAAGCTCATACCCTTAGGTTCACACTGATGCAGTGCAATTTGAATGAGTTTTCTGGTGTGATTTCAAGGATCATGGCCAGTGCGAGTTCATGCGAGTTCAGCTGCAATTCCAATGCGTTTTGCATGCAATTTGGATGCAGCTGCGATTTAGATTTATGGCTTGGGGTCTCTCTCTCCCTCTGGAAAGCAGCTCAGAAACACAGCACAGACTTCTACAAAATGCAGTGGAATCGCATTGTCTTTGAACAGCTATGCGTTTTGCATGTGCTTTACATTAATTTCTTTGGAGCTCAAAATCGCAACGCACCACTCTAAAGACGCACAGGCCCCTTTTTAAAATTTTTGGTCGCATTCAGACTGTATGTTTGTGAATGCCCTTCATAGAAGATCACTTGTCGTGCGATTCCATGCAGTGGCGTCACTAGGGTTGGTGTCACCTGGTGCGGAATAACATGGTGTCACCCCCCCACCACCCTAGTGTGAAAGGGGCCTAACCGAGGGCTCCAACATGATGAGTGACGTCATCGCAGCTCTGCCCCCACACTTTTCATTATCTGCTGTCCCCAGGGACAGATCCGATCCACTGTGTGGTGATCTCTGGTTTGGGTCTGTCCCCGGGGACAGCAGATAATGGCATCATTGGCATTGACGATTTGATTTGCATTTTGGAACTGACCTGCTGACACGGCGTGTTGCTTGCTGGACCGGATCGGATGACCACAGGGAAGATGTTGTAATCTGCTGACAACAAGGCGTGTTGCTTGCTGGATGGATCTGATGTGGGTGTGGGTCACTGTCTGACTACACCTGTGCTGTGGTCTGTAGACACCCCCCCTTATCAGACCAGCTTAGGGCGGCTACGCTCAGTACCTGGTGACTGTGGACACAGCACCCCCCCCCCATGAGACCAGCTCAGTCAGGGTGGGTGGGTGTGTCACTCAGCTACTGTGCCTATATCTAATATAATATATCTGTGTCCAGCAGCACCCCCCCATCATCATCAGACCAGCTCAGGGTGGGGGTGGCTCAGTCAGCTAATATAATATAGTGAGTGTTGTCTGTCTGATAAGGGGGGGGGGGGGTGCTGCTGGACACAGATATATTATATTAGATATTAATAGGCACAGTAGCTGAGTGAGCTGGTGGGGGGGGGGGCGTCTGGACCAGCTATATTACACTATAAATATTAACTATAGCTGTGTCTAGCAGACCACCTTGCACCCCCCCCCCCTTCCTTATCATACTTGCACACAGCACAGGTCCAATTTGTACAATTGCAGAAGGAAATACATTGTACAGTAAGTTGATATGTCATCAATAGTTATTAACTCAACGCGTTTCTTGGCTTATAACCAATCATCAGGAGTCCGATGCAAATTGGCTGCATTGAAACAATGAAACATCTGTTAGTATGCGGACAGCTATATACAGAAAGGATACAATGAAGGTCTAAATTTCAATAATACTCACAAGTAGTGCATTGGTCGGTAACAACCCATATACTACAATGCCGCATTGGTCTGGGTCTGCAAAGTCTCCCCCGGGGTTGAGGCAGAGAGCTCGCCCCAAAAACCGTCGGCTACAGCTATCGAGTTGACCAAAGTGCCCATAGGGACCGCCAGGCAGGGGCAAACAGCCACAGACCACTGAAAAGACTGTGGAGAGAAGTGATATGTGAACTTGGGGCAGGGTGTGAATGGTTGTGTGTAAATAGGAAAGGTAATAACACCAGCTGAACACCAGAAGGTGAATAAAGCTGGCCATACACTATACAGAAAATCGGCCGAACCCCTTTTCGAAAAACGAACGTTCGACCGTGACCGCAACCGATCGTGCCATCATATAATGACCGATAATCTGTTCAGTGGACATGAATAAATAATTTTGTGTTCGTTTTTTTACATATACCTAGTGTAGGCAGTTCGGACGGGAAACACATTAACCTTGCAATTTATCGTACGTTCGGCAGAAATTTTCCAAACATGCCGTTCGTTTTTTTTCCACAAAAACGTCACAAACGATTATCGATTTGTACCCACTAACTTGCCGAAAAACGAACGAAGTGTCCATACGAACGATTTTTCGGCCGATTTTTCGTATAGTGTATGGCCAGCATAAGTGTCTGTGTGTAGAAAGGAGCCAGAAAACAGGGGATAGGGAATGTTAGAAGGAGGAGTGAAATAGAGTGTATGTGCAGCTGAGAGGCCAATGCTATTGTCCATAAACACGAGTGGGAGTGTACAAGAGAGTTACCTGGATGGTGAGAGTGGCGGGCAAAGCCAAATGCCCCATAACCGTAACGAGACCCATGAGCTCCCGGCCAAAGACCGCCGCTCCCTGCCTCAACCCCGGGGGAGACTTTGCAGACCCAGACCAATGCGGCATTATAGTATATAGGTTGTTACCGACCAATGCACTACTTGTGAGTATTATTGAAATTTAGACCTTCATTGTATCCTTTCTGTATATAGCTGTCCGCATACTAACAGATGTTTCATTGTTTCAATGCAGCCAAATTGCATCGGACTCCTGATGATTGGTTATAAGCCAAGAAACGCGTTGAGTTAATAACTATTGATGCACATATCAACTTACTGTACAATGTATTTCCTTCTGCAATTGTACAAATTGTGTTTGAATCATGCTTTTCAATATATTGTCTATAACATGTTCAATTGTGCCCTATGATGTTTTCATTCATGATTGTACTAGGTTTTAGGATCTATGTTATTAAACCTTTTTACCATTATTATCTTGCAAATCCTTTGTGGATATAATTATGCATAGGACTTACCTTAGACACCACATTACAGCATATACTACTGAGTTTAAACATCCACCAACAGGCCTCATGCAAAGTCCCGCTTCTATCCTCGAACTTTTCCTACACAAATTGGGATGGAGGCATGTCGGTGCATTCCTTCAAAATTGTGTGGACAGGTCACAACCCCATTTTTTGTTTCACATTTATGTCTTTGGTTATAACATGACAAAATGTGGAAAATTTTAACGGGTAAGAATACTTGTTCAAGGCAACGTAAGTGGAATGGAGATCACAACATATACCTGTGGGAGGAGCAGGATGAAACAGTGAAGATTTTCAAGAAGAGGTTGTGTAGCGCAAAGCAGGTCACATGGGCGGGGATAAAGGTAAATACTGCTTTTAAGGAGCCCACTAGGGTTGCCACCTCATCCCTTTAAACCCGAACAGATATGAATTACACAGGTTATGAGGCTAATTTAATGCAGATAAGGCACCAAGTGAGTTTCATTACCACCTTAATCAGTCACAGAACCTGTGTAATTATTATGTGTTCGAGTTAAAAGGGATGAGGTGGCAACCCTAGAGCCCTCTAAGCCCTGGTTCCCACTGATGTGATCTCAGATGCGTTCCAGAATACATGGAATCGCACGACAAGTGATCTTCTATGAAGGGCATTCACAAACATACAGTCTGAATGCGACCAAAAATTTTAAAAAGGGGCCTGTGCGTCTTTATAGTGGTGCGTTGCGATTTTGAGCTCCAAAGAAATGAATGTAAAGCACATGCAAAACGCATAGCTGTTCAAAGACAATGCGATTCCACTGCATTTTGTAGAAGTCTGTGCTGTGTTTCTGAGCTGCTTTCCAGAGGGAGAGAGAGACCCCAGGCCATAAATCTAAATCGCAGCTGCATTCAAATCGCATGCAAAACACATTGGAATTGCAGCTGAACTCGCATGAACTCGCACTGGCCATGATCCTTGAAATCACACCAGAAAACTCATTCAAATTGCACTGCATCAGTGTGAACCTAAGGATATGAGCTTGTAGTCTGTGCACAACTCAAAATACCTGTATCTCATGAGTGTCTTTCTTATACCAGATGATAGTCTCCAACTCATGTGGCATTAATGTACTGTATGTATGTCACTGGGCAGTGCCACTAACCTATTAACTGAGGCAAGCTGTCATAGACGTAGTATATAACATTTTAATTGGGGAGTAGATGTTTCCACAGAGACTGAATACAGAGGTGTGTTTTAATTCTTGTCTGTATGTTATGTACTGTATAGTCACCTGTCACAAGGATTCCATGGATGCCAGTGCACTGATGACACTTTTATGCTCCATTTAGAACACACCTTTGCTGACAGCTCCAATCACACTTCTGTTCTTGATTACAATAGTTACACAACAGAGTCAGCTGTCTCTCCATATTCCTTGTGTAAGTAACACTTTTATAACATGACTTACTAGTTATACAAAGACCTGCACGTGTATTCCAAGAAAGTTCATATACACATACTTTATCGTGTGGCTGCTGCTGACCTCCTTCTGGAAATACTAGCTGCTTGGCTGTTTTGCTAACCCATTGGCTTCAGTACTGATGGAACCCCTGACTAAAAATGTATGCACATTAATTAAATTAAAGTGATATTAAAGGCAATCAAAAAAACAGGTCTGCGCTACCAGTATATACCTAAATAATCATGACACAGTGATAATGATCACAAACATTCAAAAAATAGTTCATAAACAAAGTAACTAATAATCTCGTGATACAGTGATCAAAATGTATTCATACATAGAAAATGTCTCCAACCTCAAAAAAATAATCCAGACATCCAAATGTGTTGCTCCACCAAGATGTGCCAGAAAATCATTTGAATGTGCGAGTGCTCGCCACCACCAGTGTGCTCTGGCCGCTCACCTTATATTCTGACCCCCTACTGAAGAAGTCACGCCTATTGACGTAATGCGTATAGGGGCGAGCTTTGTCTGTTGACGTTATCCCGCGGCCATCTCGCTTTCATAGGAATCGCTCAATACCTGGATAGCCCACACTGCCTAAGTGCCATGTTTGTGAGTACCTTGCCTTTGTTTTATTGGTTTAATAACATTTTAAACAGTGAGCACTAGATTTTGCAATTTTGTTCCTTTCTATACCCGATATCCCTGAGTGAGATCCAAGGCTCAGGGAGCCGACAGGGAGGAGCAGGAGACATAGAGGAGCCATATGCCAGCAGCACGCCAGATAGATCCCTTAATTATCCACAGTGGGGACCTACTGATTTTGACACACTGGTGAAACAGGAGTCAGAATATAAAGTGTCTGGATTATTGTTTAGATGTTTAGGACATTTTCGATATATGGATACATTTTGATCACTGTATCACAAGATTATTAGTTACTTTGTTTATGAACTATTTTTTTGCAGGTTTGTGATCATTATCACAATGTCATTATGATTATTTAGGTATATACTGGTAGTGCAGCACTTTTTTTTTTATTTTTAACTTTAAAAAGTGGAGTGAAAATGCTTGTTCAGTGACAGCAGTAACTAGGGGATTTTCTTTTTATTGCACACATTATCAATTTTTGTTTGTTGGATTGCACTGATTGAAGATTGTTTTATATATTAAAGGCAATGTTTTTTTTAAAATAACAAACATGTCATACTTACCTGCTCTGTGCAGTGGTTTTGCACAGAGCAGCCCTGATTCCCCTCTTCTCAGGTCCCCTGCCATTGCTCCTGACCCCTCCCTCCTGCTGAGTGCCCCCACAGCAAACAGCTTGCAATGGGGGCACCCAGGCAGGCTCACTCCCGAGCCGCCTATCTGTGTGTCCATTCACACACAGAGCTGCGGCTCAGCCCCATCCCCTCTCTCCCCTCATTGGTTCACTGGCTATGATTGACAGCAGCGGTAGCCAATGAGGAGGGAGAGTCCCTGGAGAGCCGAGGCTCTCGTTTACATCGATGGATCACAATGGGGCTTGGGGGGCTCCTGCATACAGAACCTGCCTTTAGAACCACTTTAATGTTAAGCTACCCCCCATAGGAGTCACTGAGTAGTTTGCCTGGATCCTTTTCCCACTAGTTTCCTCACAGCAAAACACACAGTTCAATCACTTTTCAGGCTAGAGTTGCCACCTCATCCCTTTAAACCTGAACACATATGAATTACACAGGTTCTGAGGCTAATTAAATGCAGATAAGGCACTAAGTGCGTTTAATTACCACCTTAATCAGCCACCTGTTTAATTAATATGTGTTAGGGTTTAAAGGAATGAGGTGACAACCATACTTCAGGCTAATTAACCAGTCTAGGGGTATGCTTTTTCTGATGGTTTAATAGGAACTTGGATAGGTAGTGGGTAAATATAGAATACTCCAGTAACCCTTATTAACGATTTGAGGACACTGAACGTTCTCTTGTAGAACTGTGAGCCAAGTCCTTGCACAAGTAAAGGGTGGAAGAAGCTTTGTAGTAGCAGCTTGAATAGGTTTATCTTCCTCTCTGGCCAGTCCAAGTAAAGTCCTTTCACTAAGAAATAAATAGAATAAGCTCTTTAGGACACACAGGATGCAATGTCTCCTTTAAACCCGCTGACTCCAGCACAAGAAGAATGGACACAGCACAGAGTCTATAGGATCTCTATCACCAATCTGTACTCACAGATGTCGTTGGAAAATTGGTTGCCCCCTTCTAATATCAGCAACTCTCAGCAGCAGACCCCCAGGTAGCCACACTGAAGCCGTGGCACCCCGAAGGCACATGGCAGATTGGCCTAGGAGGCTAGCAGCCCCCCTAGGCTGTGATCTCCTCCTCAGGGAAAAAGACCAGCTCTCAGTCTCAGAGTATTTATACAGACTCCCAGTCACCATCTGGGCACATCTCCCCAGAGATTGGCCAGGGCTGTATGAATTTTCAGCTACTGATTAGACTCTTCCTGCCCGCTAAATTCCCAGGGGGAAGCAGTCAATCCTGCAGCCACTGAAACACAGAACAGACCAGAACAATCAACATTGCTACACTGATTACAGTGCCAAAACTAAATTTACCTAACAATGAAATGCAGCTCCACTTGATACAGTGAGCCAGAACTAAATTTACCTAATCCTAACATCTGTTTACCTAATCCTAGCACCCATCTAGAAGGGTGCTACATTAAATAAATTAAAACAAAATTGTGATTTGGTAGGCTTTTATTACAGAAGAGATGAACTGTTTCTCTTCCCCCCATGTACAGCTCTGTGTACAACGTACAATTTCAACATTTGCCAAGACGAATAAACTTTTGCGCACGTGTGGGAGTGATGTCATCTTGGACTTGCCATTCAAAATGGCCGATGATTGGAATCCAGAAGAAGACTGGCCAAAGGGGTCAGCGGCTGGCTGGGAGCTCCTGGACACTGCATTGCCAGAGTGGAGGTGAGTATAAATCCTCTTAGAAATGTTAGAAGTGCTTCTCGAATCTCAACATACTTGTTCTGTGGTAGTAACTCAAAATATTGAAGCAAAACTGTCAGAATGACAGCCATACATATAATATTTTCAGAAGGAGAGGTCAGCAGTAGAAGTCCCTGTAAAAGGTCCTATTCCAACATTCTGGTCTAAGCACACATAAATGATGACATTGTTACATACAAGCTCTGCCCCTTATATCATGGAAGTTTTATTAAATACGAATGCTAGCATGTTCTATTATATACAGTATAGTGACAGGTACTTTTTATCTGTACAGTAAAGAACAGATGGTTGATGTTTCTTGAACTAGATTGAATTTGAGCTATCCCACCCCAACTTGATAAGTTAAAGAGATCACATGTTCAATGCTTACAGCCCGTACACGCAATCAGAAAATCGGACAAAAAATACAGCTTTCAACGCGATCGTACGATAATCGGATCATTGGTACAGAGCTTTCGAGAGCCGATCACAACAGTTCATCAACAGAAACACCCAAACACAAAAATTTTTCTTGTATGATACCAGATTGTACAATTTCCGTTTAATCAGTACAGTTGTCGTCTGAAAATACAATACGAATACACTACAATACATGACATCACTTCCAATTTTTTATTCTGTCGAGCGAGAGTTTTCGTAACTTTAGTAAACTCTTCAGGTTCGATATACAACTAACATGCAGAAAAAAACGGACAATCCAATTTTCAGGTTGTGTGTACTGGATATTAGACTGTGGAGGCAGAATATTCATTTATGTAAAACATTTATCAGAAAACAGAAAAAAAACTGTTGCTGTAACTTCTTATAAAATTTGAACTGGAGTTTAACTTTTTTTTAATTAAGTCCATGCAAATCTGCTTTACCAGGGCGTCTCCATGGCTCCTCCAGTAGAGTGGAGACACCCTAAGGCCTGGTTCACATCTTTGCGTGTGTGCAGGCCCTGTTTGCTCGGGCACAGCAACCCATTCATTTGAGTGGGCTGCCATGCCTCTGTTTCCCACAGAAAAATGTGCATGCACTATTTTCAAAACGTGGCCCGCAGGGAAATCGCAGGGTCATTTTGACCCTGCGATTTCCCTGTGGTTCCTGCACCCACAAACATGCTGTGTATTTTACATGCGTGGGGATACCATTCGGAATGAATGGCAAACCTGCGCGTTTTCTCACAGCAGCGCATTTTCACTGCGGATGGTTGTAGGTGCGGGAACTGCTGCAATTCCCGCACCTGCAGCCATTCGCATATATGTCAACTAAGTCTAAAGACTTGTACACACTATAAATTAAAGAAAGTAATTTCGCACTACTCTAAATACTCAGCAGCTAACACACCAAATTAGATAAATGGCAAAAAAACATACAAATAAATGTGTAGCGCTACATAAAGGTCGGTTCAAAAACCCAAAAACATCAATGAAATATAAAGTTATTGCGAATTAACACAGTGAATAAATATAAAAAGTAGTGTCCATGTATATAAGATATAAGTGAAGTAATTAAAGATAATATCACATATGAATGAAATTATTGCAAACTGACACAGTGAATGGATATAAAAAGTAGTGTCCATATGTAAGTGATACATGTGAAATCGCGTCACAAAAAAACTCCAGTTGAATGAAATCCAAATCTGTGGAAATAGGATAGTGGAATCTAGCACCAGAAAGTTCCAAACGGAAAACGTGTATATCCGTGAGAATTAGTGACTGTAATCAAACTACCACCATGAGTAGAGGAGGCTTACCAGAATGTTTGAACACGCCAGGGCATACGCTCTGCATGTCAAACAGGCTTGTATTGTGGTGGATGGATCGAGGTGGTGCTGGTTTCTGTAGGCTGGAGATACCCTGTTCACACTCTAATGAGGACGTGTGGAGAATGATTTCTCAGACATCCATAGGGGCAAAGGTGGCAGAGAAGAAAGTAGAAAAGGACCACATAGCGTAATTCCGTAATATACAGTAAAATTTATTTAATATAGAAAAACACTCACATGATACTGAATAAAAAGCGCTTGTACAAAGTCAATAGGCAGCAGTGGGGACCTTTCTGACGCGTTACGTCTCCAAGGACATTGTCTGTATAAGAAAATAGGGCGAGAATTTTCGTCCAAAGAACTTTCGCCCGATTTTCGCATAGTGTGTACACAACTTTCTACAGCCGATTCCGACCTGCAAGCTCCAAAATTGTTCTCGTAATAGAACAGAACCAACAATTTTCGCTTAATGTGTACCGTTTTCGTATGATTTTTGTGCGAGAGAAATCAGAAATGGAAGACTGTACATGATCAGAAACAATAAACAACAAAAAAAGCCTTTGTCGTATGAGAATTTTCATACAAAGTTTCTTTCATCAGTTCCGATTTGATGTGAAACAACAAGGAAAATCAGACGATCGTTCGCCCTATTTTCTTATAGTGAGTACCCCACATTAGACAGGAAGTGTGTTACTAGCCAGATCACTAGGTAATAATAAAGGGGAAAAAAAATTAAGCCATCACGTTTATGTTTTAATGTGCAATATATATTTTTTTTGTTTTTGCGTATAATTCTGCTTTGTACAGCTTTCTTTTATTCTCTTGGCCCTCGACCCATGAACTCTATTATGGTATAAACAGCCCTGTGTATGGATGCGCCTTAGAGCCCTTTCACACTGGGGTGGTTTGCAGGTGCCATTGCGCTAATAATAGCGCCTGCAAACCGACCCGAAGGTGCCGCTGCTTTCATTCCAGTGTGAAAGCCCCGAGGGCTTTCACACTGGAGCGGTACGCTAGCAGGACGGGAAAAAAAGTCCTGCTAGCAGCATCTTCGGAGCGGTGAAGGAGCAGAGTGTATACCGCTCCTGCCCATTGAAATCAATGGGACGGCGCGGCTATACCGCCGGCAAAGCGCCTCTGCAGAGGCGCTTTGCGGTGGTATTTAACCCTTTCTCGGCCGCTAGCGGGGGGTAAAACCGCCCCGCTATCGGCCGCATACTGACGGTAAAACCCTGCTAATAATAGCGGCGTTTTACCGCCGACGCCTCCCCCGCCCCAGTGTGAAAGGGCTCTTAGGATAAATACCCAGTGTGGAAGAAGCACGTGACTCTCTGTGCATGCAATACTTAGGTAACTTAGCATGATTCAAATTGGCACAGGTAGCAGATGCCCAGATCAGCTGCCAACATTTCTATTAGGAAATAAGTTTTAGTGGGTCATCAGCTGACTCACCCATGTGGCAGCAATTGGCCAATCAATGATTAAATTTGAGCAGTGTTTCATGTCAGCTCTCCAGCTACAATCACTCTGCATTCACCTTTATGCCACGCAACGACTAAAAAAACACAAAAACTCCCACCTGGCAAAACTTATAGGGTCAACAACAGTCTTTAACCGTAAAATGACAATTTCTCGACAGGCTGCAATTGCCAGATGATGTCAATTGTGGTTACTGCCAAGAAATCCTCAACAGGCTGGTGGTATGTTTACATTTAGCTGATGATCCACTAAAACTTATTTCATAATAGAAATGTTGGCAGCTGATCTGGGCATCTGCTACCTGTGCCAATTTGAATCATGCTAAGTTACCTAAGTTTTGCATGCACAGAGAAGTCATTATGCAATTTCTAACCCACTCCAAAAAAAAATTCAATAAATTGGTCTCTTTCAAATGAGCTGTTCGGTGGGGGGGGGGGGGATGGCGGAAAAGAGGAGCGGCTGAGTCACCTACCCAAGCTGTACAAATAATAGCCGGACTAGGCTGTACACAACATGCCTCACCCATGGCATTTTTGCAGAGTTTTGATAGGTGATTGAGGCAAGGTAGTGCAGCATAGGTTTAATCAGGTGGTTAGGAGGCTATAGAACGCTTCCTACCGCCTGTCAAATGCCCTTTGAGAAATTATCTGCATGTGAATCGCTCTTCGGAGGGCACTACACTCCATCGCAAATGTAAAAGAGCACTTACACAGACTTTTTATCAGAAACTTAAATTGTAAATGACACCTTTATAAATAATCTTCTAGTCTATAGTCACTCTTGGTTTCTGTAGCATTTTGCTGATTCAGTATGTGTCTGATTGAGTTTCATCTACAGGCCTCATGTACACTGGGCATTTAGTTCCTGTGCTTCAAAGCCTGGCATTTTCAGGCACCTGAGAGGATAAGGTGCAGTCAAAATAAAGCTGGCCATACACCTATAGATTATCTGCAGATTTTCTATGGTTAGATGGAAAAAGTGCAACAGATTTCTCCATGTTCGCTAAACTGTGTGGATGGAGGAATCTTCCACTTTTTCCATCTAACCATAGATAATCTGCAGATAATCTATAGGTGTATGGCCAGCTTAAGGCTAATATGCATGGCAGCTGGACTCTATACTTGTGTTTAACCACTTGTCTACCAATGTGTGTTTATAAATGTCATGGTAGACAAGTGGTTAGATCAAGCTCACAGCTGCTGCTGCTGTGTAATTGATATAGGCTTTAGGAGCTGGCAAAGGGTTTTCCGATAAAAATAATCAGGTGGCTCTAGAGCCTCTTTATGGGGTTCTCAAAGGGGAGCACCCCCCCTGTCTCGTCCCATCCCCAGCTGGTCGCTTTCCTAGTGAGTGCAATAGAAACTCCGGGAACTCTGTTCCCCAATCTCTCCTGAAACTAATGACCCCGGAAGTGACGTGTATTACATCACTTCTGGTGTCACAGCTGCCATTCCTCGGCTAGTGTAGCGTTCTGTGTTTGAATAGTTGGACTGGAGGATTGGTGAGACAATGGGAGTCTAATAGACCCATAAAGAGTACCTGCCACTGCCCATGCTATCACAAAGAAAAAAAGTGTAAAAAAGGAATTGTATGAAATAAAAAAATAAAATAATAATTTAAAAAATTGTAAAGCACCCCAGTCATCTCCGTGCACACCTCATATAAACAGCACAGCATAGGGTGAGCACTTATATGTAAACATAAATTGCGCCACACATACAAAGTATCTTCACTAAGGCCCTTTTCACACTGGGGCGGGGGCGGCGTTGGCATTTAAGCACCGCTATTGTTAGCAGCACTTTACCGTCGGTATTCGGCCATTAGCGAGGCGGTTTTACCCCCCGTTGGGGGCCGAGAAAGGGTTAAAAACCACCGCAAAGCGCCTCTGCAGAGGCGCTTTGCCGGCGGTATAGCCACGCTGCCCTATGATATTGTATACACCTCCCCTTCCCCACTCCAAAGATGCTGCTAGCAGGACTTTTTTTCCTGTCCTGCCAGCGCACCGCTCCAGTGTGAAAGCCCTCGGGGCTTTCACCCTGGAGACAAAGGTCGGTTTGTAGGTGCTATTTTTAGCGCAATAGCGCCTGCAAACCACCCCAGTGTGTAAGGGGCCTAACATTGAGTGACGGCAATAATTCTAGGTCCATAGTTCATGGTTAACTAAACTGATGAACTGTAATGCCGCGTACACACGGTCAGACTTTTCGTCTACAAAAGTCTGACGGACGCCGACGGACTAAAGCCGGCTGACAATCCGATCGTGTGTGGGCTTCCCCGGACTTTCAGCGGACTTTTCCAGCCGCAAATCTGAGGGACTTTAGATTTGAAACATGCTTCAAATCTTTACGTCGTAACTCCGCCGGACCCAGAAATCCACTCGTCTGTATGCTAGTCCGACGGGCAAAAACCGACGCTAGGGCAGCTATTGGCTACTGGCTATCAACTTCCTTATTTTAGTCCGGTGTACGTCATCACGTACGAATCCATCGGACTTTTGTGTGATCGTGTGTAGGCAAGTCCGTTCGTTAGAAAGTCTGCCGCAAGTCCGCCAAAAGTCAGTCGAAAGTCTGTCGAACGGGCTGTCGGACTTTTGTAGCCGAAAAGTCCGACCGTGTGTACGCGGCATAAGGGTTTTACCCCCTGCATGACCAGGCCATTTTTTGCTATTTAGCACTGTGCTATTTTAACTGGTAAATGCGTGGTCATGCAACACTGTACGCAAATTATATTTATAACATTTTTTGTGTGAAAGTTATAGAGTCTACAAACTATGACATGTTTATTCATTTTTTTATTATACTAGTAACAGCGGTGATCAGCGACTTATAGTGGGACTGAGATAGTGTGGCGGACAATTTGACACTAACCGACACTGTTTGGGAACTAACTGACGCTGACATCACCAGTGACACTAATACAGTGATAATACTATACACTGTCACTGTACTAATAAACACTTTCTGGGAAGCCCCATCTTGGGGTAATCAAGGGGTTATAGTGAAATTAAAGGCTAATTTTATAAAATAAAAAATAACAAACACACATGCACAGAACAGCCCTGATTCTCCTCTTTTCGGGTCCCTCGCCCGCGCTCCTGGCGCCTCCTCTTCAGCCAGTGTTCCCTATAGCATGCTGCTTGCTCTGGGGGCACTGGTGTGTGCTCACTCCCGAGCCACGCTCTATGCACCCATAAGACACATAGAGCCGTGGTTCGGCCCTGCCCCTGCTCTCTCCTTATTGGCTCACAGGCTGTGATTGACAGTTGCAGGAGCCAATGGCTCCCACTGCTGCCTCAGCCAATGAGGAATGAGAGACCCAGGAGAACCTCAGCTCTCGTGCACATTGCTGGATCGAGAGGGAGTTTAGGTAAGTTTTAGTAGGGAGGGGGGGGGTGGCTCTGCACACATAGAATGCATGAAAGTGAAAAACCTTGAGCCTTTAAACCCATTTTAGGTGTGTGCCCAATAAGTGTTAATGTGTTTATTATGTGGTGCTTTTTACTAACAATCTATTTGTTCTTTCTCCCTGCTTTGCACCCTGAACCGAGAAAAAGGCAGCGACATACAGGTACATCGCTGTGCCTGTAGAAGCCACCTGTCTGCAGTACAATGCAGGCGGGTGGTCCTAAAGTGGTTAAAGGGTCGCCTATTGAAAATTTTGGGTACCATCGTTTTTTGCAATCCCATAGGTGTGCACAGTTTTAAGACTTGACATGTTTGGTATCTATTTAGTTAATGCTACCCCATCTTTTATATTTTACCAAAAAATCAGGTATTATATTGTGTGGGTCTGCACTAAAAAATGTTTTTATGAAATCTGCGTTTGATAAATAACTTCGCAAATATTGTGTGTCATAAAAAAAATTGCATCTACTATCATTTTATTCCCTGGGGGCCTCTGCTCTCAGAAATTATATACTTTTTTGGGGAGTTATGGTCATTTCTAGCAAAAAATGCTGATGGCAACATGTATGCAAAAAATGAAAAAATTGCCCCAGTAGGCAAGCGGAGTTCCGTCCACTTTTTAAAGTTTGCCCTCCTGAGTTCGTGATCACATCTAAATGACTCATTGGACTTTTTTTCCCTCCCCCCTAAAGCTGTTTACCTTATATGTCAATCGGGATCTTCCTCTTCCGGGCTACCTCGCTGCGGTGAGGTACGTCATGTCTGCTTGCCCATTGGCTCCTGTGATATGAGTGTCATCAATCCCAGAAGTCAGTGGGCATCCTCTGCTTGTAGCATCACCGTATTTCCAAACCGGAAATGACGCAATGCCAGGCAACCTGCTACACAATGAGTGTGCCGCCCTTTTACGATATGCGCAAGATCAGGAGGTGCATGCTGGGTAGCCCCATATCCCGGAAAGAGCAACGAGTGTGCTTCAGATGCCCACACTAAAGATAGGAGAGCACAGTGAGTTTTTAAAATTGAAAAGGAATTAGAAAACCTACATTTATTACTAATTCCATAATGTATTGAATTAGTTGTGACCATTGTGGGGGTGTTTCAAAAAAAAAAAAAAAAAACAAGCTGGAACTCACATCGGCATTATTTGACATGCAATTTACCATGTCAAATCGCAGCCTATTGCCGGCAATGGCACTGTCCCAACTGGTGCGATGCCGACTTTGCGGCACAGCACCGATTTCCAAAAGCAGTTCCTGCACTACTTTTGGCGACTTTGAGTCGATTTTAATAGACATCTGTGCATGAACCCCCCACACACGTCTTTCAAATCGCCCCCGAACTCGCACTGAAATCCAGGTTTGAAATTGTGTGAGTTCAGCTGAACTTCTTTCAAACCCGCGTTCAGTGTGAACCCTTCAGGCTGTATGGGTCCAGACACATATACCTGGAATGGAGGTCTGGACACTGCACATGTGCCTCCTGAGTGCATGAAAACGCCAGGATTTGGCGCACATGGGCAAAACGCCCCGCGTGTATGTAGTCTAATCATGAATAAATTACAAGTGTCTAAAATGTAGGTAAAGTGGCTGGTTGGTAGAACTGTAATAATGAAAACACGTCTACTCTATCATTACGAAAGCAAACAGTGTTTATGTAATGCAATGACTCTACAGCGTGCTGATCAGTATTACAAAAACATGTTTGTTTTGTAAGCCATGACCACGTGACTGTAACCTGGGCACTTCATCTTTGATACTGGCAGTCTGGCAGAAAAATTTGACTTAAAATTCTGGTATCGCCAACTTGAGGACGCTACGCTTCAATAAATTGCCTTTAGGCTAACAAGCCTGTCCTTCTATTTAGTCTAATGCTAAAAAGTTTTACTGTAATATTACCCAATACGACAACACATTTTTTTCCCTTAACAAGCATGGCTGCCCGCTCCCACCCTCACATTCAGGTCACCGCCAGTGGGCGGACTGCTGCCGCGCTAGGGGGCGGGACCGCCTTGTAATATAAGGGGCAGGCAGAGAACCGCTGAGTCAGATTGCTCGTTCGTTGTAAAGATTATTGGGTTGGCGCTTCAACAGTGATTGAACGGAACCCACCATTGGACACCATGAACTCCCAGGTTCGTCAGAATTTCCACCAGGACTGCGAGGCCGCCCTCAACCGGCAGGTCAACCTGGAGCTGTACGCCTCCTACGTGTACCTCTCTATGGTGAGTATTGTGTGCCAGGGGCGCGTCATAGCGGACTTCTCCCAGGAGGGGGCGTTCTGAGACTTGTAGTTCTACAGCAGCTGCAGTGCAGCCCTTGGAGGAGGAGAGGGGGGGGCTGTGTGCAGTGACAGCAGCCTCGTGGGGTGTGTAGGAGGCCTCCTGTCACATGGCACAAGTAAATTATTTACACTGCATGGCGGGTGGGCAGATTAAAATGGAAATGCATTCCCTGTAGTCTCTCCCCCCTCCCCTTACCTGAATCCTAGTCCAGCACTGTGTGCATCTGCAGCAGTGCTCTCTGCATGGGCCTTGGCTCCTATTGGTTCCAGCTGTTACCAATCAAATCCTTTGAGGGGGCAGATCTGTGCCATCTGTGTCTATAGATGCATGCAGCCCAGCTTGGGAGGGAGCCCCCTAATAGGAAGTGGATTTATATGGTGGCACAGAGGAGGAAGGGGACCCCAGATGAGGAGGATCATGGCTGCTTTGTGTAATACTGTAGTATGACATGTATGTTAAAGTTACAATGTCTTTAAGGCTGAATTATTGGGTATAACCCCCCTAGTTGTGGGGCTTGTCCATTAAAGTGGACTTTTGGGTTAACTTTACCCACCCCCCCCCACCCCCCCGCCTTCCCTACACTGTAGCATAATTGAAATACTTTTTTGCCTCATTTTTGCTATGTTGTCATTTGACTGCAAAGCTCAATTGGTGTAATGTGCAGGGTGGACCACAGACTACCATAAAGCACTGATGTCCCCTATTGATTCCTACCGGCCAAGGTCCTTGTGGGGGGGGGGGGGGTCTCTCCCATCAGCTGCAAAGCACATAGATGGTGCTCTGCAGTCATGTGTCCCCATAGAAAAATGAGGTAAGAACAATATTTCACTTGTGTTTTATGCTAAATTGTATTCAGCAGAAAGGGCAGTGGGGAGGGTGCATTTAATCGGGTGTCTTATATCCTGAACTTCCACTTAACCCCTTCCTGCTGGCCATTTAAGGGATTTAGATGTGACTGGGCATTTGGGTCATGTAGCCACTGGTTGTCGCATTACCGGGAAGCTCCCAATCACCAGTATGCACCTGGAGCTTTCTGGTAACTCCCGGCTGGTGTACTGGGAGTGCGCTCTCAGCATTGTAAGTACTTACACAGGGTTGCTGGAATGACGCAGTTGTGTTGCCAGCGTGAAGAGGTTAAAGGCAAAGCTTGAGGTAAAAAAATGACATGCGCCTCTCTATTATGCAGCATTTATGTGATGATGCAGCTGTCCCACATCAGCGCTAAGACAAGAAAACTGAGTGATTGCATGAGTGCTGATCGCTCAGTTCTTGGTCTGCGAGGAGTGGTGACTGTCGGTCACTGCTCTCAGCTTTGTACCTTTCAGTGCTCACTGGAGCTCCAAGCAGGAGAGGGTGAGTGCAGCCGGCTCAGGATCTTGGCTGTGCAGAGGTGGTGCCAGGTAGATTCTTCCTGGGGTGGGTCTCCCCTTTCAGCTGACTCTGGGCCACAGCAAAAGTACACCCCTGTGACCCACAAGAGGTGTGGCCCTAAAAAAAGCACTGACCATACTACTTTAAAGCTCAGGGGTAAAGGGGAAGGCTGTAATTGACATGTTCCTTGCTCCCCTGGATCATCTAATCTGATGCTCAAGGTTGTGGGTGGGCCGTCAGCATTTTTGCATACAATTCAGGACTTAGCCCTGCATTGTACTTGAAAGGGCTTTTTGAAATCAGCAGCACAGGTTGTAGGTAGTCTGCTGGAATAAGAGAAGCCTTACAGCTCATTTCTTCTACCCCACTCCTGAGCTCTAGGTGATAAAAACCCTTGCAATGGGGCTCCTCCATTAAATGCTGCTCTTGCCTATGGAGAACCTAATGTACCTATACTTGCCTGAATCCGTGCCCTGCAATCCTCCTCCCAGCTTCTCAGCTGTCTCCTGATGCTGCAACATCAGTTGCTCTGAGATTGTATAATGGAGCATATGAGGTCCTGCATTGTAAGTGAGGGCCCACCCACACTGTGGGAGCATCTGAGAGGTAGAGGGCCAGGGAAGTGAGGGAGAAGGTTGTCAGACATTCCTCTTTGGAGACTTGAGTGCTAGGGAAGCCCCACTGCAAGACCTGTTTCCTAAAATGAGGCTTTTTTTTCATAATTTTATAGTAGCGTTGTTGGTTACCAACCTGCCTGGCCCTTAGGATGATCACATCTGTCATTTATTGTACAATCCTCTTTGGATTCCTCACCTAATTGTATGATCCTTGCATTCCTCAAGTATGTTGTAAGATGGCCTTCAACAATCCTTAGTTCATATTCAGTCAAGTAGGTCCCTGCATTTAATTTGGTAGAACAAGAGATTGTACAATCAGATTGTAATCGCTGTGCTAGCTTTACAATCTGGGTGGAATTTTCTGCAGCTAGTTCTATGCTAGCCAGCTTCTAAAGCCTCCTGTGAGCTAGTATTTTCTTCAACCCAGCAGGGCTGAACGAAAAAACTGACAGCTCAGGAGATGTTGGTACAGCAATTTCCCCTGCTATGCTATTGTTTTCTGACAAGGGGACACCCCCTGCCAGAACACTCTGCTCAGCCATTGGCTGAGAGCACTGACCGGGAAGCGACTGGTTGACCTTTTTTTGGTCATGTTCCATCGACAGAAGCTGGTCCAATGGACTGGAGTTGAGAAATGCTGCTTTAGATATCTGGTTATTCAATAAAGCAAACTGCCCATGATCCACTCCCAGGTTCTGGCCCCCATTCGCATTGGGCCAATTTGACATATCAAATCAGCCCATTTCCGGCATCGGCACCGTCCAAAAATATGTGTGTCTGATGCTGACTTTGCAGCGTCGCAGAGGGGCTATGTCACTGGGCATCTGTGCATGAACCTGCACAGACGTCTTTCAGTGGAACTTGTGCGATTTCATATCTGCCCTCGGTGTGAACGGGGGGGCTTATTGTCAAAGCTTAAGTGAACAGGCTGAAGTTAGAAGCTGGTTACTATGCACAACTGCACCAGATTATGTGCACCACTTTATTTTCTTCCCTTTTTGCTGAGGTTTGACAGGCATTTTTATAGATTTTTTTTTTTCATGCCATATGCATTACTTGACGCAGGCTCAGCATAATAAGAAATTGTTTCCAATACCCACTTCACACCACTGCATTACGCTGGTGCATGCTGAGTGGGGATGGAACGTGCTGCATTTGATGGAGTGCAATGTGCTGCAGCATGTGTTAAGAAAAGTTTCCTGCTCTGAGGGGAAAACATCAATGCATGTCATTTGCTCACTAGATGCAAACATTAAGCTTATCGCTTGCCCTGCTTTTTTGGTTTAGTAGAATTGAACTACAGCTTCTAGAAAAGATGTGGATTTCCAGTGTAATTGTATCCCTATAGAAAATCATGAAGTGTCTTGCACATTGATTCTGCCTCTGAGGGGGTCTGAATATTCTTGTCTTTGAAGCAAATTGTTTAATACCACTGACATCTCTACACCAATAACCACCCTTCTCTGGGAGCATGTTATGTACATATGTGAGTCCATGATCACAGCCAAATGCTGCACCTTGTTCCCGGAGTAAACAAGTCTTATCTCCTAGTCCCATGATGTAGTATGAGGCCCGTTTTGATATCATAGTCAAACGGGCATTTAAGGAACTTGATTAGATGAAGGGTATTTCATAATCGAATACATCCAGCAGAAGGCTATAAAAGGGCCCAGGAGAGTAAAAATTTCTTTGTCAAGGAGGCAGTTTGATGAACTTGATATGACTTTCAGCTACTTGTAACTATAGCTTCCATGTTAGTGTTTGCAAACACCTAGAGAAAGTGATGAGTAATGGTGCAGTCAGCATTAGACCTCAGGGTGGCTTACATCAGTGATACAAGGCCCAAGGTGTACAGGACCTCAGGGACTTGTATACTGCAGACAACATGGCATTAACTATTGCCCGCGGATGAAGTGCACTCTTAGAAATCAAGGCAGTACTTGTCAGACTGTGTTTTTTCATAAAGTATTGAACCTAATTTGTCTACATTTCTAAAATATGGACATCTGTTGCTTGAAGATTTAAAGCTGCACTACCAAATGGGGAATAAGAATGGGTATCAAGTGTGGCCAAGTCCATCACTTGTTGTCTTTCATGGTACACAAGATTAAATACAAAAGCAGCCAGCTTTGTAGTGAATTAGGTTTGATACATAGCTATCCAGCTAAAGACAAGATTGTGGTATTGAGCGGTTTAGAGTATTGATTACACTATGATCTTACTGCCTCGTGGCAGATTCTGACAAAGACGCTCTGACCTCCTAAGAAGGTTTGTGTATGTGATGGGTGGGTCCAACTATCACGTGGGATGCATGGATGGCAATATTTGCTCATCGCAGAGCCCTCTGGTGGGCATAATGCCGTACCGACTGCTTACAAGCACTGAGCAAGTGTGTAATAACATGGTCTTGCTGACAGGCTTATATTAGAAATATTTACACAAGTTTGAACTCTTACAAACATGTCGGAATCCTTACTGGCAGATTTGGATTTTTATTTTTTTTACACCTGGGCATTCAAAAGTCCTCAGACTGGTTTCACGTAGTATTAAAATCTCTATAGGTGGGTGAATATTTTGTGTAAACATTTGAGTGGTTAAAGGGTTAACTGTTATAGGATGTCAGGCTGAAAGGTTGCGATATTTACGTATACTTCAGTGAGTACTTTTACATGTGATCAGTGAGTGTACCTGTCAGTGCAGCTTAACTTGGTGTTAAACATGACATTCTGATTTTGCTTGTGCTATTTTCTGTTTTTTAAAGCTTGCCTCCATGGGGAGCTGTTTACCTGCACAGGCATTCACATGTGTTTCTTGCATCACCATGCAGGCAGTCCTATTGTCAATTGGGACGCAGTGACTGCATGGATAGATGCTGCTCCCCATCTGACATCCCACATTGGCAATACTGCAAAACATTTTAACCTTGTTTCCATGAATTCTCAACATTTTGCACTAAGTATGCTCACTTTATCTGATCCCATTTTGGGAGTATTTAGTTTTTGTTTTTTTTTTGGCCACCAGAATTATTTCCATTTGTATGTAATTCCCTAAAACATGGCTGCTCAACCTGGGGCCCCCAACTGTGGCAGAACTACAAGTCCCATCATGCCCCTGCCTTTGGGATTCATGCTTGTAACCATCAGCTGCTTGCAATGTCTCCTGTGACATGCAGTTCAACAGGTTGCGCACCCATGCCCTAAAATATTACACGACTAAATGGTGCCATATTCATACAAGATTTGTATGTACAGATATCTGGTGTCACTAAAGTGACAGCTGACGTCTTTCCTTTGGGGTACTTAAAGGGGTTGTGAAGGTAGGAGGCTTCTTTAAATCCTAATGTATTTTATTGCATAGAATACATGTGTGCATCAGCCCCACTTACTGGCTGTCCCTCTGTCCAGCTACCCCCCCCCCCCGTGCCATCTGAAATTCTCCTTGCTGATTGGCTGAGACACAGCAGCGGTGCCATTGGCTAGCTGACTTTGCCAGAGACGGGGCTGGATTGGAGTTCCATGTCTGGACCCAGGGAGCTGTGACTCGGCTCCAGTGCCCCATAGTAAGCTGCTTGCTGTAGGGGCACTGGACAGGAGGGAGGGACTTAAGGAGGATCTGGGCTGCTCTGTGCAAATCCACTGCAACAGAGCAGGTAAGTATAATGTGTGGAGTGGCTTTTTTTTTTTTTTTTTTTTTTTTTTTTTGGGGGGGGGGGGGGGGAACAAGACTTTACAATCCTTTTTTAAGAACCCCTGCAGTGACTTGGGTCCACCTGAAACTGGAGTTTAAGTGTAATTGGCCTTTAAGACAAATTTTACTCAAAGCTGCTTGGGAGCATAAGTCCTACATAATAAAGGCCAACAGGTTTTTAATTTCTGATCAAAGGTTTACAGTTCATGTATTAGAACACCCCTTGCATTGACTGATCAGCCTAAATGCTGGTCAAAGATAATCAGGGACCTGAGTTGATTGGGTCAGACCACAAGTCATCTGCATTTTCCAGCAAGACTCCTTGCAGGCCCCATGCACACTGGGTGTTTAGCCATGTGCATGGGGTTCTGGCATTAAGCTGTAGGTGGAGGGCACAGGGAGCCTGTCAAACTGAGGCTGACAGCTGCTGTGGCTGCACAATGCACCTAGCTGTACTAACCTTTTAGGGCAGTGTGAATCATGTCTGTTCTGGGGGATTTGTCCCTGGATACATACTATGCTAAACATTTATACAGCTAGGTGCCCTGTCTAGCTGCAGTAGATGTCAGTCTCATATTTGGATGGGGCACCTGTGTCCTCCCCGTTTGGATTAAAAAAATACAAAATTCAGGAATATTCCTTTTTATCCCTTGTGTTAGAAATTTTTGTACACTACAAACTGAATCAGTTCTGATATTGCTGTTTTATTAATCTGACAGCCTTATTCTAAACGGGAAACCTTAATTTTGTATGCAAATATTAAAGATTCTAACTACCAGTAAAAATGAGTCCTTACTTTTAAAGAGCGCCTGTTAGCCGGTGTTCTGCCGAGAAAGTTCCGCTCGGCGGATAAGGACCCCCCCTACTGCGCAGGCGCTGTGCCTGCTTAGTAGGATCCGGCAGAAATTGCCGAAGATGAATAGGGAAAAATCAGCTGTACACGGCGCCTGTAAGAGGGCCCCTTGCGTGCTCGCCACGCTTCGGGCACGACCTAGCTTCGCTCGGCTCTTCTAGATTCCCCCTCTAGGTCCACTTGGATGGTGGGGAAGGAATCTGGACCCAGGGCGCAGGAGCCGTGTACAGCTGATTGTAGATTTTGTCGTTCGGCTATCTCCGGCGGCTGCTAGTAGTTGGTGCTGCGCCTGCGCAGTACAGGGGGGGAACTTATCCGCCGAGGGACCTTTCTCGGCAAGACACCGGCATCCACTCACCTGCTGCTGCTGTTTTAAAATGGCCAGTTCATTGAGGTCTCCAATTTACTTTACTTCTGGTTACTGTAAAGCAAACTCCTGTTTTCTCGGCGGCCTCTTTAATAGAAAGTCCCACCTCCTATGATGGACAGAACAGTCGTCCAATGGCAGCGCAGGAGACAGGACTTCTTTTTACAGATTCTGCTGTGTAAACAGGAAATACTCCAGTATGTATGGCACTCATCCCGTCCCCTCCCCGGCAGCCAGCATATCTTTTGTGGCCCCTGGCACTTGGATTTGTTGGGGGGGCCACAAAAGATATATACATGTCCGAAACTGCAACGCATGCTGCGATTTGGCCTGCGGGCTGGATTTTGGACATGCCTGCTGTAAAGCATTAGTAATTGGAGATTTCAACGACTTGCTTTTTGACACAACACTCCAGTACACAAAGCGGGTAAGGAGGAAAAGGTTGTTTCCATCATGGAAGCAGCCATTTTGGATAGTATCAGAGCGGACTAACAATGTCCGCTTATGTCTACCAGTGTTGTGGGTGTGTCAAAGCACCAAGTTTTCAGTCTCCAATTACTGATTGTTTACAGTAACCGAAAGTGGCTATTTTGACAGAACACCGCCATGTCCCTCACACTGTTGTCACTGCCGCATCACCAGCCATTAAAGCCCCATATACACTATTAGATTTTCTGCAGGTTTTTGTCTTTAGATTTACCAAAACCATGTAGTGTAAGGGCCTGTCTGCATACAAATTGAAACTCTTGAGGTTTGACCTCGTATATTATATGGATTTGGTAAATCTGGCGAAAATTAAATGGTGGTTTATGCGTTCTAAGCCCATTAAATTGACTAGGGCTGTCAATGAGTCAACAGCGGGTCAGATGACAATTTGCTCTTTAAAATTTGCGATTTAAATCAAATCCACCCTGACTGAGGCTAAACATTTAATGTGTATTGGGCCTTAATTCTGCAGGAGGAGGCTGTCTAATGGCCAAGGTGGATTCTTTCATTTGCTATAATGTGATTGAAGCAGTATAAAGTCTGTGCCCTTTCCTGCATCATAGAGTTTTAGAGTACGGCCAAAGCTTTTTTGGCTTAAGTCTGTCAGCTGATGCCAGTGCAGGCTCTGAAAAGACCCTGACCATGTGATCGGATCCACCTATAACCCTGGACTTGGCCCTCTCAGTGAGCTGCTGAGTCTTAGTCAGCCACTCCCACAGCCCAGGGAGCACTGGAGGGACAAAGCACACAGAATCGGTAACTGACAGTCACCAGCTCTCTGCAGGCTGAAGACTTGGCTGAGCAATCAGTGTTTGATCACTCGGTTCTCAGGCTTGGAAGCAGAAGGGCAGCTGGGATCAGTGCTGCATCCATCATGATCCATCAGTATATTTTTTGTGATTCCCACTTTGATCTAAACTATTAATGTACAATAAAAGTGATGTTTAGAACTGCACAGCAGGCTACTGTGCTTGGGTAGCCAATTAAAACCTCATCAAATAACAATTTCCAGGTATGGCAGTATTGGGAAAGCCTCCTGCAAATTACCAGGCTTTAAAAAAGGGGTGTGCATAACAGGCATGCTTGGTCATCCAAGCATGTCAAAAATATACTGTGCTAAGAAGTGAGGCTGCCATTTCTGACTTCTGAAAATGTTCTGTTGTGGCCAAATATAACTTCCCTGAAAGTGCTTGGTTGAAAAGGCCCTACAGACAGGGTACATGGTAACCTTTCTCTTAATGAGGTATGAGAGGTAGGCTGGTGCTTGGTTTTAGGTCTCCTGTGGTCCTTGAGTGCCTGTATGTGCAGGTGTCTATTGCTGGTTGTGGCAGCATCTGTTTACACTTGCTGTACACTTTTTTTATTTTTTTTTTTTTTTTTTTTTTTTGTCCAGAGGGAGACAACCATTCCCCCCTGGCGTCACACATTCTGACAGGGGCTCACTGCTGTCAATACTGATCTGCAGCTGCTGATAATTTTCCAGTTTGCCCATTTGGCAGCAGTAGATTCAGTGATTGACTTCTATCAAACAGGGACAGCCACACATTGATCCCCGCTGAATTTTGTTAATTATGTGGCTAGTTTTAGATACATGATTGGTGTACTTGTACATTACCTTTGGCTTTGTGCTAGACTTTGACATGCATGACTCATTTGTCCTATTTGTCTTTTTCCTCCAGTCTTATTACTTTGATCGTGACGATGTGGCATTGAGGAACTTTGCAAAATATTTTCTGCACCAATCCCATGAAGAACGTGAGCATGCAGAAAAACTTATGAAGATGCAGAACCAACGTGGAGGAAGGATATTTTTGCAGGATGTGAAGGTGAGAGCTTTTAAAGTTTGTTGGTAAGCAAAGGTCTTTCAAACCACTCCACTATGCTGTTCAACCAGAAACCAATCCATCCATGTAAAGCAATTAAAGAAGACCTGAACTCCGTTTGAGTTATAGGTAATATCCAAAAAATGTTAGTTCTCAAGTGGTACCCTGAAGATTGACCTTTTAATTGTATTTCACATTACATTTGTCCTGAGCTGCTTGCAGGAAGCTATACAAGTGGATGCAGCAGCTGCATGTATCAAGACTTGACAGGCATGCAGAAGTAGCTGTGGCCACAAATGCACACTGCAGTCCAAGCTGTGCTCCTACACATCTGTCAAATATTGACATGGATTGTCCAGCTGCTGCATCTTCTTCTAAAGGTTGTCTGCACACAGCTTGGGACAGATGTGAATACAATGTTTCGTGCATCTGCAGTGAGATCAAGGCAATGATGTCTAACTGCTAATCTTAGATTTGATTTCATGGGTGCTGACTACTTGCTGATGTGAGGAAGTAATGCCTGTTCTCTAACAAGATGGCTTTCATAAACTGTGCAGAGTAAAGCATGATGACTTTAAGATTAAAAACGCTTGCAAGATGATAGATGCATGCTCGTCAAAGTGCAGTCCTGGCATTCCACATGGTTCTGCGGGTCCCACTGCTGTTCTGGACAGCTGGAAAAGATTGGGCAGCTGGCTGGAATGGATCAGTGTTTCTCCAGGAACCTCCACACTGACCAGTGTGGACTGTGGAACATGAAGTTGGTCCAGCCAGCTGCCCAATCCTTTCCAGCTATCCAGAACAGCAGTGGGACCTGCAGAGCCATGTGGAATATGCCAGGACTGCACTTTACTTTGACAAGCATGCATCTTCTATCATCTTGTAAAGTGTGTGGGTTTTTTTTTTTTTTTTTTTTTTATCTTATCCTATTCAATTCATTTATACTACACAGGTTGGCCCCTCCCCCTATTTTTTTTCTTTTTCTTTACATGTCTTGCAGAGTTCTGGACTCTCTGAAGGATGGCTGCCTGCCTTTTTAACCCTTAATACCCCTTTTCCAACCACCCAACTTGTGCTGCATCACAATCCAGCTATTGCAGCCACAGACTATACACCTTAAGGATTACTCCATTTGGAGCACCAGATAACACGAACTATAGTGCTGATTGGCTCATACGTTTTACCCCATCATCCTCCCTCTGTTTTAGCATGCAGGCTGGTGTCTGTTTTGCCAGGCAGTGAGATGGTAATAACTTGACCAGTGTATCGGAAACCTCCCCAATGTGAATACAAGACTTTCTAGTCTGGGTGACCTTTAGTATGGAGGGGGGGAAATCTCCACCGTTTGGAAAAGGTAATAAATGCTTGATAGATTTTTTTTTTTTCTTTTTTTTTTTCTCCCCCCCCCCCCCCCCCCTCACAAGAAGAAAATTGTCTAAACTTCCACCTAAGGCAGTGGTTCTCAACCTGGGGGTCGGGACCCCTTTGGGGGTCGAATGATGATTTGGCAGGGGTCACCAAATCCTTGGCTGTTCCTGAAGCCCGCACCGCTCTCTTGGCCTTTTTGCGGCCACCCAGCAGGGCTGTTCCTGGAGCCCGCGGCCGCCCACTCAGCCTCTTCGCAGCTGCCCATTCAGTTCACAGCATGGCTGGGGGGCAGAGACCAGAGGTCAGCTGACTGGTGAGGAATGTGAAGTGGGAGGGGCTGAAGGAGACCCTATCTCCTGAATTCGGCATAGGTGTCACTGCTACGAGACACCACAAAGTCTGAGACACAGTGAAGCCTGAGACACAGTGAGTAATACTACCTGTGATTATAGTTGCCATTAAAAGTCCCCACTACAGTTCTCAGATCAGCGGATAACCTTGATCAAAAGCACTTAAGTTAGCTGATCAGAACTCCCCGCCAGCACTGCCACTCATCCCATTCCCACCACCAAGGAGTAAAAGAAGGAATAAAAATAGAGAATACATGGAAGGGAGAGGAAGAAGGGGAGGAACAAAGAAAAGGGGATAGAAAGAATATGAGAAAGGACAAGCAAGGTGGCTAGAAAGAGAGATGGGGGGGCAAGAAATTAGGATAGAGAGCAGGGGCGTAACTAGAAATAGCAGGGCCCCATAGCAAAATGTTGTATGGGGCCACCCTGCAAACAGCCCCCCCCCCACAGCTGCCCTAGTGTCAATGCAGCGTGACCTGTGCCACATACAGCGTGACCTGTGCCCAATGCAGCGTGACCTGTGCCCAATGCAGCGTGACCTGTGCCCAATGCAGCGTGACCTGTGCCCAATGCAGCGTGACCTGTGCCCAATGCAGCGTGACCTGTGCCCAATGCAGCGTGACCTGTGCCCAATGCAGCGTGACCTGTGCCCAATGCAGCGTGACCTGTGCCCAATGCAGCGTGACCTGTGCCCAATGCAGCGTGACCTGTGCCCAATGCAGCGTGACCTGTGCCCAATACAGCCTTGTCTGTCTGTGCCCCATACAGCCCCACTTATGCAGAGGAAGAGGCAAGCCACCTGGATCAGCAGAGAGCGGGATTGCCCACTGTAATACCTTTCATTTGAATTTCCTGTCTTCCCGGGGATCATCGTCACATAGCCCCACCTCTTGGCCCGACGCCTTTGATGACATCACATGTCCCGCATTGGATCAACGTTCTGTCTATCAAAGGCACCGGGCCAAAAGGTGGAGCTATGTGACGTGAGCCCCGGGAACACTGGAAGTTCTAATGAAAGCTTTTACATCGGGCAATTCAGCTCTCTGTTGATACGGACAGCTCGCCTCTTAATTTCCTCTCTGTTCCCCTGGCTGGGAGACTATGCCGGCGGTGCTCTTATCCTCACTGGGCCCCACTCAGCTGCGGGCCCCATAGTGCCCGCATGGGTCGCTATGGTGGTAGTTACGCCCCTGATAGAGAGGGATAAAAGGGAAAGAAAGGAGAACAAAGAGTGGTACATCCTAAAATATACCATAAGGGTTTTTAATACTATACGAGTGGAAGGGACTCAGGGAGCGCTAAATGTCCGTGGGTTAGGGACGCAAATTACTTATCTTGCCTTGGGTGCTGACAACCCACGCTTAGGGGTCCCCACAACTTGGGAAATTTTATCAAGGGGTCACGGCACTAATGGGGTTGAGAACCACTGACCTAAGGGCTAGTTTACACTTTCTTCAAACTGTGGCTTCAGACACGCTTTAAATGAAATGGTTAGCTTACAGTCCTGTTTACACCTGCTTTTGCATGGGGCTTCAAGTGAGCTTTGCCAGACTTCTATGGAGGCTTTGAAGCACCACTAAAGCTATATGTGGTGTAATTTTTGGAGTCAGGTGTAAACAGGACTGCAAGCTATCCATTTTATTTGACAGCGTTCAGCTTTAAAAGCCTGTCCGAAGCCTTGTTTTGAAGTAAGTG
Organism: Lithobates clamitans; assembly: GCA_037952925.1. Lineage (NCBI taxonomy): Eukaryota > Metazoa > Chordata > Amphibia > Anura > Ranidae > Lithobates > Lithobates clamitans. The sequence continues at coordinate 5,002,953 of JBBGZY010000159.1, forward strand.
TAAACTAGCTGTTAATGTGTGAAGCTGAAGCAAGTGTAAATGAGCCTTAACGCATTTGACAATCTAACTTTACTAAAATGAGTTTACTGCAAACTTTGATTACACAGTAAACATTATGCAACAAATGAGGATATGGCTAAAAATACTACCTGTAAGCCTGAATTATGGCCTTTGGGTACGTAAATCTTAGTGACTGTGCAAATTTTAGTCTGCAACACTGTAATTAAAGTGCAATGTTGCTCAAAACAGGTGCTTTATCTAGACGTTGGCTGTTTGTCATACACCAGTGAAAACTAGCAGGCTGGATTTACAGGAGCATGCCAACTAATCTAACTTGTGCTCTTCTGACTGAGTTGTGTTGGCTCCAGGAATCTGACGTTGCAAATGAAGTGTCATAGATGTGCTGTAAGGGAAACTACAAACTGTAAGGTCTCTTGTGCACTGCAGCTTGAAAAAGCGCAGTACAGTTTATTTTTTATTTTTTCCTAAAATACAGCCTATTGTAATGTCTCTGCACACAGGAGTGTAAACAAGAGCTGTGCATTGTAAAGTTAAAAAATAGAAATTATCTTTTGATTAGTAGTTTACCTCATGCATGCAATATCGCACAAATGCCCACTAACATTGTGCAGAATAAAAATGTGAATAAGTTTTCACACAACTTGTGCAAATGCATACAAAGTCTGATGTAGATGCTCAAATAGGAGTGTCATGTACAAGAGCCCTAACTGCTAATCACAACTAAAGTAATTGGTTTTAAGTATAGACAGGTACAAAAAACATTTAACTATGGCTTCCATAAAACCTATACTGTGTATAAATGCGTTCTGTGGTCTATAGGAGTCACAGGTTATAGCGGACACTCTTCCCAGTGGATTTGGGAAGCTGTACACTTCATGGCTTTTGGAGTCATGTGGTGTTGGAGACCAACTATCGCATTGATGGAATAATGCTGGCTGCCTGTTGCACTTTTTTTTTTTTTTTTTTTTTTTTGTAGATTAAGTTGTTTTTATGATTTTGCTCAAAAGCCTGGTACACGCTAGTGGTGTGTGGGGGGTTTTTGTTTTTTTTGTTTTTTTTTTCTCTTCTGTACTAACCATGCAAGGTTAGTCCAGCAAACTCCCCCACTGAGCTGTTCTGACAGGCCCCCCTCCAATCAGAGCTTTCGGCCATTGGCTGAGAGCACTGACCAAGTGCCAGTTGGCTGCTGGTTTTCCAGCATGCACGCGGACAGACTGACATACACAGCAGAATGTTTAACGGCAAATGTCTCCTGACATTCTGCTTGTGTGTACGGGGCTTGAGGGTCATTTAAGTACATTAATGGTCACTGATGGCATAGATTCACAGACAGTATATCTGGATATTTAAAGTGTCTGAAGGCTTTTTTACCAGGAGTTCTGCGGGGGGACCCAAGAAGTGGATCAGGGTTGTTTTGTGCAAAATGATTGCACATCAGGCAAGTATAACAAATTTGAAAAACTAAGGGTTTACAATCAAATTATCCTTTCTACATCTATGCTGGAAACTTCAGATTGGATGTAGCTATCTCATTGGCAACAATATTTTGCTGTGATGTTTGTTCCTCTATGGCATGCAGTGGGTTTTACCTGGAATGTGTATCGTGGGTGCAGTTAGAGCATGCTGTGCATGCAGTAATGAAATGGCATTTTGGGTGTATTTGGCCTTTTTAAACCTTTTGAATACAATGTGAAAGGTATGTACTGCAGGACTTTCAGGAACAAAGTGCTTTTTTTTTTATTTAACTTTGTAGCTGCTTTCCAGACTAGTTACAGCAGGTCAAAATGGAAGATGCGTGTCAGTTGTCACATACTTTAACCTCTACGTGTTCATTATTTTTTTTTTTTTTTTTTATAATCTGCAATGAATAATAAACGGATTAGATGGATGTGGCACTTTACCTGAATCTGTAGGAATTCTTTAGAGTTTATTAGATGTAGCTGTTAATTTGTAGACACGAGTGGCTTAAACCAATGTTTTCTAAAAGGGTCTTTATTCCTGAATTGTAGAAGCCAGACCGTGATGAGTGGGGCAGTGGTTTGGAGGCTCTTGAATGTGCTCTGCAGCTGGAGAAAAATGTTAACCAGTCCCTTTTGGATGTGCACAAATTGGCTACAGAACGCAATGACCCTCATGTGAGTACACAAATTCAGTTTGAATGTTTAAATTTCTGACTCGCTGTCATAATTGGCATGTAGTTAAATTTGCAACCATGTTAAAGACTTGTAGCAAAAGCTATTTTGGCCCTACTTTTTCTGGGGATCACAGGAGTAGTTCGTTCCTTGCTTCTGTGACCTGTTTTCAGCTGACACCACATGTCCAGGCTCTGAATAATTTATTTTTAATTATATGGTCAGGATCCACCCATATGCCTGGACCAGCCTCGGTGAGTCACTGAGCCAGTTGTTTCTGCCCCTGCTGTATCCTCTACCCAAATACTGTATCCAAATTTTTTTTCTTTTCATACAAATGGAGCTTTCTTTTTGTGGTATTTGATCACCTCTGGGTTTTTATTTGTGCTATAAATGAGAAGACCAAACATTTTGAAACTCTTTTTTTAGTTTCTGTGATAAAATTTTGCAAATTTAACTTTTCTTCTTAAATTTTGGCCACAATTTATACTGCTACATATCTTTGGTAAAAATAACCCAAATTAGTGGATATTTGGTCTGTGTGAAAGTTAGTCTACAAGCTGTGGTGCAAATCATAAAAAAAAATCACACCTGATGTACTGGTGGCCTATTTCTTGAGGCCCAAACAAGCCAGGAAAGAACAAATGCCCTTAAATGACTAATTTTTTTATGAAGTGGACTTTCCAAGGTATAGTAAGATGGTGAGGTTTTTAATGTCACGTGTGGGTTAAGCCACAGAGGCTTAACATGCAGGGAGCACCATCAGGTGTTCTAGGAGCATAAATTACACATCTAACTTGACTACCTATTACACTTTAAAAGGCCCTGGAGCACCAGGACAATGACATGTGGCACTGGTGACAGATGGCACTGATGGGTACTGTGGGCACTGTTTTTAGTGTTCACTCAGATCTGCAGCACAAGTCGCTCTCCCTCACACATGGTCTGTGTGAGGGAGAGCCGGCAATATGTTATATGTTATGTTATTGGCCATTTAGCATGATCTGTGATTGGTTGTGTCCAAGGGACACAGATTTTCCCAGATGCGCACAGAAGGAGTAAACAGGAGGACATCCAGGGATGCCCTCCTGGCAATTAAGTGCTGTAGCTGTCTTTCAGCTATAGCGCTGGCGCCTAGTGGTTAATAAAGGCAAACAAATCCCTATCCCCTCCAACAAATTGCAACATTCAGTATTTGCTTTACTTGACTTGGTGAATTAGAAGGGCTGGGAAGGTTCTTGGTAGGCTTGTAGTAAGGGCTAATCTTCCAAACCGCACTTTCATAGCCAGAAAAGTAGATTGCAGGCCATTACGTAATTTCACCATGCAATTTCCAGGTGTTTTAAAATGGCACAGGGACTCTCTGGCAGGTCTTGGCTAGTGTTAAGGCAAGAACTGCTGGTTGTCAGTAATGGCTGGGGTTTAGTACTAAGCCTGGGAGCTGAAACTGTTGGGTTTGCTACATTGCCATTTACAGTGCCTGCTACAAGCAATATTTTGCATTATTTAAGTAGGAAGTAAGCTCATGGCTCTTCTGTAAGGAGAGCTTCAGGGAGTCCACTGTTTAAAACCTCTCCCCTTCAGTTCTCAAGTATTAATGGTTTCTGGTAAAATGTGATTTTGTTTTTCTGCCCTGCAGCTTTGTGACTTCTTGGAAACTCATTACTTGGATGAGCAAGTGAAATCCATAAAGGAGCTTGGTGATCATGTGACCAACCTGCGCAAGATGGGAGCCCCACAAAATGGCATGGCTGAATACCTCTTTGACAAACACACACTAGGAGAGTCCCATGACTGAGCTCTGTCCTGCTTCCTGCCCTCTTTATCTGTTCTATTTGTGAAATCTTTATTTCTGTTTCTCTGCTATATTTTTGACACTAATAAAATTGTACAAGGTGTCCTGTAGTGGTCATGATGTCTGTATGGATAACTGATCTAGAGATGCATACATAAGTGTAGACTACATAATGAGTCTGTACATGTAAGGGTTGGGAGGTAAGTTGTCTCGGATTTGGTAGACATTTTTGAAGCAAGGGAACATGTGCTTCCACTGACAACGATGCCTAAAATGGTGCCAGCCTTAGTTTATATACTTGGATTCTGTATTCATTGCTCTTAGGGTTTTTCTGTTTCATGCAGAAGATATTTAGGGTATAATACTAGGGACTAGTAAAAAACCTAACTTTCTGTGCAGTAGGATACAACTCAGTTGTGCTTGGCTATACACAAATTCTTTGCCGGTCCTGCTTTATTAAATATAAATGAACTAGGTCAGTGAAGGTCTCACGTATTACCCTTAGAAAATGGTCAGCCCTTAAATATGAAATTGTGTACAATGTTAAACACTTAAACAGATTCCCCTAGATGCTGTATACAGAAGTTACAACAGAGTCCTTTTTGAGGACGGATAACTAATTATAAATTAAATCTTGTGTGGATGATTTGAACACAGGTTTTTATGGCTTTGACAAACGAATTAACTTCAGCAGATATATTTTTGGGCCATGCTAATTTTTCTTATGGAAGTACATATGTGGTAGTAAGAATTGTGTACAACCTTGCACATTGTCTGATTTTAGATGTGCAATGCTAGTTTTGATTTAAATGGGGACATTACAACTCTACTGGCAGAACAGCTGGGTGGACCATACTTCTGTAACGCAGTCAAAGATTAATTGGTGGGTAACTTATTTGTATCTGAGTTTGGTCAATAGGTTCTTAGATGAATAGTCTGTTTTTTGCATGCTGCTATGCTAAGACCATTTTTTATCAAAGCTAATAAACAAGATGTTTGCAAAGACTGCAGTTTCCAGTTTCTTGAAGTGCATCTCCAATCTGACAAACATTCTTGTGTAAAATGGGAGAGTAGCTTATGTGCCAGGACAAGTGGTTGCTCAACTATTGGATTACAGCCAGAATGTTATCTAAAACCACCCAATATTTTTATGACTGGATTCATGTTCATGCAGGAGTAAATTTAACAATTTTTACACAACACAGGTGATCAAGGCATGTCCTAACATGGTGGCTTCCATAAAGATGCATAGAGTCATGTTTTTGGAAGTGGGAAGCTGTTTTGGCCTCTATTCTCTTGCTTATCTGAAATGAGCATACAGCAGTGCTGTAAGTATTAAGTCATTGTCTCAGCAAGGAGGCCAGGCAGGTAACCTTTTACGTCTCCAGTGGAGGCCAGCATGGTTTTCCTTTCGCTGGCATAATAGTTTACTTTTGCCTGCCATGTGTTAATTAAAACTTTTAAAGTGGTATTAAACACCAACAAATATATTAGCTTTATCAATGCATAGATGTAGTGGTGCACCAAAATGAATTCTGGACTGTAATCAAAAATTCAGGATATTTTGCCAAAAACCAAAATGGGTGTTTTTTTTTTTTTGTTTTTTTTGTTTTTTTTTTTTTGCATTGGCGTCAATGGGACGCAGCATGCCATTATCTCATTATCTGCAAAACACTTTTTTTTTTTTCAGCCTATTATATTGGTGCATCCCTACATGGATGCTGTGGCTGCAATTTTTTTTTTTTCCCCTCCTAGGCCTGTACACACCAACAGTATGTGGGAAGCCAGCATCTGGGGTGTTTGGGGGGGGGGGAGAAAGAGTGTTCAAAACTTGCAGTAGTTGACATCTGCAACAGGTGTGTAATGAAACCCTGTATGCAGATGCAGTGCATTTGCCTGCACCAGGTTGCGTGGTACAGAAGTACCATCTGATCTGGCTGCTGTGCATACACTACTTTTGCTGCAGTCCAGTAATATTCAGCCCATTCAAAATGCACAAGCTCAATCACACCAAACTGAATCCACATTCCTGGTGTGGACTGGCCCTTAACGTACTGACAGCCTTTGGTGGTTGACTTGTGGTTTTCAATGAATTGCCAGGGCACTGTGATAGTCCATCAATTTTTTTCTATCGGTGTCTAATTTGTCCCTTTCTAAAATATATAATGTGCTGGTGCTGCCCTCCCCTCTGTAAACTGACCACATTTATTGTGGCTGCTGGTCTGTGATACTGTGGTTAGTTTATGTGCCTTCGGCAGACCGCTCTCGCTGCCTGTCAGCAAATCTCAGTGCCGGTATGCTTCTCCCCTCCTGCTGTTATTAAATCCCGGAAAAATAACTTATTCCTAGAATCCCGTGTTATGTGCTTTATAAAAAAATGCAGCTTTATATAATTTCAGAGCGCCTTTCGGTGCTCACATGACCAACTGCCGCTCCCCTCATCCTCCCAGCTTATATCAGTGGGGGATTCGCAGCCCCTCCTGTAGTTCTCAGATTGGGGGTGGTCACGCGAGGGGTCCTGAAATAAGAATGCTGCATATTTTATAAAGCATACACTGGGGCACACAACTTAAGCTAACACAGGGCATTCTAGGAGTAAGACAAAGTGGCTTTACATCCACTTTAAGCGATACTGCTCTGGTGGGTGTGAATAAGACTGATAGCAACAGAAAAATCCTAGTGTTAGAGTACCTAATATACAGGGTGACTCTGTAGGTACTTTGGATAATATTTGTGCCAACGTCCCCGATAATGTATAGAAGGCATCAAGAGGCTAAATAGTGGGACTTTGAGGGCACAACCATAATAAACTACAGAAAATATATAAAAAACTTAATTTTTATTAATAGCGTAAAAAAACACAGAATAGACATGAAGGTTAAAAACATCAGATATAGGCATACAACTCGGTTACATACACCATAATGATTCCTATCCTGCAGTCTCCTAGATAATTCTCTATAATTGTGTATAGACTGTATAACCAGTAGTTACGGGTAGAATAAAGGGTACACTTCCCCTGTAAAGTTGAATTTGAGAGAATGCTGCAGGTCTGGTGTTCCAAAAGTGGTGTAGTCTCTAATTGCTCTACATGTTTCACGTTGACAAAGAACGCTTCTTCAGGAGCTAGAGGTTCAAAGGGATATGAAGAAAAGAAAAGTGCTCACAATAGTGAATTTAATCAATGCATCGCTGTCGGCGATCAGAAGTAAATATATATATATATATATATATATATATATATATATATATATATCTGAAAGGGAGTTGGATGGACAGCAAACAAGGAGCAGAGGCCTCCCAAACGTATATCACATCTGATGATTAAAGGTAAGCAGGTTAGCTTGTATGGGCTGCAGTTCCCACAATAATAACATAGGAGTCTGGAGGTGTTCCATCCTCCTGGAATGCTGCCAGGTTGTATGTCTGACGGAGACATACAACCTGGCAGCATTCCAGGAGGACGGAACACCTCCAGACTCCTATGTTATTATTGTGGGAACTGCAGCCCATACAAGCTAACCTGCTTACCTTTAATCATCAGATGTGATATACGTTTGGGAGGCCTCTGCTCCTTGTTTGCTGTCCATCCAACTCCCTTTCAGATATATATATATATATATATATATATTTACTTCTGATCGCCGACAGCGATGCATTGATTAAATTCACTATTGTGAGCACTTTTCTTTTCTTCATATCCCTTTGAACCTCTAGCTCCTGAAGAAGCGTTCTTTGTCAACGTGAAACATGTAGAGCAATTAGAGACTACACCACTTTTGGAACACCAGACCTGCAGCATTCTCTCAAATTCAACTTTACAGGGGAAGTGTACCCTTTATTCTACCCGTAACTACTGGTTATACAGTCTATACACAATTATAGAGAATTATCTAGGAGACTGCAGGATAGGAATCATTATGGTGTATGTAACCGAGTTGTATGCCTATATCTGATGTTTTTAACCTTCATGTCTATTCTGTGTTTTTTACGCTATTAATAAAATTAATTTTTTTTTTATATATTTTCTGTAGTTTATTATGGTTGTGCCCTCAAAGTCCCACTATATAGCCTCTTGATGCCGTGAATAAGACTGATGTTGGATAAATGTACATGGCAACATTTGAGATTCCATAAATCGCTGCAGGCTAGGTTTCAAAAATGGAGGTCAGTTTCCAAACACTGGTAACAAGGTTTCACATGGCAGACCTATTGCCTTTAAAAAAAAAAAAATATAAGTGAAATCTGTGCTTAATGGTAGGTTTTAGTTTAACAGTGCAACAGAATAACAAATATCCTGAAAAAACGCATTTCAAAAGTTATAAATTGATTTTAATAGGGTATCAAATACTTATTTCACTCATGAGTCAGCAAGATTTCTGGCTCCCAGGTGTGTTTATAAGGCAATGAGCTGAGATTAGGGAGAACTCTACTAAATAATGCTCCTAATCTCAGCTTTTACCTGTATAAAAGCCCTGTCCACAGACAGATTCCAATCTCCACCATGGCCAAGATGAAAAAGCTATCAAAGGATGTCAGGGACAAGATTGTAGACCTACACAAGGCTGGAATGGGCTACAAGTCTATCGCCAAGCAGCTTGGTGATAGGGTGGCAGCAGTTGGTGGGATTATTTGCAAATGGAACAAAATAACTCAATCTCTCGGTCTGGGGCTTCATGCAAGATCTTGCCTCATGGAGTTTCAATGATTGTGAGGAATCAGCCCAGAACTACATGGAAGAATCTGGTCAATGATCTCAAGGAAGCTGGGACCATAGTCGCCAGGAAAACAATTGGTAACACACTATGCCATGAAGGACTGAAATCCTGCAGTCTGCCTGCTCAAGAAAGCACATGTACAGGCCTGTCTGAAGTTTGCTAATGAACATGAATGATTCAGATGAGTATTGGATGAAAGTGTTGTGGTCAGATAAGACCAAAATTGAGCTCTTTGGCATCAGTTCAACTCGCTGTGCTTTGAGGAGGAGGAATGCTGCCTATGACCCTAAAAACACCATCAAATATGGAGGTGGAAACATGCTGGGGTTTTTTTCCCTGCTAAGGGGTCAGGACAACTTTTGATGGGGATGGGCCATACACTCAAATCATGGGTGAGAACCTCCTCTCAGTCAGGGCATTGAAAATGGGCCGTGGATGGTTATTCTAGCATGAAAATGACCCAAAACACATGGCCCAAGGCAACAAAGGAGTGGCTCAAGAAGAAGCTCATTAAGGTCATGGAGTGGCCTAGCCAGTCTCCCAACCTTAATCCCATAGAAAATATGTGGAGGGAGCTGAAGGTTTGAGTTGCCAAACACCAGCCTCAAACCCTTAATGACTTGGAGAGGTTTTGCAAAGAGTGGGACAAAATCCCTCCTGACATGTGTGCAAACCTGGTGGCCAACTACAAGAAACATCTGACCTCTGTGATTGCCAACAAGGGTTTTGCCACCAAGTACTAAGTCATGTTTTGCAAAGGGGTCAACTACTAATTTCACTCATTCAAATGTAAATCAATTTATAACTTTTTTGAAATGTGGATTTCTGTTTTTTGTTGTTATTCGGTGTCTTGCTGTTAAAATAAACCTACCATTAAAATTATAGACTGATCATTTCTATGTCAGTGGGCAAACATACAAAATCAGCAGGGGAGCAAATATTTTTTATTCCCCTCACTGTATATAACAAGTGCGGTACCCCCAAAACTAAAATTAAATAGTAATGAAATTGCCCAACCCTGCTTATTTTATGATATCAAATGAGATCAGGCACATTCAGGGTGGTGTGGCCTGAAGGCTTACACTGGCATCTATTGTTACCAGCAATATTTGTAATCAAAATGATTTCCATAAACTGAAATATAGTGGTAATATACAAAAACATAAATCAACAAAGTCCTTAAATCCAGGAATTCACACAGTCATTTACAATAGAGAATACACTAGGACAGAATAAAAAGAGTCCCACAAGCCGTGATGAGAAAATAGGATGAGCTCCTCAAGCTGTCACCATCAAACGCATGTGAGGTCTCCCAGGTGTCATTGGTCACACACCAGGCTTACCAAATAATGCGACCCTCCATATAAGAGTGGTCACATGTAAGGCTGAAGGCCACACCACCCTCAGTATGCCTGATCTTGGAAGCTAAGCAGGGTTGGGCCTTGTTAGTACTTGGATGGGAGACATTGGATGGTAAGATCTTTGTCATTCATAGGATTATTATTCATTACTATTTAATCTTATCATTTTAGGTTTTCTGAGCACCGCACTTGCTATATATCTAGACCTATTGCCTTATTTATTACAGGTACTTTATTGTGCTGTCAATTTGCACAGTACTTTACATATACACTCACCGACCACTTTATTAGGTACTACTGTTTAATTGCTTGGTAACAAAAATTGCTAATCAGCCAATCACATGGCAGCAACTCAATGCATTTAGGCATCTAGACGAGGTGAAGATGACTTGCTGACGTTCAAGCCGAGCATCAGAATGGGGAAGAAAGGGGATTTAAGTGACTTTGAACATGACATGGTTGTTGGTGCTGATGGGCTGGTCTGAGTGTTTCAAAAACAGCTGATCTACTGGGATTTTCCCACACAACCGTCTCTAGTGTTTACAGAGAATGGTCCGAGAAAGAAAATATCCAGTGAGTGGCAGTTGTGTGGATGAAAATTCCTTGTTAATGTCAGAGGAGAATGGGAAGACTGGTTCACGATGATAGAAAGGCAAAAGTAAGTCAAATAACCACTCAATAGAACCAAGGTGTGCAAAATACCTTCTCTGAAAGCACAACACATCAAACCTTGTTGAATCTATGCCACGAAGATCTAAGGCAGTTCTGAAGGCAAAAGGGGATCCAACCTGCTACTAGCAGGACATACCTAATAAAGTGGTTGGTGAGTGTATATGTGTGTGTGTGTGTGTATATATCTATATATATATATATATATATAGATATATATATATCATTCACATCAGTCTCTGCCCTCAAGTGCTTACAATCTAAGATCCCTATCTCACATTCTCACATAGACTAGAGCCGATTAACTTACCAGCAGGTCTTTGGAGTATGGGAGAAAACACACAGGCACAGGGAGAACATGGGAATTCTGTGCACGTAGTGCTACTGTTGAGAGTCAAACTAATGACTCTAGTGCTGCTAGGCAGAAGTTCTAGCCACCTCCATATGCTGGAAGTCCATTGCATTAGGCCCTTGGCTACTTTGTATAATATTGATTATCCCCTTCACACAGACAGTACGCAAATTTGCGTTCATGGTTTGAAGGGGTTCAACCAGCGTGATGCCTACAGCTGCAGGAATCACCCCAGTACCATTTTTTTTAGAGCCAGCGGTTGGCTTCTTAGTGATAACAACCGATGTGGCTAAAAGCCGCTCGGCTGTTACCCTAAGAAGCGGGGGCGGGGTCATTCCTCCCCTCGTCACCAGTGTTAATTTCGTTGACTAAAAGCGTCTAAAAAATTTTAGTCAACTAACTTAATACCATTTCAGTCGACTAAAATACGACTAAAACGAATGAGATGACTAAAACTAAAATGGCATTTTAGTTAAAAGACTAAAATGGGACTAAAACTAAAATGCCATTTTAGTCAAAAGACTAAGACTAAAACTAAATTGAAATTTGATGTAAAAATTAACACTGGTCTGCATTGCATGTTAATACCATAAATAATAACATATTAGATTTTTCACTCCAGCAGTATATGAGTTTGGAAATTGTAGAAAAATGCTTAAATAATGCATTACAATTTAACTACACCCATTAGATTTTAGATGACTAAAATGAGTTTTAGTCGACTAAATTTATTTTAGTCTACTAAAATGTACTGGAAATTTTAGTTGACTAAATATGACTAAAACTAAAACAATTGCAGAAGACTAAAATGGGACTAAAACTAAAATGCCATTTTAGTCCTAAGACTAAAACTAAATTGAAATTTGCTGCCAAAATTAACACTGCTCGCCACCTTCCGCCGCTCTCCTCGGGCCTCCCGTCCCTCCGGGAGACCCGAGCCACCAGCCGGCGCATCCGCCGCCTAGGCTGAGGCCCAAACAAAGCCTGATTTGACGTCACGATCACTTCCGGTTTACTCGGCTGCCAATGGCGCCGATTTTAAAAAAAAATGACAGTATTCAGAATCGCTGATTTTGGCGATCTGAATACTTTTAAGTGCAAAGGCAGGATTTGGGGGTCTTTTAGACCCCCGATCCCTCCATAAAGAGTACCTGTCACCACCTATTACTGTCACAAGGGATGTTTACATTCCTTCTGGCAGCGATAAAAAGTGATCAGCATTTTACTTTTAAAGGGTGCATGTAAAAAATAAAATAAATAAGAAAAAAAAAATACAAATTTAAAAGAGCCCCCCGTCCCCGCATGCTCGCGCAGCAAAGAAAACGCATACGTAAGTCGCGCCTGCAAATGTAAACGGTGTTCAAATCACACATGTGAGGTATCGCCGCAATCATCAGAGTGAAAGCAATAGCAAAATTCTAGCAAAAGATCTCCTCTGTAACTCTAACCTGGTAACCGTTAAATTTTTTTAAAGCGTCGCATATTGAAATTTTTAGGTACTGTATTTTGTTGCCATTCCATGAGTGTGCACAATTTGAAAGCATGGCATGTTAGGTATCTATCTACTCGGCGTAAGATCGTCTTTTACATTATACAAAAAATTGGGCTAACTTTATGTTTTTGTTTTTTTTTTTTTGTTTTTTTTATTTCATGAAAGTGTCTTTTTTCCCAAAAAATTGCGCTTGAAAGACTGCTGCGCAAATGCCGGGTAACATAAAATATTGAAATGATCGCCATTTTATTCTCTAGGATCTCTGCTAAAAAATAAATATACATTATATATATATATATATATATATAATGTTTGGGGGTTCTAAGTAATTTTTTAGCAAACAATAAGGATTTTAACTTGCAAGCAACAAATGTCAGAAATAGGCTTAGGTGTGAAAGGGTTATACTGTATGTGTAATAGACTGTGTAACCATCCAAACATGATTTGTATTAAAATGGTGTTCCGGCCGAAATTATACTTTTTGGATAAAAATACCCATATAATACACAAGCTTAATGTATTCTAGTAAAGTTAGTCTGTAAACTAAGGTCTGTTTTGTTAATTTATAGCAGTAGTTTGTTATTTTATAAACTTACAGCAGGCCGTGGCCATCTTAAGTGTGGGCATCTGAAGCCAGACTGTATTTCTTCCTGGATCTCATCCTTGCAGATCTCGCACATGCTCTGTGCAGCACAAGCAGTGTAATAGGTTTTAGGTCAGGTTTCCACAGCAACGGCAGTTTCAGAGGAAGTTGCCGCCCCTTCCCAGAAGGCATTGCAAACAGGAAATGATGCGATGGGCCGTGGCCAGGGAGGAGGAAGTGAAAAATGAATACAGCAGATATACAGTAGGTATTGAGAATTTTTTTTTTAAAATATCCAATTTGTTTACAGTGCACAGTTTAGTGAGGGATGCTGAAGAGTTGTAAAAGTGGGTGGAACTCCACTTTAAGCACTGACATCTTTGTGTTTCTGTATCACTATATCTGAATTTCAGCCATAGCAGCATCCCGTGTTAAGACAATAGCTATGGAGAGTTGTATAGTCTTCTTTAACCACTGAATTTTCAGATGTTACTAGCCTAATGTATATATACTTTAAAAAAGGTCAGTATTTTGTAGATTCAAATAACTTCTTTGCTGCTTTTCCACCAAATGTAGTCCTTGATATATGCAAAACCAAGCCTTTTTTAACATTATTTCATATATGGTACATTGCCAACATCTTTAAATTGGAATTATTTTTTAAACAATCTCTTAGGCTGGCCATACATTATACAATTTTCTTATTCTGTTCCCATTAGATTTACCTTCAACTATGTAGTGCAAAGGCCTGCCTGATTACATACAAATTGATTGTTTAGGTTTGACCTCATAGTATATGGTTTTGGTAAATCTAAGGCTGGGTTCACGCTATCTTTGCATGCAGCACACAGTAGGGGTCCGGTGCATCCCTGTTCACCGTTTCAGGTCTGATTTCAGCCCAAATTTTTGGCTACAATCGAACCTGAAAAGGACCAAAAGATGCACTGGGCTCCTATGCAAATTCGCAGCTGACATATGTGAACCGGCTCCATTGAGAGCCGGTCAAAATGTCCTGATATTGCGATTCCCCGCATCCAATTCGCAATAGTGTGAACCCAGCCTAAAGGAAAATTGTATAATATATGGCCAGCTTTACACTTTAAAATCTATGCTTTAAAGCCCAACACTAGGCAGATAAAATATTATTCCTTGCAGTGGGGCTGTGCGCACTTTTGCAAGGGTTAATTGCTTGTTTTTGTCTAGGGGAACAATAAAAGGCGATACTTACCTGATCAGCAGTGGTTCACCCTCATTTGTAGTCGAGCAGATGGCTGTAGTGTTAAATTTAAACTGTGATGATTTCCTGGAAGCCCCATTTTCTCTTACGTATAGTAAGTGCATATGCTTAGGGAACTTTGGCCAAATTGACTACAGAGTACTTGTGTAAAAAGCATTTGATCTGCATTCCTTCGAGGGACAGTGACTCTTTGGAAGAACTCTTAACAGCATTATCAATATACAAGAGCATTGACCCTTTTGTGATTCCACTTTGACAACCACATTAAGTCAGTCTACCTGCAAGTCTGCCAAACCCTTAGGCCAGAAATACACGGTTTGAATCTTGGCCGGTTCAGCAGGAACCAGCCGAGATTCGAACTGTTAATGGGCAGGCTGAATATACCAAGTTGATCGATCAACTTGGGTACAACCAGCCTGCCGGATTCTCTTGCAAATATTGCTGGCAGCTGCTGGGAAAAGACAATTGCTCGGCAGGAGAGATTCCCCTGTCAGCACTGTCTGTGTTGATGGGGAAATCGTGCAAATTTCTTTCCTGCAACCCGTGGTTGCAGGAAGGAAATTTGCACCGTGTATGGCCTGCCTTAGGCTAGCCTCCTACATAAAGGTGCGCCCCTAGTTTTCTGAGTGGCTGTGGGGTGTTTAACTTTTGCGGACACTTGGATAGCTTGCATCTCAAATGATTGGGAACAAGATGTGGTATCCCAGGACTACAAAAGGGAGTGTCACTCCTTGGCCCTCCTTGACGGTCCTTGATACTAATACCGAATCATCCCTCAATAATCATCAGTGGAACAAATGCCACAGCTTGGGAAACACCGTTAGAGTGTGGTGGGTATGGTATATTAGATACACAATAACAGTATGCATTAGGTTATACAGTAGATGTTAAATCAACATTTCTGATAAAATAAAACAATATATTTTGGCAGGGACACACCGTCTTTTTCAATAGAACATGGATGGCAAGCATCTCTTTAAAGATTTCCAGACACATCTTTAATAAACATCTATAAGATGTAAGTTCATTGTACTTCTGTGTATCCTTGTATTGATTATCTACATGGACAGATCTACTGTCCACTTTTTCCTTATTCTTCCAAGGGTTCACCATCCTCCATTATAACCTCCATAAGCTGTGTAAAGTCTCCCTCAGCTAGACTGATGCCTGAGTCCTTGGGAGAAGAGCACTGTGTTCCTTGCTGCTCTGTGCTGCTTCCATCAGAGATTGGATCCGTCAGCAGATGAGAGATTCTGGAAGCCCTTTGCAAACTTGGGGAGTTTACTGGAGAAAATGAAAAAATGGGACGAGATGTCTTGTGAACTGGAGTGTGCCGAATATCAGGTGAAGCTAATGCTTGGCTTCCCAGAAGTAATGCAGAGACACCTGGGGCTCTTACTAGTTTTCTTGGGATGTGTATAGGACTCTGCACAGGTTGCTCAGTTCTCATAACAGGAACACTTTCACTGCTGCTGACCATAGCTTCTTCCTGGTCTTCTGTACCCCCCTGAGGCCACACAAAGCATTCTTTGGACCCTGGAGAAAGACTGGATGTCTCTTCTTCATTTTCACTACATGTCCCCATCTTCCTGTTACGTTGTGTTGAGCAAACATTGGTTGTCCCTTGCACAGAAAAGCGAGCAGGACAGAATGCAGGACCTCCATTTAGAGGTGTTTGAGGGGCACTATAAAATCCAGGCCTCTCATAGAAAGGTGTGGACATAAAAACATTAAGGTCACGTAGGGCTTCCCCACCTCTTGGGTTTTCAATATCACTATGATTAAAATGGTGTAGTGCCTGGGGAATACCACTCCTGCGTCTCATCAACAAGCTCAGTCGTGAGTTAGTGCGAGGTGGACTTGGAGAATGAACACCCAAAAGACGCCCCAGAGGTCCAAGTAATGGTGTTGAATGATTGGCTTCTTCATTTTCATTAATTTGCTCAAGAGGGGGAAATTCCAAATCCTCTTTTTGCAAACTGAAAGGAAGATAAAAATGAAAATAATAGGTAACCAGGTCTGGATTGACAGGACTTTCTGGGACTACTAACATTTTCCTTTAGCACTGATGTCTCTGAGAGCATCTGTGGGCTGGCTTGTGTTGCTTAAAGAATATGTAAACCCAACATTGCATATTACACGACACATATTGCCTGATCACGTGCCTGCTCTACCATGTACTTGAATGGAAAAGTCTCCTGCTCTCTTTGTATTGCTTCCTTTGTGTGAAATTCCTGGTGTTATTGCCAGTCCCTCTGCTTTTTTATTAGAAACTGACCACACTAAGCAGATGAACACACCATGGTCAGTTCTTTAGCTGTGCAGGGAACTCAGTGTACCCTCCTCCAATGATCAGACTTGTCCTGACACCCCCCCCCCCTGCATAGGCATTCACTGGAAGTTTAGTGCACTGCTGTTTCTTCTCCCCCAGCTCTTATGCAGCTGAGAACAGAGGGAATGTGATCACATTAAAAAAAAGGAAAAAAAAGTGTTTATAATTTTTTTTTTTTTTATCTATACACAAATGTTTTGCTTTTCATTTCTATTTTAAACTGAATCGTTTGTTTTACAAGGTGAGGGTTTACATATACTTTAAATGCACAAATGTGTATTTCTTTGTATTAAAATGCCATGCCTTGTCTGGCACTTACTGTACCAAACCCTTGTGAAATTATCGCAGCAGTTTCACACCAAAAGTTATGTAAGTCTGATAATTAGCTGTTTCATGCTTAAAAACATCCACGCTTTGAATGTTGTACTCCAGCTAACACCTGTCTCATGTGTATAGTATTATGTTAGCTGGATTATGGTGAGTGGCCATAAACATGGCAAAGTCCAGTAAAATTTGACCACTTCAACCATCTTTCAATTTAAAAAAACAAGGAAACATCAATTTAACCAACAGTTTCTAGCAAAACCATAAAATAAAACTTGTTGAAATAAAGCAATAAAGGATGGTTATACAGCCGTGACCAAAAGTTTTGAGAATGACACAAATATAAATTTTCACAAAGTCTGCTGCTTCGGTGTTTTTAGATCTTTTTGTCAGATGTTACTATGGTATACTGAAGTATAATTACTAGCATTTCATAAGTGTCAAAGGCTTTTATTGACAGTTACATTAAGTTTATGCAAAGAGTCAATATTTGCCATGTTGACCCTTCTTTTCCAAGACCTCTGCAATGCGCCCTGGCATGCTGTCAATCAACTTCTGGGCCACATCCTGATTGATGGCAGCCCATTCCTGCCTTATCAATGCTTGGAGTTTGGCAGAATTTGTTTTGTTTTTTTGTTCACTCGACTCTTGAGGATCGACCACAAGTCATCAATGGGATTAAGGTCTGGGGAGTTTCCTGGCCATGGACCTAACATTTTGATGTGGTGTAGTGGGTAGCACTCTCACCTAGCAGTAAAAAGGGTCGCTGGTTCGAATCCCAACCACGACACTACCTGCCTGGAGTTTGCATGTTCTCCCTGTGCCTGCGTGGGTTTCCTCCGGGTACTCCGGTTTCCTCCCACACTCCAAAGACATGCTGGTAGGTTAATTGGCTTCTGTCCAAAATTGGCCCTAGTATATGAATGTGAGTTGGGGACCTTGGATTGTGGGCTCCTTGAGGGTAGGGACCGATGTGAGTGTGAGATGTATATGTGGAGCGCTGCGTAATTTGACGGCGCTATATGGGCACCTTAAATAAATAGGGATAATTGTAGACACGCACCCACACACACTCAGGTTGAACTGGATGGACTGGTGTCTTTATTCAACCTTACTAACTATGTAACTATGTAATTATGTAGGCCCCTTAGTTATCACCTTTTTCTTATGGCAAGGTGCTCCATCATCTTGGAAAAGGCATTTTTTGTCACCAAACTGTTCTTGGATGGTTGGGAGAAGTTGCTCTCGGAGGATGTTTTTGTACCATTCTTTATTCATGGCTGTGTTCTTAGGCAAAATTGTGAGTGAGTCCACTCCCTTTGCTAAGAAACAACCCCACGGGATGCTTTACTGTTGGCATGACACAGGACTGATGGTAGCGCTCACCTTTCCTTCTCCAGACAAGGTTTTTTCCGGATGCCCTAACAATCGGAAAGGGCATTCATCGTAGAAAATGACTTTACTCCAGTCCTCAGCAGTCCAATCTCTGTACCTTTTGCATAATATCAGTCTGTTCCTGATGTTTTTCCTGGAGAGAAGTGGCTTCTTTGCTGCCCTTCTTGACACCAGGCCATCCTCCAAAAGTCTTTGCCTCACTGTGCGTGCAGATGCACTCACACCTACCTGCTGCCATTCCTGAGCAAGCTCTGCACTGGTGGTACCCAGCTGAATCAACTGTATGAGACAGTCCTGGCGCTTGCCGGACTTTTTTTTATGGGATTACGTTCATTTTCATGGCAAAGAGGGACTTTACAATTAATTGCAATTCATCTGATCACTCTTCATAACATTCCGGAGTACATGCAAATTGCCATCATAAAACCTGAGGCAGCAGACTTTGTAAAAATGTATCTTTGTGTCAGTCTCAAAACTTTTGGCTATGGCTGTACTTTTGAACAACCTAAGCGTAATGACTCACGCTTACTCTCTCTTACTCTCCCATACTAATTATATTCCCTGGTACATACCGTAGATTAGTGTCAGACTCAGTACAAGAGCTGTGGCCTGGGCAGAGTTGAATAGCACTCCTGTTTTCTTCCAAGCTGGTAGGCCCTGTGATACTGCACATAGATAGTCTATTCGCTGCAAGCCATAATGAAAAACTTTTTCCCTACAGGCTTGTAAGTAGGCAGCTTTTCCACTGGGGCCTATGAAGTACTGCACAGTCCTGCCTAGCTCATACTCTGAATTTCATAAGAATAAATGGCAATGTACAGCGCATGCAAAAACTTGGCCAACAAGCAGTTATGTGATTTAGTGAGTGATCTCTCACTGGATCAGGGACAGGTGAGTATATAATTGAGAAGGGAGGGCTGCAGGCAGAGATCTACCATATACGTGTAACTGCAAAGGTGCAGTTACACTTTAGAGTAAACCTTTGACAGGAGAAATGTGAGAGCTGCCATTGTTGACTAGGGATGGGCCGAACACCCCCTTGTTCGGTTCGCATCCAGAACATGCGAACAGGCAAAAAATTTGTTCAAACACGCGAACATTATTAAAGTCTATGGGACATAAACATGAAAAATCAAAAGTGCTAACTTTAAAGGTTAATATGCAAGTTATTGTCATAAAAAGTGTTTGGGGACCTGGGTCCTGCCCCAGGGGACATGTATCAATGCAAAAAAAAGTTTTAAAAACGGACGTTTTTTCGGGAGCAGTGATTTTAATAATGCTTAAAGTGAAACAATAAAAGTGAAATATTCCTTTCAATTTCGTACCTGGGGGGTGTCTATAGTATGCCTGTAAAGTAGCGCATGTTTCCTGTGTTTATAACAGTCCGAGAGCAAAATGACATTTCTAAAGGAAAAAAAAAGTAATTTAAAAGTACTAGCGCTAGTGCCTGCTATTAATGAATTGTCAGTCCCAACAATACACATAAAAGTTGAAAAAAAAAAAAAAATTGCGTGGGGGTCCCCCAAAATTCCATTACCAGGCCCTTCAGGTCTGGTATGGATTTTAAGGGGAACTCCGCGCCAAATTAAAAAAAAATGGCATGGGGTTCCCCCCAAAAATCCATTACCAGGCCCTTCAGGTCTGGTATGTATTTTAAGGGGAACTCCGCGCCAAAATTAAAAAAATAAATGGCGTGGTGTTCCCCTAAAAATCCACACCTACCCTTATCCAAGCGCGCAACCTGGCGCACCGCAGGAAAAGAGGGGGGACGAGAGAGTGCCCCCCTCCTGAACCGTACCAGGCCACATGCCCTCAACATGGGGAGGATGTCTCCATGTTTTTGACACTTTCTTTTTGTGAAATTGTAGGGGTACAATGTACCCCTTACCAATTCACATGGGGGGCCCGAGATCTGGGTGTCCCCATTGTTAAAGGGGGCTTCAAGTTTCCGATAAGCCCCCTGCCCGCAGACCCCCACAACCACCGGGCAAGGGTTGTGGGGATGAGGCCCTTGTCCCCATCAACATGGAGACATCCTCCCCATGTTGAAAGCATGTGGCCTGGTACGGTTCAGGAGGGGGGGGGGCGCTCTCTCGTCCCCCCTCTTTTTGGTTGTATGCTCGGATAAGGGTCTGGTGTGGATTTTTGGGGGAACCCCACACCATTTTTTTTTAAATTTTGGCGCGGAGTTCCCATTAAAATCCATACCAGACCCTTCGGTATGGATTTTTGGGGGAAACCCCACGCCATTTTTTTTTTAAATTTTGGCACGGGGTTCCCCTTAATATCCATATCAGACCTGACGGGCCTGGTAATGGAATTTTGAGGGACCCCCACGCATTTTTTTTTAAATTTTTCAATGACTTTTATGTGTATTGTCGGGACCGACAACTCATTAATAGGCGGCACTAGTGCTAGTACTTTTAAATGACTTTTTTTCCCTTTAGAAATGTCATTTTGCTCTCGGACTGTTATAAACACGGGAAACATGCGCTACTTTACAGGCATACTATAGACATCCCCCCAGGTACGAAATTTAAAGGAATATTTCACTTTTATTGTTTCACTGTAAGCATTATTAAAATCACTGCTCCCGAAAAAACGACCATTTTTAAAACTTTTTTTTGCATCGATTCATGTCCCCTGGGGCAGGACCCGGGTCCCCAAACACTTTTTATGACAATAACTTGCATATTAACCTTTAAAATTAGCACTTTAGGTTTCTCCCATAGACTTTTAAAGGGTGTTCCGCGGCTTTTCGAATTTGCCGCAAACACCCCAAATTATTCGCTGTTCGGCGAACGGGGGAACAGCCAATGTTCGAGTCGAACTCATATTCGACTCGAACAGATAGCACATCCCTATTGTTGACTACTGTCCTAAAAACCCTGGCTGGTGTTTGCTGACCCTCTGTCTTTAGTACTTCTCAAGTCACTAGTAAGAGTAAAGTTAGAAGTTCTTAACATAACAAAACAAGGACTTACAGTGTTGAATCAAGAGGATCAGTATGACAGCCATGCAAATAAGCAATGGCAGTCTCCATGTTTCTCACAAGAAAGGTTGCTTTTACTAACTACATTTTACTTAGTTTTGCACAGTCTTACATACATACACATACATAAACTAAAGATTTTGTCTCCTTCTGTCATAGACATGGCAGCCCCAACTCTATATGTCCCTAGTCTCTTGGTTCCCTCTAGTCTTTTTCTTCTTTACCTGATATCAAAAGCAGAGCCAAGGAATGATGGTCTGCGGGTGTCTACTGTGGAAGCAGTGTATGGAGGCTGTGGGTCAGTATCATTCCAGTATATATCTTTTTCCAGTGGGGGCAGATTCTGGTGCATTTCATCCACTGCTATCAGAGAGACCTGGGGGAGAGGGACACAGCAATGGTCATCAATTAAATTGATGTGGACATTCAGGGCAAATGTTACTGACCGTAAATTCAAGAAAAACCCACAAGTCGGAATATATCATTATAAGACAACCAAAGATAGGCAAATAAAAAGCTAAGAAGCGGGTGTTCTAGATAGATGGTAAGAATTAGGTAGGCCACAGCCAGGTGCCTGCTTTAGGCTGTGCCGAGATATAACAAAACATGACCCTCATAATACAATATTACCCATCGTGAAAAAGGAGAGGTCATAATACCATCACAAGATAAGCAGAAAGAAAAAGGAAAAGAGGAGAAAGAAGAAAAAAAAGAGAGAATAGTCCACCCGAATGCCAAACCCAACCACCAGAGCAAACGTTACTAAAAAGGGGATTGTAAATAGCTTATCCATGGATTCCAGAACCTCACAAACCTTATAGACGTGTCACGTAAAATTCCAAACATCTTTTCATTCATCATTATCCATGATAGTTTACGTTTCATCGTTGCCAAATCCACTACTGGATGCCTCCATAAAGCCACAATGGCAATTTTTAACAAAAATACAGTATATCAAGGTATGATTGGATCTGGGGACTCCTTCCAGAGGTTCATTGAAGAGTGCAATCTTAGGGTTTTTA
The DNA here is from genome assembly GCA_037952925.1 of Lithobates clamitans. Taxonomy (NCBI): domain Eukaryota; kingdom Metazoa; phylum Chordata; class Amphibia; order Anura; family Ranidae; genus Lithobates; species Lithobates clamitans. Next base: position 5,025,378 of record JBBGZY010000159.1, read on the forward strand.
ATGACATTCATCATGGTCATCGAGTAGATCAGGGCCTGAACTCTTTTCCAGTAGCGTCTAACCTTAGGGCACATCAACCACATGTGTAACATCGTTCCCACCTGCCCACACCCACGTAAACAGAGTGAGGAAGAACCAGGGTATGTTTCAACAAAAGATCAGGTACTAAGTACTAACGAGAAAATACCTTTTAACCCGCCTTCAACATTCATGATACCTTTGTGGATTCTAGTAGACCAGGCCCTTCAGTCCTCATCTATATCTGATCCTATGTCTAGTTCCCAAGCTATGTGCAGGAATTTACTAGGGGTGGTGACTAACAGCTCATACAACTCCGAGATGCCTCCCTTCTAGGCTTCACCACAAAAGCTACTACTTTCAAAAGCTGTTCGTGTGGTGATATCATTGGTATTACGTTGTACTGACTGGAGAAAATGGAGATATTGTTGTAAATAGTATAGCTGAGCGTTAGGCATCTCGAGCTGTTGTTAAAAGTGTGAGGCGGGTTGTATACCCCTGTGTTCAAAGAAGTGGCCTATACAATAAAGGCCCTTATTCAGCCACCAGGCCAGGTGGGTAATCCGGATTATTAAAAAGTGGCACCACTGGGGTATTGGAGCAAGGCTAATTTGGGAGAAGAGTCCAATGAATGTAAAGAACGGGAAAAAGCAGAACAAAGAATTTCCTTCTGATACTTGGGGGTACCCACGTCATGAGATTTGGGCCTCCAGAGCTATCCAGTCTGGTATACAAATTCTAGATTATAGTTGGGTCAGCTGAGTAAACTAAGTGACCCTATAATATTTCCTGAGGTCCAGAACCCCTAGTCCTTGATCAAGGTTTTCTAACATCATTACCTGAACTCACATATGCTCTTTTGGATAAATAAACTCCAAAATCTTGTGGGAAGCCTCACATAATAATGGAGGCTGTTACAGCCTCAGGAGGGGCAAACTTTATATTTATTGCCCTGGGTTCTGTTATAACATATACAACATTCTCATATTGTTGTAGGAGATTGACCATACAGTGTACATCAAAAATAGTTTTAATGGAAATCTGTGACAGTAAATTTGTGGAAGATTTCATTGCTGACCTTGTTTGTAAAGGTGCAGGCTCTAGGGCATGCAACATGCTTTACTGCATTCATTTTGAATGGCACCACAATGCACCACAGCAAACCATGTGCATTGCAGTGCATTAAATTAGAAAAAAAGGGGCCATGTCTGATTTTAGGCACATTATGGTGTATTGGCAGTCCATTCATTTCAATGGGCTGCCTTAATGCAACACACTTTAACGCACAACATAAGACATGTTAATGCACCACAAAGAGTTAAGTGGGTCCCCTCCCACACATACAATCTTGTTTTCTTTAACTCTCTGTTTCCCAGTTGAGCTGCTGATAGAAAAAAAATACCCATTACCTCTGGGCGTAGAGAAGCATGTGACTTACTTCCCCTCCTCTAATATAAAAGTGTGGTGCTTAATGATTGGCTCTACACTGTCACGTGGGGCTGGGAGACAGTCCTCAGTCCTTTGCATGCCCTAACTAGAAACAACTAGAGCTTTAAGCTTCTTTTCCTCACTTCTGACAGCTGAAAAGCAGAAGGGGAGTGAAAGGAAGGTAAGTACTCTATATGCTTGTAAAATAGGGTTACACCCTGTCAGTTGATCCCACCTTACTGGGTGTTTATTCTCCTCTCCAGAGAAAAAATAAGGGACAGTAAGTTATGGAGAAATATTTTTGATACATCATTGTGAGCACCACAGCACTCCTACTAAGACACCTGACCATTGGGAACAGTTGTCAAAAATTGCCACCTACAGTATGTTTTTGGAACTTTGCCATATTTTTTAACATTGTCTTTTCATGGTTTTGGGCTATAACACTTGAACCCTAAGTTACCTTGCAAACTGTGTAATTTTACAGTAAGAGAAACATAAAGTCAAGAAATATCCTAATTAAAAAATTGCCAGTTTGGGTTGGGAGTGAGTGGTGGTAGTCAGGAAGTTTCCCCAGGCGCTTAGGCCTGCCATCTGGGCACCCATTCATATGGGCCTCAGGTGTTGGACAGAGTCCCCTATGGGCTAGAACTGTAACCACTGGAGGATTGAGGCCTCCTGAGTAAAATGTAATTAGTAATTCCCGACCAGGCTTAGAGATGAAGAAGTATTATGAACCTAAGTGTGTACAGAGCTATCAGAGAGGGGTTGAAGCCCCGTTCCAGAAACCAGCTTAACAGGCTGGACGCCAGGGTCCTTCTTACATGATGCTGGATAGGGGCAATTAAAGTTAACCTGTTGCTTTGCACTGCATGGGAAAGTGTTGATTCACTATAAAAAAACAATAGGCAGCCATGGTCCAAATGTTGTAGATAACCTTTACTGCAATGCTCTGTGTGAAGTGTGCCACATATTTCAGCAAAACGGAACCAGCACTTGCAGGGCACTTGGAGGAGACAGCTGCATCCAAAAACTGCAGTTAGGAGCCACAGTGTGATGGCGGTTGAGCTCTTGGTTCACCAGTAAACTATAAAATATATAAGACGCAGTATGCAGTCAGCACTAAAATTAGTGTTATGTGATCAACTATACTTTTAATTACTGGCTATTATCTATATTCACCCTAGCTGCTCTTGCTTTTTATAGTATGAGTGATGCTGGGGACATTGTATGCATGCATAGAATGTACAGTATATAAACAGATTACTGGTCTGAAGCTTAATTAAAGGAGCACAGCAATTTTTTTAGTATTTTATCCTTGCATACCCTTCAAATACGTTGCTCGTTTGAAAGCTTTTACAAATGTTGTTAGGTTAAAAAGATATTAGCTTGACATGTTCATATATTTATCAAGGAAGACATGTTATTTCTATTCAGAAAAATGTGGTTGCTTATTAAAAAATATTTTTTTTATTATGATTTGGTGCTCATGTTCAATAAACCCTTAAAGTATAACTAAAGCAAAAACGTAAACATTTTTTTTAGATAGAATACAGGACGGGTTTTAACCACTGTCATGTTTTTTGCCACCTGTGTCCAATTGAGGAGATTCCCCTTTAGGTCCTGCCCCATTGCCAAATCCCTTCAAAATAAGGGAAACCCCTTATTTTGAAGGGATTTGGCAATGGCCACCAGAGGTAGTGACCCCCTATTTCTGTTTTGGTGATCTCTCAAAATTCTGGATTTTCTTTAACTTTTTGTGACCAGAACAGAAGAGGGGGGGGGGGATCTTCCAAATGGGGACACAGAGAACAATAAAACCTGACCAGGTGTTCTACAGTAAGCCTTTCTCCACTCTAAATAAAACAAAATATATTATATATGATATTATTCTGAAAGCAGAGATCCTGGAGAGTAAATTGACCGTAGATCCATTACATGATGTTAGCGCAGCTGTTCTCATCAAAACTCAAATTTTCAGTAAAAAAAAAACACTAAAATAAATTTTAGTGCTCACAAACATAATATATTGCTTAATGTATTGGTAAATTAAAAAGGATGAGGTTGTATTGAGTAAAAAGATACCAAACATGTCAAGCATGGGGGGTGCCACCTTGCGGCGTGTTAAGAGTTAATGGTTTAGTAACCCAAAAAGTGATACTTTAGTAATAGGTGGGGCCTGGTGGATAGAGTAAGCCTCGGGCTTTTTTATGTCTTGGAGACTCAAAAGTTGAGGCCTCTCTGCCATAATTCTTGCCTTTGTTGCTGTCCACTGGGAATTGTGAATATTGTGAGTTCCTTACTGCACCTCCTGTTGCACCATCATAAAACAGGATAAACAAAAAAATCCAACAAGTGGGAGACCCTCATAATGGCCACAGTAGGTGCACAGCCCTCTGAACTCAAGTGCAAAGATATCACCAATAAAGGCCAATCATTACCTGAAAGTTTCTATCAATTAACCAGTTTGTCTCAAAGTCATCATCATCTTGCCCGAATGGGTTGATTAGCTGTTCAGCCACCTATACAAAGAAAGAGGAACTTCTAATTTCCTTGTTTATTAAAAAATGTACAGTTCCTATCTACTTGCATGAAAACAGGACTAAGTATGTGGTGTAAAAAAGTCGACCTTACCTTCAACCAACCAGCATAGAAAAAGAATTGCAGCAGGGTAAATACAGGGACATACAGGTCTAGTTCATGGCCAGGGTAGCCCTTTGTAGGGTCTAGGAACTGACGGCCAATTAGGCAAGCCAAGAAAAAGCTGTATACAGCCACTGTGACCACCTTCGAAGAACAAATATAAATGTACGGAGAATTAGCAATAAAATAATTAGCACACTTGTAGTATAAAACACAAAATATTTGAAGGGAGGGTAAAAGAACGCACCTGAGTATACACCAATGGAATGCTGATCCAGTCGTAGGCAAACAACCTTCCACACTGTGAGCGCAGTGAATTCAGTTCCTGAGCCAGTCAAGAAAAAACAATGTGTAATTAGTTACTGTAAGTAGTCATGTTACTTCACTATATGTAAATGAAAAGGAGTGTGATCTTGCAAATTCAGGACACTTTTACAAGATGTTCTTTAGTGATGCTTTAGAATAGATAAACATAAAATAAAGGCGAAAAAGACTAAAAAAAAAAAAAAAGAAAAGAAAATGAATGCAGCCATCTAGGAATTGATACCAGCAATTGGGCTTATTTTACTCCCACAATCTCTTCATTGTACCCTCAGGCCCTATTTTGTCTAAAAAATAGCACAGCAAACAGAGAAAGGTGATAAATACCAAGCCATATGCTGTGAAGTGACGCCCAATTTATTGATCAGCCAACTTTTTTGGCCACATCAGCTTGCATTTTCTTGTTGTACCCTTAAAGCTTTGGTTCACTTTTACAGAGAAAATGAAAAGGTGAACTAACAGCGGACATCCGCTACACCCCCCAATACCTGCTCTACTTACCTCCGGGATTGCCGATTGCTCATTGTTTTTGTGTAAACGCACCAATTTCACTTTCAGGACCCATTCACATCTAGCATAGTGGGAGCTCAGGTTTTCCCCCAAAAAAACACGCAACCCAAAACCCAACCCAAAAACCGCCAAAATGTCCCATAAGCTACATATAGTGCAGCCAATTGAAATCAATCTCTGACTATAGTTTGTAAAGCTGCCCCAGCCTCGTTTGTCTCAATTAAAGGACCAGTCCAAATATTTTGTATCTATTTAAAGTATAATAAAAGCCCTTCATATCTGACCTCTCATTGCACACATAGGTAACATATTCTGTAAAGGCACACATGATTCACCATCTCACATTCAGGATAAGGTGCAACACAAAACCATCCTTGATTCGTCCTTCTGTCCTCGCTGTCACTGCCAGATTGGCAAACCAAACACATGGAATCCAGAACTTATTATGGGGAGAAGAAATGTCTTCAAATTTCACACGTTCACATGGTGTCATGAAACCTATGGTCAGCAAACATGAGAAACGTGCTTCAAACTGCTGTTAATAAAGAAGAGACCTTTACAAATATTAAAGTCTACCTGTCATCCACAAACAGAAGATATTACCATTCAGTTGATTTATAAGCTGCTTATGAATATAAATTTAAAGCAGAACTTTAGCCAAAGAGTATGGAAAGGTTCTATCATTATGCCCCCCACTTTGAGGAAATTTTTTCTCACTTCCTTGCGTGTCTAAAAGGAACGGATGTATTATCCCGCACTGCCTAAAATAACACATGTGTGAAATGGTCAAAAATCTGTGGTGGGTGGCTACATACAACCTAATTGCGTTCCCACAATGTGAAAATAAGTGAACAAATAAATGGATGTTGTTGCACCTATCCCTTTAAACTTGTGTATATCTCATTAACAAACTAAAGTATATATTATACTTATAAATTTGACAAGAATCTTCTAAAAATCACAAAAAAAACATAATATGTAGGTATATATACAGTATACTCCATCCAGTGAAACAATAGTGAAAACATAAGTGAATCAAATCTGCGGTGAACATAAAAATGAACAACTTAAAAATTGTCCTTTAAAAAAAAAAAACATGTAAAACAGTTCACACAGTCCTTTCAACGTATGCGCTCACCTCTCCTTTTTAACCTCTCTTACTAGTTCAAGTCATGCGTTCCCCTGTGCTGGGGCATATACTATTAGGTTCCTCTGTGCTTCTCCTCCTCCTGTGAGCCACTTGGTGTCCTAACACTCTTTCCATAATCGAGTGTATGACCTTTTAAAACCGTGGTTTTGTCCGTGTGATGGCTCATGTAAAAAAGGGGGTCCTCATTGTGCAGCAATTTAAAATCCCAGCACCTGGCTCCACCCTATGCGTGTTGTCACAGATACTTCTGAGGAAGTCACGTGACCGTGACAACACGCGTTGGGGTGGAGTCGGGTGACACTGTTGAATACCGTGTCAGAGCCTCAGAGCCCCGATGTCAGTTTTTAAGAGCTGGAAGCTTCTAACTTGAATGTAAGTTACTATGTTTTTTAAATAAATGGGATTTTAAATTACTGCATAATGAGGACCCCCTTTTTTACATGAGCCATCACACGGACAAAACAGCGGTTTTATAGAGCCAGACACCCAATCACAGAAAGAGTGTCAGGACACCAAGTGGCTCACAGAAGGAGGAGGAAAAGCACAGAGGAACCTGATAGTATATGCCCCAACACAGGTGAAAGAGTGACTTGACCTAATCAGAGAGGTCAAAAGGGAAGCTGAGCGCATAAGTTGAAAGGTGGTGGGAGTCGCTGAAGCACGTGTACTTAATTGTGGATTCGTTCGTTGTGGATTCACTAATGAACTGTTTTACATGTTTTTTTGAAAGGACAGTTTTTAAGTTGTTAATTTTTATGTTCACCGCAGATTTGATTCAATTATGTTTTCACTATTATATTTATATATATAGATATATATATATATAGATATATATATATATATCTATATATATATACCTATATATTATTATTTTTTTGGTGATTTTTAGGAGATTCTTGTCAAATTTATAGGTATAATACAGTGGCGGCTGGTGCTCCATTTTTTGGGGGGGGCTGCAAACACACCTCCCTGCTGCCCCCCCCACAGCCACCGCCATCCCCCCTCCCCCGTGCCGTCACTCGATCGTCCAGCACTACTTACCCCATCCAGGTCGTGGGCAGCTTCCTCCCTGCTTCTACTCCATGGCCGCTTCACAGGCAGCATGGGTGGCTTCACGGGCGGCTTCCTCCCTGCTTCTACTCCACGGCAGCATGGGCGACTTCACGGGCGGCTTCATGGGCAGCTTCCCCCCGCTTCTACTCCACGGCGGCTTCATGGGCGGCTTCCCCACTGCTTCTCCTACCGGCTAATAAGGCCGCTTCTCCTCTCGGCCAATCAGGACCCGCTTCCTGATTGGCCAGGAGGAGAAGCAGAAAGACAATAGTGAATATTAAGTCACTATCATCACACAAGTGGGTCCACCCTTTTTAAAGCCAATTAGAGCCTCCGGCTCTAATCACATGCTTCAAAAAAAAAAACCCTATTGAAATCCATGCGTCTGGCGCCCTGCATGGAGATTAGGGGCCGGGCGCATGGAGATTAGGGGGGCGGCGCCCCTTATGGAGCAACCGCCACTGGTATAATATATAGTTTGTTAATGAGATATACACAAGTTAAAAGGGATAGGCGCAACAACATCCATTTATTTGATTCCTCGTGTGTCTGTGAGATAAGAAGTGAAGAAAAATCTCTCGAATAACGTAGTGGAAAGCAATAAAAAATCTCACAGGTGTCACATCCTTTTTCAAAGTTTTTAAAGGCTAATTTCACCTTTGTTAAAAAAACAATAAATGCATATATTTTACAGGTTAAAAAAAAATGTGCATTTTTTTTTTTTTTTTTTTACAGGAGTCTGCAGAGCATTGAACCCATGATCAGGGAATCCACAGAGGAGAGGAGAGAAGGCTGTATGGGGCCCATAAAACACTAGTTCAACATGCCTGTTTTAGGCAGTTCAATGTAAGCACCTGTATTTTTGATCACCTTCCTATATCTATGGGAAACTGTACATGAGAAACATAAGTAATGATTAAATAAAACAAATATCAATATGCTACCATAGGCTCTGGCATATTAGGCCATTCCACATTTCCATTGTATGTAAGCCTACTTTGACATTCTAGTTTTGCTTATAAGCTGGTAAATAGTCCATTGATACTTACCAGCATTGACAACATGCTGAAGGGTAGGGAATCTCTTGTAAGCAGCAGTACTAATGGAACGCAGTATCAGAACACCCGAGAGGCTGGCGTAACGCATAAGTGTCCGTCGCAGCATCCTCCCTCGCTCATCTGTCCCATGTACATTACTGGACACCAAACACATGATACGGTCTAACCATGGCACACTCTCATACTGGGCCCACCATCGGGAAACCACCAGGGTGACATAAAAACCTAATAGGAAGAAAGCAAATAGAAATTGCTGTTTTCCTAATCCAAAGGATACAGATAATGAACTGTAAAAACAATACAGGCGAAATGTGTTTGGAGGATGTTCAGTAGAGAGGCAGGATCCCTGAGTCCACCACTAACCGCAACATTCACATTGAGAATTTTGGTCAGGAAAAATGAACATTAATGCCAATGTTATTTATAGGACACAGCTAATATGGGCTAATATTTAACCACTTGAAAACCGGAAGGTTTTAACCCCTTCATGACCGAGGCATTTTTTGCTATTTAGCACTGTGCTACTTTAACTGGCAATTGTGCAGTCATGCAACACTGTAAGCAAATTAAATTGAATAATTTTTTTTTACACAACCAATACTAGCGATCACACACACAGCGGTCACATGTTTCTGGCGCTACGTGTCCAGGGGGGTGCGCTAGTGCGCATGTGCTTAGTGATGTAGCAGTACGTCACTGAGCCTGCAGCTGCCACACACTTTCAGTTAACTACTGTGCGTGGGTCAGCAAGAGGTTTAAAAAAAGTGACAACGATATTGATGTTATAAGGTTTAAAATCACTAAACCTGTTCCAGCCCCTTCCTTTAACTGGGTCTTTACGCTGGAGGTCAGGACAGACTTCCTAATCATGTGATCACTGTGATTGGCTGTCCCCCATCCAACTGGCTCCCGATTAAAATCATAGACCTGGACATGTTTTTGACAGCTCAGTCAATGCGCTGGGAGCGTGCAGTGAGTGCGTTTTCAGCAGAGAAACCTCAGCTGCCATGGACACACAGTTGTGGCATATGAGCCCTGCTGTTGCACATACACTATGCAGTACATGGTTAAAGAGAGGGTAAGCTGGCCATACACTGAGCAAATTTCAGCTAGTTCACGATGAACCAGACAAAATTTGCTTTGTGGGTAGCTCTGTTGGTACTCTCCTGCCAATATTCATCGACTGAAAAATCTAAGCAGCGGACTGCGCCATGTTGATATGTCTCGTACGCCCTATCGTCTCTACACCGGTAGGTTTGTGCTCACTATCAACCCTCCCAAAATAGTTCAGCTCTTTAAGCGACATTTAGCTGAGCTTCTCAGAGACAGCGGCAGACACCTTTTGCTCTAAAATCTCTCTACCTCGCTTATAAAAATTCTTGGAGACCTTGATGCTCCTATCTCGGTGCTTGAAGTCCTTGCTGCTGTTTGCACTCTGAAGCTATGCAAAAGACCTGGACCAGGTGGCTTTACAGCCTCCTACTACAAATGCTTCCCAAACATTATTGCCCCTTTGCAATGCAACACTTTTAACAATCTCCCAAAACAAGGGTTTTCTTGTCTGGAATCTCTCCAGAGCTCTATTTTGATGATTCCCAAACACAATACTGACAACACCCAATAAACTTATTGAATGTTGACATCAAGCTTATAGCTAAAATCCCAGTCACTAGACTCACTTAACCGAGGCATTGGAGTCCTCATCCACTGCAATCAAGTCAGATTTATGAGCACCAGGTAGGCCAGTGATAACATTCAAAAACTTGCTATCCTGGTTGAAGCCTCCAAGCACCAAGAGACCCACTTATGCTCCTATCTCTTGACATTAAAAAAGTCTTTGATACGGTCTCTTGGCCCTTTTTATTCTTTGGCCCACATTTTCTCAAGTGGGTACTCAGTCCATACGATTTACCAAAGGCCTATTTAAAATACACTGATTTCAAATCCCCTACCTTTCCCATCTCACAAGGCACAGGACAGGGATGCCTGCTGTCCCCCCTCCTATTTGCCTTAGTTTTAGAACCCCTTGCACAAGCCATCCAGGAATCTCGGATATTTCAGGTCTACACATCGCAGCTTGCCATTATGGACCTGTTTGCAGACAACGTCATTCTGACTGTAACAAACCCGAACATCTCATTACCTAATTTACTTGTCCTTTTAACACAATTCGGCAAGATCTCTGGCTTGCAGGTCAATCCAGCGAAATCCAAAGCCCTGAATATATCCCTGCCTCGTTCCTTGCTCCAGAAACTTCAACAAACCTTCCAATACCAATGGGAACCATGCAAACTACCATACCTGGGGTCTTCCTGACCCGAGATTACATTTCTCTATATGAGCCTAACTACCCGCCCATCATCCAAAAGCTACACACCTTACTAGACACCTTGGCCATTCATCTTCTCTCCTGGTTAGGCCGCATTGCTGCAATAAAAATGACATACCTACCTAAATTGCTTTACCTTTTTAGGGCATTACCTATTTCAATTCGGAACAAGTGCTGCACCAGATTCAAACATGTGTGATGTGCTTCATTTGGGGCAACAGGAAACCTTGTACTTCCACACAGGTTATGTATTAGACCATATCACAAGGAGGTCTAGGAATACCTTGCTTTTAAAGATACTACCATGCAGCCCAGTTAGCTAATTTAACCAAATAATATACCAGCCACCTTTGTGAGCAGATATAGATGCCTACAATTTTGCCCCTTTATCTATCCATAACCTTTTATGGCTTCTCCCTCAAGATAGGAAGAATATATCGAAGCCAGTCACGCAACACTCACTATGACTTTGGGACAGTCAGAAATATTCTGGCAGATTTCTATTCCCTCACCTTCTGCTTCTATCAACCATCGATAATCCCTCTTTCACCCCTAGCTTTGATTCCCCCAGAACCTTTCGCCTTTGGATTGCCTCAAATGTGACCCATTTCCATACTCTATTGACCCACAGCGGCTTTAAACCCTTTGCAGACCTAAAATCCTCACAGCATCTCCCACAATCTGAACTGTTCAGGTATCTACAAATTGAACACTAAATCCTCTCTACAGTACATTTTGTCAGTAGACTTCTGACTTTAATGCCATTTGAATCAAAATGTAAAAACGACCCTCACTCTGTGGGCTTGATCTCCCTTCTTTAGAATCTTCTAACCACCAAAGAACACCTTGTCCATTAAGTTATGTCTGTAGATGGGAACAGAATCTGCAACAACCCCTGGATCAATCTCATTGGGACCAAATATGGGCAACCATGAAATCATGTTCCAGAAATGCAGCGGCAGTGGAAACTAATTTCATAGTACTGCTTAGATGGTACCTAGTTCCCAGTAGATTGGCACATACCTCTGCCAATTCCTTTGCATACTGTTTCCATGGCTGCCCTAAAAATGGAACTGTCCGATAGCCCAAAGCTTTTGACAGCAAGTGCACCAAATTATTTGCGCTCTTTTCCATCCAAACCCCATCCTGGACCCACCTGAGGCCCTTCTGAATTGCAAACCCAGGGGACTCTCTAAGTCCCAATTTCTTCTCATGACCCACATCCTCACGGCCACTAAGCAAGTCCTAGCAAAAGCTTGGTTGTCACCACTTATTCCTATTTCGTAGGTTAAGACTAGAGTACACTGGATATTGATCAATGACCGATGGCCAGATTGCAGAATACAATGCCTAAATTCTGGTGAGTCTTTGACCCTTAGATCACAACATTTCTCCCAAGAGACCTTGACTGCAGACTATTAGAATTATATAAATACATCTTGTACTGCTACCAATTGACAACCTGTGGACAACCTGTTGACCCCCCCAGTCGACTCTTCCCTGAACCCCAAATCCCCCACCCCCATACCTATCTGAGCCTTACCTCTCTTCTGTTTCCCTCTCTCTTTTGTCCCTTCTGTTCCTTCTATACGCTCAAGCTATATCCTTTTTTTTAATTTTATCTCCTAAACTAGAAACATTACAGGCATTTAAGTTATATAAGGTTTAGATGCACAGCAGTGTTAATTTTGGCAGCAAATTTCGATTTAGTTTTAGTCTTAGGACTAAAATGGCATTTTAGTTTTAGTCCCATTTTAGTCTTCTGCAATTGTTTTAGTTTCAGTCGTATTTAGTCGACTAAATTTCCAGTACATTTTAGTCAACTAAAATGTCCTATGTTTTAGTTGACTAAAATCTCCAGTATATTTTAGTCGACTAAAACTTATTTTAGTCATCTAAAATCTAATGGGTGTAATTCAATTGTAATGCATTAGTTAACAATTCTCTACACTTTGCAAACTCATTATATACTGCTGGGGTGAAATGTTATTTATTATTACATTGAGGTCTGAACATGCACTACAGACCAGTGTTAATTCTGAAGTTAAATTTCAATTTAGTTTTAGTGTTATGCCGCGTACACATGAGCGGAATGTCCGACAGAAAAAGTCAGACGGAAGATTTTCGTCGTATAGTCCGATCGTGTGTGTGCCTCATCGGACTTTATTTTTCGAAAATTCTGACGGACCTAGAAATGGAACATGTTCTAAATAATTCCGACGAAACCAATTCCTATTGGGAAAACTGCTCGTCTATATGCTGTTCCAACGGACCAAAAACAATGCATGCTCTGAAGCAAGTACGAGACAGAAGCTATTGGCTACTGGCTATTGAACTTCCGTTTTCTAGTCCCATCGTACGTGTTTTACGTCACCTCGTTCTGGACGGTCGGACTTTGGTGTGACCGTGTATAGGCAAGACCGCTTGAGTGAAATTGAGTTTATTCCGACGGCAAAACCGGTCGTGTGCACGGGGCATAAGTCTTTTGACTAGAATGGCATTTTAGTTTTAGTCCTATTTTAGTCATTTCAGTTGTTTTAGTTTTAGTCATATTTTAGTAGACTAAAATAATATTTGACTAAAATGTTTTAGTCGTTTTAGTCGAAATTAACACTGATGCACAGAGCCATTTTCTTTCCTACAACCATCCATCAATACAGTCAGTATTTCATACTGCTTTTTTTCTCTACCATTACTCTGTAAATTTTTTGAAAACTCAATCAAAACTTTTGAACAAAAATAATCTAAGGAGCCAAACAGTAAACTGCTGGCCCAACAGTGGCTGAATCCAAGCAGTTGTAGCCTCTCTTTGGGTATTCAGACAGCTGCTGGCGCTGCTGTCAGAGCAGAATAGCCTGCACTGTAGATTCGTCCATTCGAGCTGTAGAGCTTAGATGGAGGAACCTGTTAGATTATTTTCATTCAGTTTGTAGTTTTATGCTAGCTTAAGAGGGCAAGGCAACTGATTTGCATTAATGCCCCCTCCCTCACCCTCTTCCCCAGGAGCATATACTCACATTTCCTTTTCTTGCCATCACTCCATACAGCTGCTACCAGCTAACAGCATTATGCCGCTTACACACGATCGGTTTAGCCGCCCGAATAAATTCCGAAGGCTTCTCCGACGCAACTCCGACGGAATTCCATTCAAGCGGTCTTGCCTACACATGGTCAAACAAAAGTCCGACCGTCCAGAACGCGGTGACGTACAGCACGTACGATGGGACTAGAAAAAGGAAGTGCAGTAGCCAGTAGCCAATACCTTCCGTCTTGTACTTGCTTCAGAGCATGCGTCATTTTTGGTCTGTCGGAACAGCATACAGACGAGCGGTTTTCCCGATAGGAATTGGTTCCGCTAGAAATATTTAGAAAATGTTCTATTTCTAGGTCCGTCAGAATTTTCGAAAAGAAAAGTCCGATGAGGCATACACATGATCCGAATAGACGATGAAAAGCTTCCGTCGGACTTTTTCTGTCGGACATTCCGCTCGTGTGTACGCGGATTTACTGGGAAACTGGGAATGGAGGAGCATGTGACTCATCATTCTTCCTCTCATTTGGCAACACTTTGTTATTGGCTCAGCACTGTAACATGGGGTTGGTAAGACAGTTCTCAGCCCTGGAGCTTACACAGCGCTTCTTCCCTTGGTCCCAATGGCTCAATGGAGTGGGAGGAGAAGGTAAGTATGTGCTGCTGGGGCAAGGAACATTCATTTAAACTGGTTGCGCACCAGTGCACAAAGCAATAATCCCCCCTCCACCAAATGATTTGGACCAGTGAACAAAGCAAGGTCCATAAAGACATGGATGAGCGAGTTTGGGGTGGAGGAATTTGACTGGCCTGCACAGAGTCCTGACCTCAACCAGATAGAACACCTTTGGGATGAATTAGAGTGGAGACTGTGAGCCAGGCCTTCTCGTTCAACATCAGTGCCTGACCTCACAAATGTGCTTCTGGAAGAATGGTCAAACATTCCCATAGACACCCTCCTAAACCTTGTGGACAGCCTTCCCAGAAGAGTTGCAGCTGCAAAGGGTGGGCCAACTCAATATTAAACCCTACAGACTAAGACTGGGATGTCATTAAAGTTCATGTGTGTGTAAAGGCAGGTGTCCCAATACTTTTGACAATATAGTGTATGTTATTACATGCTTAAAGCCCAGAATAGGCAACTAAAAAAATATCCCTTGCAGTGGAGCTGTGTCCACACTGCAAGTGTTATTTGCTCATTTAGGTCTTGGGGAACACCACCTGCTGCTAGATTGGTCCCCGCAGTGTCTTCTGCCCCCCTGATCCAGTAGTCCAGGATCTTGACATCATCAAGACCAATACAGGGACCAATGCTCAGGTTCGTGTGAGATTTATTTTAAAGAATACCCAAACACAATCTTTTTTATTGTTTCGGATAGTGGAAAATGGTTAAAATCCAGTGTTTTACTGTTTGTGTTCCACTGGGGAGATTTCTCCTCATGTCTTGTCTTGAAGTCATAATAAGAATTAAGAGGAAATCTCTCCAAAGTAAAGGGCAATCTTTTCTTAGACAGCTGTCAATGGAATAGATGTTTCCCCTTTATCCTTGTTCCAGTCACAACTGTAAATTTTGGCTTTCTTATCGCTTTCTGTCTCAGTGACAATGGTCACCAGGAGTAATAGGGAGGGCCGAGCCCCAGTAGGGATCCAGACAAGCAAAAAAAAAAACTGCCTGAGGCTGGCCATACACTATACAGTTCTTTTAAAAATTCCTTTAGATTTACCTTCAGCCCCAGTTCACACAGGGGCGGCACGACTTGCAAAACGACTTCTGTATAGAAGTCTGTGCAAGTCGCCTCAAGTCGCCCCCAAAGTAGTACAGGAATCTTTTTCTAAGTCGGAGCGACTTGCGTCGCTCCTATTAGAACGGTTCCATTGTACAGAATGGGAGGCGACTTGTCAGGCGGCTAGGTCGCCTGACAAGTCGCCCCTGTGTGAACCGGCACTCAATGTATTGCAAGGGCCTGCCTGATTGCATACACATTTAAAGTGTTTAGGTTTGACCTCATATTATATGGTTTTGGTAAATCTTAAGAAAAATTGTACAAGAAAATTGTATAATTTATGGCCAGCCTAAGGCTCGTACACACGTTTCGATTGTTGGACGACCGAGCGTCTGATTTTCGCCAAAATCGCGTGTTCCGGATTTTGTCTAGCATACTAACTATACGCAAATTGTCGTTTGACAAACCACAAACGTAGTGACGTACTATGAGAGTATAGAGAGAAGTTCATTTCTCAAGCTCCACCTTTTGGGCCCCTTCTGCTAATTTTGTGTTAGTAGAAGTTAGTAGAATTTTGGTGAGCGCTGATTTGCGAATTTCAGATCGTACAAAACAAATGCCTTTTAAAATATGTTTGGAATAACTACATCAGTATCGCCAGCAAAGCAGCTTCATTATTATCCCATTAAAGAAGATAAGAATGTGCGCTGCATTTCGACATTTCATCAATTGCTGCGTCACGAATGTTAATTCTAGATTACGAACGTTAGTTTACAAGATCGAACTGTTCCCAGTCGTTCCTTGATTCCGAGCATGCGTGGTTGTACTTTCGACTTTTGTGTGACGGATTTCTGTACCGACCATCCGAAAATCAGAGGTTGAGTTCACATCCAACAAAAATTTTATAGCCTGCACATCCAGCTTTTGTCTGATGTAACAGTCAAATCGTCTGTCAAATGCACCGTACTAATGATCCGAAAATCCGCAGACAATTAGTGCCGGTTTACACTACAACGACTTGGGATCCGACTTGTCAGACCTCAAGTTGCCCCAAGTCGCTGGACCTAAGAAATTCCATTGAAGTGAATGAGAGCTGTCTTAATGTACACTATTGAAGTTGCTCCGACTTCAGAAAGGGTTCCTGTACTACTTCAAGGCAACTTCTAGGCAACTTGTACCCATAGTGCCGATTCACACAGGGGCAACACGGCTTCAGCACGACTTTGCAAGGTGACTTCAATGCAACTTCAATGCTACTTGAAGCAACTTACAACACGACTTCAAGTCGCCTCCAGGACAGACGACTTTGGCTGTGGCCAATCACAGAATAATCAGCTCTCAGGGGTTTTCCTGGGTAAACTCATTTCTTTTCCTGTAAAGTCGCTTCAATATAGATGGAGATCCGACTTGGAGGCGACTTCCATTGAATTCTATGGGTACAGGTCGCCTAGAAGTCGCCTTGAAGTAGTACAGGAACCTTTTCTGAAGTCGGAGCGACTTCAGTAGTGTACATTAAGACGGCTCTCATTGACTATAATGCAATTCCCAATGTCAAGTGACTTGGGGCGACTTGAGGGCTGACAAGTTGGATCCCAAGTGGTTGTAGTGTGAACCGACCCATAGAGTTCAATGGAAGTTGCCTCCAAGTCGGATCTCCATCTATATTGAAGCAACTTTACAGGAAAAAGAAAATAATTTACACAGCTACTTCCCACTTTTACCCAGGCAACCCCCTCCCTCCCACAGAGCTGATTATTCTGTGATTGGCCACAGCCAAAGTCACCTATCCTGGAGGCAACTTTAAGTCGCGTTGTAAGTTGCGCAAAGTGGCGCTGAAGTCGCCTCCAAATCGCCTTGCAAAGTCGTGCTGTAAGTCGGGTTGCCCCTGTGTGAACCGAGCCTAAGTCTTCAGACTTTTCCCTTCTGATTTTCATACCATGTGTACGAGGCCTAATGCCCCGTACACACGATCTGATTTTACGACAACAAATGTTGGATGTGAGCTTGTTGGCAGAAAGTCCGACCGTGTGTATGCTCCATCGAACACTTGTTGTTGGACTTTCCGCCAACAAATGTTGGCTAGCAGGTTCCTAAATTTTCCGCCAACAAATTTTTGTTGTCGGACTGTCCGATCGTGTGTACACAAGTCCGTCGCACAAAAGTCCACGCATGCATGGAATCAAGTAGGAGCTGGACACGCTCGGTCTTGTAAAACTAGCGTTCGTAATGGAGATATCATGTACGTCTTGTACGTCACAACGTTCGTAATTGTTGGCCAACATTTGTGTGACTGTGTGTACGCAAGACAGGCTGGAGCCAACATCCTTCGAACAAAAATCCACGGTTTTGTTGTCGGAAAGTCCAATCGTGTGTACGGGGCATTAGTCTTTCACACTTTACCCAAAACGAAAAAAATAAGGCTTTGGATTCCCTTTGCAATAAATGGGAAACGAGCGGGATTCATAAAAGTGATAACAACAACATGCTAGAAAAAACTATTATAGGATAGTCTCTTTATCATAGGTGAGGTAGTGATCCTTTATATGCAAGCTTTTAGTTGTTAGCACATTTATCTCTGCGATCATGGACAAAGCTTTCATCACTCCTTGCTATTAATGATATGTTCTACAGCTTATGTGACCTATAATCCTTATGCAAGCAGACACAATCACTGTGAGTACATAGCACAAATATCCAGAAGCTGTAAATATTCTTTCATGCAGAACAGCATCATTAAACATTGTTAAGACCATAATCTGATTTTAAACCTGTTTAAACCTCTCATTCATGTGTAGGCAGCAGTGTTTACCAAGAACCAAAGTTTGCTTGCGCAACCCGGTAATGACAATTACACATGTGATAAGTATAATGTATGCTACAATGGTGTTATTTAGAGATCAGAAATAGCGTGAAAATAAAAGAACAGGAAAGATCTGATTATAGCGTGAACCGATGTAGCAATAGCTGTAATCCTAAATTAATGTAATATGCAAATATGACTATACATAGTTTTATACAACAAGCTAAAAGAGCGATATTAGACTGCCATACAAGTCCATAAGACCAGCCATAGACATGAAGTGATCTTCCCACAGTCTGAATGAATACAGCAAGATCGAAAACAATCATATAAAACTAGGCATTCCATAGCTGATGAATCCAATGATATTTTACTGCATCCTAAAAAGGATTTGTGGCAGACATATAGCTAGGTGTCTGGGAGAGACCTCAATATGTAGTAACACTGTAAAGCCCCATACACACGGTCTGATTTTCCGACAGAAAATGTTCGGTGGGAGTTTGTTGTGGGAAATTCCGACCGTGTGTAGGCTCCATCGGACATTTTCCATCTGAATTTCCGTCACACAAAATTTGAGATCTGGATCTCAAATTTTTCGACAACAAAATCTGTTGTCGGAAATTCCGATCGTGTGTACACAATTCCGATGCTCAAAATTCCACGCATGCTCGGAATCAAGCAGAAGAGCCGCACTGGCTATTGAACTTCATTTTTCTCGGCTCGTCATATGTGTTGTACATCACCGCGTTCTTGGCGATCTGAATTTCCGACAAGATTTGTGTGACCGTGTGTATGTAAGACAAGTTTGAGCCAACATCCGTCGGAAAAAAATCCATGGATTTTGTTGTCGGAATGTCCAATCGTGTGTACGTGGCATTAGGGTGTCCCACATTCTGCCATAGCCTTATATTGGGCCCTTTTACCTGTTGTTTACAGTAATTGAAAAGGTAAGTCCCTACTACTAAAACAGGATCTCATAGAGGTCCATTGTATGTCATGGATGTGCAGTGATATCGTATCTGCCAGTAGGTGCAACTGCACATGTAATCGTCAGTTATAGCTCCCATCTCTGTAAAGCTCACCACACATCTTATGATCTGATTGTACAAACTCCTTTAGATATATTAACCCGTGGCGGCCGGTGCTCCAGTCAGGGGAAGGGACCGCATGAGTACTACTCGACCCCCTGCCCCCCCGCGGGTGGTACTTACGTGGTCGGGCTTTCAATCAGCGCCAATGCAGTGCACTAAGAGATCGCTCTGGGCGGCCATCTCCCGAGTCCCGGATCTTCCTCTACATCCTCCCCCCTGCCAGGCCAATACGATCGCTTCTCCTCTCGGCCAATCGCACTCCTCCCGCTTCCTGATTGGCCGGAAGGAGAAGCAGGAAGACAATAGAGAATAATAATTTGCTATTGTCACACAACTGGGTGGGCCACCTACCCTTTTTTGAAACCAATTAAAGCCTCAGGCTCTAATCATGTGCTTAAAAAAAAACCAAAAAAACATTGGAATCCATGCATCCGGTGCCCTGCATGTAGATTAGGGGGTCGGGCACATGGATAGGGGTGGGGGGTGGCGCCCCTGCCCATTGCTACTAACAACTATGTCGTGCAAGGACATGCCGGATTGGATGCAAATTGATTGAATAGATTAGGCAGGGCCTCATATTATTTAGTTTTGGCAAATCTAAAGTTGATTGTACTAAGATTGTATAGTCAGGTTGTATTGTACACGGTGACCTTAACTCCCCTTTAGGTAGACTCTTTATAATGTGCTTGTGTAACATATGAGAATGTATCATAGTCAATATTATACAAATAGGGGATGTGAAGAATAATTTATGTGTTACCTAGGACAAACGACACTGGAATCAGCTCTGCATAGTTGTTACAGTAAAGTGCCAACTGCTCAAAGTAAATCCTCTGTTGCGCATTGAGAAGAAGCCTGCAAAACAAATGAAAGAGGTCTTTGCCATGCCTTGGTGACCAGTGGAGGTGACTCATTAATAACAGCAGTTACTTAAATTGCAGTAGCAACTGGTTCTTGCAAAATATTTTTTATTACTCATCCCCATTTATAAAACCATTGTATCCTAACAATGTCACAGACTGTAAATGTTTGAAATGTATTTGCTTATTCTATTATTGTTAATAATGAACTAGCAGCTAATTATTATGACTGTATAGAAGAAGGGAGCCTTTGTGTCTTAAAAGTTGGAAAAACCCATTATCCTTAAGCCGGCCATAGATGGTTCGAATTATGTATGGACAGGCTACTGCTGCGTACACACGAGCGGACTTTTCGGCGGACTTTGCCCGGCGGACTGGATTTCGTCGGACAATTCGATCGTGTGTGGGCTCCAGCGGACTTTGTTTGCTCAAAAGTTGGACGGACTTAGATTTGAAACTTGTTTAAAATTTATCCGTTGAAATCGAGTCCGGTCGAAAAGTCCGCCGTCTGTATGCTAGTTCGACGGACAAAAAGCCATGCTAGGGCAGCTATTGGCTACTGGCTATGAACTTCCTTGTTTTAGTCCGGTCGTACGTCATCACGTACGAATTCGACGGCCTTTGGTGGATTGTGTGTAGGCAAGTCCGTTCATTCAGAAAGTCCGTCGTAAAGTACGTTGAAAAATCTGCCGGGCAAAGTCCGCCGTAAAGTCCGCTCGTGTGTACGCGGCATAAGTGTACCCAAGTTGATCAATCAATCAATCAACTTGGGTACAACCAGCTGTTGAATTTTTCATGCGATGGGCACAGTGAGGCTGAATCTTTATGGGCACAGTGAGGCTGAATCTTTATGGGCACAGTGAGGCTGCAATTGATGGGCACAGTTTTATCTAGCAGTAATGATACATACCGGTAATCTGACAAATGGCTATTTACAGTTATGCATTACTAACAGTTTAATTTTTCAGTTTGTTTGCGCCCCCCAAAAAATTCTGAGCACCAGCCGCCACTGCTCTATAGTGTCATCTTATCACTGGTTTATAAACCAGTCTTAGGAGGGACTTGGAGGAGTGGATGAATCATTGGATACATGTTTTTATCTAAAACTATTTTTGATTTCTAACTATTTTTCTAACTATTTTTTAACTATGTTCTGCATCAGTATTAGTTTTAGTTTGAAGAGGATTGACTACAAAATGTCTCTACCCAAAAAGTTAGGTTTGATTGGAAACTATAATGATTTCAGTCAATTTTATTTATTCATAATTTGCTTTATCAATTGATTTAAAATATTTTTTTCCATTGATTAGCACATTAGGCTTCCTGATAAGAAAGCCCAGCAGTGGCTGCTCACTTGCTGATACTCCTTCTATACAGAAAATCTAAAGGAGGCTAGAAATGCGAAGATTGGTGTCTCTTGACTCTTTCAGTTGTGTGTACCATAAAGAGAACTAAACAGCAAGAGGTCAAATTGCACCAGACTAGTGAGGCTACCACAGCATAGCAGGTAAATAACTTAAGGGCCATACAAACGGGCTGAATATCAGGCGGCATCGTCCAGTTCAGTAGAAACCAGCCAACATTAAGGTTAATGTGTATGGCAGCCGGTCCGACAGAGGGGGTATGACTGAAAAAGGTCTGCCGATCGGCATCTGATTAGTGCTTTCAGCCAATGGCTGAGAATGCTTACCAGTGTGTTCTGGCAAGTGGCGCCCCCCTGTCAGAACCCAATAGCTCAGCGGGAGAGATCGCTGTTCTAACATTGGATTGTTAATACAGTGGTTCCTCCTGAGCTCATTCATTTATTCTAGTTCAGCCCGTTGGGTTGAACGCAAAAAAAAATGCTAGTGTGTACCAGGCATTAGGCAGGCCATAGATGATGCGATTTTCTTTCCTGCAACCACAGGTTGCAGGATCGAATTAGGTACAATCAGCCTGACCATGAATGGTTTGAATCTCTTCTGCTAATTTAGACTATCTATGGCCGGCTTTTTTTTTTTATTATTATTATTAAATTTTTATTTTATTGAGATTCAACATAACAATCAAAAAAGACAAAAACATATGTCCATATGTGACATTTGCATAATATCAAAGATTCTATATACACATCTCAAAGTATTCTATTCAAGGGAAGAAAAAACACAAACAGAAAAAATAAATAAACAAAACCCAACAACAACAACAAAAAAAAAAGGAAAAAAACACTTCCCTTCTTAACATACAATATGGTATAAAAGGTTGAATTCACTCCGACACATCCCTGATTAAGGAACCCAACCTCCTTGACTTGTTCTTAGTATCCTTCAATTCAACTATCGGTCATTACACCCCTATTTCAGTGGAGAAGGTGAGATTTTTATCATATTAAGTAACCATCTATGGCCGACTTTAGCAGAAATGAACTGCCTCACGTTCACCACCTGCTACCAAAATATGGCAAATATGACATATTCATTATTAAAATTTCACCATTTCCTCAAAAAAAAAAATGACAATTTAAATTTTTAGCTGTGAACATAATAACAAAATACAGAAATACATTCTAATGCCCCGTACACACGATCGGATTTTCCGACAACAAATGTTGGATGTGAGCTTGTTGGCGGAAAGTCCGATCGTGTGTATGCTCCATCAAACATTTGTTGTCGGACTTTCCGCCAACAAATGTTGGCTAGCAGGTTCTCAAATTTTCCGCCAACAAATGTTTGTTGTCGGACTTTCCGATCGTGTGTACACAAGTCTGTCGGACAAAAGTCCACGCATGCTCGGAATCAAGTACGAGCCGGAGATATAACTAGCGTTCGTAATGGAGATATCATGTAAGTCTTGTACTTCACTACGATCGTAATTGTTGGCCAACATTTGTGTGACCGTGTATGCAAGACAAGTTGGAGCCAACGTCCTTCAGACAAAAATCCACGGTTTTGTTGTCGGAAAGTCCAATCATGTGTACGGGGCATTCGAAAAAAAATCTATATTAAATCTATATCACAATGCATAATGGGTTAGATACCTGTAGGTGACGCTGATAATGAAGTAGAAGCCGATGAAGATGAAGAACTCTCTGTACAATAATTTGTAGATGCTGCCTCTCCAGCGAAGGAGCAACCGAGAGAAAGTGCCAAGCTTAGCATCTGCCACACGATTGCTGTATGTGACCGTCATGTTTACAGATTATCCTGTTAATTGGGTGGTGTGATTAAGAAAGTATGTAAAACAAAGAACATGAACGTTTTTCTCAATATTTCTACCAAAAAACCTTTCTGAAACAAATCACAAAAGTTACAAAAAGTACTCGCCTACTCCTTGTACGAGGATAAAAGGAGATGTGGGCCTATAGTTACAGTGTTTGTATACTTTGAAGATTAAAGTATATCTAAACCCAAGACCAAAAATGTAATTCATTTCAGGTGACCAGTCCTTAGATGTAGTGGTTGCATTAGGTTTCATTCAGGCTAAGAACATCTACAGCTAGTACAGAAAATACTTGTTGATCTTGCCAGCAGGGCCGGACTGGCCTACCGGCTGCCTGGCTGCCCCTGGGGCCGCTGTGAGGGCAGCGGCGCCTGAAAAATATATGGCTGCGCCGACATGCAATTGCGCAGGTGCCAGCGCTGTTCTGGAGCTAGTCGTGCTCGGGAAAGCCCGTACACTCTCGGAAATTTTCGAAAAAGGTGGGCGCATGCGCAGTGACAGGATGGCGCCATTTTTAAAAGTAAAGCATTACAATGCTCAGTGAGGTCTCGTCTGGTGGCGTGTGCCTCTTCCTACTTCCCCCCCACAGCCTCTGACCTCCTGTCTTCCCCGCAGCCTCTGACCTCCTGTCCCCCACCTGCAGCCTCTGACTTCCTGTCCCCCCCTGCAGCCTCTGACTTCCTGTCCCCCCCTGCAGCCTCTGACCTCCTGTCCGCCCCCCGTAGCCTCTGACCTCCTGTCCCCCCCGGCAGTCTCTGACCTCCTGTCATCCCCTCTGCAGCCTCTGACCTCCTGTCTTCCCCTCCGCAGCCTCTGACCTCCTGTCGTCCCCCCGCAGCCTCTGACCTCCTGTCACCCCCCCCTGCAGCCTCTGACCTCTCCTGTCGTCCCCTCCGCAGCCTCTGACTTCTCATGTCATCCCCTCCACAGCCTCTGACCTCCTGTTGTCCCCCCCACAGCCTCTGACCTCCTGTCATCCCCCCTGCAGCCTCTGAGCTCCTGTCATCCCCTCCGCAGCCTCCGACCTCCTGTCGTTGTCCCACAGACTCTGACCTCCTTTCGTCCCCCCGCAGCCTCTGACCTCCTGTCGTCCCCCCCGCAGCCTCTGACCTCCTGTCAGCCCCTCTGCAGCCTCTGACCTCCTGTCGTCCCCTCCGCAGCCTCTGACCTCCCCTGTTGTCCCCTCCGCAGCCTCTGACCTCCCCTGTCGTCCCCTCCGCAGCTTCTGACCTCCCCTGTCGTCCCCTCCGCAGCCTCTGACCTCCCCTGTCGTCCCCTCCGCAGCCTCTGACCTCCCCTGTTGTTCCCCTCCACAGCCTCTGACCTCCCCTGTCATCCCCTCCCCAGTCTCTGACCTCCCCTGTACCATCTGCAGCCTCTGACCTCCCCTGTACCATCTGCAGCCTCTGACCCCCCCTGTACCATCTGCAGCCTCTGACCTCCCTCCCCTGTACCATCCGCAGCCTCTGACCTCCCCTGTACCAGCCGCAGCCTCTGACCTCTCCTGTACCACCCGCAGCCTCTGACCATCTCTTGTCTTATATCACGTCACCAGTCTGGAGAGGAGTCAAGAGTGGGAGTGCCGCAGGGATGGGGGTCATGGGAGAAGTCAGACATGTATGGACTGTGGAGAGGAAACTATGGGATAAAACCAGAGCCACCAAGCTGGAGCTGACTGACTGAGCCCTGGATGGTGCACCGGAGAGGAGGTCAGTGACAGCGCCGCCAGGTCAGCCTGAGGGGGGGGGGTTAATACAATATTGTAAGGGGCACTGATATAAAGGTTTCCCCCTTATATCAGTAAACCCCTTTACCTTAGTGTTTTCTTTCTGCGGAAGGTGGTCTCTGGTCACCAGAGTCCTCCCCACATTCCCAGAGTTCCCCTTTACATCTTAGTCTGCAGGATTACACCTTACAGTGCAAGGGGGAACTCTGATGTAAAGGGCAATGCTGCAGACCCTGATGTAAGTGAGAACTCTGATGTAAATAGAATGCAGTGGACTCTGATATAAGTGGGGTCTCTGGTCACAGAGTTCCCGCTTAGATCGTGATCTGCAATGTTCCCCTTTATATCAGAGTTCCCTTGCACTCTAAAGGGGAATCCTCCTGATATATGGGGGTACTCTGTGCTGGGTTATATTAATCTGACCTTCATGTAAATGGAGAAATATGTTTTTTGACTTTTGTTTAACTTAAACACATTGCTAATAGTTTTAGCTACATGTTTATAGCTTAAATATTGATATTTTCACTGAAAACTGCCATTTTAGGCACCTTTTTTTTTGCAGTGTCAGTAAAAAATGTGCCAGTAAATGGCACGATTTTTTGCCAGTAAAAAAATGGTGCTGTTGGTAAATTCCATGTCTCTCCTATCTATATATAATAAACTCTTCAAATGTGCTGTAAAATGCATGGTTTTCCCTTTTGTGAACAAGAAAATAATGACGTTATGCGGTTGGGCTGGTATAAAAATGTTATGGGGCTGGTATAAAATTATTTCCAGGGCTGGTTTTTATTCCCAGTCCGGCCCTGCTTGCCAGGTATGCAGCGTCCTTATGACTTACTTTGAAATGAATTGAAATTATAAACAATGTTAACTTCTTTCCAAGCTATCTTTTGTAAACTACCATTGCGCAAGGCCCCCATGTAATGGAAATTAAGAGAGGAGGATGTGTTTGTTGTCCTATTCAGAAATGCAGCATGGCATGACAATTTAGCTCCCTCCATAGATATAGTTGAGTGGGTGAGTGTAGCCACCGTAGGATTGGATGTGTGTTATTGGAGAACATAAAACAAAAAAGGAACACTAATGCAGCCACTACATCACAGGACTTTTAAGCTGCAACTTTTTTTTTTTTTTTTTTGGGTTAGATATGGGCAGATTGTGGCTTGAACCTTTTTTGACAATGATAGAGTATGAGTAGAGTATGATTATGTGTAGGGCAGTGCAATTATGCATGTTCATGTTACTTGTTGTTAAAAAAATACACTACTTGTGAAAATGCTGCACATCAGTGGTAAGGTTGTCCTTAAAGTGGATCTTCAAGGTATCTGAGCCCCATGAACCAAAAACACGATTTAATTAATTTTTAATATTCAAAGCAAACTCCCCCATCAATCCATGTCCCCATGTTTTATTTTGTTGAGAAATCATTTTGAAAAACACCCTCTAGCATTTCTGCCCGTGGCCATCTTGAGTAAGGTCAAATAGTTCATGTAGCATTTGCTTCCTGGAATCCATCTTCCCTTAGGCCCCTTTCACACTGGGGCGGTTTGCAGGCGCTATTGCGCTAAAAATAGCGCCTGCAAACCGACCCAAAACAGCCGCTGCTGTGTCTCCAGTGTGAAAGCCCGAGGGGTAAAACCGTCCCGCTAGCGGCCGAATACGCCGCTAAAACGACAGTAAAGAGCCGCTAATAATAGTGTCGCTTTACCGCCGACGTACCTCCCGCCCCAGTGTGAAAGGGGCCTTAGCTCAAGCATGCATGCAGGGGGGTGTGCTTAGTTGAGAAAACCCCCCCTCCTCTCCTTCCCTCCCCTCCTGAAGATGCCTGGGCTGTATGACATCATTTGCCGAGGCAAGAAACCAGGAAGTAGCCAAAGAAATGTAAAAACAAAAGTTTAAAAATATCTATTTAATAATGCTAACAGCGTGCGGATTAAAAATAACCAATGTTGATTGGGAGATTGATGTTCCAATTTAAAGACTCACCTTTTCCAGAAAATAGTCTATACAGTTTATGGGCCGCTGTAGATATTAAAAATGTGTGCAGCTTTGTAAAATGTTCAAAAATATTATTATATTATTGTGATCCCTATAGGCCATTTGAGTCCACTCAGTAGTCTGGCTTGAAAACTCCCAGTTAGCAACCCACATGTCCTGCCCTGTTGGTAGGATGTGAAAACAGTTGGAGTGGCGGTGCGTCCATAAGGGCGCACAGGCGCCGCCCCCTCTCTCCTGCCACCCTCTATATCACCAATAGATAGATTCATGCATTGCATGAATCTATCTATTGCCGCCGTTGCCACACCCTATTCAGGCTCCCGGCCCCTTTTCGGGCGCCGGAATTACAGCGGTGGGGGATGTTTTTGAAGTACCTGATTAGAGCTATAGGCTCTAATAGGCGTCAAAAAAAGGTGACCTGCAAGCGCCATGCTGTGTTAGAAAAGTGAATGAATATTCGCTTTCCTAACACTAAACCGCCTCTCCGCCAATCAGGTGCTCGGGTCTGTTACCTGTCACCTGATTGGCTGAAACAACAGGCGCTGCTATTAGACGCCCAGCAGGAGAAGAGGACGGGAGATGAGGACGGCAGGAGACGCATGGAGGACCCCGCTCATCGCCGTCACCCGCTGCCCCACCAAGATGGGGGTCACACTGGGGACATTCAAGGGCACACTAGCAGCAGCAGTGGCAGTGTTTGATGAGCACAGTGGCAGCATTTGAAGGCACAGTGGCAGCATTTGAGGGCACAGTGGCAGCGTTTGATGAGCACAGTGGCAGTGTTTGATGAGCACAGTGGCAGTGTTTGATGGCACAGTGGCAGCCTTTGATGGGCACAGTGGCAGCGTTTGATGAGCACAGTGGCATTGTTTGATGGCACAGTGGCAGCCCTTGATGGGCACAGTGGCAGCGTTTGATGAGCACAGTGGCAGTGTTTGATGGCACAGTGGCAGTGTTTGATGGCACAGTGGCAGTGTTTGATGGCACAGTGGCAGCGTTTGATGGGCACAGTGGCAGCGTTTGATGGCACAGTGGCAGCATTTGAGGGCACAGTGACAGGGTTTGATGGCACAGTGGCAGCGTTTGATGGGTACAGTGGCAACGTTTGATGGCACAGTGGCTGTAATTGCTGATTTTTTTTCAAAATTTTTTGCGCCCCCCCATAAATTTTGAGCACCAGCCGCCACTGGTTGGATGTTCATTCCCAGCATTGCAGGAATACCCCATGGTTTTCACGTCCTAGCAACAAGTCAGGACCTAGGGGTTGCTAACTGTGAGTTTTCAGGCCAGGCTTCTGAGGGGACCCTATTGGCCTACAGGTATGACAATAATATTATTGATCATTTTACAAACTGTATAGTTTATTTTTCTTATCTAGTTCCAGATAAGTTAAACTCGGCCTTTAAGAAGGTTATATTCATATCTCGGCTACCTACCCTTCTTACAGTGACAGCAGATTCAACAGGTACATTTGCTGGAATCTAATTAAGGGATGATAGTAAGCCTTTTTACACGCTATGAGTTTTTTTTTCATTCAACCCAACGAGTCAGCCTCGGTCGGAGGTGCTGTACTAACTATGCGAAGTTAGTGCAGCGATCTCCCCCGCCAAGCTGTTGTGTTCTGACAGGGGGACAGCCCCCCCGCCAGAACACTCTGATCAGCACTCTCTGCCATTGGCTGAGAGCGCTGATCAGGAGTCGATTGGCTGCTGGTTTTCCAGCATGCTTGTCTGACCGGATCCACCCAACAGCTGGCTTCTGTTGGACAGACTGATATACACACGGGTCGCATGTCGACCATTTTTTTTTTACCGGCCAATGTCACCTTACATTTGGCCCGTGTGTACCCAGGTTTTAGATGTTTTAACACCTTATTGTGATGTTACCTTCTGGAATTGTACCTGATATGCAAGTGGGACAAAGTCCTTGTGTTGGGGCTATACATGTCATAAGGAAAGGTCATACACTTATTTGAAATAATGTACTCTAACGGTAAGAGATGACGTTCTAAAATTGCCTAACAGACTTCCCAGATCCCGCTCTGAGCCAGGGAGTAAATGCAGAGTTGATGCTGCGCAGAGGAGGGTAGGCGGAGCATTAGGCGGAGCCTACGGCAGTTAACTTACGTGCACCCGGTCTGGCCAGTCATCAGCCGTCTTATGGAGGCTGCAGTCGCCCCCCTGCCCCGGCCAAGTACACTAAAAGACTGCCTATAGCATTAGCAAGGGCTGCGCTACAACAGGCCGGCCGCCAGGGGCTATATTTGTGCGGTAGCCGGCCGGGACTCGGGAGGACAGGTCGAGGAGGGTTTTTTCGTGCAGGGAGGCTTTTTTGCCGCCCCCCGCCCCGCAAAGTGTCGGCCTAGGCCAAGAAACAGCATTGCCTGTAGGTAAAAATCACAAAGTGGGCTTTACTACTGACTTAACAGGGGCACAGGCAGCAATAAAAACCTATCCCTCTCTAGTCTTTTCCCAAAACTAAAAAAAGTTTTGCTTTTAATTATACTTTAAGTGTTTTTTTCCAAGAAGAAGATTTTATACAAAAAATAAGAAAAGTGACATGTACTCTAAGGTTAGCTTATAATGTTTAACCAATAAAAAAACTGGGTAAATTGACTACAAATCAGGATAGCTTCTATTTAATGAAGCAGTGCCAATCACAATATTAATAGAATATATAAAATACAATATATAAGGTCAGTAGGTGCTTATACTACCTTGGTGTTTACACAGTATTATCCCTTTTTAAAAATGTAGACAGAAAATTAAATCACATGTAACTTCAGAATAGTAGGGGGGCTTTTTGTAGGAGAACATTCATCATACTACACATTTTACATTATATTGATCATATCATGTTTTGCATTGCTTATTAGTTATACTATAACATTTTTGAGCTCTCCCACATACTACAAAGTTGCACTATGAATATAGTATACACCGTTTGGAAATAAATGACAATACACTCGCCTGGTGGTCATTTGGGGTACTGTAAGTTAAATTTTAATATAATAGTTTGGAAAATATTAATAAAAATCCTCACATATAGTTTGCCATAACTATATTAAAATTCTATTTTTAATGTAAAATAGAGTCATTTGGTAATGTTTGGGTTAGTGGCTCTTTAAGAGCTGCTGGCCAGGCATAGGTCCCTCTAGTTGTAAATGGGCTGAGCCTAATACCTAATCTTAGGAAGAATGTTGTGTATCCATTTGAAGTATTAGATCGGTCTTGGCATCTAATATTCTATTTAGGATTTTGTAATCAATAACAACAAAGTTCACCAAGACAGTCCAATCATCATAGCGTCTTGCCATTAAAAGGTTACTCACCATTCAGCTCTGAGTTGTTGCACCCCGCTTATTTCTGTCTTCACCCATTGAGATCTACAGCAGAAATGACCAAATCTTTCCTTGTGATCCATTAATCCCCCCCTTACAGTGTGCACTTTGTTGTCCCTGTAACCACCACCCCCACTACCATCCGCACACTGTTGTTGGCTTAGTGTGCGCAGCTCCTGGCACTGCTCTCCCTGCTCAGACATAAACTGTTTGCACTTTACATCTTTTCCTGTTTGGATTTTCTTGGAGATTAATAGGGACAGAATTAACAACTTCTTAATGTGTGGGTTGGGCCCAAACCATCATAATATGATACGAAAGTAACAAGAGTAGAGTAGAAAACAACACTCCCTGGAGGAAGTGTATATGTACAGTGTATCTAAGGGATCCCCATGCATAATTCAAACATCCAAAATATAAAAATGGTACAAATGAGGCCACACTATAGATGTTTGCATGAGTAGATCAACCTGGTATCACATATGGTTTGTTATGACTTTGTTGACTAAAGCATCGTATATCATAAACGTGTTTTAAATTAAATAAAGTTTTCTTCTTTTTTTGCCCCACTTTTATCTAAGTGCTGCTAATCTTCTCTAACATCTTACAGTTATTGCCTGTCTACATGCAATCAATTGTTGCTTTAAAAATATTGCTCTGGAGCAGCTTTCTGAGAGTATGCAAGTGATAATGTGACAATGTAGGAGTACAATTGAAAGACAGCTGTCACCCTCTGACAGGAAATGCCTGAAATGACAGTATTACTAGGAATAATTTAAAGATATGCTGCATATTTTAAAAGATTGAAAATTAATTTTGAAATGAATTTCATGTGGATGTTACTTGACATGTACCACCTACCTAAATATTGTTGGTGACCATGTAGAATTTCCTGATGGCAGTGTCCTCTTTCAGCAGAATAATGCAACATTGCAAAAATGGTTCAGAAATGGTTTAAGGAACGTAACAAGTTCAAGGTGTTGACTTGGCCTCTAAATGTTTCAGATCTCAGTTTAATCAAGCATCTGTGGGATGTGCTGGAAAAACAAGTCTTATCCATTGAAGCCTCACCTCACAACTTGCAGGGCTTTAAGGATCTGCTACTGACGGCTTGGGTCCAGATACCACAGCATACCTTCAAAGGTCTAGTCGCATCTATGCCTTGGTGGCAAGAGGGGTACCTACTCAATATTAGGTGGGTGGTCATAAAGTTATGGCTGATCTGTGTGTGTGTGTATATAATAATGGCAACAGAAACTACCCAAATGACCCTGTTCAACCACTTACGGACCGCCCACCGCAGTTTTACGTCAGCTGTTTGAAGGAGGATATCGTTTTTATGGCAGCAGCTAGCTGCCATAACCCCGGTATGCCCTTCTTCAGCGGGGAGTCCACTACAAGATAAAAGTGGTTTCTGTGGCGGATTTGACGCGAGATCACTTTTATCGGCAGCGGGAGAGGGGTGATTAGAGCCTCTATCTCCACGGACAACTGAGCCCAAGAAAGGGTAACTGAAACCAGGGGCTTATCCTTCTGGATAACTGCGGAAGAAACAACGCCATCTAAGGTCTGTCCATGACAGGACCTCAAGGTTCGGGCGTTCCCTGGATGGGTAGGACAACACTTCAAAAAGTGATCTGCCTGACCACAATGGCCTGCTCATCCAATCTGGAAAAAATATTACTAACAAGTGGATTGGCAGCATCTTCTGAATTCCAGGTCTTCGCCTACTGTCAGAAACCATGAATCAGACCGAGACAGAAGTACAGTTAAATCACACTTGTTTAATAATAACAGTAAATAGAACAAACATAGTCAAAACATAGCCAAAGTTCGGTAACCGGAATGGATAGTCAGACAAGCCAGAAAGTCAGGAAGCCAGGGAACGGCATAGTGGAACAGCAAGCAGGATCTGGAGCCAGAAGGAATGTCATCTAATCAAGTCTTTAAGAGGAATGCAGGAGATAGTCTCTGTGATATTGACCAGGGCGAAGGCAGAGATCATCTGGGCTGGACAGCTTAAGTAGGCAGGACTGACGAGCAGGATATCATCAACAGGTGAGTCACTGTGGAGAGATAGGAGCTGGCAATTAGCCGACAGCTGAACATGCAGCTCAGGGAAGGAAGGGCTGAGCTCAGCCCTGACACCAAGATAAACTTATTTGGTTCAGATGGTGTCAAGCGTGTGTAACGGAAACCAGGTGAGGAGTACAAAGACAAGTGTATCTTGCCTACAGTCAAGCATGGTGGTGGGAGTGTCATGGTCCGGAGCTGCATGAGTGCTGCCGGCACAGGGGAGCTTCAGTTCATTGAGTTAACAATGAATGCCAACATGTACTGTGACATACTGAAGCAGAGCATGATCCCCCCTCTTCAGAGACTGGGCCGCAGGGCATTATTTCAACATGATAACAACTTTCTGACACTAGGGCAGGTTCCTCTGACTCGCAACAAAAACCACTAGTGGGAGGCTGTCAGGTACCTCTGACAGGGTAACACCCCCTCAAGTTCGGGCAAAATAATAACATTATTTAACTCAAACACGTGTTTAGGACTGATTTATCTGATTTCTCCCCACAGTTTCAAAAACAGAGCAAAATCATAGCCCAGTATTATATTGTGTTGGAAGTTGTAAACCACACCCATGAGGCGCTTTATAGTTATACTAGGTGTCTTCACTGACAGGACCACAGTAGGTAGTCTTTTGGCATGCCATGTTTATGAAGTACTCCTATTCAGTCTTTGCCAAATTTGGCCGGATCCACAAAACTGGTGGAGACAAATGTGACAAGGCTTCTAGAGCCTAATAATGACTCCACCGGATGTCCTTCTATTGTAATGGGACATATCTGTCTTCCAGTCTCACTTCCTCTACGTGCTGCAAGAACAGGCTTGGCAATTATTCACATAGGCCCCAGATCACATTTTATAGGCTTATATAATATAGGTCATCTGGCAGCCACAAGTCCTAGTCCTTGGTACTGCCAGCACCTGACCTAATATGTCATCTTTCTCTCAAGGAAAAGACTCCTTTTGGGCTAGAAGGTTGCTCATATTTGGGACCTATGGGCAGGTCTGCTGATAAGGCAGTACAACTGGCCCTGTTGTACTGGGCCCAGGCCATATAAGCTAAACAGGGGGGCCAAGGGCAGTCTTAGGCCTATTGTAATGTGTCTATGCACACAGGCGTGTAAACAAGTGGTGTGTATTCTTCAGTAAAAAAAATATATATATAAAAATATGCATTTTTGGTCAGTTATTTACGCCTCATGCGCGCAAATGCATTGTCCATTAACATAATATTGTGACCGTGAGAATATGTTTGCACGCAAAAATGTGCGAAATTGCACGAATGCTTATGCGCGCAAATGCATAAAAAAAAAAAAAAACGCCTGAAAAAATAGATGCTGAAACAGGAATATCGTGTGCAAGAGGCCTTATTGTTATTATTTCTGCCTAAATTAATAAATGTATTTTACTAGACCACACCCTCACTCCTACTTGCTTACCAGGGCTTAAATTACATTTCCCTGGGCCCCATCAGAGGAGCCCAGTAGGTGAAGCAGAGGAGGGACTTTTTTTTATTTTCGGGGTGTAGGCAGATAAAGTAGGTGCTGCTTTTCCGCTGCACCAAGGTGGGATAGGGTGTAGGTGTGGTTGGGGGGGCCCAACAGGTGGGCTGTATGAGCCACCATGATTTCTAACAGCCCTGCCTATGGGTTTCTCACCCACCTCCTTAAGAGCCTGCATACCCCTTGAATAGAAAAGAATAGTCTTACCCAGTGGCGGCCCATGAATTGTGGGCGCACGGGCGCCGCCCCCTCCTCCATGCGCCTGGCCCTTTTCAGGACGCAGGACGCATGGATTCCTATGGTGGGGGTGGGAGGGGGTGGTACTTTTTGAAGCACCTGATTAGAGCCAGATCCTCTAATAGGCTTCAAAATAGGGTGGGCTAGGGGAGCAGAGAATGCGCCCTGATCCCACCCAATTGTGTGAGGATGGCGAATTCATTTTCACTATTTTTACACTAACCTTCCTCTCCGCCAATCAGTAGGCAGGGCATCAGACCTGTTTCCTGATTGGCCAAAGTGCCAGGCCACCCTATTGGATGACTGGAGCTTAGGAAGAGAAGCGGAGGAGACGCGCGCTGGAGCGGAGGTCGCCGCCGCTCTGGTGCACTTGAAGGAGCTGCTGCCTGGCGGTAAGTGCCAGCCAGGGGGTCTGTCAGAGCCACGTGTGGGGGGGGTGCTGCCAGAGCCGCGAGCCCCACAAGTGGGGGGGTCAGTGGGCACAAGTGGCTGCATATACTGGGCACAAGTGGCTGCATATACTGGGCACAAGTGGCTGCATATGATGGGTACAAGTGGCTGCATATGATGGGTACAACTTTCTGCATATGATGGGCACAAGTGGCTGCATTTGATGGGCACAAGTGGCTGCATTTGATGGGCACAAGTGGCTGCATTTGATGGGCACAGTGGCTGTGTTTGATGGGCACAAGTGGCTGCATTTTATTGGCACAAGTGGCTGCATACGATGGGCAAAAGTGGCTGCATTTGATGGGCACAAGTGGCTGCATATGATGGGCACAGTGGCTGTGTTTGATAGGCACAAGCGGCTGCATTTGATGGGCACAAGTGGCTGCATATGATGGGCACAAGTGGCTGCATTTGATGGGCACAAGTGGCTGCATATGATGGGCACAAGTGGCTGCATATGATGGGCACAAGTGGCTGCATTTGATGGGCACGGTGGCTGCGTTTGATGGGCACAATGGCTGTATATGATGGGCACAAATGGCTGAATATGATGGGCACAGTGGCTGCATATGATGAGTACAGTGGCTGCATATGATGGGCACAATGGCTGCAATCAGCTTGAAGGGGGGCTCCAAGAGTTAGTCCTTGGTAGCAATATGTCAGCCACACTTTTGGACTCTGTAGGTTTAATATGCCATTGTATCTGAACAGGCAAAGCTCAGATGTCATGGTCACAGACCACTTGCTCCACAATCTGTGCAGGCTTGGGCACCTCCGCTTGCAACCACTTGTATAAAAGACAGAACAAATTATACATCTAAGACCTTGTGGGCTTATCCCAGGGTCATATTGCAATGTGAACGCACTGTGCTCAGACAGCCATGGTACTCCCAAGCCTAACTAGGATTTTCTTTTGAGTTTAGGATATTCCCTGGCATCTTGAGGTTTTACACCATAGTACAACCTCAAGGGGCTCCCCCATTATAAAAATGCTAGCATATCAGCCCACTGCTTCTCGGGTAGCCTCTCACTTTCAGAATCTCTCTGAAAGATGCAGAAGTAGACCTCAACAACACCATCCTCCAGGGACAATTTCCATAAAGCACTGTACACTAGCTATCAAAGTGTAGATGTTGACCCTGTCCCTCCTCACTGGACCGATTGATAGCAGCAGGAGCCATTGGCTTTGGGGTCCTGTCAATCAAATCCTATGACGAGGGAGTGGGGCTCAGAAGCGAGCCCCCATGTGTGCAACCATCGGAAGCAGCTTCCTATGGTGGCACACGGAGAAGAGGAGATGCAGAGAGCGCTGGTGGCAGACCAAAGAGGAGGATCAATGCTGCTCTGTGCAAAACCATTGCACAGAGCAGGTAAGTATAACATGTTTGCTAATTTATTTTAAAAAAATGGAAGCTTTAATATCACTTTAAGTATGTTTTTTTAACATGCTTTTGTTTAGATATGCCTAAGAACAGATGTTGGTTTAGTCATCGCTTTGACCTTTTGCATTGTTTTTAATTCTAAACTGTTATATTTGAGGATCAGGAGTATCATCTTTGCAATCTTTGTTTGAGTTTATCATTGTGTGTTTTGTTAGTGACCCTGTATACATTTTTGGAGATGCGGGATTATTCAGTAAGGTAAAACGCATGTGTCCTGTAGCAAACACAGTTGCTGACTATTGTAAAGTTAAATCTGGTCCAATACAGAAAAGGTTTCAGAATCAGACTGTAACTCAAGAGTGAGCAATGATAACATATTACTTGAATAATATTTTGTCTGGGTGGAAGTATCAAACTTTGTAAGACAGCTCACATGACTAGACTGTTTATATCCAGGGTTGCACTCTGTTTCAGAGGGACACGATTAAAGTATATCTTAACCCTCACTTTGTAAAACAACCAATACAGTTTAAAATAGATATGAAAGGCAAAACATTTATGTATAAGTGTAAAAAACATTATAAATACTTTTTCTCCCCTTTTTTATTTGTTCTCAGCTGCAAAAACAAGCTGGGGGAGGAGAAACAGCAGCACAATGAACTTTAGTAATGGCTGTGCTTAGCAAAAATCTGATCATTGGAGGTGAGCAAGCTAAGTTCTCAGCACAGCTAGAAAACCGACCTGTGCTTTCATGCTTAGTGTGGTCAGTTTTTAATAGGAAAGCAAAGTTCTCTTAATGCTAAATATAAGATGCTGAAGGATGAGCGTAATCAGGGCAGGTTCTGAAGGAATGTGTTGTCTTTGAATTTTTGTTGTCTAATAAATTTGTTTGTTGTGGATAGTGAATATTGTATTATCAACAGCCTTCGAGAGGCTTATAAACATTATGTTTTAAGTATACATAAATAAAGTGCAGTGCTCAATAGCAAATAAATACATACAATTAAAGTGAAAATGCTGGGCAAATAAAGTGCATAAACCAATACAATCAATAATTATGGTCAAACTGGAATTTATAAATAAAAGTGTTAAGTGCTGTCAAATCAAAGTAATAATGATCAAAAAGTCCATAAATAAAGTCCCATAAGAAAATCCATGAATCTGTGTCTAGGGATATTGGATCCGTGCTGAAGGTATATATTAGAAGACCACCAACGTTACACCAACCACACGATAAACCTAGAGGCTTACTAGAGAGCCAGAAACCACCCTTACTCAGAGGGGTCAGAAAACGTTCAATCGAATCCCAGATCCACTCTATATGGGTCCCGGTGTTCTCTCAGATAACCATGGATGGTGAATGACAGGAGACTCACAAACATGCAAGGAGGTAGCATCAGGAAACCCTCAATGGTGATCAGTGGTTGGAGTATATGCAAAATATAAAACTACATATAGCGCAATACTGTAGATATCTTCACTTTTTTTAAAAGGTAGTGCACTTACATTAAAACATCAGTAATGAGTGTGTACACAAGTCATATCCCATACTGGTCACTTTTCCCACATGTAAAATGGACACACATTGATTGCACATGCACAGTAGCATGTGTACATAGCTCCTTCCAACGCACTTCATCATACGTGACGTCATCAGGGGACCCCCAATAAATCTTAGAAAGGTATCTCCTAGACTGTGTTAGTGGAGGCAATGTAAATGGACTGGTGCTAGTGTTGGTAGGTAGCCTCTGTAAGGGTCAAATAATTCTAGCGGCCCTTGCGGGGGTAGAGCTACTTTGGCAATTCATAAAAAACAGTGACATTATGCCAAACATATTGAAAAATATACTTAAAATCAGTAATAATAACAGTATTACATTTCTTGATTATAAAATGCCATTTTATATAAAATATTTATTTAAAATATTTGTGTCAGTTGGTGATCTATAGCAGTAAACTGACAAAGCCTAAGGAAGAACAAAATACTGTAATATAAAAAAAATGATCACTGCTCCATGAACAGCAGTTGTTTTCAGCATTCATCTGTCAGAACTTGTTAAAAAACTTGCCATTTAATTTATTCTTATGGTTGGTAACCTTTGTTCAGTGAGCACTCATGCATCTATGCATTTTCTGCTTCAGTTGGCCCTATGGGTGTGGTTGGCTTTTACTGACTTTCTTCTGGTCATGTGACTGAAGTAACTAAAGGGTAAGTTGGGGACATAGTATATATCTTCAACATTGCAAGAAAATTACTACAGTAGCATCAAGGTGTAAATGCCCATTGTCCGTTGGTAAAGCTTGGAATGTCAGAGAGGGCTTGAAAGATGGAATAAGTCCCAACTAGATTGCAGGCCAGGCCACACTTTGATTGGCTTCTATGCAGGGATGAAAGAACACATCTCATGACCCCATAGTAAAATCGTGGAGCCCACTGTTCAGTGATATCAGTGGCACCTACAGTGGGGCAAAAAAGTACTTAGGGCTCTTTCACACGTGGCGGATCAGTGATGATCCGCCCCGTGAACACCCGCTTGCTCAGCGAGGATCGCTCCGTGGATCCCCACTGAGCAGGAAAATGACAGGTCCTGTCAGAGCGCCGCTCTCGCCTATGGGGGATCGGATGATGACGGACCATAGAGTCCGTCGTCACCCGATCCAATCCTAAAACGGATGGAAAAGAAGGGTTTTCCTCCGTTACACTTTTCGGCTCGGAGTGGGTCAGATGTCAGCAGACATGTCACCGCTGACATCCGACGCTCCATAGGGATACGTGTATGTCCGTTTTTCATCCGAAAACGGAAGGATGAAAAACGGACGTACGGATCCCCCGTGTAAAAGAGGCCTATGTCAGCCACCAATTGTGCAAGTTCTCCCACCTAAAAAGATGAGAGAGGCCTGTAATTGTCATCATAGGTATACCTCAACCATGAGAGACAAAATGTGGAAACAAATCCAGACAATCACATTGTCTGATTTTTGAAAGAATGTATTTGCAAATTATGGTGGAAAATAAGTATTTGGTCACCTACAAACAAGCAAGATTTCTGGCACAGATCTGTATCTTCTTCTTTAAGAGGCTCCTCTGTCCTCCACTCATTACCTGTATTAATGGCACCTGTTTGAACTTGTTATCAGTATAAAAGACATCTGTCCACAACCTCAAACAGTCACACTCCAAACTCCACTATGGTGAAGACCAAAGAGCTGTCGAAGGACACCAGAAACAAAATTGTAGTCCTGCACCAGGCTAGGAAGACTGAATCTGCAATAGGCAAGCAGCTTGGTGTGAAGAAATCAACTGTGGGAGCAATAATTAGAAAATGGAAGACATACAAGACCACTGATAATCTCCCTCGATCTGGGGCTCCACGTAAGAATACACCCCGAGGGGTCAAAAAGAACGGTGAGCAAAAATCCCAGAACCACACAGGGGGACCTAGTGAATGACCTGCAGAGAGCTGGGACCAACCTAACAAAGGCTACCATCAGTAACACACTACGCCGCCAGGGACTCAGATCCTGCAGTGTCAGACGTGTCCCCCTGCTTAAGCCAGTACATGTCCGGGTCCGTCTGAGGTTTGCTAGAGAGCATTTGGATGATCCAGAAGAGGATTGGGAGAATGTCATATGGTCAGATGAAACCAAAGTAGAACTGTTTGGTAGAAACACAACTCGTCGTGTTTGGAGGAGAGAGAATGCTGAGTTGCAACCAAAAAACACCATGCCTACTGTGAAGCATGGGGGTGGCAACATCATGCTTTGGGACTGTTTCTCTGCAAAGGGAACAGGACGACTGATCCGTGTACATGAAAGAATGAATGGGGCCATGTATCGTGAGATTTTGAGTGCAAACCTCCTCCCATCAGCAAGGGCATTGAAGATGAAACGTGGTTGGGTCTTTCAGCATGACAATGATCCCAAACACACCGCCCAGGCAACGAAGGAGTGGCTTCGTAAGAAGCATTTCAAGGTCCTGGAGTCTCCAGATCTCAACCCCATAGAAAACCTTTGGAGGGAGTTGAAAGTCCGTGTTGCCCAGCAGCAGCCACAAAACATCACTGCTCTAGAGGAGATCTGCATGGAGGAATGGGCCAACATACCAGCAACAGTGTGTGACAACCTTGTGAAGACTTACAGAAAACGTTTGACCTCTGTCATTGCCAACAAAGGATATATAACAAAGTATTGAGATGAACTTTTGATATTGACCAAATACTTATTTTCCACCATAATTTGCAAATAAATTCTTTCAAAAATCAGACAATGTGATTGTCTGGATTTATTTCCACATTTTGTCTCTCATAGTGGAGGCATACCTATGATGACAATTACAGGCCTCTCTCATCTTTTTGGGTGGGAGAACTTGCACAATTGGTGGCTGACTAAATACTTTTTTGCCCCACTGTAGCATTTCTCACCACTAACAAGAAGCTCCTTTACCGTTCGTGGCCTATATTGTAAACGTATGTATACTTCCTACTTGATGCTGCTCTGTGATGGCTTCCCATTCTATTTTTACCATTTCCACATTGATGATCAATGGGCAGCCCACAGACAAAGTCCAATGTACACTGGAGGTCAGTGGAAAGGACAGGACTGACTAATAAATACCTTGATACATTTTTGAATGACCCGAATACATTAGTGGTCAGTGCAGATGTGTCCCCTTTCGTTGGTGGACAGGGAAGCAGTGTCCCATTACACTAGTAGTCAGTGGAGTAGTGTCCTCTTATATTGCAGGTCAGCGCAGCAGAGTCTGCTTACATTCGTGATTATTGGAGAAGTGCCCTATTACACTGGAAGTCAACGGAGTAAGGCCCCCTTACATTGGTGGTCAGTGGGAGGAAGAATGTCCCTTTACAATGGTGGTGAGTGGGTGTAAGAACGCCCAATTACATTTTTGGTCTGTGGGGGAGGCAAAAGCAGTGTTCTTAGTGACTGATCTAAGAGAAGCAACGCTATGCTGGTCCCACCATTTGCCGTGTGTATTAAAAATGTTGATGTCAAAACTATTGGGTTGGAGAGTGGGAGATCAATCCTCCCAGAAACAGCCTGCAGCATGGATGTCACTAGAACCACAGAATAATGTAATTCAGCATCAACTGGGAAGGTAAGGGGAGCCATGCAGGGTATGGCTTAGCACCAAGTGCCTCTAGGCCCAAAAGCAAGGACCTATGGTGATTTTGCACTCAGCACTCTACACACTTTTATTAAATAGATCTTGTGAGAAATTAGTGTCTATTGGCAAATGAAAGAGGTGAGGGTTGGCAACACGGTCAAAACACATGTTTTTGGCACACTTTTGAGGACAGAAACTATTTTTTTTCCCCACATTGTTTTCTTTAAACCTGATATTATAAAGTCTCCCATCTTAGGGTACATCAAATACACAACACTTACCAGCAGTTCCAAATGTTTTTGGCTCACAACTACTTAGTTTTACATGATTCCTTCCTATGCTAGCTTTAGCATCACACACACACTGGGCATGGCTCTTCGAAAATGTCATGTGGCAGATTAAAAAAAGCCTTGCTGTTAGTTTTGGTAGCTCTACCGAACCATGCAACAGATTCAGGTAGTACTTCATAGCAAATTAATCAATCAAATAACCCACGCCCAGGACTCCCATGTGCCAATACATTTTTTTTTTATGTGAAATCTTATAAACCAAGCCATTGCTATCCCCACACAAATAATGTGTAAGTGTTATATTATTATGTATCCCAGTTATAGCTGCACTGGGTGTAACAACTAATTGTATATTCAATACAATCACAAACCATATAATCAATTAACGGAATACAATAATTTAAGCATGAAACTAATCGAATGTCCATTAAAACTGTCCATTCAGTGCTCCGTGATCTTCATTGTAGTATGTAGGCCTTTGGCTTCAATAGTATGGCTGTCGGTTCTGAGTGACGTCATTTCCAGGTTGGACCTGATCGCGGCTGGAAAGAAGATGGATGCTTCGTGGAAGAAGGGACAGCGGTGACATCGCAGGCTCCTGTGTCAGGTAAGTGACACATAATGGCTTACTATGTGATGCATAGTAGCCCATTATGCTTTACCTTTGCCGGGAAACAAAGAGGAAGTAAACCCATCAGAGTTTACTTCCTCCTTAATAAACTTTTGAGTGTGTCTACCTACTACACTATATTTGTTCTCATTTTGGCATATCTGACATGTGGAGAGATGTTCATAGAGGGGCCAACAAGATCCAGTCTGATGCTATCTTTGATGTACAAGGGCGATCCAGAGGAGTGTTGGAGCGTTGCTAGACCACCTATAATTTAGAGGTCCATATCTCAGGGTAAGAGGCTCCCTGGGCTATGTTGTCGGTGGAGGATTACTATTTCGTCTACAATTTATATCGCAATACACTCTGGGTGTCCCCTAGGATTTGCGGACTTTTATATGTATAAGCTTTTAGAAGGTTACATTTGTGTCACATACCCTGGGAGTTTCCTAAGATTTGTGGTCTTTTTATGAATGGACTTTTAGGGCACTGCATTTTATCTACATATGTTTT
The DNA here is from genome assembly GCA_037952925.1 of Lithobates clamitans. Lineage (NCBI taxonomy): Eukaryota > Metazoa > Chordata > Amphibia > Anura > Ranidae > Lithobates > Lithobates clamitans. The sequence goes on from JBBGZY010000159.1 coordinate 5,067,832, forward strand.
AATTGTCACCTACAATTTATGGCAGCTGCAGTCCACAACCCAAGCTCAGTGGAAATTCTTTTGTTTCCTGGGATACATAGTACTTAATAGCACCACTATTACAAAGTGATGGTATGGCTGCACCAAATTCAGAAGGAATTACCTCCAGTTCATAGTTATAAAAAAAATAGAGGTAATAAAGGCCATCACTATGTTGGTGTACAGAGACAGGCAGAGTGCTTGTCTCTGTAGGCTGTATGTTTGCCATCGCTACTTCCTCCTCACCTGTCCCTGGTTGTGAAGGATGATGTAGGCTTCACAGCCAACAGACTCCTAGCAACCAGTGATGCTGACAATGGAGGAGTACTCAATTGGGAAGCTGAGGGATTAGTCTCCACTGGGTCCACACTCTACTTGTCAGTGACAGCATACAGTAGGTGTAGATGGCTGACAGAGCCACCCACTGAGTGAATTTGGGATGGTTTATCAGGAACTGGATGAAATTTGCTCAGTGTATGACCAGGCTAAAGAATACTTGGGCATGAAGATTATGGCAGCAGGGGTGGGGCAAGGAGCTGGAAGATTTTGGTGAAAGGAGGACACACAGCGGCACAAAGCACAAACCTGATTTTGTTTTTTTGTTTTGTTTTAGGTAAACTTAGGCTTTAATTATAAGTGAATCTGAACAAATGGGTTCCTTTTAGTCCCCTTACATGATCCCTAACATACCTGCTGATCCTGCCAATGAAGTCCACCTAATGCAGCTTTTTTTTGATCATGTGGCAATGATGCTGCACTGCTCCTGAATTCAGAGCATAGTTGACACTCCCATGTAGGCTATAGCTGCTTGTACTACTGTGGGATGAGTAAATGTTGCAGGGGGCATGGCTTTCAGCATTGACACTGATTAATAGGACTTTAAATAAATAGAAAACCTGCGCTAAGTGCATAAATAAAGAATAATCAATAATGATGAAAAACGTGATATGGGTCCTGCTGCTGAACACTATAACCCCGATATAAGGCAAAACTAGTTGTAGATAATAATCAGTGCAGCGCTGGACAGAAAAACGAAGTGAATAGCAATAAAGTTAATATTACTGAAAATTGATGACAGCAAATAAAAATGATTATAAACAATCCATATTATGAATAAACCATTAATGTGTAAATATTCATCAGTACATAACCGTGCTCAAAAAATCAATTATAATAATAGCAATTAAATGGTGAAAAAAAAGGGTGAAAAAAAGTCCAAAATAATAATAAATATATAGTGAAAAAAAAGTTCCAAATATGTAATAAGTGCAGAATCAATCCAGCGATGTTAATCGATAGTGACACCCACCACCGGAGAGAAGTAAAGGCTTACCAGAAAGCCTGCGACCGCCCTTACTCAGGGGGTCAAAACAGGCTCAGTAGATCAACGTTGGTATCTTGTTGAAACCGCAACAGAGGTCCTATGGATTACCCTCAATGTTGGCTTCTCATCAACAGAAGGAGATACTCCAGGAAAAGGAAAAGGTTCCAAGAAGGACCAGGTGACCAATATTCAGGCAAGGATGAACCATAAAAAAGAGAGAGGGGACTCCAGTAGTGCAGATAGCCAGGGACGTTTAATAAAAAATTAATAAAAATACATTGCGCCAGATTGTGCATAAAATGCATATAAATGTAAATTGCATATAGGGTGCATATAAATGACAAGTGCACTGCAAGTCATCCAGATATAAATCCACAGGATCAGACGTGTGTGCAAACAAAAGTGCTACTCGGCACCAGCAGTGAGACTATCACGTCCAGCAAGGCGGTCGCAGGCTTTCTGGTAAGCCTTTATTTCTCTCCGGTGGTGGGTGTCACTATCGATTAACTTTGCTGGATTGATTCTGCACTTATTACATATTTGGAACTTTTTTTTCACTATATATTTATTATTATTCTGGACTTTTTTTCACCCTTTTTTTTTACCATTTAATTGCTATTATTATAATTGATTTTTTGAGCACGGTTATGTACTGATGAATATTTACACATTAATGGTTTATTCATAATATGGATTGTTTATAATCATTAATAGGACTTTACCTTGTCAGTCAGCACCTTGCCACACCCAGCTCTGCCTACTGTTACTGGATTGACAGCGCTGCCTCTGTTGCTAAGCTGCAATGTCTGGAAAGGGAAGCGTTTGAGTCACAAGTGGAGGAGGATTTAGTACAGTCAGGGAAGGTAAAATAAGTTTTTTGTTCACTTTATGAAGCTTGTGTATCACAATTAGGGTTGAGCCGAACACCCCCCGGTTCGGTTCGCAGCAGAACATGCAAACAGGCAAAAAATTTGCGTAAATGGGTGGCCCCGCCCCCTCTGATGTCACGGGGAAGCCATTGGGAAGTCCCTGTGCATCAGAGGGCAGCGGGGTCACCCTGGTGGGTAAACAGGTGGCCCGCCCCCCTCTGACACCACGGAGAAGCCATTGGGAAGTCCCCGTGCCTCAGAGTGGGGCGGGGGTCACCCAGGTTCATCACAGTGTGGCCCCGCCCTCAGTTATAAAAGAACTGTCCCCTGAGAGGACGGTCATTACGACGGGTGCCTACTGTGGAGGCGGATCGATGGCGGCGTGCGGGTATTTTTTTTTTGATCCAGCGGAGCGAGAGAAGAAGATGAATAGACTTCGTGGGACATTTTTATTTTTTAATAAAGGACTTGTTTTTTAACACTTTGACACTTTTTTGTGAAATGGTAGGGGTACAATGTACCTGTTACCATTTCAAACAGGGGGGACCGGGATCTGGGGGTCCCCTTGTTAAAGGGGGCTTACAGATTCCAATAAGCCCCCCACCCACAGACCCCCACAACCACTGGGCAAGGGATGTGGGGATGAGGCATGGGGACAAGATGCACCCTCCCATGTTGAGGGCATGTGGCCTGGTACGGTTCAGGGGGGGCTATCTCTCGTCCCCCCCTCTTTTCCTGTGGCCTGCCAGGTTGCATGCTCGGATAAGGGTCTGGTATGGATTTTTGGGGGGACCCCACGCCATTTTTTTTTAAATTTTGGCGCGGGGTCCTCCTTAAAATCCATACCAGACCTGAAGGGTCTGGTATGGATTTTGAGGGGAACCCCTACGCCATTTTTTTAAAAAAAATTGGTGCAGGGTTCCCCTTAATATTCATACCAGACCTGAAGGGCCTGGTATGGAATTTGGGGGGACCCCCATGCAATTTTTTTTTAATTTTTGGTTTGGGGTTCCCCTTAATATTCATTTTAGACCCAAAGGGCCTGGTATGGATTTTTGGGGGGACCCCCATGCTGTTTTTTTCAATGAATTTTATCTGTATTGCCGAGACCCAACAATTCATTATAGCCGCGAGTAGTTTTAAATGACTTTTTTCAAAATGTCATTTTGTGCAGGAACTGTTCTAAACATGGGAAAAATGCGTGATTTTACAGGCATAATATAGACACCCCCCAGGTACGAAATTTAAAGGAATATTTCACTTTTATTGTTTCACTTTAAGCATTATTAAAATCACTGTTCCTGAAAAAACGGTCATTTTTAAAACTTTTTTTTGCATTGATACATGACCCCTGGGGCAGGACCCGGGTCCCCAAACACTTTTTATGACAATACCAAGCATATAAGACTTTAAAATTAGCACTTTTGATTTCTCCCATAGACTTTTAAAGGGTGTTCTGCGGCTTTCGAATTTGCTGCGAACACCACAAATTGTTCGCTATTCGCCTAACAGGCAAACGCCCTATGTTCGACTCAAACATTGGGCTCATCCCTAATCACAACCAGTAACTTGATTTAGTACTTGTTTAGGTGTTATACAAGAGCTTGGGATTACAATGTGAATGAATGAATGAATGAAGGATTTGTAGAGCGCTGCAAATGCGAACTAAATCGCCTCAAGGCGCTAGAATGCGTTCTCTGTTGCCAGCTCTTTAGAAAAGGAAGGTCTTTAGTTTTTTCCTGAAGGCCTGATGGTTTTCTTCCATGCGGATGTGGGTCGGAAGAGCGTTCCATAGTCGAGGTCCTTGGACTGCAAATCTTCGTTCTCCCTTTGCTTTGTAGCGATATTTTGGAATGATGAGGAGGTTTTGGTTAGCTGATCGAAGGCTGCGATTGGGTGTGTAGTGTTTTATTTTCTCCTGCAGATATAGCGGAGCATTTCCTTGTATGCATTTGTGGGTGAGGCAGAGGGTCTTGAATTTGATCCGATTCTTTACGGTTAGCCAGTGTAGGCACTTTAGGGATGGTGAAATGGATTCCCAGGGTTTTTTTCCTGTTAACAGTCTTGCCGCCGTGTTTTGAATGAGTTGTAAGCGCGCAAGCTGATATTGGGGTAGTCCTATGTAGAGCGAATTTGCATAGTCGAGTCGGGAGTTGATGATTGTTCCCACAACTGCCGGTTTGTCTTCTTCTGGGATGAAGGGGATGAGTCTGCGTAGGAGGCGGAGGAGATGGTGGGATCCGCTCACCACTGATCCTATTTGAGCATCCATTGTCATTCCAATGTATATTCTTAGGCTAGAATGTTTAAAAAAAAGGTAGATTGGACCACTGGGTGTTTTTCTGCCACCAATCTTCCATGTTTCTCTTACAGACCTTCATCTTGAAACCCTTACTAACGCTTGTCTGTGCCCATCCTCCCCACTATGTGATCACTGCACAGTTTACATGGTTGCAAGGATTCAAAGTCTGCAATCTTCATTCCTAAAGATCCCTAGCCACCTTAATTCCACCTTAAGGGCTCATTCAGATGGGTGCTGAGACCTGTGCTCCATGCTGAGCTGCATTTTGCTGTGTCTGCATCCACCTTGGAGCTGCATGCAGAAGTGGATGCAAAGGCTGCATGGACTCAGTCACATTTGAAAATATAATATGCAGGCAGGAGCGGGTGCACAGATCTGAATGCAGACACTGTGGGTTAAATAAAAAACAGCCAATGTTAATAACCTTTTGGTTTTGTTGGTTTTGCTCAGGCCAGTTGCAAAATAGACAGTATTTCTTATCAGTGCAATGGTACCAATGCCAGGTTTTTCAAGGTTTATTTTTTATCTCTCTTCTAGGGTTGGGTATAAATGAGTCCAGGGAAATCCATTTTTAAAAGAAGTTAACAATTTTGAATTTACCAAAACTTTGTCCAAATAGCTCAGTAGTTTTGCAATGTCAAGGTATTGGTGCCCTGCAGTTACAAAGATGCTGGCAGAAGGGACCACTGAGTTCTTCTAATGACACATTTTTTTTATATCAATTACAGGGTCAGTTTAATGGGAAACATTTTTTAAATAATAGCAAAACACACCAAAAAAGGACAAAAAAAAAAAATATATACAACGCACAACAAACCCCCTTGGAGCAATTAAAACACATTGCAGCCTTTAAGATTATATTAAGGCATAAAACATAAAAGTGTTACTAAACCGACAACAGTAAAATCAGTCTGTATATGCAGTAACACATGCTTGTTATACTCACTGTGGAACCTAAGGGTTTAATCCTCTGTATTTTGTAAAAAGGCTGTTTGATCTTGTATGCACAGATCCTCCCCTTTTTGCATCACCCCCAAAACATGTCCGGTTAAGACAGTGGAGTCAGTCTGCACTTGCTCAGTTTGGTATGTAGTGCTAAAGGTTTTTTTTTCTTCTTGGGAGAGTGCATGTGATCAGCACAGGGCCAATCAGCACTGTCCAGGTCAAGGGTCCTGCATCCTGATAGGACAGCCAGTGCATTATGAAAACTCCTCCTACAAGCTTTATAAAGGCACTGATAGAAGTCACAAGACTACTACCCTGTTTCCCTGAAAATAAGACCTAGCGTGATTGTCGGTGATGGCTGCAATATAAGCCCTACCCCCCAAATAAGCCCTACCCCGTTTCCCCGAAAATAAGCCCTACCCTGAAAAGAAGACTTACAAGGACTTTAACTAGGGCTTATTTGGGGGGTAGGGCTTATATTGCAGCCATCACTGACAATCACGCTAGGTCTTATTTTCGGGGAAACAGGGTATATACTGCTGATGAGAAAAGGTATTTAGCAGTTTATATTTACTAAAATGATTGCATTTCCATGTTCTTTGTACTGTGGGAGACCAGATATAGTGAATGCAGGGTCCTGGGTTTAGTACCACTTTAAGTCAGCATCTACAAGTTCTGTAGTTGCTAACTTTTAATAAATACAGTACTGTCCTCACCCAGGCTTGCTCTTTGCTGGTCTTCAGGTTTCCAGTATCATCATCATGCTTGTGGGAAGCCGGCTGTGACTTCCTGAAGCTTGAAGCTTCACAGCTGGCTCCCCACTGCACATATGTCAATTGCACAGCGCTTTCTGAATAGACCTGCAACCTTCAGGGACGTCCAATGTGTCCCAGGAGATTGCCAGTGTAGGGACAAACTTGTGTACCTGCCAGAAATAGGTACCCGTTCCCAGAAAAAAAAAAACAGAAAAGTGATGTTGGAAAAAAAACCTTCATGCATGTTTTTTTTTTCATTTTATTTTTATATTTTTGTATTTTTGTTATCTTTTTTTGTCTGAGTATAGATCTCTGTTTGTCCCAAGCCTGTCTGAATCCATTTACTGTTGACTGACTCGCTACCTCTGCTCCTTTTGGTGAAATAATACTTTCTAAGATTAGTTTTGAACTTTCTTCCTGCTAGTTTGAGGTCATGTCTCCGTGTTCTTGACTTTGGCTTCACATTGGCTTCAAATTGAAAAAACTGCCCTCCTGAACCTCTTTCACCCCCTTGATAGATGTAGCACCCTTGTGTTTAGCCAGGGCTGCTCCTAAGTTTACCTGCCAGGCATAGCTGCCTTGACTAATTGTTGAGGATCAATTGATTTCACACTAATGCCCCGTACACACGGTCGGATTTTCCAACGGAAAATGTGTGATAGGACCTTGTGGGAAATTCCGACCGTGTGTAGGCTCCATCACACATTTTCCATCGGATTTTCCGACACACAAAGTTTGAGAGCAGGCTATAAAATTTTCGGACAACAAAATCCGTTGTCGGAATTTCCGATCGTGTGTACACAAATCCGACGCACAAAGTGCCACGCATGCTTAGAATAAATAAAGAGATGAAAGCTATTGGCTACTGCCCCGTTTATAGTCCCGACGTACATGTTTTACGTCACCGCGTTCAGAATGATCGGATTTTCTGACAACTTTGTGTGACCGTGTGTATGTAAGGCAAGTTTGAGCCAACATCCGTCGGAAAAAATGCAAGGTCAGATTATGGGTATATGGGGTATTCCAGCCAATGGGCAGGGGTTTTATTAAATCCCTTGGCCTGCTGGGAGAGCCTATATATTTGGGTGGAGTCAGGTGATCAGTGTTATGTGCCACCTGGATGGCTGTCTGGGTGGACATGTGTTGTATTGCCCAGGCTGCTAAGCCAGAGTTTAGTCCTATTCGGGGAACATCTGGCTGCTAGGCTGTCTGAGGGCCTATCCAGAAGCAAGAGAGCAGCGCAGGGTTGGGATTGCGGCTTGCAATCCAACCAGAAGTGACGTTTTTGCCAGCCGGAGAATCCACCTTATTACCAGGGACCCCAGTGAGTAGCTGAAGCATGTACTGGAGCAGTATTCTCACCAACCAGGGACAGTGAAGAATCAGGAAACTTCAGTGGGTATCAAGACAGGAACCCAGCCAGCGGAGGTGACGATTGCAGAGCAGCCTTGTGTGTCAAGCCAGGACCGAGCAGGCCAGTGGGGTGAAGCTTGATAAGTATCTTGAGTGCCAAGCTAGGGACCCAGCAGAGAGGCGGGGGTGACGCTTGAGGAAGATACTACCGTAAAGATTGGAAGAGCTCAAGGGATTCAGTGCAAACTTGGAAATGTATCGTAACACGGAGTGGTACCGTGGATACACTAAAAATACCTGTGCCGCGTCCTACAATTGTAAATTCAAAAAGCAAGCAGGGGGGACTTTTGGACTTTTTAGGCACGACTAAACAAATATTATATAAAAGATTATTTTATTAGAAAATTACATAACAACAAAAGATGATTAAAAACCACAATACATGTATATATATATATTGAAGGGCGATAGCTATACACCACCATCTAAGTACATATCTCTTCGGACATCTAGATCAACATCTCAGATAGCAATCAGAGAATGGCAAAATAGCAACTCCACAGTCAATTAATTCATGTCATATGGATATTCGATGCTCGACATGTTTCGCGTGTCTTCACGCTTCTTCAGGAGCCAGACAGTGTATATTGTGGCTATCAAGGATATATAACATAACAGATACATAATTAGTGTATCACAATAAGTAAACACAAAGGGTATCTGAAATAACACCGCAATTTTTAGTTTCAGAAGAAAGTCATGCTCATTCAGACATTGTAGTGAAGGGTGTGCCACCAGAAGGTGATAAAAGGCTACCATGGGGGCGTGCACAACATAGTCTTAAAAAATAATTAAAGGATATAGTGAAATGTAAAAACTTCATAAAATGTGTTTTCATTCTATACATTCTCAGATCCCAAATAACCCAAGACAGAGGGGGAGAAAAAGAAAGGGGAAAAGAGAGACAGGAAAACAGGAGGAGAAAGAAGGAGAAAAAGGAAAGGAAAAAGGAGAGAGGGGTGAAGAAATAAAGGGGGGGGGGAACGGGGGCACAGGAAGGGAAGAATGGAAAAAAAAAAGGGGGGGGGAGAGGAAAGGAGGGGGAAAGGTTGGATACAGAGAAGAAAAGAAAAGAAGGAAAAGGGGAAGAATGAGAAAGTGGGGGACAAGGGAATGTTGTATACATAGAAAGTACTCACATATTAGGCGTATTTAAAAAACATAAAAAGGTCGCCCACAAGTCAGAGAACACCGGAAAAACCGGCAGTATGGTGTAACCATGCACGTCAGGATGAATATAAGAGGGTAAAGTCTCCTATACAGGCCTAATCCTATAAAGAGAAAAAGCGACTAACTTAAAAAATGGTAAATAGATAGTAATATTTTATATATATAAGGAGTGCACAACACTCACCAGTGTTGGTTTTAAAGAGGTTTAAAGTAACCACTCAGTTTTCTGAGTGTATGGTCTCCCCAGGAAGCTCAAATGTTCATATATGGCATAGACACCAACAGGCTTAGTATCTCAATATTAGGTGGATATAACATTCACCTGGAATATAGGAAAAAACGAAGAAAGGGTCAGCTATGAATCAGCTAGACCCAACATAGATCCATGTGCTGGTAGCAATTGTTTGGTGTCTAGCGCCTGAATGACCATATAAATACCTGAGTTTGATAGGAATCAGTGCTTCCGACGTCTGCTGGTTCTCTGACCTTGGGGCGAGATGCACACCATATCAGGACAGCATCCTATTTGTGTGCACGTCCCTTCCGTAGTCAACCAATCGGCTACGTCGATGTGATCACCTTCTGGTGGCGCACCCTTCACTACAATGTCTGAATGAGCATGACTTTCTTCTGAAACTAAAAATTGCGGTGTTGTTTCAGATACCGTTTGTGTTTACTTATTGTGATATACTAATTATGTATCTGTTATGCTATATATCTTTGATAGCCACAATATACACTGTCTGGCTCCTGAAGAAGCGTGAAGACACGCGAAACATGTCGAGCATCGAATATCCATATGACATGAATTAATTGACTGTGGAGTTGCTATTTTGCCATTTTCTCGGACTGATTGCTACCTGAGATGTTGATCTAGATGTCCGAAGAGATATGTACTTAGATGGTGGTGTATAGCTATCGCCCTTCAATATATATATATACATGTATTGTGGTTTTTAATCATCTTTTGTTGTTATGTAATTTTCTAATAAAATAATCTTTTATATAATATTTGTTTAGTCGTGCCTAAAAAGTCCAAAAGTCCCCCCTGCTTGCTTCAAGGGATTCAGTGGCAGCGAATTATCTAGTCTAGTGAGAGAGACTGGGAGCTTAGTGGGCTGAAGAACTACAAGAAGTGACTGTAGTGGAAGCGAAGGAACTGTTAGACTTTATGTTAGGAACTTTTAAAGACTGTTGCCATAGGAGACAGCATTCCTATACATGCAGATGTGGTGTCTTGCTGGATGCCTTTCCCTGCATGGCTGTCCTGTTGAAGTCTCGGAGTCTGCCAATTAATCGTGCAACTACCTAAGGGTGTCCTGGCCTTAATCCTCTTTCCCAAAGTTCTGTTAAGAGAAATAAAATCTCTTTTGCATTCAAGAAGTGTCTAGCGCCCAATCAATCTACCTTGCATTACACCCACTATGGCATGCAACCCACCATATACAGAAGGATGTCAGCTATCTCTGGCCCTGGAGGTTCTCATAAGACCAAAGGAGGCCTGGGACCTTGCTACATGTATTTAAAGGTTTCAATCATGTCTCCCCCTTTCCCTTATTTCCTCCAGACTGTACATATTTTTTTCAAAAAGTTTTTATTTCGCTTTTCAAACATATAACAGAAGGTATAGAATACAGTGTTGTATACAGATATTTTGATGTATATAGATATTTTGATGTATACAGATAGTTTGAAGTACTTGTACATTCACAGATATGGGATACAGTTCGGTACACGATTATACAGATTGTACAGATCCCAAACCTAGTAATCATAGAGTAATGTGGTGGAAGCCTGGATGGAACCAATTATTACTATTTCTGCAAGTACTAACTTATTTAATATCAATCAAATACCTGTAGGTGTGATAGGAAAGATGTACATATTAAGTACATATTAAGACTGTGACAGACTCACCCGGGATAGAGGCTTTTGGAGGGGACTGAATGTGAGCCTCTTGCCTACAGATTATGGGCCCTGGCATTTGGGGTACCCTTGAGGTGTTGTTACTTTGGCTTCGGGTCCTTGTCCCCCAGGACACACAGACTCTGGGGACCCTGTATTTGCCACAGTAGCAATAGTGCCTGAGTCATACTGTTGGGACTCATACTGTGAGAAGATGCTAATGTCATCAACTCCACTCACCTGTCTGATGTCAGCTATAATGTGTTTAATGTAAATGAGTTTAGTCTGGCTTACCACAGGTTCTAAGGGTATTCAACTCATTGTTGTTTGTTCTAATTAACCCTGTGTTGATGTTTATGGTAATGTGTGTTGAATAGTCAATGAGCTAGGAGACGTAGTCACCTAGTCTGGGTAAATGATTTAGTAAACTAGCTCATGTTAATTAGGTTACAGTTTTATTGTTAGAGGAGGTTCCAACGGCATATAAAGTCTTGTAATTTTAATTCTAAATAAAGTGAGTTCATGTTAGCATCTAAGCAAGTGTCGCCTTGTTTTGTGCTTGGAAGCATTTAGAATATCTGATATCTGTATCCAGACTACAAGGAAGTGGTATACTGACGGAGGTCTCACTAAAGATTTATATAGGTGGGAAGAGTCCCAGAAGGCCTCTGTGAATAAGAATCTGCTATTTTACAAAGCTACATATCTGAACAGGGGGGCGCTTCTTAAATTTGATAAGATCTGGGGGTGGGGGGGTGGGGGGGTAGGGGGGGTGGATGGCCTCGCCTTATACTGTAACAGATTAAATGGAATAATTGTTTGAAGTTATCCTTTCTCCCTTACTAGCAGGTGAGATATGAATATCGTTATCTCTGAAGGAGCGGATACGTGGTTCTCCTGTGTTAAAAGTATTGTGGGTTTAATATCTTATATCCTCTTGAAGGAGCGGGTGGAGGGTTTTTTTTTTGTTTTGTTTTTGTTTTCACATGACGCATTATATCTTGGCTAAAGTATGTAAATGTGGGGTTGAGAGGTGGTGTAGGTAGAATTGACAAGCTTCACGGGCAATGTTCATATTGGTGACTTAATGTAATGCACTTTGTTTTCTGTTTTCTTTTCATTCTTTATTTTTAGGATGGCTCACTGTAGTGTGGTGAGTGGTCCTTACTGTTTGTTGTATATTATAAGTGTTTTTCTAAAAACAATAAAGATAATTTTTCAAAAAAAAAAAAAAAAATCTATATAGGGGGGAATCAGTACCTCCTTTCTCCTGCTGGTGATCGCTCTAGTGATGCATCCTAGAATTCTATTCACTTTTCCCACTGCCTGGCTACCCTGTTTGCTCATTTTGCAATTATCTGGAATAAGTACTCCCAAAACTTTTTCCTCTGTAGTGCTGACCAACACTGTGCCCCCGATGTTGTACTCTGTCAACTGATTATTTTTCCCTAGGTGCATTTAGTAACATTGAACTTCAGTTTTTTAGTGCGTTTAACAATCTTTCAGTAATGCCAAATCTTGTTCCATATTACACCTCCAAGGATATCGACCCTATTACACACTTTTGTGTCATCAGCAAAAAGACATACTTTGCCCAACAAACCGTCGGTCAGGCATGTACTGGCCATCGGGTCTACCAGTTTCCGGTGGGCCAATGGCTCAGTGGGCTGGTTTCAGTGACAGCGGTTTCAGTGACAGCGGCTCGCACAGCCATAATTTGAGCACTGCCAGGGATCGGCAAGGTGTCTGTACATGGACACTGGTTTCCCTGAGAGGTCCTTGCAGTGTCCGTGGCCGTTTCAAGTGCAGACTGCAGAGTCCTCCCTGAGTCCCCTCCTTCCTCTTCTGCATGACACAGACATATGACGGAGCATGCGTTTGAATTCTTCAGGGACGCTGTAACAGAGTCCCACCTCCTACACCAGCTCCTCCTGTGATAGACGGAACTTCCATCTATCACAGCTGGTGTAGGAAGCGGGACCCTGTTACAGCGCTGCCAATGAGTTCAGACGCAAACTCCGTGACACAGTGGGAGACACCCGCTGTGTGAACCAGGCACTGGTGAGTCTCCATTGGGCACAAACTGAGAGGCTCAGAGTCATCATTGATGGGCACAGACTGAGGGGCTCAGAGTCAATATTGATGGACACAGACTGAGGGGCTCAGAGTCAGCATTGGTAGGCACAGACTGAGGGGCTCAGGATTGATGGGCACAGACTGAGGGGCTAAGAGTCAGAATTGATGGTGGCTCTGAGGAAGAAGGTATCCCTTTGAAACGCATCAACCAGCAGTGGTCCTGATGTCTTCTCCTTTCCCTTCTGGAGACCATCAACATCTCGACCGATTGCCACCATTAGGAGGCTTTCACACGATTTTTCTTCACGTTTGTGAGTATTTTTTAATCTGTTTTTATCAATACATTTATAAAGGATAATACACAAGGCCAGTGCACCCTCTTTTCTTTATTTCTTTTATGACTGCTAGGATACCCTTATCCTGGAGGGCTGCAAGGCCTGAGAAATTATCCCTTGAACACTAGACCATCCGGACATCACACTTATGCACAAGAGTATTAGTTTGTTTTCAGCATTGATGGGCATAGACTGAGGGGCTCCAGATTGATGGGCACAGACTGAGGGGCTCAGAGTCAGCATTGATGGGCACAGGCTGAGGGGCTCAGGTTTGACGGGCACAGACTGAGGGGCTCAGAGTCAGCATTGATGGGTACAGACTGAGGGGTCAGAGTTAGCATTGATGGGCACAGACTGAGGGGCTCGGGATTGATAGGCACAGACTGATGGGCTCAGGATTGATGGGCACAGACTGAGAGGCTCAGAGTCAGCATTGATGGGCACAGACTGAGGGGCTCAGGATTGATGGGCACAGACTGAGGGGCTCAGGATTGATGGGCACAGACTGAGGGGCTCAGAGTCAGCATTAATGGGGACAGGCTGAGGGGCTCAGGATTGATGGGCTTAAACTGAGGGGCTCAGAATCAGCAGTGATGGGAACAGACTGAGGGGGATCAGCATTGATAGGCACAGACTGAGGGGCTCAGGATTGATGGACACAGACTGAGGGGCTGCATTGATGGGTACAGACTGAGGAGCTGCATTGATGGGCACAGAGACTGAGGGGCTCAGCATTGATGGGCACAGACTGAGGAGGTGCATTGATGGGCACAGACTGAGGGGCTCAGCATTGATGGGCACAGAGACTGAGGGGCTCAGCATTGATGGGCACAGACTGAGGGGCTGCATTGATGGGCACAGACTGAAAGTCTGCATTTGATGGGCAGTGAGGCTGCATTGATGGGCACAGTGGGGCTACATTTGATGGGCACAGCGAGGCTGCATTTGATGGGCACAGTGAGGCTGCATTGATGGGCACAGTGAGGCGCTGCAATTGATGGGCACTGATAAATTGCATTTGGTGAGCACTGATAAAGCTGCATTTGGTGGCCACTAATAAGGCTGCATTTGATGGGCACTGGTAGGCTGCAGTTGATGGGCACTGTTGAGGCTGCATTTGATGGGCACAGTGAGACTGCATTTGATGGGCACAGTGAGGCTGCACTGAAGGACACTGATGAGGCTGCATTTTGTGGGCACATATATATATTTTTATATATATATATATATATATGTAGCGCCACCCCCGAAGGAGCCGCTTGGTGAATTTAGATTCTCTAATCTCTGCCTCAACTCCAAGAATGACCTCAGCCCCTCTGACACACCTGGTTAAATAAAATTACTGCAAACACATTTAAGGACATATGCGGTAAATACCGTTATGCTGGCTGTGGATTATCACCAAAAATAGATACACAGCTGGTAGTGATAAACAAGTTGAATATATTAGCACAGTTTAAAGTATATGGAAACTTACAACACTGTTAAACCTTGCTACAAATAACTAATACATTAGAAAAGACAACCTTCAATATTTAGCAACTGCAGGTATAGAAAGGGTAGTAATCTATATGCCCTTAACACAGGTGCTGAGAAGGAGGAGAGAAGACTTGTCACCTTCTCTGCTCCTTCTGGGCCGAAAACACCTTTGAGAGGCAAACACACAACAAAAAGAAAAGGGTTACACAAGTACAGTAAGCACAGTTCTGTAATGTTGCAGGTCCTGAGGTAAACAATACTAGTGTCTTCTGCTAGCAAACGGTGGGGCCCTTGTTTTAAAAGAGTAGGTTTAAACAAGCTTGCATGGAGCAGTAATCCTCTAGAATGTTACATTAGGTAGAGATTTAAAAGGGCAAACTACTAGAGATGGTAGCTCCAAACAGGCATCCCGTGACACTAAAAAGGGAAATTTGTGTCTGCATGCAGTGTCAGTATGGTGTTAGGAAGGATATTGGGTTTGCACCCTCTCACCAATCCTCTGTGCGATGACACAACGATAATCCCAGGTGCTGGTTGAGGCTCCTGATGCTCCTAGCGATGTTGTAAGCTACTGGATCCCCTTCTGAGGGCCGATCGAGATGACTGGTAGCAAAACTCGCAAGGTGAAGAGGCAGCGGCCCACCCGATGCCTGGATGGATATCGTGATCCCTGAAACGACGTGGGTCATCTCCGCTGCTTGGGTCACCGATCAGGGTTCCTGAGCTTAACCACGGTGGAACGTGTGGGTGACACTGATCCAGGCTCCCCTCTATTTTCTTGCAGCGCTCTCCCGGTCGTCTCAGGAAAAACGTGTCTCTCTCTCTCTCTCTCTCTCTCTCTGGTGGAGTTCCACCACACAGTCTGGTCACCTCACCACACTCTCTCTCTCTTGGCAGTCTCTCTATAATAGGTCACACACTCTCTGGTGTCAGTGTTTGTCTCTCTCTCATTTAGCCTGATGCCCGCTCTCCTCAGACAGCTCTCCCTCCTTAATAATAGATCACACACTTTCTGGTATCAGTGTGTGTCTCTCTCTCCCGTCAGCTCCAAAAATCCCTCTCACAATGTTTTTCTCTCACTCTCCTCACATCTCTCCTTTTCCCGGGCTTCAGGATATCCCTCATTCTCTGTTGGGGCAAACAGTCCCTGGTGTCAGCGTGTCTCTCTCCCTACTCTGGCACCTCAGTTCCTTCCCCACACACACTCCTCCTCTGTTGACTGTTAAGTGTCACTGTGTCCCAGCAAAAGACTTTTTGAGCCTTGGTATCTCCCTCTCTTTTAAATGATCTCCTCTCCTCTGTCTCCTGTCAGCCTCTCTCTTTATTTTACCTCAGTACTTCCCTCTCTTCCATCCCCTCAGCACTTCCTGAAACTCCCCTTTTTCCCAGTATGCTCTGTGTCTCTGAGTTTTTCTGGAAGGACCAGTCATCATCTCTCTGTCTCCATCTTGTGGCCAAAAGGAGAAATTGCATTACAACATGCCTGCTACATACTCCCCCCCACCAAAGAACCTTTGGTCCCCAAAGGAAGGACAGTGTCTATCAACATATAATGTCCACAGCCTGTTACATGCTTTAAAATTCAATGGGAGGCAAAAACAGGTTAGTACATGTAAGAAAACAAGCAATTGGTATGCACGTATGATCCTGGCAAGGGAACCTCTCACCATTTGTCATAAGAGGTGAGGTTGTCTTACCCACAAGCCACCGATATTGGGATGGCCCACCTAGATGTGCCAGGGGGTTAGTTGGAGTCGCCCTCCACTAAATCTGTAGTGGGTAGAGTCGACAGACTGTGCGTTCTCTGAGATGTGAGGATCACTTCTTCAGAGCTTTCGCCAAAAGTATCGTATGTCAGCCTTTTTTGGTGGGCAAATTGTTTGTTTTCCTCTCTGCTCTTTGGGCTCAGGCGTTTTGGGTATATTAGCCTCTTCCTCTGATGCTGCAGAAGTTTGAGGAGCTTCTATGTCCTCTACAGTTAGGGAACTCGGAAACTCACCTTGGCTTGCCAAGGGTTATCTATGTGGGATGAACTCCGGAGCCTCAGGCCTGCTGGTTCCCACATCTGCTTCTCTGGGAGAAAGGGGAGTGATAGTCTCTGACAGCGTAGACTGCCACAGTCAGTCCATGCCCATTTCTTCATCCTCACTGTCTTCTGCGTCCATGTTTGGTGGCAAGGATTGGGACCTGGTTACTGGAAGTGATTCCTGAGAGGTGGTTTGGGTAGGCTGTTGATTTGGTTGATAAGGTATAGGAACAGCTTCTGATAAAGGTAGCAGATGATTCCAATGCCAGGTCTTTAGTGGGCCTGTGCTTCCTTCTGGGCAAATTTGGTATACTGGCAATCCTGGCAACTGCTTGCAGATGATGTAAGGCTGTGACTTCCACTGATCAGCCAGTTTGTGCTTCCCAGGAATGCCCAAGTTCCTCAGTAACTGTCACCAGGCTCAGGTGGTGTCAAGCGTGTGTGGCGGCAACCAGGTGAGGAGTACAAAGACAAGTGTGTCTTGCCTACAGTCAAGCATGGTGGTGGGAGTGTCATGGTCTGGGGCTGCATGAGTGCTGCCGTCACTGGGGAGCTACAGTTCATTGAGGGAACGATGAATGCCAACATGTACTGTGACATACTGAAGCAGAGCATGATCCCCTCCCTTCAGAGACTGGGCCACAGGGCAGTATTCCAACATGATAACGACCCCAAACACACCTCCAAGACAACCACTGCCTTGCTAAAGAAGCTGAGGGTAAAGGGGATGGACTGGCCAAGCATGTCTCCAGATCTAAACCCTATTGAGCATCTGTGGGGCATCCTCAAACGGAAGGTGGAGGAGCACAAGGTCTCTAACGTCCACCAGCTTCGTGATGTTGTCATGGAGGAGTGGAAAGGAACTTCAGTGGCAACCTGTGAAGCTCTGGTGAACTCCATGCCCAAGAGGGTTAAGGCAGTGCTGGAAAATAATGGTGACCACACAAAATATTGACACATTGGGTCAGTTTGGACATTTTCACTTAGGGGTGTACTCACTTTTGTTTGGCAGCGGTTTAGACATTAATGGCTGTGTGTTGAGTTATTTTAAGGGAACAGCAAATGTACACTGTTATACAAGCTGTACACTCACTACTTTACATTGTAGCAAAGTGTCATTTCTTTAGTGTTGTCACATGAAAAGATATAATAAAATATTTACAAAAATGTGAGAGGTGTACGCACTTTTGTGAGATACTGTATATATATATATATATATATATATATACCACAAGCAGTCTTTATATAAATGTTATTTTAAACTTATTTGTACTTGTAGAACTAGGCCAGAGAGTAGACAGAACATTTTTTGATGGTTTTAATTTGAAATGTACCTTGGTATCCTTCACTAAGGTCTGTACTTTGGAAATTGTCCGCCACAGCGTTGATCCGCACCTATCCCTGAGCACCGCTGTACTGCCTATAAGAGAAATAAAGTAGAACGGCTAATGGCCAGATGGCCAGTGAAGGGGGGGGGGGCTCGGGTGACCATCAGGGTTGGCCAGCCCTCCGGCTGGCCAGTATGGAAGAGACCTGTCATCCGCACTGCCCATCGGCTCTCTTCATATTGCGTAACACGCCTCAGCCGCTGCTTTGCTGAAAGGCAGCAAAAGGCTGTGTAGCAATGCTGGTTTCTGAAATTCCAGCCAATGAGGCTGTAGCAATGTTCCTGCATGACATTAGCGCTCCCACTTCACGCAGTGATGTGAGAAGGAAGGAGGCGAAAAATACAAAGGAGAATAAGTGAAATAATAAAAGAGGTGAGTGAGGATGGAGTTAGGAGTATATTTTCAGTTAACCACTTGCTTACTGGGCACCTAAACCCCCCTCCTGCCCAGACCAATTTTCAGCTTTTAGCGCTGTCACTCTTTGAATGACAATTGCGCGGTCATACAACACTGTTCCCAAATAAAATTTTTATAATTTTTCTCACACAAATAGAGCTTTCTTGTGGTGGTATTCGATCACCTCTGGGTTTTTTATTTTTTGTTAAAAAAATGAAAAAATACAGAGATAAAAAAAAAAATACAAAACCGTTTTATATTTTGTTAATGTACACTGATGAGGCTGCACTGATGGGCACTAATAGGCTGCTCTTATGGGCACCGATAGGCTGCATTGATGGGCACTGATAATGCGGCACTGATGGGCACTAATAGGCGGCACTGATGAGGTGGCACTGGTGGACACTGATAGGTGGCATTGGTGGGTACTGAGAGGTGGCACTGATGGGTGGCACTGATGGGGGGCACTGAAGGGCATTGATAGGTGGCACTGAACGGCACTAATAGGTGGCACTGATAGCTGGCACTGATGGGTGGCAGTGAGGGGCACTGATCGGCACTGGTAGGTGACACTGATATGCAGCACTGCTAGGTGGCACTGTTGAGGCACTGATTGGCACCACTGGTGGGGATTGATAGGTGGCACTGAATTCTTGGCACTGGTGGGCACTGATTTGTGGCACTGTGGGCACTGGCAGGTGGTACTGGTTGGCACAGATGAGGCGGCCTTGCCTCTTCCTCTTCAGGACCGATGTCCCTTGCACAGAAGCCGGTGATCGGCTTTTTTTTCTCCTCACTCTGTCAGCGTGAGGAGAAAAGAAAAAACGATTACCAATCTTCTGTTTATATCACGTGATCAGCTGTCATTGGCTGACAGCTGATCACGTGGTAAGGGACCGAGATCCACCCATTACTCTGATCTGTGATCACCCGAGTCTCCTGCAGGGGGCGTGCAATGGGGAGGACAGATATATGTTCTGTCCTATGCCCAATACCTTTTATACAACTTTCACATATCATTCTAAAGGCGTCTGTAATGGTGGAATGCATCTTTTTCTCTAAAAAAAAAAAAGCAGTTTATACTTACAGTGAAATGTTTTTACTTATGGTTTTTTTTTCACAATTGTGTATAGTTTATATGTTGTTTTTGTGCGTGTTTGCAAAATTAAAGTGGGCCGGTCAGGAGGAAGTCCAGGACCAAATTTTTGGCCCAGTCCAGCCCTGCCATCAGTTATATCACTTATATATACAGTACTGTGCACAAAGTTTAGGCAGGTCTATCTTTCTCAATTAACAAAATTGAAAGTAAGTGAACAGAAGAGAAATCCAAATAAAATCAATATGTAGTGTGCCTTCAAAAAATCAATTCTTCTATGTACACTTACACACAGTTTTAAAAGGAACTCGGCAGGTAGGTTGTTCCAAAATTCTTGGAGAACTAAGCACAGATCTTCTTTAGGTGTCGGCTGCCTCAAATCCTTCTGTCTCTTTATGTAATCCTAGATAGACTTGATAATGTTGAGATCAGGGTTCTGTGGGGGCCAAACCATCACTTCAAGGACTCCTTGTTCTTCTTTACACTGAAGATAGCTCCTAATGACATTGTTTGGGGTCATTGTCCTGCTGCAGAAAAAAATTGGGGGCAATCACACAACTCCCTGATGGTATGGTATGATCGATAAGTATCTGTCTGTATTTCTCAGCATTGAGGACATTATTGATCCTGACCAAATCTCCAACTCCATTTGTAAAAATGCAGCCCCAAACTTGCAGAGAACCTCCACCATGCTTCACTGTTGCCTGCAGACACTCATTATTGTACCATTCTCCAGTTCAAATTTTGACTCATCAGTTCAGAACACCTGCTGACATTTTTCTGCACCCCAGTTCCTATGTTTTCGTGTATAAGTCATGGAAACAAGGCTAAGCGACTCATCTATGCAGGTCAGTGCCTGATGACAGCCGAGCAGGGTATAGTGCTGGTACTGCTTATTACAAGCCAAGGGAAGCTGAAGATGACATGGGACTGGCTGTTGTGGTCTGATGCCGGGACAATGCATTTCAGGGGATACCCTTCTTGGATAGGTACAATATTAGCTATCTGACAGTCATGGGGAATTTCTCCTGTTCAAGGAAATTTACTAAAAAGATCTGTTAGTTGTCCAACAACTACAGCAGACCGTGGGCTTAAGCCCGCTGATGTCACAGACCCGGTCCAAGCTCGGAAAAAGATTACAACCCTGGACAGGCACCCAGCTTAGCCTCTCAGTGAGCTGCTGAGAGCCTAAGCCAGCCGCTCTCACCCCCTCCACAGCCCAGCGTTCCAGTGAGCGAGGAAAGGGCAGAGCAGAGAGCGGTGACTGGCAATCACCAGCTCTATGCTCAGGGAGCTGTGAAAACTGAGTGATCGGTGGTGTTTGATCACTCGATTCTCAGTGTTAGAGCTGGCGGAGGGACAGCTGCAGCAGATTTTGAGTGCTCCAGTTTTACGCTAGGTTCACACCTATGTGTGCGGCTATGGGAATCGCATCTGTTCCCTCAATCACCCACAGCTAAATTGCGCTGCTCTTGGGAGACATGCGGGGCTGCCATTCATTCTAATTGACAATCCCACGCATCTCAGCACACAGTGCAGGTGCGGGAACTGCAGGGAAATCGCATGGGTAAAAATACTGTGCGATTTCCCTGCGGCCGCGTTTTTGAAAAGGTGCATGCACCTTTTTTTTTTTTTTGCGGAAACACAAGCACAGCAGCCCATTCATTTGATGCAACTAGGCTGTGTACTTTACACAGTGCTTTTGCTCCAGAGCTTAGTAAATGACGTAAAGCTTCACTTTGCTAAGAATACCCAATCACATGCAAGGAGAACTTAAAAAAAAAACAGCATTTTTGCTTGTACATGATTGGATGATGAAAGTCAGAAGAGCTTCTGCTGATTTACTAAGCTCTAGGGCAGGGATATGCAATTAGCGGACCTCCAGTTGTTGCAAAACTACAAGTCCCATCATGCTCTGCCTCTGGGTGTCATGCTTTTGGTTGTCAGAGTCTCTCTATGCCTCATGGGACTTGCAGTTCTGCAACAGCTGGAGGTCCGCTAATTGCATATCCCTGCTCTAGGGTAACTGCAAAGTGCACAGCCCATTTGCCTTTAGTAAATCAACCCCTAAATGTTTTCCCACATAAATCTATAGCCACAAAATCTAAAATACAGTGCCGCACAATATCTTCTATCTATCAAACCTGTTGTGAAATGTATGATACTCAAGTATGAAAAATAATGAAAAAATAAAATGATTTCCATCTCAATATTATATAAACAAACATACACATGAATATTTTTTTAAATTTTTGCAATAAGCTTTTTCCAATCCACCATTTGTCAGTGTCTATCACTTTTATTGTCTATATAATACTTCTATTATCACAATAAAAGAAACAGACACTGACACATGGTGGACTGGAAAAAGCTTTTGCAATAACTAAAAAAAAATATTTATGTGTATGTTTATATATTATTGAGGTGGAAATAATTCCATTTTTTAAATAATTTTCCATACTTGAGTATCATAGAATTCACAACAGGTTTGATATATAGGAGATAGTGCACGGCACTGTATTTTAGATTTTGCAGCTATAGATTTATGTGGGAAAACATTTAGGAGTGGAGTTGATTTACTAAAGGCAAATAGACTGTGCACTTTGCAAGTACAGTTGCCCCAGAGCTTAGTAAGTGCGCAGAAGATCTGCTGACTTCCATCATCTAATCATGTGCAAGTAAAAATAAAGTTTTTTTAGATTTAGAAAAAATAGAAAAAATATTTACATATATGTTTATTTTTATATTATTGAGGTGGAATTTTTTTTTTTGTTTTTATTGTTTTTCATACTTGAGTATCATGCATTTCACAATGGCACTCCCCCATGCTCGGGCAATGAACTGTCTTAAGCTTCCTCAAAACCAATGCAGAGCTATGGTCCCTGCGCCGGTCTTGATGGCATCAGAGAACCTTCAACCACTGGAGCATAGAGGAGAAGAGACTGCGGGGACTGTGAGGATTGGGTAAGTATAACTGCTGAGCCTGGTCATCCTAGACATAAAGGAGCAATTAACCCTTGCACTGCAAGGGGGACATCTAGTGTTTAATTTATGGAATGGGAAATGTTGGCACTTCAATGTCTTGCAAAGAATTCAGCATAAAGAACATAGAAAGCAGCTTTTTGGCAAATACAGTATATCGGTGAAGGGGTCAAGGAAGAGACTTTGATACAACAAATATATAACCATGATGAAACACAATTTATTTTGGGTATCTAGATTATCTGAGTCTTTTAGTGCCAGACCATTATCTCAACATCATTTGCTAACAACCTCCAAATTTAACTTCCAAAGGTCAAAATCATGAAAATCATTTACTTTGCAGCAGTCTCCAATGATGCAGAAACATAGGGCACTGAAGGTCCATCTTAACCCCTTCACACCTAAGGGTAAAACAAATTGAAATGCCTAAGCACAATTTTGCAACTTTGACATGTGTTAGTAAAACTGTACATATCGTCACAACTTCTTTGTGTATCCAGGTGGATTATACTGTGTTTTTTTTCAGGACAAATTGGGCTTTCTTTAAGTGGTAAATGGTAACGGATATCTCCTGATTTTTTTAAAATGTTATTATCAAGGGAAAACTGGCCCAAAATAGTAATCCAATTTAGCTGTATATTTCTTGCTATTATCATAATTTGCCACCAAAGAACAACCCAAAATAAATTCTCCTGCTCCTGGCGATTGCAGCGATACCACATATGTGTATGTTAGTTGTTGTTTGTACCCGTATTACAGCTCAGAAGCAATAGTGCTCATTTTGCATTTTTTTATCCTGCCTAAAACACAATAACACTGATACTAATTTGATTTTTTTTTTTTATTCTACCCAAAATATGCTGACTGTGACCTTGGACCCCAACCTTGACCCTAATGCCCTGTACACACGGTCGGACATTGATCGGACATTCCGAAAACAAAATCCATGGATTTTTTCCGACGGATGTTGGCTCAAACTTGTCTTGCACAAAGTTGTCGGAAAATCTGATCGTACTGAACGCGGTGACGTAAAACACGTACGCCGGGACTATAAACGGGGCAGTAGCCAATAGCTTTCGTCTCTTAATTTATTCTGAGCATGCGTGGCACTTTGTGCGTCGGATTTGTGTACACACGATCGGAATTTCCGACAACGGATTTTGTTGTCGGAAAATTTTATAGCAAGCTCTCAAACTTTGTGTGTCGGAAATTCCTATGGAAAATGTGTGATGGAGCCTACACACGGTCGGAATTTCCGACAACAAGGTCCTATCACACATTTTCCATCGGAAAATCCTATCGTGTGTACAGGGCATAACACTAATCCTGACAAACCTTGATCTTGTTATTTTTTTAAAATTCCTTCTTTATTTTTAAAAATGTCTTCTTTATTTTTTTTTATTCCGTCTTTATTTTTTTTATTTGTTCTTTATTTTTTATTCTTTATTTGTAATTTTTTTTTTTTACACACTTTGCTTTGTTTACATTTTCCTCTCCTGCAAGGAAGGGAAGATAGAACGTATCTTCCTTCTCATTCAGAAGAGGCAGTAAACACAGGGGTGGGCTCACAGTGCCTGATCACTGTAATAGCCAATCAGAGGCTATTACAGCGATCAGGTGACCCGGAATTGGGAGTTCCGGGTCCTGATCATTAGTACCTGACCCAGGGCTCTTGGTGAGAGCCCAGTGTCTGCGCTGGGAGCACGCTGTGTGGCGCGCTTCCAGCGTAAAGAGAGATTCGCATATATGCAGCTTCACGGGAAAAAGCCCACTTCCGTGAAGCCCGCATATATGGGGGCGGTCGGCGGGAAGAGGTTAAAGTGAACACATAAGGGTGGAAATGTGGGAAGCTGCCATTGTTATCTTGTTTATTGAAGATGCAGAATCTGGGCTATTAATATTTGGTTGATTATTTGTATCCAGCCAGTAATGTGTTGGCATACCCTAATATGAATATACGTTCCAGCTCTGTGACTCCTAAAAGCTGCACTCCGGGATAAGTACATTTTGTCTAAATACAATAGTCTTGTATTCCTACTTGAGTCTCGGTGTGCTTCGTGTATCTCCTCCAGATCTGTGCAGTAATCCAGTATGAAACTTTCCTTATGTGACACAGACCAGTCACTGCTATTCTCTCTCCATGTGCAGAGTGACTGGTCTTGTCTCCGCCCCTTCCTGTAGTTTTCTGCAGGCAGCCTATACTGGGTGTGGCCTGCTGGGTCCCTCCATCATCTCTGCTCTCTGCACAGGCTATGTACTGCACAGTGATGACATCACTGCTACTTTTACAAAGTCATATATAGAGGTCGACCGATATATCGGCCGGCCGATATATCGGCCGATATTTGGCGTTATTTACTTAATCGGCATCGGCCGATTGTGCTGATAAAAAAGGCCGATTGTAACTTCAGCCGTGACTTGCAAATGACTTCTGTAATAGAAGTTAATGCAAGTTTCCTGACGTTATCTGTGGAGAGGATTTTCTCCTCCTCTGGGCAGCCTGCCAAGTCTGATAAGAAGATACATTTGTATCTTTCAGGTTCTTTTTATCAATAGACGGAACTCCGTGGAGAAGTTTTCAGTTTAACCATTTAAAGACTAAATCTTTTCTGACACTTGTTGCTTACAAGTAAAAATCCTGTATTTTCTGCTAGAAAATCACTTAGAACCCCCAAACATTATATATATTTTTTTAGCAGAGACCCTAGGGAATAAAATGGTGATTGTTGCAATATTTTATGTCACACGGTATTTGCGCAGCGGTCTTTCAAACGCAATTAAAAAAAAAAATACAGTAATGAATTAAAAAAAAAAAAACCTAAGCAGTAAAGTTAGCCCATTTTTATTCGTCCAAAAGTTTTGATTACCTGTTTTTGTGTATTTAATATTTAAGATAGTTTTTTTTTTTTTTTCGTTTTCTAAATTATACATACAAGTGAACTGATTGGAGGTTTGTTTTGTTTAATGTTTAAATGAAAAAAAATTTCTGTATTACTTAAGGTTGCTTTCACACTGGAGCAGGCATGCGTTGATGGTAAAACACTGCTAGTTTTAGCGGCGCTTTACCGTCATTTTAGAGGCGCTATTCGGCTGCTAGCGGGGCGCTTATAACCCCGCTAGCGGCCGAGAAAGGGGTTAAATGCACCCCTGAAGCGCCGCTGCCAAAACGCTTTGCAGGCGCTTCGGCAGCGGTGCACATTCATTTCAATGGGCAGGAGTGGTGGAGGAGCGGTATTGCACCGCTCCAAAGATGCCGTTTGCAGGACTTTTTTTTACATCCTGCCAGCGCATCGCCTCAGTGTGAAAGCACTCGGGATATCACACTGAGACTGCAGGGGAGCCGTTTTACAGGCACTTTACAGGCGCTATTTTTAGCCCAAAAGCGCCTGAAAAACGCCCCAGTGTGAAAGGGGTTTAACTGTTAGATTTTATGAGATGAAGGGAAAAAAGAAAAAAAAAAAAATCGGCCAAATATATCGGCCCAAAAAAATCGGCATCACATATCGGCCATCGGCCACCGCGATTTCTAAATATCGGCATCGGCATCGGCCAGAGAAAAACCCATATCGGTCGACCTCTAGTCATATAGTGTATGAGTTTGCAAAGGCATTTGGTGCACAAAAATGGATTTATATCCTTTGTGGCTACTGAAAAAATATATTTAAATGAAGGCTTTTGTGCCCCTAGTTCAGCTTTGATGCCAAACACCAGCCAGTGTGGGAATGAGTTAACTTCTCCTTTGTTTTTTTCAGTCCGTGACCCAATTGTGGAGATTTTCCTCTGCTTCCTGTCACTGTGATGCCTTACATTGGTGAGGCAGCTATTTCATTGGATGGCTACGCCTCATGTGACTTTCGCAGCCATATTAGGTCAGCCAGAGTCTATTTAAGACCCTATTTAAGATGCTATTGGCATCTAGGAGTCTTTTGTCTGCTGATAATCTGCTTCTCGGTTGTAAGTGTCCCTGGTCGGGTAAACTTCCCGCCGGGCCTGTCTGTACTGTTGACTTGACTGTTACAATACAATGTTCTCTGCAAATCGGACTCTGTACTTTTTCTGCCAGCCACACCACACTGCACCCATCCAAAAAGCTGAATAGAGCAGCGGGGGGAACAAAGAAAAGGTGGGTGTGTGGTGTTGGGGGAGGGGGGTGTTGTGGCTTTACGTGCCCCTGCAGAGGCAACACACAGGTTCACTCTAAAGCCTAGGAAAGTGAGAAATTCCCTGGGGGTGGGACTTTGAAGGCACTCAATGGTAATACAATAGAGTAATTAAAAATTCAATTTATTGAATAGAAAATTATTAAAATAGAAAACATGGAAAAGATATGACCTAAACAACAGGAGAAGCATCATAACAAATATATATGATAATACAGGTTGATCTCTTTCACCCCACTTTAAAGCCTAGTACATAGGGGCCAAATGTCGGGCGGCATTGGCTGGTTGAATAGAAACTGGCCAACACTCGGCCACGTGTGTACAGCAGCTGGTCCGACAGAAGCAAATATAGACAGTGCTATGTATAGACAGTTATTCAATTCAACATAATTCTTAAAGGGGTTGTAAAGGTTCGTTGTTTTTTTTTGTTTTTTTGTTTTTTAAATAACAAACATGTCATACTTACCTCCTCTGTGCAAGGGTTTTGCACAGAGCAGCCCAGATCCTCCTCTTCTGTGTTCCCTCAGCAGCGATTCTGGCTCCTTCTCTTCTCGAGTTCCCCCTCGGAGACTCGCATTGCATGGGGGGCACCTGTGCGGGCACACTCCTGAGTCCTGCTGCTGCATCCATTCACACCACACAGCAGTACTCGGCCTCGCCCCCCGGCTCCTGCTGCTATCAATCTACCCAATGAGGACAAGACAGCGGCTGGAACTTCTGTGCTCATCCCTGTCGCTGGAACGATCGGGTTCAGGTAAGTAAAAGGGGGGCTGCTGCAGCACAGAAGGTTTTTCATCTTAATGCATATAATGCATTAAGGTGAAAAACCTTGAGGGTTTATAACCTCTTTAAAGCAGAGTTCCACCTGGTTCTGTGTTTATTAAAAGTCAGCAGCTACAAAAAGTGTAGCTGCTAACTTTTAATAAACACACACTGACCTATCCCATGGTCCAGTGATGCGGATGCCTGAAGCCTCGCATTAATACATATACTATGCATTAATATGTGTTACCACATGGGGGCAGCAGTGGGAAGAAAAGGCAGACAAGCATGCAAATGTGAAGAACAATCATATTACATAATTCTATACAGTAATAGTGCAGGGGAGTTATTAGCTTGCATTAATTTGCAATAACGCCCAACTCCTATTTTGTATATTTACTTCTTTAGCTTTGTTGTGCCTCATTATGTGTTCAGGTGCACCATGACGCATTGATGTGCATCATGATGCACATCGTAACACGTGTTGAGATGAGTTTTAATACGTTTCCCTTGATTTCAAGTAAGTACATAAAGAAATAGTGCAGAGGTGTGAGCCCAGCCTTAATAAATACTTATACTATATATATATATATATATATATATATATATATATATATATATATATATATATATATATATATATATAGTATATATAGAGTATATATATATATATATATATATATATATATATATATATATACGGTATATACAGTATCTTCTAGATTGTAAGCTCTAACGAGCAGGGCCCTCTGATCCCTCCTGTATTGATTTGTATTGTAAGTGTACTGTCTGCCCCATGTTGTACAGCGCTGCGCAAACTGTTGGCGCTATATAAATCCTGTATAATAATAATAATAATAATAATATATATATATATATATATACATTATACAGTATATATATATATATATATATATATATATATACATTATAACAAGTGGATTCATACAGTTTGATGCTTTTAGCATGCATAAAGTGCATTTGAATTGATGTGCATGGGTATACCTTTTTATATGTTGCATTGATGTGTGTTTTCTTTCATAGCCGAAATACTCAGCAAGTTCCATTTTCACCCATAGTGTTAGTGTGAACTGGGTCTATTGGAAACAGCAGATTATAGCTTGTCATTGCATTAGGTCCTGCATCTCACAAAGCAGCCCAACAGATGTGATCATTCCATTCACAGGCTGGGGGATGGGAGGAGACCTGAAAGTGCTCTTCTGCTTTGTGGCAGACCTGTGTAATCTTATAACTGGATGGACAGAAATACAAATCCTTTGGATGGTAAAATAGATCCTATATATGTATTTTATCTGTATATTTATCTGTTTGCATGGAGATACGTTTTAGGTAATGAACAAAGGCATAGATGACAGACCCAGAGCCTGAACTCTGAGAAACAAGTAAGTCACCTTGCCATTCTAAATCATTAACTGACAATGCTGAGTGTTGGTTGATTCTATAACTCCATATACTTTGTCACTCTGAGTATAAAAAAAACAGTCCTGGCGTGTAAAACACATTTGTCCAAGCTTTGCTATGTTGAAGGGAACAATGATGATTTTGAAATAGCATGACATATAAAGTGTTTATAAACCCAAGAAAATAAATGTATTGCAGCCATGTGGTGTCTGTATTTGAGTTTTTTTTTTTACACTTTTTTCTTTTTTTTCACCTGATGATCCTGCCAGGAACACACTTCCTGTCCTAGGATTACAACTGTACTGTATATAGGAGGAGCAGCATTGTCTCCCTAGAAATGGAGTGCACTGGGACTATATAACACCTCCCCCTCTCCATAACACAGGGAACGGTGTTTTGTGGTTGATGGAGATTTCTCTGAACAATGCTAATTATTAACCACAGAGGAAGTAAGAACAAGTTATCAGCTCACAAAAACAGCTATTATTTTTTTTTTGCATGTATTGAACAGATGAAACACTTTCAATGATGTATCTAACAAGCCATAAGGGAGCAAATAAGAGAAATCTATTGTTAGAGTTTACACGTGAAGGCCTGAATCTACCAGATTAACCAGATAATAATCAAATAAAATTTGTGACGCTTCCCTATTCTATCAGAAGCAAAAATAATAAAAATAAAAATTTGGCTGGAGTTCTGCATTAGGTTATAATGGAGTGATGTCTTGTGGCTCAGGTTCATATTTTGGATAATAGTTCTGTGGACTTTAGACTTGCATCTGTTTTTTTTTCCAAATCTTTTATTTATGTCAAAAGACACGAAAACACAAAACAAAACATCATCAAATATGTAAAGATAAGAAATAACAACAATTCGAATATATATCGAGCTAACATTGCCCGTCAAAAATAGCATTTCAAAGTACAGGTATATATAGCGTAATGGGCATATCAACCATTCCTAACAGACACACTAAGCCTATTACAGGGACAACACCTAAACCACTGTTTCTCTATGCCTAGGTGTCCATTCCATCAGGTTGTAACCTGTTGCCATGTGTGTCCCTGTGCTTCCATTTCAAGTTTTCCCAGACTTAATAAACTAGAGATATAGCGTATCTCTATAGAGAAATTACAGAAAAATAGAAAAAGAAAAGGAAGAAAACTGGTAAAGAAGAATATTGTAGAGAGAATTAGGGGAGTACCCCCAGCAATATGAGGAAGGAAATAGGAATAAAGGAGGGGGTGATGATAGAATAGGGAAGGATTAAGGAACAAGATAGGGGGACCAATACCCAGGGAGGAAAAAAAAAAAACACCCAGGAGGGGGAAATGGAGGTGGCCAATGTGCGTTTCTCAAGTGCGTATTTCAGCACCGCAGCCATAAATTGCCAGTCTACCCTATCAAAGGCCTTCTCCGCGTCAGTTCCCAAAAATACACAGGGAGTGCAATTCTTATTTACCACATGCAGAAGGTTTAAGAATTTGATTGTATTATCCCTGGCCTCACGGGTAGGCACAAATCCAACCTGATCTAAATGGATCAGAGTTGGAAGGTGCTCTTGAATTCTGGTGGCTATAATTTTTGTAAATATTGTAGGTCGGTGTTAAGCAACAAAATCGACCTATAGCTGCCATATGTGGTAGGGTCCTTTCCCTCCTTGGGTATCACTGCTATGTATGCCGTAAGTATATCATGAGGGAATGTCATGTCAGGTCCCAGGCCATTAAAGAACTTATGCATAAATTTACCAAGGGCATACCAGTAAGGTCTTATAATATGCAATGGTAAAGCCGTCTGGGCCTGGAGCTTTCCGTACTTTGATGGATCCAATCGCATTTTGAATCTCCTCCAATGTAAAAGGTTCATCTAGTAGTTTGCTTACCTCCAAGGGTAGTTTAGGCATTTGGGAGTTAACTAGATATTCTTCTGTCTGGGTTGGTGAAGGAGAATCTTTCTGGAGGTTATATAGGGATAAGTAATATCTTTGAAATTCCTTCGCAATATCTTTGGGGAGGAAACATTTTTGACCGCTTGGCGCCGTTATGTGTGGTATATAGTTCCCCAACACTTGCTCTCTCAGGGCTTTGGCCAGGAATTTGGCGCATTTATTGCCGGATTCTTAGGATATTCTCCGGCAGATCTGTATTTGTGCTTTGGCTTTAATTAGCATTAATTAGCATTAAATACGCTATTTTTTTTTACGTAAGATCAGGAGTTTAGTCTCTAGGGAGGGAGTTTGGGCATGTTTATGTCGGGCTTCTACTATGTTTAATTCGTTTAGTAGGGAGGTCAACTGAGAGGAGCGCTGTTTTTTTAATAAATGTTTAATAAATACACCACAGATTACTGCCTTGTGTGCTTCCCACACCATGCCCGTGTTGCTGTCTAGGGTATCGTTAGTCTGGAAATAAAAGTCCAGTTCTTTAGTCACATCTTTTAGTACTTCCTTGTCTTGTAATAGACTTTCATTTAATCTCCAAGTTCTCGCCCTAGAACATAAGTAATCAGTGCATTTAATATGGCCGATCGAGACATCACGGACCGATTGCAGTTGGGAGTGAGGGATGATAAAATAGTCGATTCTGGAATATTGTTTATGTGGCGGAGAATAGAAAGTGTAATCCCTTTTCAGCTGGATGAAAAAGACGCCAGGCATCTATCAATTGTGTTTTATGTAAGGATCGAGCAATTTGTTTCCGGGGGCTAGGGAGTATTCAGGAGCGACCCAAAGAGGAGTTCTCAGATGGTAATAACGGGATGTTAAAATCGCCTCCAAGTATTAGTTGACCCCTAACAAATTCAACCAATAAATCTAGGGTTTTGGTGATAGAAAGATCTTGGTGGGCGTTGGGTGCATATAGGCTTGCTAAAGTTACTGCAATACCGCCAATCATGCCTCTCAAGAAGAGGTACCTTCCCCCCGAGTTTGATTTTACATCCACACAAGTCCAAGGGACCTTGGATGAAATAATTATCGACACGCCACATGTTTTGGTGGACTCATTAGTGGAGTGGTACACTACCGGGAAAAATGTATCTTTCAGGATTGGCAACTTCCCGTCCTTAAAATGCGTTTCCTGAATGAAAGCGACATCTGACTTCATGAGGTGCAGGTCTTGCAGAAGTATGCATCTCTTTTCAGGGATGTTAAGTCCCTTTACATTTAACGAGAGCACATTCACCACCTCCATGTCCCTGATAGGTGTAACAAAAAAAAAAACGGGGGGGGGGGGAGTATAAATGGGGGATATAGAGTGAATAGGGAGCGGAGACAATAAAAAATGAAGATATAAAATCTCGTGTGGGCAAGTGTCCCACAGGAGAGGATTCAAGAGAGTGTTAGATAGTTAGTAAAAAGACCCACCTTAGTGGGGAAAAATTCTAAGAGAACAGCAAAACTTTGCGATTACGCTCTCCAGTTCCAGACTGGAAAATGAGCGCTAGCCTACAGGGGAGTGTAGTCAGAGAGAGCCGGGAGGAGACTCTTCAGCCCCCCCCCCCCCGACCGCCATCGCTCTGTTAAGTTATAATTCTACTTATTTTGAACGCTAACTAATATTATGAAATGACATACATTTGTACAGAACCATGAATATATAACACAAACTTTACCACATTAACCTAGCCAAGTTAGAACAGACCACACCCTTAGAGAAGTTATATGTAATAATCAGTTGCCCTTGATCCCCTTGTTACCCTACTTGTTCCCCCGCCTCAGCTAACCCCCATCTGTGCTGGGGGCATCACATAATGACCCGATCCCTTCCCCCCTAGAGGGTTAACACCCACCCTCTACTTTACGCTCCTCAGGGTGGGGGCAAGTCCCCGGGATGCAGGGCTGCAGGACTGGCTGCAAATCTCGTTCAAACCCAGGGGTTCATACCTCTGATGTCAAAAACTATATGTAGGGTAGTTGTGTAGCGCTGATGGTATATACCAGGAACAGGGATACATCCGAAATATAAGAATTAAGGATGTATATATTACAAATACACTCACACCTCACTCACAGATAAGTTTCTGTAACAACAAGTAAAATAACAAGTGAAATCAAACATATGTGTAAGTGCAGCAATTGAAATAATCGCACAAACTCACTTAGATTTTGAAGTGAAAAATAAGATCACGCAAAATCACATGATTATGTGGAAAAATAAACCCAACTAATGAAATCAAGACTCACAAATACTAGATTGAGAACACTCCATGTAATAAGTGAATAGAATTAGTGGTGTATACCAATACTAAAACTAGATTTAAATTTTATCAGTGTCTATGAATATGTCAAATACAGATATGTTTAACCAAATACAAGTAAGAGAACACAAATATATCATTATAAGTGAAAATAACAAACTCCCCACCTGATTAAGTCTAAACGCACCAAATCAAGTGGGTGTTATTGTTACCAGCGATAAAAATCGCACACTGTCAAATAAACTTTAAAGTGAAATAAAAATCACAGATTATAAGTGTATACTTCAATATGAGTATATAGTCTGTATGGTGTGTGACCCAAAAAAAAATCGAGAAACACAACACACAAACTACATACACTGGAAGGTATCTATGCCTTACCAATGTCCTTACCAATTGTATTCCCTGCCCCAAAATCTGTTAATACGCAAAATCACTATGGGTGCATACTCTCTGTGAGGGGAGGTCACGGCTGCCCCCTGGCGGGGCAGGAATTCACCAGCCCCCCCGGGGTGCCCTGCCGCGGCACCCCCCAAACAGACGGACAAAGATCGATTCCTATCCACCCACCCAAGATCAATAAGTTGACCCCCCACCTGGGATAGAACATTAGGGCGCTGTAGCCACATACAGTCATTCAACTCGGGTGTTCTTTCATCTTTGGATGCTATTGCTGGCTGTTCATCCGGCATGACGGGCGACAGATGCAAGAATTTCCGTCCACATCTTACATGCGTCAGGGGAAGGTCCGTATTCGCGATTATCAGGGCTGAGGGGAGATCAAAAGTCCCATGGGTAAGGGGTTCCCAAAAAAAATAAAAAAAGGGGGGGTGGGGGGAGGGGGGAGGTGTGACAGAAAATCTGTTAACAAACATTAGTAGGGCTATTTTTTTTGGCATCCAGGATCGGGGACAAGGGGGAAAAATGAGGGGCATACAGCCGTTTATTAAGGATTAATCAAGACTCACGTGACCTGTCTATGGATGGTGCTCGAGACCTCCGTCTGGACCTTTTGTGTTCTGGCAGTCTGGTTGTTCTGGGTGGTGGAATGCCCCGACCGGCTCATTGGTCTAGGAATGATCTGGAGCCAATTGTGCACCTACACCGGTTCTGCATCTAGGAAGGTGTAGAAGGCTGGAAGATCTGCCGGGGAACATAAGGTGAAGGACGACTGAGCCTTACGGAATGTAACGGCTAATGGGTATCCCCATCTGTAGGTGCAATCATGGCATCTGGCTAGATCTAGAATCGGTCGCAGCATGGCTCGCCTTTGCAATGTGGCTCTTGATAGATCTGGGAGGATCTTCACCACCTCTCCATCAAACTCTGCATCTCCGTGTTCCCATGCTCTACGGAGAATAAGCTCCTTCTGTTGGTAACGGCGTAGCCTGCAGAGGACATCTCGGGGGCCTGTCAGGATCTGAGGACCTAGGCCCAGAGGTTCTATGCACCCTGTCCAGCTCCAGGGAGAACGGCGGAGTCTCCAGCACCTTATGGAAAAGCGCTGTCACAATCACCTCCAAGTCCTCTGATCCTGTAGCCTCCGGGATACCCCGCAGGCGCAAATTATTGCGACGACCGCAGTCTTCCAATTCCTCCAAATGGAGCTGCATGTTGCCTGCTGTGGCAGCCTTGAGAGCTGGAATCGCTCCAGGGCCAAAACTCTGGTCTCCATGGAGGATACAGAGGTCTACCCCAGATTCCACCGGACTAGAGAGGGAGTGTATTTCCGCCCTTACCTTCTGAATATCTCTGCTGTGGGCTTCTTCTATGCAGGTAATCAGGGCTTCTATATCAGCCCTCGTAGGGAGGGCTTGCAGCATAGACCTGAGGTTGTCTTCCAGTCGGTTCACATACTGTGGGGGGCCCGCCCTGTCCACCCGGAAGACAGCTGAAATCCCTGGAGGCTGATCGGAGGCAGGGTAAGAGGTAGAAAGCATGGATAGGGATGGAGCGGCTCCGTCGTCCATGCGGGATCCACGTGGGGCCGTAGCAATTTCTCCCGGCGACAGGTGCTGCGGGTCACGTAGAAATCGTCGAAACCCGCTCTGGAGTGTAGTAGGTCTACTCCCTCTAGTAGCCGATCTAGTCCTGTACCTTCTGTGAGTGGGGCGAACAGGACGCACTGACGTCATCGCGGTAGACCTTCCGAGCGAACGGGCGCTCGCAAGCCAGCCGGCTTAACATGCTTTTTATCTACTTTTGTCTGTAAGTGCAATCTTTACCTTTTATTAATCAATTTTACAACGGTAATACACTATGGGAGCTTCGTTTTTGTTTTCCCGGTCAATACTTGGTACTTACTTCCATACATCCTAGCGGGTGGCGGCTACACGGAGTCCCGGTTGATGTTTTGAGTGATCCATCCATGATCCCCACATTAAAGGCCTTGGCTGGGTTATAGCCGCAAGCTGTTTTTTTGCTTGCCTCTGGTAAGCGCATATTCCTTACGGTGATCAGCACTCAATGGTGGTGGAAGATTATTTTGTATTGTCACCACATTTATAATATTGTGTTTTGCAATTATATTTCCATTATTTTTATTGGTATTTATAATATTCACTTTTGTTTTGGGTCATCATACCATTATCACCTCAATTTTAGAATTTCACTCATTCGTTTCACATTGGTTTATCATTATAACCTGTATAACCTTCAGCGCAGCTATTTTTCTTTTCATTTTCTTTTCAGTGAGTTTTCATGCCGTGTCACAGGCAATGGCAAGCAGGGGGTAGCCACAGATGTATGTCCTCACCTGGCCATCTCTAAGCCACGCCCTTTAGTCTTGCATCTGTTTTACAGTGCTATCTAAAGACAATCACCACCAGTAATTCAATACAACAGATTCACATATAATTCATAAATATATATACTGTGCAATAATGTGTGTTACCACATGGAGGCAGCAGTGGGTAGAAAGTCATACAGAGCCATACACATATGGAAAAACAATCATCTTATAAAATTCTAATCAAACTAATAACTATTTTATAATACAGGGGGTTCTCAAGTTATGAGTGATAGGTCGCATGAGTTTGTAAAAACACCGACCCAACTCCTATTCTGTTTATTCGCTCCTTTAGTCCCCTAAATGTTGGCAAACAGAAGAAAAGAAGCAGTCCACAAACTGGCCTTTCAGTCCAACCAGGAGTAGGTAAGGACTACATGCTCTGTCAGGTGTGTATTGTTTGTTACGCCACTGGGGAGATTTCCTCTAACTTCCTGTCCTGGTGACAGGGTTTCACAGGGTCAAAAGGAAATCTCACTAATGGAGACAGCAACAAAAACACCTCTACCTAATAGAGTGAAAAACATTAGAAAATCTTCTAAATTTGTATAGGTGCTTGTGTGTTCTGTCCCAGTGACACCTACAGTACTGTGCAAAAGTTTTAGGCAAGTGTGAAAAAATGTTGTAAATTTAGAATGTTTTCAGAAATAGAAGTGCTAATAGTTTATTTTATCAATTAACAAAATGGAAAGTAAATGAACAGAAGAGAAACCCAGATCAAATCAATATTTGGTGTGACCATCCTTTGCCTTCAAAACAGCATCAATTCTTCTAGGTACACTTGCGCACAGTTTTTGAAGGAACTAGGCAGGTAGGTTGTTCCAAAAATCTTGGAGAACTAACCACAGATCTTCTGTGGATGTAGGCTGCCTCAGATCCTTCTGTCTCTTCATGTAATCCCAGGTAGACTCCATGATGTTGAGATCAGGGCTCTGTGGGGGCCAAACCATTATTTCCGGAACTCCTTGTTCTTCCTTGTGCTGAAGATAGTTCTTAATGACATTGGCTGAATGTCTGGGTTCGTTGTCCTACTGCAAAATACATTTGGGGGCAATCACATGCCTCCCTGATGGTATGGCATGATGGATAAAGATCTGCCTGTATTTCTTAGCATTGAGGACACCAACATTCAGGACCACAGACGCAGTGGGGGGCAAAGGAAACTTAAATATCTCAGTTCCGCTATAAGTCGCTGATCACCGTTATTGCTAGTATAAAGAAATAAAAATAAATACAGATTTCAGTATATATCCCATAGTTTGTAAACATCTTTTGTGCAAACCAATTAATACATGCTTATTGGGATTTTTTAAACCAAAAGTATGTAGCAGAATACATATTGGCCTAAATTTATGAAGAAATTCGATTTTTAATTTTTTTTTATTGGATATGTTTTATAGCAGAAAGTAAAATTTTTTAGTTCTTTCAAAATTGTTGGTCTTTTTTTGGTTATAGCGCAAAAAGTAAAAAAACAAAGATAATCAAATACCATCAAAAGAAAACTCTATTTGTGGGGAAAAAAATATATAAATTTCATTTGGGTACAGCATTGCATGACCGCGCAATTGCCAGTTAAAGTAACGCAGTGCCATATCGCAAAAAATGTCCTGGTCATGAAGTGGGGTAAATCTCCTGGAGGTCAACTGGTTAAACTAGTGTAATGCGTATCTAGTCACATAAGACAACATTACATAAGCATGTAATAGTTCCAGCCAGGCTTGAGCGTTATTCATTTCAATTGCCAGAATAAATTAATATTCTGTTCAGTTAAATGAATGAACGCCCAAGCGCTTGATGTGCTGCAAAAACACTACTTTAGGCAAGTTTTTGATGCTGCTTTTCTCCTGCAAGGAGAAAGGCGTTTAGAAATGCTGGACAAACACCCAGTGTGCAAGGATCCTAATGGAATGGAGTAAAATGTAGGGATTTCCCAGCAGTGACAAAGAAAGCAATGAAACCCTGGCAGCAGTTCTAAAAGTTCCCTAATTTAATGAGAATTCCTCAGCCTCAATCCTGGAACTACTGTGAACTTGGATGATGTAAGCTTAGGGAGTGAACATGAAAAAATCAGAGAAGACTGGAGGAGACAACTGTAGATCTTTATACAGTCAGGTCCATAAATATTGGGACATCAACACAATTCTAATCTTTTTGGCTCTATACACCACCACAATGGATTTGAAATGAAATGAACAAGATGTGCTTTAACTGCAGACTTTCAGCTTTAATTTGAGGGTATTTACATCCAAATCAGGTGAATGGTGTAGGAATTACAACAGTTTGTATATGTGCCTCCCATTTTTTAAGGGACCAAAAGTAATGGGACAATTGGCTGCTCAGCTGTTCCATGGTCAGGTGTGTGTTATTCCCTCATTATCCCATTTAAAAGGAGCAGATAAGACCAGAGTTCATTTCAGGTGTGTTATTTGCATTTGGATTCTGTTGCTGTCAACTCTCAATATGAGATCCAAAGAGCTGTCACCATCAGTGAAGCAAGCCATCATTAGGCTGAAAAAACAAAACAAACCCATCAGAGAGATAGCAAAAACATTAGGTGTGGCCAAATCAACAGTTTGGAACATCCTTAAAAAGAAAGAACGGACCGGTGAGCTCAGCAACACCAAAAGACCTGGAAGACCATGGAAAACAGCTGTGGTGGATGACCGAAGAATTCATTCCCTGGTGAAGAAAACACCCTTCACAACAGTTGGCCAGATCAAGAACACTCTCCAGGAGGTAGGTGTATGTGTGCCAAAGTCAACAATCAAGAGAAGACTTCATCAGAGTGCATACAGTGGGTTCACCACAAGAGGTAAACCATTGGTGAGCCTCAATAACAGGAAGGCCAGATTAGAGTTTGCCAAACAACATCTAAAAAAGCCTTCACAGTTCTGGAACAACATCCTATGGACAGATGAGACCAAGATCACCTTGTACCAGAGTGATGGGAAGAGAATAGTATGGAGAAGGAAAGGAACTGTTCATGATCCAAAGCATATTACCTCATCAGTGAAGCATGGTGATGGTAGTGTCATGGCGTGGGCATGTATGGCTGCCGATGGAACTTGTTCTCTTGTATTTATTGATGATGTGACTGCTGGCAAAAGCAGCAGGATGAATTGTTTCGGGCAATATTATCTGCTCATATTCAGCAAAATGCTTCAGAACTCATTGGACGACTCTTCACAGTGCAGATGGACAATGACCAGAAGCATACTGCGAAAGCAACCAAAGAGTTTTTTAAGGGAAAGAAGTAGAATGTTATGCAATCGCCAAGTCAATCACCTGACCTGAATCCGATTGAGCATGAATTTCACTTGCTGAAGACAAAACGGAAGGGAAAATACCCCAAGAATAAGCAGAAACTGAAAACAGTTGCAGTAGAGGCCTGGCAGAGCATCACCAGGGATGAAACCCAGCGTCTGGTGATGTCTATGCGTTCCAGACTTCAGCCTGTAATTGACTGCAAAGGATTTGCAACCAAGTATTAAAAAGTGAAAGTTTGATGGATAATTTTTAATCTGTCCCATTACTTTTGGTCCCTTAAAAAGTGGGAGTCACATATACAAACTGTTATAATTCCTACACCGTTCACCTGATTTGGATGTAAATACCCTCAAATTAAAGCTGAAAGTCTGCAGTTAAAGCACATCTTTTCATTTCAAATCCATTGTGGTGACATCATAGAGCTGGTGGATGTTACAGACCTTGTGCTCCTCCTCACACCTCCAAGGCAGTGTGGTCATCTTGGAGGTGTGTTTGGGGTCGTTATGTTGGAATACTGCCCTGCGACCCAGTCCCTGATATTTACAAAAATGTGAGGGGTGTACTTACTTTTGTGAGATACTGCATGTATTAAAAAAATAAATGCATTATTTGGTGTTATTTAATGTGTGTTTGGAAGACAGAATTATAGGAGATGTGTGGAAAGTGGAAAATACAAACATCCATACTCACCTATATGGCTGCATCATATATTTAATTTATTTAATTTATTTAAATTATATTGCTAGAGACACTTACAACACTACCTATATTCCTGGGTTTTAATTAAAAAAAAAATGTTGCTCATGCTACTTAAAGTGGAACTTTACCCCAAAAAACGAATTATTTGCACATGACTCCAGCCCCCTCTCTCTCCCACAATTAGATAAAATGTTTGTTTTTGTGTGAGTACTTTTGACTTTTTAGTACCTCAGCTCAGCACTTCTTTCTTTCTCACCTCGGCAAGAATAATGTTTTGCTCAATTCCACGTGTACACAGATGTGCTGAACAGCTCTGCCTTGCTTTTGGGACCCAGCGCAGACCTTCAGCACATCTGCACATGCATGGGGTTTTCTACCTGCATGCATGAAGCTGGCGGAGTTATGGAGGCCATGATCTCTGGTTGTCTGCACATGTGCTGAAAAACTCAGTGCATGCACAAATGTGCTACTGGTCTCTGCCAGGTCCCAAAAGCCAGACAGAGCCCGTCAGCATATCTGCACATGCGCTGGACCTTCAAAGATGGCAGCACCAGTGGGGGTGGGAGAGTTTATGGGGACTGAAATTCCCCTTGAAGCACCTTTGGCAGTTTTATAGTTTGTCCCAACCCCTGTCACATTTACCAGATAGCTTATTGTCACGTACCTTGTGGCAGAGCCTGGCGTGTAGCAGGAGACCTCTCGTACAGCCCCGGCTCAAGGGCCACTGGAGTTGCGACAGTGGCTGCGAGAGCGCGGTGAGGTAAGACTGCCTGCAAGAGCTTCCGTTGGTCGCAGAGGTGTGTGGCAGGTGCGTCAACAGAGCTGGGCTGGATGGCTGAAGCAGCTGATGGCAGCAGGAATAGTAGATGCAGACACACAGCAGATGGAAGACCAGCGTCACCAGGCACCATGTAGAGCAGGACCGATGGATAACTGGATGCAGGGTCAGACAAGCCAGGTCGGCAATGGATGATCAGAGACCAGCATACAGTAAATGGCAGGCAGAGAATGGTCAATGTGCAGGCAGAGGTTGGCAACAGGATATCAGAAGATGAGACATATAACAAAGTCTTAAAAGCAAGCTTAGGTCAGGATAGGTGGAGAGCAAGCGTGGTCAGGATAAGCCGGGTCAAACACAGGAATCAAGCAGAGATCACAGGAATGGATATACAGGTAAAGCTGCAGATCAGAATGCAAAGTACTAGTGCACCTGCTGCCCTTATATAGACCATTTGGTGCCAGCATTAATGGC
Source organism: Lithobates clamitans (assembly GCA_037952925.1). Lineage (NCBI taxonomy): Eukaryota > Metazoa > Chordata > Amphibia > Anura > Ranidae > Lithobates > Lithobates clamitans. Next base: position 5,108,861 of record JBBGZY010000159.1, read on the forward strand.
TAACACCCCCGTGAATGCACATATGCATTTGCCTGTGCGTGCTAATATTTTTGCGCATAAACGTTTGCCTATGCCTGGCAAAACGGGCACCTGTAGGAGCGCATCTGCGCATACGTATTCACCTCTGCCTCTGAACTTCGGCTATGCTGTGGCCAGCACATCCCTGACACTTATTCTGCATGAAATTGTAAAAGAAAAGGGAATTAATATTTAGAAAATTATTATCACAGGTATTAACCACTTGCCAACTGCGCTATAGCCGAATGATGGCTACAGCGCAGTCATCTAGTTCTGGCTTCCATGGACATCCTTCCAGAACCCCGCCCCCTGAGCACCCCCTGGGGCATGCAGTGGGCACGCTCTGTGACCACTGTGTCCTTTGGACACAGCTGATCACAGATTGGGGTAAAGGGCCAATCACAGAAGCTCTTTACCATGTGATCAGCTGTGTCCAATCATAGATTTGCCAGTTATTGGCAGTCCTCTCCTCACGCAATGTGTCTGTGTGAGCAAAGGATTGCCGATAACCGGAAAGGCTGTCAGTGCATTGTTTACACTGATAATCAGGGCACTAATATTCAGTGCAGCTTATCAGTGCTGCCTCATCAGTACAGCCTCATTATTGTCTCCTCATCAGTGCCCACCAGTGCAGCTTATCAGTGCCCAATAGTGCAGCTTATTAGTGACCATAAGTGAAGCCTCATTAGTGCCCATCAATGCAGCCTCATCAGTGCAGCCTCATTAGTGCCCATCAGTGCAGCCTCATTAGTGCCCATCAGTGCAGACTCATCAATGCCGCCTCATCAGTGGCCATCAATGCAGCCTTATCAGTGCAGCCTCATGAGTGCCTATCAGTGCAGCCTATCAGTGTCCATCAGTGAAGCCTCATCACCGCACATCAGTGAAGAAAAAAATTACTTATAACAGACACTGAGAAAAAAATTATTTTCAAGATTTTCTGTCTTTTTTCATTTGTTTAGCAAAAAAACCCAGTGGTAATTAAATAGCACTAAAAGAAAGCTCTATCTGTCTCAAAAAGATGATAAAAAATTGATATGGGTACAGTGTGGCATGACATTCAAGTTGCGCAGTTGTCATTCAAAGTGCGGCAGCGCTGAAAGCTGAAAATTGGCCTGGGCAGGAAGGGGGTGAGAGTGTCCGGTATTGAAGTGGTTAACGGCATGCAGTTAACAAAATATATTTTTTATGATGCTTGATTTTTGATGGAATTTGATTATTGAACAATTAAACAAATGATTGTACAGGATACAAAATACCCGGTACTGGTAATGATCACTAATAAAGCAATATACAGTATATTTTCCTCCCTGCTCTTGCAAACTATTATTACAGGTATTATTACAATTCTATTAATTGCATGCAATTAATAGAAAACTTTTTTTTAATGATAGTTGATTTTCGATGAATTTTTACATTATTATACAAAACACCCAGTACTGTTAACGATCACTACTAAAGCAATATATAGTTTCCTTCTTGCTCTAGAATTATACTATGTGGAAGATTCCTGAGCACTGAGATCTGTCAGCACAGGGAGCGCAGACAATAGAACTGATTAGATCCTCTCTGACTCTCTGGCCGGCTGCTTGTAAAAGTGATTTTCACTAGCTTTCGGAAAAGGAACTGAAATTTGCATTCACTTCTATCCAAAAATGTCCCTTGGGTGTGTCACATGATAATCATGTGACGTAGCAGGCAGCATACACTACTGCAATGGGAAACAGATGGAGGTCATGTGATCAAATCCATGTGTAGGTGGGTTAGGAGCTACTATACAATTAACTGATCATCCAGCGTAGCAAAGGACTCTGCACATTGCATGCAAACAAATGCTGTCCTAAAGGGAGTGCACACACTGCTAACCATGTACGTATGTTTATTCAATCATTGAATGTATTTTCAGATCATTAATATATGGAGGTGCTAATATGTTTTTTTTTTTTTTTTCTTTTCAGCTTTGCTTATCTGCATCATCTGTCAGTTGATTTCCTTGTTTCTGCACTTGTCTGTGTAGCCCCCTCTTCCTCCCGTCCTCTCCCCCTGTCCACCCTCGCTCCCTGCAGCTGGAAGTGTTTCCTCTGTGTGCCGCAGAGAGGGGGGGTGGGAGGAAGTGACAGGCGGGAGACACACACATACTTATGTGGGATGCATTGAAACTCTACGGTGCAACATCAGCTCTCCGCCAACATCTGTACCCTTTTATTCTCTCCATTCGTCATTTTCATCCATAACGTTTTCATCTCTTCAACTTCCACCTCCATCTTTTACTTGTGTCCGTCCGACCTCGCTAACCCTTTTCTGGATGTCCCCTCCCTGAGACAGCCTGGAGGAGAGAGTGTCAGCTGGTGGGATGTGGACAGGAGGGTAAGATCAATGTAAATTGTGTTCCATTAATGCAGGACATCTGTGCGGTCCTCTGTGACCCAAATAATGACCAAGCGTTCTATACTGGAGTGGCGCAGATAGCTCACATAACCGATCGGCTATGCTTGTGTTCACTTCAGAATCCAGTTAATAAGTTTAGTGATAGAAGAAGCAAGTGGACTTTAGAATGCCATAGATTATGGAGGAGCAATTTGTGCCACTCAAGACACTCAAAATAGCTGTGAACTGCAAAAAATTTTAGATGAAAGAATTCCACCTTTTGCTAAGAAAAATAACTACAAAGAGAAAAAAATGCATGTATTATTTTTTTTTTTGCATTGGAGCTTGCAAAGCATTGCAGCTGGGTTCAGTAGATCGCAGGTTCTGTAGACTTTTCCTCTAGCTCAGGTCTGTGAACCATCAGTTAGGGCTAAAGCCGCGTACACACGAGCGGAATGTCCGACAGAAAAAGTCCAACGGATGCTTTTCATCGTCTATTCTGATCATGTGTAGGCCTCATCGGACTTTTTTTTTTTCGAAAATTAGAAAGAGAACATGTTCTAAATTTTTTCGACGGAACCAATTCCTATCGAGAAAACCGATCGTCTGTATGCTGTTCCGACGTACCAAAAACGACGCATGCGCTGAAGCAAGTACGAGACGGAAGCTATTGGCTACTGGCTATTGAACTTCCTTTTTCTAGTCCCGTCGTAAGTGTTGTACGTCACCGCGTTCTGGACGGTCGGACTTTGGATTAACCGTGTGTAGGCAATACTGCTTGAATGGAATTCCGTCGGAGAAACCTTCGGAGGTTATTCCGACGGCAAAACCGGTCGTGTGTACGCGGCATAACTCACACACTGTACAGTGATAGACGTTTCTCTGCATTGTAAAACATCTGTCACTGCAAGGACAAACATAAAACACTTGTTTCCTGTGTGTCCCATTCACACTGCAAACAAGATATTTGGGGGGCACACCCTAAAAGATGCATTTTCCCATTCACACTGCAACGCAGCTAAGAGAAATGCGCTAAGATTTTGACATGCTACATATTATTGCAGAGCACTGTACAGAATCACATAGCACTGTACAGAATCGAATGCCCTGTACACACGATCGGACATTGAACGGACATTCCGACAACAAAATCCATGGATTTTTTCCGACGGATGTTGGCTCAAACTTGTCTTGCATACACACGGTCGCACAAAGTTGTCGGAAAATCCAATCGGTCTGAACGCGGCGACGTAAAAACACGTACGTCGGGACTATAAACGGGGCAGTAGCCAATAGCTTTTGTCTCTTAATTTATTCTGAGCATGCGTGGCACTTTGTGCGTCGGATTTGTGTACACACGATCGGAATTTGACCGATTGGATTTTGTTGTCGGAAAATTTTATAGCCTGCTCTCAAACTTTGTGTGTCGGAAATTCCGATGGAAAAAGTCAGATGGAGCCCACACACGATCGGAATTTCTGACAACACAATCCGATCGCACTTTCTCCGTCACAAAATCCAACCGCGTGTACAGGGCAATATAGTTATGTACAGCAGTGCAGCTCATTGAGCTGCTGTACAGCGCCATAAATGAAGTGTACGTTTTGTAAAGTTCAAATAAAGTTTGCTCAAAACACAAAAAAAGGGAGCCGTGTGATGTGCTGAAGTGCTCACTACAGTGCCCCCTAGCGGAGTCGGAAGCGGACAGGTAAAGCACTCAGGCAGCTGTCCTCTCCAGTGCAAACCGATCCTTACAGAACTGGAGGACTATCAACAAACTACAAGTGCGGTGGTGTCACCAAACTTGTGCACCATTGAGATCTACAGTCCATCTGCCAAAGTTTTTGTATGCATAGATTCTCGTGAATGAATGATACGGCTGTATGGGTGGAGCCACACACAGGAACGCCAAATTCAAATATACAAGAACTGTAGGGGAGAAGAACTCCTGGATTTTGTGAGTGAGTGAAGAGGGGATTTCAGGGTGAGGACTCTGTGGGTGTAACATGAAACATGTTCAGAAAGATAAACTTTAAATTATTCTCTGCTCAATCCTGCCCACTTTATAATTCAAATAATAGCTACTAATTTTGTTGCTGCCCATACTGTTGTATGTATTCTCACACCATCCGAAAAGAATAAAAAAGAAAAAAGTGCGGCGCAACAAACCAAAAACTGGTCACAATGAACCAATGTTAACACTGTGTACACATCCCAAAAATGTGTTCGTATTAACATCAATGCTATATAAACTTTATTGTGATCATACGAATACGAATGCTTTTTGGTGGAGTGCGTACACAGTGTTAGCATTGTTTGGTTTATTGTGACCAGTTTTTGGATGGTTGCACGGCACTTTTTTTTTTACAATCAGAAAGATGACTTAGCTTTAATTAGGGGCATCTTTTCATTCAGATCTGGGTTGTGTTAGGGTGCACTGACGCTGAGTTCGATTGTCCTCTCTTCCCAATCCCCTCCTGGTCTACACTCACACTGGGCTATAAACATTTATATCATCACCTCTGCCAACCAGACCACAGTGATCCCTGTGACCTATGGTGTGCTCAGGTACAGTTTGCAATCATACTGAAGAAAACTGTCTCAGACCACGTGAACTGTTCCCAGGACCACCTCTTCCACGTGGTCCCAGGCACATTACACTTAAAGTGTTTGGAAAGGAAAAAAACAAAACAAACATCTCTATACTTACCTGCAATGGTATTGCATAGAGAGGCCCTGAACCTCCTCTTCTTGGGTCCCTTGCTGGCACTCCTGGCTCCTCCTCTCTGTACAGTGCCCCCATGGGAAGTGCCTTCCAATGGGGACATTCGTGCAGGCTCACCCAAGCCCCCGCAGCTGCGTCCGCCTCCCTCCGTCCGCCTCCCCCCTTGTCACTGGCTTTGATTGACAGCACTGGAAGCAAATGGCTCACGGTGCCCAAGCAAAGCCAGTGAGACACAGAAGTGAGGGGAGAGAAGAGCTGCAGATGTGCACAGTGCTGGACCAAATGAGGGCTCAGATAAATATTAGGTGCAGGGTTGAGGGACCAAAATTGATGCCTAAACATGTTTTACCTTACTGCATAACTTGCATTAAGGTAAAAAATTGTATGGCTTTAGAACCATATTAACTGTTCCCTTACACAGTTTGCAGCATTCATACTGTACAGACAAAGCAGACCATGTGGGTGGTTTCCAGAACAATCCACGTGACCACAACTAATGTGCACTACTCATTCCAAACATATGGAGGTGAGGGGAAAAGGAGAGGGTTGGGAGCTCAAGGAGGTCTTTACAAAGAAGCCAAAAAACACAGTAAGAAACAATTTAATAAAAAATAGATTACAGGGCTATTACGTAATGGAAGTGTATGGATTATTTTTGGAAACTAAGGAGATTTAGTGTTACTTTACATACATACATTACATAGTTTATGCTAGCCTTTGCATCTTCATGGATATTCTACATACATCTGTATACTGTATAATACTAAGTTGAATATAGTACACTTACTATTTTCTATATATTTTCAATAAAAACATGTTTTTTTTTTTTTTTGTTTTACTTTTATTTTTATTCTTATGTCGCGTACACACGACCGTTTTTTCTGACGGAGTTGCGTCGGAATTCTGCTGAAACTGTCTTGTGTACACGCGATCACACCAAAGTCCGATTGTCTATATTGGAACTAGAAAAAAGAAGTTCAATAGCCAGTAGCCAATAGCTTTTGTCCCGTACTTGCTTTAGAGGATGCGTCGTTTTTGGTCCATCGGAACAGCATACAGACGAGCGGTTTTCCCAATAGGAATTTGTTCCGTTGGAAATATTTAGAACATGTTCTAGTTCTAGGTCCGTCAGAATTTAAGAAAAAAAAAAGTCCGATGAGGCATACACACGATTGGAATATACGATGAAAAGCTTCCGTCCGACTTTTTCTGTCGGACATTCCGCTCGTGTGTACGCGGCATTAGTCTCATTCTTGTAGGTCTGTAAGTTTGCTGGTATTAAAGAGTGAACATTTTCACATTTGTAGAGTGTTGTTGATATTCCAGGATACATGATTCTCAATCACAAATGATATAGATTTCTAGCTATTGTGTTAGTCATTGCATGAATTGCTCATTGATTGAGGATGTCGATCTCTAGCTTAGCATTCTATGTGAATGACAGGAAACTTCATTCATAGTCAGTTTCCTGGCGGCAGTGATATTAGCTTTCTTTCTGCATTCTCCCCTTGTCTTGGTTATTTTTAAAGTCACAGTTTTTTTTAAAAAGTCAGATCCATTTTCTCGATATATTGCTCCCAGCAGACTCGGTTTCTTGTGTTTTCCCACAGAAAGGCTCCTGTCCTGGATGGGGGTCCACAGGTTCAGCACTCACCCCCTTTTGAGGATTGGTCTACATCCTCCACACCTGAAACTTCAAGATCAGTCTCTGAGCGAGGTATGGAGAAGCCTACCTATGATTTATCTCGGCTACGCAGCTCCTCTGTGGAGATCAGGGAGAAGGGGTCAGAGATCCTGAGAGAGGAGCTGCTCAAGGCTCAGAAGGTAATTTTATGTGTTATGCAATTATCAGTGTCTTCTATATTGGTTATGGGGCTGGTGCAATTATTTTAGGCTACACAGGTGAAGGTGCATTTTGCTGACCCCCCGCCCGTCACCCCCCTCCGGCGCTGGTACCTCGTTCCCGTTGCACTGTGCTGAACCGCCACTGTAATGGGGGGGGGGGGGTAGGGTTAAGCATTTTCAAGAGAATACGTGTGACTATGCCCTTCATTTTATTTATTTTTACAATTTTTAAAAACGTTATTTTACAATTTATTTTATTTTTTATTTTTTTACTAAATTAAAACATTTTATTTATTTTTTTACAATTTTTTATTTATTATTATTTTTTTTTTTACAATGCTGTTGGTGGGACTTATGTGAAATATCAGGGGTTTAAGCAGACAAATGATGTCTCACTTTTGAGACATAGAAAGGGACTGAGAACAGAGATTCTCCAATCCCTTTCTCTGTAGCCTTAGGTGCACTGGACAGTGAATGAATGGGAATTGCTCTGTGCTGAGCAGCTTCCTGTTGATTCACAAACTGAAGCGAATGAACACAGTGAGTGAGGGGCCAGTAAATTACATATTTACTGTTCCCTTCCCCCACTTACTATTCTAAAAGCAGCAGCTGCCAGCAAGAGAGGAGAGGAGGGAAGCCAGTAGCGTGAGGTGGAGGAACAGAGGGCACACAGGGTGATCTACCTGCTCACCATCCCCCCATCTCCACCCCAGTCATTGACGAGGTGAATGCCTACTGGGGCTCTGCCACCTCGGCACACAGCCGGGTTCAGCTCCAACCCATTGCCAGGGCTCCGATTACATTGCTCAACGGATCTCAGCCAATTCTGTGCACCAGCAGGTGGCACCAGGATCTGCGGATCGCTGGAGTGACTCCCTTTACAAATCCGAATCCCCAGCAAGTGGCTGGGGGTTATCAATCAATCTAGATATAGTGGAGTATTAATTATTATTAGGTAACAGAGATGAAAATAATAATTCAGGTGAACTGAGATTCAGCTCAATTTTGAGGCACCAGTTTCAGAGCCACCCTAAGGCTGGCCATACATGGTCGAATTTCGAAATAATTTTCTTTTGAAAATTTGCGTGTTTTGTGATCCGATGGTGCCACCATTGATTTCGAAATTCAGCCAACCAAGCCTTCAATTTCACCTCATGTTGCTACAGAAAAGAATTTTAGTGGCTGGGAATCTTCTTTTCTTTCCAGGAATTTTCTCTTCTTGCACATGCGCATTTCTTTTTCGATTACATTTCTCGCACGATTCTCCCATCATTGATTAGAAAATCGTTTGTTTTTCAAAAAATTTCCGACATGTCCGATTACTCAAATTTGATTGCCGCACAAAAATCGGCTGTTGCTGCAGCCCACTAATGGTGCGAAATACGAACGAAAATTCTTAGATAAGATTTTCGAAAAAGAAAATTCTTTCGAAATTCGACCCATGTATGGCCTGCCTTAATCAGCATTTTTATTTTTTTGCCTTTATGTTATGTACAGTAGAGGACATAGTCAAAATAGGCCTCTGTGCCAGAAGAAGGTGAAGAAAGCCCCCTCTGATGCCCTAAATGGCTCATATAATGCAGTTGAGATCAGACGTGAAACATCCCCTCCACTGTCTGTCCAAATGGTATCAAGAGGAAATGGAGCATTCAGCACGCCCCACTGCTGGTCATTGATTAGTAAAGTAAAAGGAGGAGAGCACCACAAAAATGTCTAAGTTCATTATGGAGAGCCTTCCACAAACATCTTCTAATACCCCTAATCAGCCTACCTGGGTCCGTTATACTATACAGTTTTCCCCACCCTTATAAACCTTGTTGAATGGAGACCAGAGAGCCCCTGAAACACGTTAGTTACTTTTGTGACTTATAATGACAAGGCCTACTGGACTTACTAGGAATTCGCATGGCGTTCTCCTCCTTTTTCTTTGCTTACCCTTGGCATCCTGCATACCCACTTCTGCCTAGCACTACCTAGAAAGCTGCCTTTCCTTCTAATTCTTGAAGACTACTCCTTTCAGTCTTGAGAACTACTTCTACTACTAGGGTCCAGAGGACCAATTCCCCTAACCTCGGTGTTGGTCAAGAAGGGAGCAGAGGAAAATTCTTGTTGCCTGACACTACCTGTAAATTACCAGTATCACATAAATCAGTGGTTTTAAACTCCTGTCCTCAGGACCCACTAACAGGCCAGTTTTGCAAGATAACTGCAATACATAACAGGCAATATAATTTGCTGCTCAGTGATTTCAGTATTCTAGTCTGCATCTCCCCAAGGTAATACATAAAACCTGGCCTGTTAGTGGGTCCTGAGGACAGGAGTTGAGAACCACTGACATAAGGGCATTATGTAAAATGTCTAAAATTTCCTTCTGGTCTGTGTTCAGATCTATGTGGCAGGGAGTAAAGTCTCTGCACCTAGTTGGCCCACATCTCATGTAAATGAGTTTCAAAATCCCATAGGATTCTACACAGAATCTACACAGTCTGCACAAATGGTGTATCCACCCCTGGCTATTTACTGTTTTAAAATGTTACTAAATCCAGTAATATGAAAATAGTTCATCTGCCCCCAACAGTGCCCACAGCTTATAAATCTTCTTTTTACATTAAAATATTGCCATTATATATCTTTTTTGCTGTCCTGTATACCATGGTCAGTGATAAACTGCACAGTTTCTCCAGTGCTGAGAGTTCTGGCAGGAGGAGAGTTCCACTTCAGCCTGTATACACGCCCACATGTGTGTTGCCAATATTATGTGACCTGGCTATCTCTGAGAACAAGTAATTATTCTCTCCAGAATAAAAGACACAACTGAGCATGTGCAGGTCGGCTACTCTGCCTGTGTTAGCTGGCCTTGCCCAGATAGACAGTGCAGGAGGGAAGGACCTGTGTTTACAGGATAAAACTGCCTTTTACACAATGCAGAGGATTAACCCCTTAAGTCCTATATGCAATGCTGCATATACAGATGGATTTTACTGTTGTGGGTTTAGTAACACTTAAAAAGTGGTTGTACACCCTGTACAACCACTTTTACCTACAGGTAAGCCTATATTAAGGCTTACCAGTAGGTGCTTGAAATATCTCCTAAACCTCCACGGTTTAGGAGATATTTACAAAAGACCCGAGCGCCGATGACTACGGCACATGCGCACTTTAGAAAGGGCATATCATGCCGTTTCTAATAGGGGTCATGCCGTGACTGGCGGCTCCTGCGCGCATGCGCAGGAGTAACATCACGTGACTCCGGCCAGTCATAGAGCCGGAGTTTGCAGCCCCGGAAGGAAGAGGGGTGAAGTTGGACGCTCCATGATAGTGGGGACAGCAGTGACATCGCAGGCTTCGGTTTCAGGTAAGTGACACATAATGGGCTACTATGCGATGCAGAGAAATAAAGAGGAAGTAATACCCACCAGGGTTTACTTCCTCTTTAAGCAAAGAAAATATTGACATGCTTCTCTTGGAAAACTATCAGTTTGGTAGTCTAAGTATATTTAAACTTGGTATAGAGGAGCACTGGGCTGTTTTTGACTCAGAGTTTAGTGAAGGTGCTATTTCTATGGAACACTGCAGTTATTCTGATGTGTCAGGTTTTATGGGAACAAATACATACTTCTGCTTTCTTCCGAAATAGAGGAGAATTGTTTTCTGTGCAATTATGAAATCATAATGTTGTATAGCAATAGTTTTGATTTATCATTATGTAACATTTCTAACATCTCAATCAAGTATCTATAAAATAGATGAATAACAACATTGTTTTAGGCTATAGGCAATCCAATCTGTCCATGAACACCAGCTTAAAGTACTCCAGATACAGTAAAACCTTGGTTTGAGAGTAACTTAGTTTGAGAGCATTTTGCAAGACAAGCAAAATTTTTAAATACATTTGTACTTGATATACAAGCGATGTCTTGATATACAAGTAGCGTCATGTCACAACTGAGTATAAGAGAGAAGAGAGGCGCCTCTAAGTGTACCAATATGGTTACATTTAATGAAGGTACAACATTTAGCAATATTGCTACACTTAGAAGCGCCTCTCTTCTCTTTTATACTCTGTAGCTCCTGCTGGAGTTTGCTTCTAATCCCCTTGTGGAGGCTGCCATTTGTGAATGGACATTTTATGGTTACACAACCTGGTCACATTGCTATAATCTTTTTATATGGACTTTAAACTGAAGACCTATGAATAAATGGTTGTGGAATGAATTATTTGAGTTTCCATTATCTCTTATGGGGAAATTTGCTTTGATATACAAGTGCTTTGGATTACAAGCATGTTTCTGGAACAAATTATGCTCACAATCCAAGATTTTACTGTACATTGGGCTGCCACTGCTAGTTTTCTTCTCCAAATGCTAGTTGCTTGGCTGTATTTACCTTCAGTACTTCTGTTTCATAAAGCAGGACAAGTATACAGCAAATGAAAGTCAAACAAAAGCTGCTATATTTGTTCTAGGTGAGTGACTATCAGGGTGTACTCACACTAGCAGTTTGTACCCGGACACATAGGGAAAAGGGAAAAAACCTTAAAGTTTGGACTTAAAAAGCAATTGAGACGCATGAAATATACAAAAGATATAAACTTTATTTATTACAATACAATAAAAGAATTTAGCAAACAAGCAAAAACATAGAGCTTAAAAACATATATTGACATATGTGTAAAATGTAGACAACATGGACAAAGTAGAGAGAGTAAGTTTTTACACCATGTAAGATGAGTCAACCCCTGTGCGTCAATGTGTTTCACTAGTTCGCTCCCTTGCCCAGTTGGTTTGTGTATTGTGAGTGCTCTGAACTGGGCCTGGGAACGGTTAAGCGTACAATACTTGGGACCACTTGGAGGATGTGGCCCTGGGCACATCTCACTGGTGGTCTGGAACAGTTTACTTCAGTGTCAAGGTAAACCTTACCAGAAGTGTGTCAGAGAAAGGAAATAGAGCATTCTGACATCATTTGTGTGCCAGTCACATGGGCAAAACATAGCATCTAAAGGCTCCCTGTGGTCTATAGCAGAAGTGGATTGTTTACTGCAAATCTGGGCAGAGAGGAGCATAGATGAACAACTGCATAAAACACACAAAAACTCTGAGATTTGGCAAAATGAGAAACTACGGCAAGCAACTTCCCTTCACACATTATAAAGAATCGCATTCTATGATGTACGTGTACCCGGGAACGCTGTCTTGGAGCCCAGTGTAAGTGCAGACCAGCAGGGGAGTGGGGAGGGTAAACAGTCAAACTCAGGCATGGTTTAGTTTAGTGGTCTTCAAACTGCGGCCCTGGGGCAGATGCTGCCCTTTACATGCCTTTATCCAGCCACTGTTGCATTATACCTTCCTTTGACACCAACAATGGGACACTATTCCTTCCACTGACACCAACTATTTTGAATAATTCCTTCCAGCAAAAACGGGGCACTATTCCTCCTACTGACACCAACTATTTCTCCCCATAATTCCAAAGACTGGCATTATTTACTCCCACTGGGCCATTTACTGTCTGAAGGACACAAACTGTGGCCATTTCTTTAGAAAGTTTGGAGACCCCTGCTTTAGTTCATCCATGCCCAGTGTGTGTGTGTGCACTCTCAGAGTATTGAAGCAAAAGCATCAACATGACAGCCCAGAAACGAGCATTTCCAGCTAAAAAAGGCAGCAATGGCAGTCTATATATATATCTCCCATAACAGGTTCTTTAACTCTCATGATATTATAGTTACTTGAATAAAAAATCACCTATTAATTTCCCCCCTTAAGCAACACACGAAAAAGTGCATTCACCGTGGTATAGCATGGTTGTATATACCAAAACTATCTTCTCTGTCTTACAGTTTAGAGCTTTGCTTTCTGTAATGGGTGTAGGTCTGCAAAGAAGGTGTGGGGGTATAGATAATACACGGTCCTGTTATCACAAACAAAAATAATTTTTAACGTTAAAGAGTTGCTGTATAGTCACAGTACATAAAATGGTATGTTATAAGAGATTAGCTAAGAACTGTTTTTTTGTACTTGGTATTATTTTTCATCCTATCTAGTTAGTGTGGTTAACTAATACATAATTTCTCTGTTGGCTTACATTACAGTAATATGCTGACAGTTTTATGTTGACATTCAGGGAAATGAATGAAGACTTACTTCAAACACCCAGCTATGTGAAAAGCAAGTTTATTTGTTGTGTTCAATAAATTTTTATTGAATTTTCAAATAAAAAAAAAAAGTAAGTTGGACAATCTTAACGAGAGAAATAGAAACGGATCAAAACGCTCACAATAACAAGTGTTACATTACTAGAGTAGGAGGTGTGCTCCGTGTTCTAGAAAAGGAATGGAGGGGTGTAAAATATACGGTAACAAAGAACAGGAGGAAAAAAAAGTCAATGTACACCAACTGGCCGAAAGCGAGACCCCCTCACCCCCAACCAGGATCGGGAAGGGGAAAGAAAAAGAAAAGAAAGTAAAAAAAAAAGGGGGAGGGGAGACAATGCTTTTCAATACCCGCATGCCTGTTACTTCTGGTTGCTACTTCCAACATCTACAAGAGCAATGACTGGGTCAAAAAAGAAGGCTTTTGGGTTCTACCTACAGTTCTTAAGTTCTGCGATATTTACAGTAACCATCTTATTAGTTTGTCAAGTGGTCCAGTTAATTTATTTTAGCTGCTCATGATTGGATAATTAAAGTGAATCTTCATTCAATTTATTAAGTGAAGATTCTCAGCTCCTTATAGTAAACTATTGTAACAATTGCACCAAATTTGTGAATTTGTGAATTGGTGTTTGATGTACCAAAGCTTGTGGAGAATGACCCTATTCTTCCATATGGTTGGCTGGACATACCGTGTTTCCCCGATAGTAAGACACCCCCGATTGTAAGACGTATCGGGAGTTTCAGAGGGGTCAGCTAATATAAGCCATACCCCGAAAGTAAGACATATGTCTTACTTTCGGGGAAACACGGGGGGGATTTGCCTCCAGTGACGTGCGGTACCCCTCCTTCTCTGTCCCCCTCCGTTCTCCCCCTCCGTTCCGCTTTCCTCCTCTGTGCCTCCCCGCTGTCCCCTCCGTTCCCCCCTCCTTCTCTGTCCCCTCCGTTCTCCCCCTCCGTTCCGCTTTCCTCCTCTGTGCCTCCCCGCTGTCCCCTCCGTTCCTCTCTCCTTATCTGTCCCCTCCGTTCTCCCCCTCCGTTCCGCTTTCCTCCTCTGTGCCTCCCCGCTGTCCCCTCCGTTCCCCCCTCCTTCTCTGTCCCCTCCGTTCTCCCCCTCCGTTCCGCTTTCCTCCTCTGTGCCTCCCCGCTGTCCCCTCCGTTCCTCTCTCCTTATCTGTCCCCTCCGTTCTCCCCCTCCGTTCCGCTTTCCTCCTCTGTGCCTCCCCGCTGTCCCCTCCGTTCCTCTCTCCTTATCTGTCCCCTCCGTTCTCCCCCTCCGTTCCTCCGTCCTCCCCCTCCTTCCTTTGTGAATAGACAGAGTCAGCTGACTCTGTCCATTCACATAACTGAAACATTGTAATCTCCTGTGATTACAATGTGTCAGTTTATGAATGGAGAGAAGCCGCTGTCTTCTCTCCTTTCATTCTCAGTGCAGCTGACGCTGCAGAGAAAGGGACTGGGGAATCTCTATCCTCTGTCTCTTTCTCTGTCTCAAGGGGGAGATATCAGAGGTCTGTTAAGACCCCTGATATCTCACCAAAGCCCCCCAACAGGGCTGATTAAAAAAAAAACAAAAAAAAAAACACATATTGCAATAAAGAATAAAAAAAAAAATTTTTTCCCAATATAAGACATACCCCGAAAGTAAGACATAGTGGGGCTTTTAGGGATAAAAAGAAAGTAAGACACTGTCTTACTTTCGGGGAAACACGGTAGAAAAACTCTAGTATACACACAGGTTAGTATGGCATGGTCTGTCTAGCCTTTTTTTGTCCACAGCAGTCCCCCCAGGTGGTTTGGAATATCCGTACAGAGTACCACACATAGACAATAAAGTAAAAATTCAGGCTCTACCTAACTAATCTTTTTGAAAATGTATGTTTATTTGCAGTTTTTAACAACACATACAGTACATACATATACCAACAGTCCCCCCCCCTCCTGTCCCCTATGCAGCATTCCAACAATTACAGAATCCTAGATTATGCTCTTAACATTTTTTTCCACCAAAAGATTAATCCACCCACAAAGTCAGCAGTGCACCCAATCCCCACATAGTCAAATAATTATACAGACAACATTACACAGTCAAATCATCCCAGCACTAAGGGCGCCTTTAACAAGGCACACTCCCACCATGGCATGCTAAATCAACGTGTCCTTGGCATCAAGCCAGCATTGCCAGACTTTTTCAAATTTTTTGGGACAACCCCTACTTAAGTATGTTGCTTTATAAAATGGTAGCGCTCTATAATTAAATCCTTCCAGAAGGACACCATGGGTGGCTCAGTTTTTTTCCAACATAATAAAATAGCCTTTCGTGCATAAAAAAGGTAGATAGAAATCATGGTTCTTTGCACCCTACGAGGCACCAATTCCTCCACCAGTCCCAGCAAACAGACCGAGACTGTCACAGGAATCGGAACTGAAAGTCATTTCTGTATAGTACGTGTTACCCCTCTCCAGAACTCCCGTATTGGCTGGCACTGCCAGAATATATGATCAAAATCGGCATGGTTAGTAGTGCAGCGCCAGCACTCTGCCGCAGTAGTACCATAAATACCGCCTATCCTCGCTGGGTTATAATATACAGTGTGAAGTATTTTAAATTGGATGAGCCTATCTCTGGCCGACACAAGGGTCCGGAACGGGTGATCCCACATATCGTCCCAATCTTCCTCTCCGAAATCTGTCACCAATGCACTCCATGTATCCCTGCACTTGTTAAGCATTTTCGGCCTTTCTACAAACAATTCTTTGTAAACCTCAGATAGTGGTTTTTGCAAGTCTTCCCCACCCAGCATGTTCTCCAAGGGGGAGGTACTTAGCTCAAGTACATCAGAGCTGAACTGCATTAGGAACGCGTGTCTCAACTCAAGGTATTGGAAAAGATACCAGTTGGGGAGATTATATTTGTCCTTAAGTTGGTCAAAGGTAAGTTGTTTAGTCCCCCACACTATATGTTTTAGTTGTTTGATGCCAACCCTAGCCCAAATTACTGGGTCAGGGATTGCACCAAAGTGGGGTAATCTAGGGTTGAACCAAAGGGGGGTATCCTGCGACCAACCTCTGTCCGCCGATTTCTTTAAGTCTGTGCCCTGTCCCATGCGCGTATAGTGACACGCATCTAGCCAGTCAAAGACGGGGAAGCCTGAGGTCCCCTATGCACCAGGTAAAACAGACTCTCATACGATCCCAGCAGGGCTGCCTCCAACACAGTTGCAGAATCCCCATCATCCCGTGTCAACCACCATCTAGCAATCACCATTTTTCCCGCTATAAAGTATTTAAACAGGTCAGGGAGGGCAACACCACCCTGACCCAAGGGCTCCTGCAAGGTGCGAAGGCTAATTCTAGGGTGTATAGTGGACCATAAGAAAGAGCTAAATAAACTGTTCACTCTTCTGAAAAAAGAACAGGGGATCCATATTGGTGTGTTCCTCAAAAAATATAAGAAGACTGGTAAAATCTTCATTTTTAGAAGATTAACCCTTCCAATCAGTGACAATGGGAGATGTCTCCAAGCGTCTAGTTGCAGTTTAATCTTGTTCAGTAAAGGGAGCAAGTTTAGGGACATGAAATCTCCTACTCTAGGCGATATCCTGATGCCCAGGTACTTGAATTCTGAGACCCATGACATGGAAACTCTTTTGCTCGCCATAGCCTGGGCGCCGGCGTTTATAGCTAGTACATTGGATTTCTCCCAATTCACTCTCATTCCTGAAAAAGTAGCAAATTTATCCAATATCCCGAACACTGCCTCCAATGATGGTCCTACATCTTGGAGAAAGAGGAGCATGTCGTCTGAATAAAGTAAGGCATTCTCGTATACCTCCCACCTCTAGGGCCTTCACGTCAGTCGACTTTCTCAAAGCTATAACCAGAGGTTCTGTTGCCAGGGCAAATAGGGATGGCGATAGCGGACACTCCTGACCCGTGCCCCTACTCACCGGAAACTGGGGAGAAACCGTGGTGCCCAACTTAATGGCTACTCGGGGTTGACTACAACCCCTGGCAAAAATTATGGAATCACCAGTCCCTGAGGATGTTCCTTCAGTTGTTTATTGTTGTAGAAAAAAAGCAGATCACAGACATGGCCAATAACTAAAGGCATTTTAAATGGCAACTTTCTGGCTTTAAGAAACACTAAAAGAAATCAAGAAAAATAATTGTGGTGGCCAGTAACAGTTAGATTTATAGAACAAGCACAGGGAATAAATTATGGAATCACTCAATTCTGAGGAAAAAATTATGGAATCACCCTGTAAATTTTCATTACAAACACTAATGCCGCGTACACATGAGTGGACTTTACGGCAGACTTTTCCCAGCTGACTTTTCGACGGACTTTACGACGGACTTTCTGAATGAACGGACTTGCCTACACACAATCCACCAAAGTCCGTCGAATTTGTACGTGATGACGTACGACCGGACTAAAACAAGGAAGTTCATAGCCGGTAGCCAATAGCTGCCCTAACATGGCTTTTTGTCCGTCGAACTAGCATACAGTCGAACTGACTTTTCGACCGGACTCGATTTCGACGGATTGATTTAAAACATGTTTCAAATCTAAGTCCGTCCAACTTTTGAGAAAACAAAGTCCGCTGGAGCCCACACACGATCGAATTGTCTGATGAAATCCAGTCCGCTGGGCAAAGTCTGCCGTAAAGTCCGCGGCATAACACCTGCATCAGATTAAATCTGCTTGTTAGTTTGTAGGTAAAGAGGGTAAATCATCACGCAGTGTTGCACAAGATGTTGGTTGTTCACAGTCGGCTGTGTCTAAAACATGGACCAAATACAAACAACATGGGAAGGTGGTTAGCATCAAAGCGTCAAGACAGAAAACTTAAAGCAATATGCCTTGAAAACAGAAAATGTACAACAAAACAAATGAGGAACAAATGGGAGGAAAGTGGAGTCAACATCTGTGACCGAACTGTAAGAAACTGCCTAAAGGAAATGGGATTTACATACAGAAAAGCTAAAAGAAAGCCATCTCTAACACCTAAACACAAAAAAACAAGGTTACAATGGGCTAAGGAAAGGCAATCGTGGACTGTGGATGATTGGATGAAAGTCATATTCAGTGATGAATCTCGAATCTGCATTGGGCAAGGTGATGATGCTGGAACTTTTGTTTGGTGCCGTTCCAATGAGATTTATGCAGACGACTGTCTGAAGAAAACATGCAAATTTCCACAGTCAATTATGATATGGGGCTGCATGTCAGGTAAAGGCACTGGGGAGATGGCTTTCATTAAATCTTCAATAAATGCACAGGTTGTCATTGAAATTTTGGACACTTTTCTTATCCCATCTATTGAAAGGATGTTTGGGGATGATGAAATCATTTATCAAGATGATAATGCATCTTGCTATAGAGCAAAAACTGTGAAAAAATTCCTTGAAGAAAGACACATAAGGTCAATTTCATGGCCTGCAAACAGTCCGGATCTCAATCCAATTGAAAATCTGTAATGGAAGTTGAAGAAAATGGTCCATGACAAGGCTCCAACCTGCAAAGATGATTTGGCAGCAGCAATCAGAGAAGGCTGGAGCCAGATTGATGAAGAGTACTGTTTATCACTCATTAAGTCAATGCCTCAGAGACTGCAAGCAGTTATAAAAGCCAGAGGTGGTGGAACAAAGTACTAGTGATGTTGGAGTGTTATTTTGTTTGTTTGTTTTTCATGATTCCATAATTTTTTCCTCAGATTTGAAACATGTTTTAAATCAATGCATCGAAATCGAGTCCGGTCGAAAAGTCTGTTCGTCTGTATGCTAGTTCGACGGACAAAAATCCATGTTAGGGCAGCTATTGGCTACTGGCTATGAACTTCCTTGTTTTAGTCCGGTCGTACGTCATCACGTACGATTTCGACGGACTTTGGTGGATTGTGTGTAGGCAAGTCCGTTCATTCAGAAAGTCCGTTGTAAAGTCTGTCGAAAAGTCCGCCGGGCAAAGTCTGCCGTAAAGTCCGCTCGTGTGTACGCGGCATTAGTGTTTGTAATGAAAATTTACAGGGTGATTCCATAATTTTTTCCTCAGAATTGAGTGATTCCATAATTTATTCCCTGTGCTTGTTCTATAAATCTAACTGTTACTGGCCACCACAATTATTTTTCTTGGTTTCTTTTAGTGTTTCTTAAAGCCAGAAAGTTGCCATTTGAAATGCCTTTAGTTTTTGGCCATGTCTGTGATCTGCTTTTTTTCTACAACAATAAACAACTGAAGGAACATCTTCAGGGACTGGTGATTCCATAATTTTTGCCAGGGGTTGTATATAACAGCGATATCCATGTCATGAAAACCTTTCCAAACCCCATATGACGTAGTACTGTCAGCATATAGTTCCAGTCTACAGAACTGAAGGCTTTCACCATGTCTAGTGATACCACCACCCTGGTCCCGGGGTTCGCATGGTCAATCTGCAAGTGAGCAAACAGTCTCCTATGGTTTGTGTCTGTAGATTTTTGAGGAATTAAACCCGTCTGATCTATATCCACTAAGGTAGTTATGACTTGAGAGTCTTGTGGCCATAATCTTGGTTAGAATTTTGAGGTCCTGATTTAAGAGTGCAATGGGTCTATATGAAGAACAACTTAGTGGATCCTTGCCAGGTTTAGGTAAGAGAATCACCTGGACTTCTAAGAATGAGTTAGGGACGCATTTATGTTTTATGCAATAATAAAACAACGCTTGCAGTCGGGGAACTAAGTCCTCCAGGTGTAGTATGTACCATTCTATACAGAAGCCGTCTGGGCCAGGTGACTTATGGGGAGGGAAAACCCTGATAGCTGATTCAATTTCCTTTTCCGTTATTGCGGCCTCCAAAGCATCTCTGTTTGACTCTGACAAGACCGGGATATTCAGAGACCCTAACAATTCTTCTAAATGTTGAGTAATACTCCACAAACGTGTCCATAACCACCGTTGGAGTAGTGAGAATGTCCCCTTGACCATTTCTAATGCAGAGTATATTCGTCTGTATCCTCTGATCCACCACCAGCATCGCTAGCAATTTGCCATTTTTATCCCCCTGTTCAAAAATGGACTCAGCACTTTTTTCCTTAGATGTATGTGTCAATTCAGTAAAGTGTAGTGCCAGCGTGCGTCGTGCCTCCAACAAGTCCGCATATGTCACGTCAGACCGATCAGTGGCATGAGCCAGCTCACATGTCCTCTCTCTATCTTGTAATTCTTGTTCCTTCCTGTTATGCATCCTACGTGCCTGTTTAATGGCTGAAATGTAGTGTCCCCGCATGCAAGCTTTAAACGCATCCTATACCATAAGTAGATTAACCGAACCAAGGTTTTCGGTCCAGTAACCAGCAAAATTTGGCGCCACCTGGGAAGACACCTCTTCAACCTCTAGCCAGCCAGGGCTCAACCTCCACGCCCCCCCCCCCCCCTGCATGCTGATGAAGTGCCAATACGCACAGATAGTGGTGTATGGTCCGATATGCCTACTGCTAAATACCTAGCCCCCCCCACTAATTGTAACATCAGCGCATTTGCAAATGCCATATCAACCCTGGATGAAGACCCATGAGTTTTAGAGAGATGTGAGAAGCTCCTAGTAGTGGAGTTTTTCCATTACACAATTCTGTCAAGGAAGCCGTATCCGCCCAGGCAGAAAGGTCAGCAGATGCCACTCTAGTTACATTAGAGGAATCCAATGCGGTTGATAATATTGCATTGATGTCCCCTGCTATGATAAGGGGTAGATGCACATATGGTGCCAATTTACCTAGCAGGTCATATAGCACCTGTACCTGGAAAGGAGGAGGTATATAGACATTCACCAGAACCATCTTGCATGCACCGATATCAGCTATGACAATTAAGAAACGTCCCCCGGGATCAGAGATGCCATGATGTATGGTGCAGGGTACCGCCTTGCTAATCAGGATTGAAACTCCTCTAGCATAAGTGGAGTAGGTTGCGTGCAGCGCTCGTTGTATCCAGGCCCTCCGCAAGGCCAGCACCCTGCTCCCATCCAAATGTGTCTCCTGCAAAAACACCACATGTGGCATGCTAGTCTTTAAGTATTGGAACATCAGAGCTCGGCGGAATTTGTCATTCAGGCCTCTGACGTTCCAAGAGACCAGATTAATCATTGATCCTGCCATAATTACATTCCAACTAAATACACATCATGCAATGTACCAGCATTATAGGAAAAAGGTAGGATTGAGGCCTATGCACGTCATGAGTGCACCAGAGCCCTAGTAAAATTAGAAGATCAGTATGGAAAGCTGCATCTATCAAAAGAAAAACCCCATGTAACTCCCTGCTGCTGTGTAGCAAACAAAAACAAAATGTACATGCAGCTTTTACCCAAAAACTGTCCAAAAAAGTTCCATGAAAGCATGACCATAGAAAAGTTTTTTACACAACAAAATGACAAAACCCAAAAAGAAAATAGAAAAACTTTTCCAGAGTCCGTCAGTCTGAAGACACAGTGTTCATGCCTTTATCGCTCCATGCCTCAGCAACGGACACCCGCCAGGTCTCCCGTATGGAGGGAACAAACCCCCCATCTTCCTCCAGGATTGTCTATAGACTCATTGGGGGGTGAGCAGGGTTGAAAACGTAAACCCAGTCCAACAGCAACATCTGCTCACGTCGTAGTTGCATGTTGTGGGTGCAGGACTCAATCCCCCACCCGCCTGAGCAAACCTGAAAGTCCGGAACAGGCCAAACAGTTAAAGGAAGAAAAAAGAAAAAAAAAAAAAAAAAAGGGGAAAAAACAAAGTCAACTTCAGCCCAAAGCTAACGGCCCATTACTCACAGCCCATCGATCCAGTCGCTGGCCTCCATAGGTGTATCAAAGAAACGCACGGTGCCTTTTTTACGGGATCCTCAATCTGCTTGAGTAGAGCATACTGTACTTGATATCTTTATCCCTCAGCCGGCGTCGCACCTCATTGAACGATCTGCGGCGTTTCTGTACCTCAGCCGAGAAGTCCGGGAATAACATTACTTTCGTGTTTTCGTATGGTAATTCTGGATCCCGGTACATATGTGGGTGGCATATCGGGTAAGTTTAGCAACATTTTAAACAAGGATTCAGCAAAAATAGCGCCTTGGGAGCCCTCCGCGCCTTCCGGCAGTCTCACCACGCATTTATTATTGCATCTCTGCCTGTTCTCAGCATTGTCCACTTTATGAACTAGCGTGTTAACCAGGGACTGCAGTTCAGTGATCTGCGCAGATTGAATGCCTTGCATGTCCTCCACATTGCTTATGCGACCCTCAGCTTCCGTGAGTCTCACCCTGAACTTATCTAAGTCATGGCGGATGAGGGTGCATTCAGATGCGAGATGTTCCACCCTCACCATGAGCATGGATTTAAATCCTTCAATTGCTGCCAGGATGGGCTTTAGTTATAGCCTCTGGGGAATCCTCCAGCAGTTCAGGGGATAGCGGAACCGCGATCTCCTCCGCAGTAGATGCCATGGCTACAGGTGAACTTGCTGGACTCTGCTCCTTCCCCCCTCAATGCTGTGTCCCGGAAAAGAGCCCAAGATGGCGCCCAGAGAGCCTGCAACCCGCCCCTTACCCTGCTTCTGAGGCTTCTGCACGGTGTGTGTCCTTCCCCGACCCTTTGCGGACATAATTGCTGCTGCCGAGGGATCTAGGCCACCGGGAAAAGCCGCTGGATGCCGTTGAGGCTAAAAACGAGCGGTGTATCAGGAGCTATTAGAAGGATTAGCACGGAGCTCTTCGGGCAGACGCCACGCCCCTTATACCTAACTAATCTTAAAGTGGTTGTAAATTCATGAGGTTTATTATCTTAATGCATTCTATGTATTAAGATAAAAAGCCTTCTGTGTGCAGCAGCACCACGTCAGCCCCCCTAATACTTACCTGAGCCCATCTTGATCCAGCGATGTTGCAGGAGTGTCTCCGCTGCCCGGGACTTTCCCTCCTCATTGGCTGAGACGGCAAATCTGAGACGGCAAATCTAGTGGAACCAATTGCCTTCAGAAGCAGCCTAATTAGTAAATAAAGTCCACCTGTGTAATTTAATCTCAGTATAAATACAGCTGTTCTGTGAAGCCCTTAGAGGTTTGTTAGAGAACCTTAGTGAACAAACAGCATCATGTAGGCCAAGGAACACACCAGACAGGTCAAGGATAAAGTTGTGGAGAAATTTATAGCAGGGTTAGGTTATAACAAAATATCTCAAGCTTTGAACATCTCATGGAGCACTGTTCAATACATCATCCGAAAATGGAAAGAGTATGGCAAACTGCAAACCTACCAAGACATGACCGTCCACCTAAATTGACAGACCGGGCAAGGAGAGCATTAATCAAAGAAGTAGCCAAGAGGCCCATGGTAACTCTGGAGGAGCTGCAAAGATCCACAGCTCAGGTGGGAGAATCTGTCCACATGACAACTATTAGTTGTGCACTCCACAAATCTGGTCTTTATGGAAGAGTGGCAAGTAGAAAGCCATTGTTGAAAGAAAGCCATAAGAAGTCCCATTTGAAGTTTGTGAGAAGCCATGTGGGGGATTCAGCAAACATGTGGAAAAAGGTTCTCTTGTCAGATGAGACCAAATTTGATCTTTTTGGCCTAAAAGCAAAACTTTATTTGTGGCGGAAAACTAACACTGTACATTGCACTGAACACACCAAACATGGTAATGGCAGCATTATGTTTTCTTCAGCAGGGACAGGAAAGCTTATGGGAAGATGGATGGAGCCAAATACAGGACAATCTTAGAAGAAAAGCCTGTTAGTCTGGAAAAGACTTGACACTGGGGCAGAGGTTCACCTTCCAGCAGGACTACAACCCTTAACATACAGCCATGGAATGGTTTAGATCAAAGCATACTCATGTGTTAGAATGGCCAGTCAAAGCCCAGACCTAAGTCCAATTGAGAATCTGTGACAAGACTTGAAAATTTCTGTTCACAGACACTCTTCATCCAATCTGACAGAGCTTGAGCTATTTTGAAAAAAAGAATGGGCAGAAATTTCACTCTCTAGATGTACAAAGCTGGTAGAGACATCCCCAAAAAGACTTGCAGCAGTAATTGCAGCGAAAGGCGATTCTACAAAGTATTGACTCAGGGGGGCTGAATACAAATGCACGCTACACTATTCAGATATTTATATGTAAAATATTTTAAAAACCATTTATCATTTTCCTTCCACTTCACAATTATGTGCCACTTTGTGTTGGTCTATCACATAAAATTCCAATAAAATACATTGATGTTTTTGGTTGTAACATGCAAAATGTGGTAAATTTTAAGGGGTATGAATACTTTTTAAGACACTGTATAATGAGGAACTATAATGAGGAACTGTTGTCTGTAGGGTACAATATAAAGTGTTAAAGAAGTTGAGCCATGGATTACAAAGAGTTAATTATGCCTGTATGGAGAAGTTTAAGATGGAGTACTGCTCTCTGCTATTTGCATTAACTAACAGCCTCAGCCTGCCTTTGGGGCACTAGCGAGCACTCTCTCCCTGTCCGCCTATAGGTGCAGTAAGCACCGCCCACAGGTTTACTATGGTCCATCTATTTTTGGTGCTCCCTCCTCTCCCCTGCAGCTGGCGCTGGCTGACAGAGGGGAGCCAGATAATGTGACCAGATCAGCCTGAAAATAGGTAAGTATACAGATTTTTCTTACACAGTTAGTCAACAAAGGTGTTAGGAGGGACGAAGGAGCATTTTTAAGATTAGTTAGGTTGTAGCTGGAATTCTACTTTAAACAATTTGTATTTTATACTGTATGTATATCCGGTCTGAGGAAGCAGACAAGATCTACGAAACGTGTTACAATCTCACAGTCAAAGTAAATTTGCGAGATAGATTTCTGTTTGCCTTGAATGTTACAATGTTCTTCCCAAAACTCTGAGGGGTAAATGTATGTGAACACTATGTAATGTATATTTTTTGTGGTAATGTAATAATAAAATGATTTCGCGCTTGAAAATCTATCACCTCAAAATATGAAAATTTCTATAAGTGCGATATCTAAAAGTGCTCAATAGTGCAATAAATAATCAACAAAAGTGCTGTTGTGCATCAAAAATACCATTGAAAATAAATGAAAAGTTTGTATTGTGCATCAATATTAAAAGTTTATATTGTGCTATTCCACTGGGATCATTTGGTGAAGATGGAAAATGATAATAATCTTGAGATTAGTGATCCGGTGACACCGGGCTCTCTAGACTCTCACCTTAGATGAAATTAATATGGGCATCAAAAACAAGTTCTTTGTTCTTTATGGTGTAATGGTATTGTGGTGGAACTTCTCTGGTGCTGTAGCGATTCTTCTGCTTAAAAGCACCTATCAGATATAGGAACAAAGAGGGGTTGCCCACCTGGGCTCCACCAGTCCGGTGGTATAAACAGGAAGGGGAGAGAAAAGATGCCTCCAATAGTGTAGTATGTTTATAAAAGATAGCTATTTATTAAAAATATGAGTGGTCTCTTACATTTTATAAGGTTAAAAACAGCATATACGATAAAAAGGTTGAGGAGCGGCGTCTGAGGCGCCTCCTTACTAGTTTCCGGTTTCGTCTGTGCTCGGCCACGCCCTACGCGTTACGTCACAGCTCGTGACTTCAACTGGGGAACTGGGGTTCTCTGATTGGGACACCTGATGTAAAGAGAGGCACCTGCTGTAACGGGGGACTCTATTTTGGACACCTGATGTAAAGGGGGACTCTGATGAGGACACCTGATGTATAGAGGGATGCTGATGGGGACACCTGTTTTAAAGGGGGACTCTGTTTGGGATGCCTGATGTAAAGGAGGGCACCTGCTGTAAAGGGGGACTCTGATTGGGACATCTGATGTAAAAGGTGGCTCTGATGAGGACATCTTAAGTTAAGTGGTTTTATTTTCTTTTACTTGAAATGTGGATGTGATTGGCCTACTGTGACGGGCACAGTGAGGCTGCAATTTATGGGCACAGTGAGGCTGCAATTTATGGGCACAGTGAGGCTACATATAATGGGCACAGTGAGGCTACATATAATGGGCACAGTGAGGCTTCAATTGATTGGCACAGTGAGGCTTGAATTAATGGGCACAGTGAGGCTTCAATTGATCGGCACAGTGAGGCTTCAATTAATGGGCACAGTGAGGCTGCAATTAATGGGCACAGTGAGGCTGCAATTGATGGGCACAGTGAGGCTGCATATGATGGGCACAGTGAGGCTGCAATTGATGGGCACAGTGAGGCTGCATATGATGAGCACAGTGAGGCTGCATATGATGAGCACAGTGAGGCTGCATATGACAGGCACAGTGAGGCTGCATATGACAGGCACACTGAGGCTGCAATTGATGGGCACAGTGAAGCTGCATTTGATACACAATCTCCTGATAAATGGCTATTTACAGTCCTGCATTACTAATAGTTTAATTTTTCAACAAAAATTTTGAGCACCAGCCGCCATTGCCATAGTCTTTCATGAACATTTTCTTTTGTCTCTGACCATTATTGACTGACTAGGAACTATGAATTGTTTACAGACTGAAATGTATCATAAATGTGAAAGTTTAAGCTTTAGCTGGTTTGTAACTTGTATTAGAAATCTAATAAACTGCTATGGGCAACAGCTGCACTTTTATTTTTTTAAATATATTTTAAGCCTCTGTGTTGTAAAAGTTTATGTACCCTTTTCCTTTGATGCCTTATTGCCTGCAGACTTTATTTATGTGTTTTTTTTTTAAATCTTTTTCAAACGGAAAGGGTACGGCACTTATATATTGTACTTGGTACTTCATAAATGGATGAAGAGTATTTTGGAAGTATCACATTCAAAGTGTAAGCCTAGATATAATCTAATTTTGGCAATCTAAACAGCTCATTGGACAAAGCCAGTGCAGCACCTCACTATTGGTCTATCACTGTGATGAGCATCCTCACTGATCTATAGTGATGTGTGTAAGGCAGAAGGGTATACTCAAGTTTGGCTTCAGAAGCTTAAGTAAGTATTGCATAATAGACCACGTTTTTTGGGAGTTTCAGGCAGGGTCGGGACAGGGGGTGGGAAGGAGGGGCAGCTGTCCTGGGCACTGTGGTATCATGTAAAGTTGGGGGGGGGGGCACAGGGAGGTTGAGGGGAGGGGATTTGTGTTGGAAAGGGGAATTTGTGGGGCGGCAGGGGATAAGTACAGTAAAACCTTGGTTTGACAGTAATTTGGTTTGAGAGCCTTTTGCAAGACAAGCAAAATTTTTTAATACATTTTGACTTGATATACAAGCGATGTCTTGATATACAAGTAGCGTCATATCACAACTGAGTATAAAAGAGAAGAGAGGCTCCTCTAAGTGTAGTAATATGGTTACATTTAATGAAGGTACAACATTTGTCAACTCATATGGTTGATGATTAAAACAGGCACATCTAAGTATGCAGACATCTGGGGTAAAGCTGTCCACATAGACCATCCTCCTCACCACCATCGACGTCATCCCTTCCACGCTGCGATTTCACGAGCAGTTCAATCGCTCTACTGCAGGGTAGTCTTCCAGGTCACGATTGCAGACTGACATCAATGAGAGCCGGCGGTGTGGGGGATGGTCTATGTGGACAGCTTTTCCCCGGATGCCTGCATACTTAGATGTACCTATTTTAATCATCAACCATGTGAGTTGCTAAATGTTGTACCTTCATTAGATGTAACCATATTGCTACACTTAGCCCCGGTTCACACAGGGGCGGCACGACTTGCAGGTCGCCTCACCGAGGCGACCTGCACACGACTGCCACGGCGACTTGCAAAACGACTTCTGTATAGAAGTCTATGCAAGTCGCCCCAAGTCGCCCCCAAAGTCGTACAGGAACCTTGCTCCTATTAGAACGGTTCCATAGTACAGAATGGGAGACGACTTGTCAGGCGGCTAGGTCGCCTGACAAGTCGCCCCTGTGTGAACCGGCACTTAGAGGTGCCTCTCTTCTCTTTTATACTTTGTAGCTCCTGCTGGATTTTGCTTCTAATGCCCTTGTGGAGGTTGCCATTTGTGGATGGACATTTTATGGTTACACAACCTATATCATTGCTATAATCTTTTTATATGGACTATAAACTGAAGGACTTATGAATAAATGGTTGTGGAAAGAATCATTTCAGTTTCCATTATTTCTTATGGGGAAATTCGCGTTGATATACAAGTGCTTTGGATTATAAGCATGTTTCTGGAACGAATTTTGCTCACAATCCAAGGTTTTACTGTATTGTTTTAGGAGGGGAAATTTTGGGGGGGAGGTGCTAAGACTGGTGATTTAGGGGATTTCTGTTGGGAGGAGGGAAGGGGGGAATATTTGTGCTAGGAGGAGGGGATTTGGGGAAATTTATGCTAGGGGGATTTGAAGTGGTGGGAGAAGGCAGTACTAGGTGGGGAATTGTGCAA
This sequence comes from Lithobates clamitans, assembly GCA_037952925.1. Taxonomy (NCBI): domain Eukaryota; kingdom Metazoa; phylum Chordata; class Amphibia; order Anura; family Ranidae; genus Lithobates; species Lithobates clamitans. The sequence continues at coordinate 5,137,374 of JBBGZY010000159.1, forward strand.
GGAGGGGTGAATTTTTTGGGGAGTTAGCATTTAAGTTGGGGGGTGGGGGAGATTTGTGCTGAGAGGGGGGATTTCAGCAGGGGGGCAGATTTGTACTGGGAGGAGGGGGAATTTATTTTTGATAGTAAGCTTGGAGATTAGTGCTCAGTGTTTTGTGGGGGGATTTTTGCCGATACAATGCTTATACATCTTGGAAGTGGGTGCAGTTTTGCATGTTCACCCTGGGTTCTAGATGACCTTGTCCTGGCACTGATTCCAGGGTACTCATGAAGATGTGTAATGCCATTTGTGCCTACATTACAAATCCTGTTGAGATTTAGTAGTCGAGTTTAGTCATGTGCATATTTATAGTATTTATCTTTGACCAGGGCAGATCAGATGTGAAAAATTTGAGTGACAAGCTCCATTACCATTCAGCACCCTAGTACATTACAATGACTCATGCCAACCTCTTCTTCAAACTAACCTCTCTAACATCACCCTTACAAAATAAGTATCATAGCTACAAAAAACACCTCTTTTCTAATATAATTGTTTATGTGCTACAGTTGTTCTTTATATACAACTAGATTTGTGTCTAACACAATACCTTTGATGAGATAGAAATAACAAGATGCTTATCATGTATCTCTTTTTCTCACTATAGGAGTTGAAGCTGAGAGATGAAGAGTGTGAGAGGTTATCAAAGGTCAGAGAGCAGCTGGAACAAGAACTAGAGGAGCTGACAGCTAGTCTTTTTGAGGTATATTTTGATTCCCCTTACCCCTCTCTCCTCTCTCTTAGTAAACTCAACAAGCTCAACATTTCATCTACCCATTTATATATTTGGCAGATGGTTAACATTCTGTAAGGGCCTATATACGGTATGTACTTGTAGTTAAAAATGTAGTATTGTTGGCCTTCACCTTGAGCTGCAAAAGGATGTTGACACCAGCCAGTTGTAGAATATAAATGCAAAAACTTGTATTATAAGACTCAAAAATTGGTTCTCACAGACATCAGTTTAAAATATTTATGTCCCTGTGGTGCTCCTGCATTCAGTGAAGTGTTGCACATAAAGAAGACCCAACCATAGAAAATAGTAGCTCTCCTGGGCACATGCATCAAGCATAGGATGGACATGACCATTCCTCCCTGTGGCTGGGCCTGACACATATGTGCGCCCTTTTCACAGAATGCAGGAGCACTGCAGGGACATACAGTATCTCACAAAAGTGAGTACACCCCTCACATTTTTTGTAAATATGAGTGTACATCTTGTATAACAGTGTAGATTTGCTGTCCCCTCAAAATAACTCACATGCAGCCATTAATGTCTAAACCGCTGGCAACAAAATCGAGTACACCCCTAAGTGTAAATGTCCAAATTGGGTCCAGTTAGCCATTTTCCCTCCCCGGGGTCATGTGACTTGTTAGTGTGTCTCAGGTGTGAATGGGGAGCAGGTGTGGTAAATTTGGTGTTATCGCTCTCACTCTCTCATACTGGTCACTGGAAGGTCAACATGGTACCTCATGGCAATGAACTCTCTGAGGACCAGAAAAAAAGAATTGTTGCTCTACATAAAGATAGCCTAGGCTATAAGAAGATTGCCAAGACCCTGAAACTGAGCTGCAGCATGGTGGCCAAGACCATACAATGGTTTAACAGGACAGGTTCCACTCAGAACAGGCCTTGCCATGGTTGACCAAAGAAGTTGAGTGCACGTGCTCAGCGTCATATCCAGAGGTTGTCTTTGGGAAATAGACATATGAGTGCTGCCAGCATTGCTGCAGAAGTTGAAGGGGTGGGGGTTAAGCCTGTCAGTGCTTAGACCATACACTGCATCAAATTGGTCTGCATGGCTGTCATCCCAGAAGGAAGCCTCTTCTAAAGATGATGCACAAGAAAGAACGCAAACAATTTGCTGAAGACAAGCAGACTAAGGACAGGGATTACTGGAACCATGTCATGTGGTCTGATGAGACCAAGATAAACTTATTTGGTTCAGATGTTGTCAAGCATGTGTGGCGGCAACCAGTTGAGGAGTACAAAGACAAGTATGTCTTGCCTACAGTCAAGCATTGTGGTGGGAGTGTCATGCTCTGGGGCTGCATGAGTGCTGCCAGTACTGGGGAGCTATGAGGGAACCATGAATGCCAACATGTACTGTGACATACTGAAGCAGAGCATAATCCCCTCTATTTGGAGACTGGGTCGCAGGGCAGTATTCCAACATGATAACAACCCCAAACACACCTCCAAGATGACCACTGCCTTGCTAAAGAAGCTGAGGGTAAAAGTGATGGACTGGCCTAGCATGTCTCCAGACCTAAACCCTATTGAGCATCTGTGGGGCATCCTCAAACGGATGGTGGAGGAGCGCAAGGTCTCTAACATCCACTAGCTCTGTGATGTTGTCATGGTGGAGTAGAAGAGGACTCCAGTGGCAACCTGTGAAGCTCTGGTGAACTCCATGCCCAAGAGGGTAAAGGCAGTGCTGGAAAATAATGGTGGCCACAAAAAATGTTGACACTTTGGGCCCAATTTAGACATTTTCACTTAGGGGTGCACTCACTTTTCCTGCCAGCGGTATAGACATTAATACCTGTGTGTTTACAAGCTGTACACTCACTACTTTACTACTTTGTAGCAAAGCATTATTTCTTCAGTGTTGACATATGAAAAGATATAACAAAATATTTACAAAAATGTGAGGGGTGTACTCACTTTTGTGAGATACTGTACATGGAACATACATACCCAATGCCAATGGGTCTTTGTAAGCCTTTGCAGTGAGAAGTTTGACTTGTGTGCATCTCCAGTTAAATTAACCTGAGCATTTTAGTCTGGGACACTTGTTTAGTGACTTTGCACAGTATAGAATCTGGTGTGCTCCTATATTTCCCTGTTATTCGATGTGTGAGGATACCCTGCTATGTAAGGAATCATTTGAATCTCTGCAATCTAGCTGTGGCCCCACCATTACACTAAAGAAATCAATATGATACAGCCCCAATGATGTCTTGCTTGTGAAAGGTATGATTATATATTTATGGTAACTAAGGGCTCATGTTGATGGGCATTATTTTCCTACGTATGATCAATTGCAGATCAGCAATATCCATTGAAAAAAGTGTTCAGGCTGGAATCTATATGTGATCCACAAATGAGCTATGATTAAGGCTCTTCTAGCCAAAATGCATTAGCGTCTGTTGCTATACTGGATTGCTTGTACCTGCTTGGATTTTAAATAATAAAGAATTTGTGAATTAAATACAGACTCCATGACCACTTTTCTGATTTTGGAGGGCAAACAGGAGCTGAACCGTGAGACTGGTGTTTCCACTGAACACACTGGACAAGAGGTAGAGCTAGGATCCCATAATTTCGTGAACTCAATTTCCCAATTGTTTTTAATTGAGTTGTACATATGACAATCCAGAGGTTGTGTTTGACCTGCTTTCTTGGCATTGCGTTTGACGCATGCATTTGAGCTTGAATAGCAAATATAGAGTTTGGAAAGAACACCCTTCAACATGACCTAGTCATATCAAGAATTCCTCTGTTGTGTCTATAAAGCTGTAAACACAGCTGAATCTTTTCAGTGTAACTGGAATAAAACCACATGTTCTATAAATCTACTGGGTTCTAGTTCCTGCTTGACAGATGCATCATATTACCTTAGAATTCCAGACAATTACCGTATGTATGAAACCGTGATCTGAACTGACTAGTGAAAGCTGACTAGTGTTCTGAGGCTACCACAGCCTCAGTGGTCAAGAACTGATCTCACTGTTCTTATTTTGTACTTCCCAATCAAACTGACTTCTGTTGATTTTTTTCTATTGAAGGAAACCTTTTTAACTGCCCTTGTGGGGTACTAGTCTAGTTTCCTTATTGACACAGGCGTGTTTGTAAGCAATGTCAGATTTCTTCAATGGTCTTTAGCTTTTCTGGTTCCAGTAAGTAATGTTATGTTATATGTCCATGATGGGCTTTCTGTAACGTTACCCAGCTTTACATCTATATCGGTCAGGTGACCATTTTTTTGTGTGGGACAGGATAGATCCAGAATCCTATAACTGCTAATTGTAAAGTTTTTCAACTGGGTGGGCTGCAGTACCACAAACACATTTGCGTATAGGATAGTCAGCTCAGCCATTGCTGCTCACTTTGAGGTTCTGATTCTTGGCATGCGCTGCCCTTAGGGATTCTGCCTGGCTTATAAGCCTCTACTGCTCCTAGTGGCCTTGTTTCTGGGTCTCAGCATGTGTATCCTGACATCCATTTCCAAACTGTGTGCAAATTATTTGTGCTAATGTTTTCATCTGACATCCATTAGAAAAGATTAATATTACAGGAACCAAAACCAAAGGCAGAGAGAAATTCCACTGTCTGTCAGCATGGGAATTAAGCTTGCTTTTTTTCACTTTATCTTTTATGGCAGGAGGCTCATAAAATGGTGCGTGAAGCTAATATGAAGCAAGCTGCATCTGAAAAGCAACTAAGAGAAGCCCATGGGAAGGTAATTTTACATTACTTAGACAGTAGTGAGCTTACAACTTCTTTATATATTCACCTTTGTGATTATTCCTTCTGTCTTTTTTAGATTGATATGCTGCAAGCTGAAGTTTCTGCTCTGAAGACACTGGTCATCACTTCCACTCCGTCTTCCCCAAATCGTGAGCTACACCCCCAGTTACAAAGCCCTTCTAAGAATGCACTACGTAAAGGCCATGCTCGCAACAAAAGCACAGGCTGTGCTGCTGTCGTGCCGGCGGCCCTTCCAGCCCAGCCAATCAACACAGAGGGCAAAGAGGTGAAGTCAAATATAGTATTTTTTTCTACATGGCTCTGAGATCTCATGAGAGATATAAGATAATTAGGCACTAAACAATACTTCATCTGTAAAGAGGTGTAGTTTTGGAACTATTGTATGTGCTGTAGTTTCCTATTCCTATTTAGATGGATAGTAGGATAAATTACCTCAATGGAGAATACTGTAGGGGATTATTATGGGCCCAATCTGTTGAAAGAAGAATAAAATAATTTAGGTTTTTGGTTATGCTAAACTGGCACATGCCTGGAGTACTGATCAGGCTCCACGATACCTTTAATTCAGTATTGAGAATTTTTCCCAAACAGTCTAAGGGAGGCAGCACAAGTGGAAGCAGGAAGCCAAAACATGAGAATTTTATAATGGTGCATTTCCAAATTAAATTATCATGTTATAGGACACTTCCCAGATAGAGTCCACAGCTCAAGTGGACTATGCTGCATATATTAAACCTTACCTAAGAAAGAGTATTCTGTTGTACCTTATGCCCTGTACACACGATAGGATTTTCCGACAACAAAATGTATGTTTCTTTTCCGACAGATGTTGGCTTAAACTTGTCTTGCATACACACGGTCACACAAATCTTGTCGGAAATTCCGAACGTCAAGAACGCGGTGACGTACAACACGTATGACGAGCCGAGAAAAATTAAGTTCAATAGCGAGTGCGGCTCTCCTGCTTGATTCCGAGTATGCGTAGAATTTTGTGTGTCGGAATTGTGTACACACGATCGGAATTTCCGACAACAGATTTTGTTGTCGGAAAATTTGAGATCCAGATCTCATATTTTGTGTGTCGTAAATTCAGATGGAAAATGTTCGATGAAGCCTACACACGGTCAGAATTTCCAACAACGAGCTCCCATCGAACATTTTCCGTCGGAAAATCCGTCCGTGTGTACGGGGCATAAGAGTACTTAAAATAACAAAAATAGATTAGTAGTAATCAATACATGCACAAAAGTATGTGGGCAACCCTTCAAATTGTTGATTCAGGTGCAAAAGCCAGGTCCATAAAGACATGGTTTGACAAGTTTGGCTTGAAGGAACTGAAGTGGCCTGCAGAGAACTCAATCCTACTGAATGCCTTTGGGATTCATTTGAAATATGGATTGCAAATAAGGTCCTCTCTTCCAACATCAGTGTCTGGTCTTTTGGTTGAAGGCAAATGTACCCACAAACCATTCCAAAATCTTGTAGAAAGCCTTTCTAGAAGAGTTGAGGATGTTATAGCCACAGAAGGTTGGGGGAGCAACTAAGGATTAACGTATATCTATAACCAAAACTTTTTTTTTTCTTGGATAAAGTTGGAAAGGGTTAGAACACCCGTCAAGCTATACTGCAGTGCTGTCTAAGCCACAGTTAGAGAGATTTCTCCTTATTTACTGTCTCAGGGATAACCAGACAGGAACTGAAAGAAACTCTCCAACAACATAACATACAGATGTAAAAATGCCTGTTTAAGTTACCTAGGGGAATGCTAGAACCACTGTCAGCTTTTTATCGTTTTGGCACTCTGAAAGTAATATTGGCTTGATGAATATAAATTTATAGACATAATTTATCAGGATAGTAATTGAATAAGGTTATATAGCTGTTTCTCCACATTTGAAATTGACTATTAAAAAAAAAAAACACACATAGGAAGAAGTCAGGGATATAAAATCTAAGGAAAAAGGTTTTAAAATAGAGATCAAACTCAAAAGCTTCAATAAAGGATAAAGGGATTTTTGAAAGAAAAAAAATCTGACGGAAAAAAAGCAGAAGGATTTTTTGTGTTGATTAGGTTGTAGTAGAGTGGAACAAGTAGGTTACTGAAATGTGGTGTGAGGTGTATGAAAGACCAAACACAGAAAAATGTGCATGTGATCAAACATGGGTCACGTTAAGATTTAAGTGGACTCATGACCTGGTCTATTCAAGTGGGGTCTTGCCAACTTTACACGTGGAAATGGATGTGTTGAAGTGACTTGCAGGCCATAGTCAAATACCTTGTCAGGGTTGTTTTAATAAAGAATAAAAATGCATTTGGGCCTTGTCTTTCAAGACAAATGGCTAACTAAGAAACTTTCTCATGAGGCTATAAAGGTGTTTATGTCCTTGGTGATCTTGGAAGCCAAATATCGTGTTACAAAACAACAAATAGGGGGTGCCGCTCAAGGCTCCAGCCGGGTCCTCTCCTGTAGTACACCGCTGGGGGCACTGGCAAAGACAGAGCTCATTCCAGTACCAATTATACAACAAATAAAAATGGTCCTATGCGCTGCACATCACTGGATATGTGAAATGAGAGCCTCAGGCTGGACTCCAGCCAAGCCAAGCCCCCAACACATTGCACTCCGTCGCCAGAGCTTAATCACGGGCCAATGATTAAGCTCTGGGGTGGAGTGAAACGTGTTGGGGGCAAAGCTTAGCTAGAGCCCAGACTGAGGCTGTAATTTCACATATCCAGTGATGTGCGGCGCATAGGACCATTATTGTCTCAAATATCCTGTCTGTACAAAGAAGAAAGTCATTCTCTTTTGAGATTGATATAATTTAGTATATTGTATAGTGTTTTTGTACTGTGTATATATTTAAATTTTTTATCTGGATGAGAACTAAAAAATAAATTGTAATTTTTTGGGAGGGCGAATATTACATATGGCACATAAATACTTCATATTTACCAGCAGGTGGTGAACTGTAGGCAATTCCCATTTCACTAAGATGATTTATTGCTATGTTGTGAATAGCTGGATAGCCTATTTTGTGAACAGACCTGACTAGAAGGGTAACAGATTACACACATAGCTGAATGACTAAAAGGAGGGGACTGTCACTTCTTTGTGTTAGCAGAGACAGGACCATTCTGATTAATCAGCTACACAATGATAGCCAAAAATTATGCAGGACATGCTGGACTCACTTATCTGAAAGCAAAGCCTGCTCAGCAAAACTCTGCTTTATGTATGCTCCCATTGTTAAATGTTTATTGTGGAATTAAAAAAAAAAAACTAAAATAAAAACATCATGCTTTTCATTGAAATAGTAAATACCAAACGTAAACTTGTATACAATATATTGTCGAAACCCAATGCGTCCAGAGTGTATACTTTTACTATTATTATTATGTAATTTTATTAGTAGTGATATTATGTTCTTTATATTTCGGTATATAGAAAACAGGGATGACAGGAAATTGTATATCATGTATGCATCATAACTCAAAAATCTGAAATCATCTCAATGCTCTCTAACTCTTTCTGTTTCTCTCCATTCTGCCTTACAGTCTTCCATCATATTTTCCTGTTCTGGTATAACCTAATATCTACATCATTCATCCTTCTTTGCCCATCAGCTTGTTATCTATGCTTGCCTTTCTCTATCCCCACTTACTTTCGTATAATCTTAACAGAATCATCTGTAGAAAAATCTAAAAGTGTATTAACACTCATTCTTGGATCATTGAAATGTTTAGGTTTTTTTATGCATATAAGAGAAGGAGGAATAGAGCAACCCATTCAGTTTAAAAGCGAAATGAAAGGCAAAAGATGTGTTTATACGTATATAAAAACACATTATAAATACCTTTTTTTTTTATTAGTGATCACATAATCTCTGTTCTCAGCTGCATAAGGGGCTTAGAGAACTGGGGGTGGAGAAACAGCAGTTCACTGGTCTTCACAGTAAATGGCTGTGCAGTGTGTGTGTGTGTGTGTGTGTGTGTGGGGGGGGGAGAAGCAGAAGTCTTTGGAGGACAGGCAGGCTGTGCTCTCAACATAGCCAGAAAACTGACCACGCTAGGTGCTCTCCTCCTGCCTAGCCTGATCAGTTTCAAATAAGAATGCAGAAGGACTGGCAGGATCACAAGGCATTTCACACAAAGGAAGCAATACCATGAGAACAGGATACATTTTAACACAAGCACATGGTACAGCAGACACATATCAGGAATAGGAAATCTTGAGGTAAAATATCCTTAAGCCTGGACAATATAATTGTAGTTAAATGAAAATATCAAACACCATTGATTGTTTTTTCCCAAGGGATGTCAGTTGTCTGGCACAGTCACCTCATTCCCATAATTGCATGAATTATTGTACAATTGTTGTAAGAAAGTGTTGTAAAATGTAAGTTATAACAGCAGGCAATGGTTTCCCCATGTCTTTGGGTAACCTAATAACGGACCTCTTTTAGCCAATATACACTCACTGGTCACTTTATTAGGTAACCTGTTCAATTGCTTGGTAACACAAATTGCTAATCAGCCAATCACATGGCAGCAACTCAATGCATTTAGACATCTAGATGTGGTGAAAACGACTTGCTGAAGTTCAAACCATCAGAATGGGAAAGAAAAGGGATTTAAGTGACTTTGAACGTGGCAGGGTTGTTGGTGCCAGACAGGCTGGTCTAAATATTTCAAAAACTGCTGATCTCCTGGGATTTTCAAGCACAACCATCTCCAAGGTTTACAGAGAATGGTCCAGAAAAAAAGAAAATGTCCAGTGAGCGGCAGTTGTGTGGAGGAAATGCCTTGTTGATGTCAGAGGTCAGAAGAGAATGGGCAGACTGGTTTGAGATGATAGAAAGGCAACAGTAACTCAAAAAACCACTCGTTACAACCAAGGTATGTAGAATACTATCTCCGAATGCACAGCACATCGAACCTTGAAGCAGATGGGCTACAGCAGCAGAAGAACACACCAGGTGCCACTCCTGTCAGATAAGAACTGGAAACTGAGGCTACAATTCACACAGGCTCACCAAAATTGGACAATAGAAGATTGGAAAAACGTTGCCTGGTCTCATTAGTCTCAATTTCAGCTGCAACATTCAGATGGTAGGGTCAGAATTTGGTGTAAACAACATGAAAATATGGCTCCATCCTGTCTTGTATCAATGGTTCAGGCTGGTGGTGTAAGGGTGTGGGGGATATTTTCTTGGCACACTTTGGGCCCTTTAGTGCCAATTGAGTATTGTTTAAACACCACAACCTGTATTGTTGACCTTGTCCATCCCTTTATGACTACAGTGTACCCATCTTCTGATGGCGCCTTCCAGCAGGATAATGCACCATGTCACAAAGTTCAAATCATCTCACCGCTGGTTTCTTGAACATGACAATGAGGTCACTGTACTCCAATGGCCTCCACAGTCACCAGATCTCAATCCAATGGAGCACCTTTGGGATGTGGTGGAACGGGAGATTTGCATCATGAATGTGCAGCCGACAAATCTGCAGCAACTGCATGATGCTATCAAGTCACTATGGACCAAAATCCACTAGGAATGTTTCCAACACCTTGTTGAATAGACTTAAGGCAGCTCTGAAGGCAAAAGGGGGTCCAACCCGGTACTAGCAAGGTGTACCTAATAAAGTGGCCAGTGAGTGTAGTTCTTCAATTTGCACAGTTTCACAATTCCCCTCGATATGGCAACCACAATGTCAGATTTTGTACAACCAGCTCTATTGAGAGGTATTCAGTTTAGCTTTAGTGTAGTCTAGACAGGAGAGAATTGGTTTGATTTAACTTAGATTTACAGTGAATCTGACTAATGTGCAGGGAGTTGGTGTTTTTTGAAGCTTTCTGATTTGTTCCGTGAACTAGTAAAAGGGGATGTTAGGACCCCTTACTAGTCAACTTGTACTCGATTAAGGGAACCCCCTTATGTATCTCACAGAACGGGCACCATGTCAATTTATGGAAATCCAGTTTGTGATTCTGTTGGGATCTAAAGGGTTTCCATCTTTTAGTTGGTTATGTTTCTCTCAATTGTGATAAAATATCTTATAAAGAAGAAGGATACTTCAACAATTCAGTAGGGCAACACATATTATGGTCTGTGGATTAGGGATGGGGACACATACTCCAGGATAACATATGCCCCTCAAGGTTACTGGTAAGGGATCCAATAGTCCCCTTTACTAGTTGACTATACACCACGCAGCACCAAATCTCATCCTAACAAAGCACATATCATGTTTGCTTTGCCAAATCATCAGTGGAGCAGATTTGCACAGACTGTCCATTACTAGTCTTAGGTTTTCCACTGCTGCATCTTCCCCCTATAAATCTTATGTGTATATAAACTACTGATGAGCTGCCCTTCAGTCCACTGGGTTCAATTGTCATTTTGGCTGGTGTGTCACCAGTGTAGCGTAATGCCTCGTACACACGGTCGGATTTTCCGACGGAAAATGTTCAATGGGAGCCTTTTGTCGGAAATTCCGACCATGTGTAGGCTCCGTCACACATTTTCCATAGGAATTTCCGTCACACAAAATTTGAGATCTGAATCTCAAATTTTCTGACAAAATCCGCTGTTGGAAACTCCGATCGTGTGTACACAATTCCGACACACAAAGTTCCACGCATGCTCAAGCAGAAGAGCCGCACTGGCTATTGAACTTCAATTTCCTCGGCTCGTCGTACGTGTTGTACGTCACTGCGTTCTTGACGTTCGGAATTTCCGACCAACTTTGTGTGACCGTGTGTATGTAAGACAAGTTTGAGCCAACATCCGTCGTAAAAAATCCATGGATTTTGTTGTCGGAATGTCCGATCAATGTGTACGAGGCATTACTGTTTTTCTTTTTAAAGGTTGAATAACATACAGTATATAAACATCTGTAATTTGTCGAACCAATTCGGCTTTGGAAATGTCAGTTCTGAATAAAAGGAAGCCTATACTGAGAGTAATACAAGGGGGTACTTTTGCTTTTCTTCCATTAAAACACTAGTTGCCTAGCTGGCCTGCTGATCCAATGGATTTAGTACTTTCTCACTCACTGGCCCAGAACAAGCAAGCAGAAAAAAATCAGAGTGAAGTCAGGATTTTCTCAGTATCATTGACTCAAACGGTATTAAAACTAAAGGGCCAGCATGGCATCTAGATAGGCAGCAATGGCAGCTCCCAAATCTCTCTCTAATTCCGTATTACAAATTTACTTTAACATTTGTGCTTTTAGCTTATATTATATCTAGGTTATCCTGCCAGGTCATAAAATAATTCCATGTTCACAATGGTATAGGTGTTTATATTCTTTTCTCTTATTCCATCCTTGCCCTCTTCATCTATACTTCTTAGTATTTTCCATTTGATAGCAGTTCTATGTGTCTTTCTTATCTCAGTCACTTTTCCCATATTTTCTCTTTCTATATCTGTTTCTTTTGTTTGTGGGTCTGTCGTCCTGTGTCGTTGTGTCTCTCACCCCTCTCCTATCTTCTCCTTTCTCTGTCTCTTTTCTCTTAGTTTTCTGCAGTTCCATCTCTTCTTTCATTGCTTCTCTGTATTGTACCGGGGAAGGTTGTCCATATAACCTACGAGCCCGGATGGCCTGTCTCTGATGAGTCTTCTTCCTCTACATCCTCACGCCAGGTACTGTCCCTAGGACTGGCCTTAGACTTAAGATGGCAGTTGGATCATGTGTCTACAGTGTGACTGCCAAACAAGCTTACAAGAGATATGTGAATTATTACTTGTATTCCCTGGTGTAAATGCATTCAGCAGACACCTCCAGTGACGTCATTGTCTTGGTAGATCAATAGCTCCTACAAATCCACAATGGCCATTTGGTTGAATAATTAGCTGGAGCTATCTTTTTAGATCTGAAGTTGCCTAGACTTAGAGTAGGGAATGGTTAAAACCCCTGTTTTGTGTGTGCCTGATTGGGGAGATTCACCTTCACTTCCTGTCTTGCAGAAACAACAGGAAGTAGGAGGAAATCTCTCCAAAGTAAGGGGAAATCTCCTCTTTCTCAGACAGATGTCCTCACAGGAAGATTTCTCCTTTATGTCTATACTGGTGACAGCTGTAAAATTTTGAGTTTACAGGTGCTTTTTGTTATGATGACTACTCACCATGACATGCAGAGGGTAAATCCCCCTATCAGGGGCAAATACAAAAAGGGGTTTTAACATTTTCATTTTTTTAAATGGTTACTTCATCTGGTGAAAATTGGATCTTCCAGTGCAAGTAAGGAACAGGTTGTCCAATCTTCACAAGTTTTAATCCATAAAGTTATCTCTGTAGGACTTAAACTTTTGGTCCCAACTCAAAGTTCTGGTTTGTGTAGGGAAAAATCAAACCAGTTCTAGGATCACTTTCAAACACAATGAAGCTGCCACATGATCTGATTTTCCATCCTGTCTGAACAGAATGTAACTGTAGACATTTTCCATCTTGCCTGTTGAATATCTGGGGAGTAATTTGTTAAAGATAATCGATTCAGCACTTTTAATTTTCCTGAATATTTGCATGTATACCTGTCTGAACTGGTAAGAATCATGCAATTAACATATACAGGTACTTGCAATTCATAAAGTATATGATTCTTTTCAGACTGGACAAATCTGCATGGACATACAGTATACAGGAGAATCTAAAAATTGGAAGTTCACCAATTGGCTTTGTTTTTTTAAAGTTCATTTGTGACCGCCACTGTATTTAGGTCCCTTACGGCTGTAGCTTAGTCCCAGTATGGTAGTACATCTATCGGATTTGTTATCCAGGTAAATTTTTTTACAGATTGTACGCCAAATCACTTTGATGAGATCTGACCTGTACTGTACTGCTCCCACAGGTGGACAACCTCCTGTACTCAGAATTTCTTGGATGGAAGGAAAACCCAACTCTAGATAAATCCAGCCCCTTCCTGTTACGTATCTACGAAGAGGATATTACACCCTGCTTGGACTTTGCAAAAAGGGAGGTGAGTAGAATCTGAATTCTGACCCAGAAGCAAAATCAGGCCTGTTCTATGTTTTTACAAACAAGAATTGTATATGTGGATGGTCTTGTAAAATATGATGTGGCTAAGCTAAACAGATGTGAAGTGCATTTGAATGAGGCTAATGATATACTGACCCAGTTGACAGCGGGTGTGATCCATCAAGCTGCATGAGCCCTTAAAGGTGTGCTAAAGAGAACGTAAGGCATACTACATAGGCCTTGAATAATATTGATGGAGGGACCACATTTAAAGGTTACTGCAGTTTGAAGAGTCGGCTGGTGTTTGATTTAAGAAGCCTAAAAACATGATCATGATTAGTTAATAGAACATTGTCATGCAAATCAAATGTTTTTTTTAAATTGTCAGGGCTTTAAAAAGTTACGTCTTGGAATGTCTGGAAGAGCAGCTTCTACTCAATACAATGTTAACATTGCATAATAAAGGAAACCAGCACTGAGAGAAAAATGCTGGCTGCCATTTCTGATGTCCTTCTGAAACTGCTAGACGTCCAGCTGTCTCTTGCTTCAATGCTTTCTGAGCCAAAGAAATTAAATAAATATGCAATATGTGAAGTCATAATCTATCAGAACGCCTTAACTGCATACTTGTTCCAGGTCACTAAATGTTAAAGCCATTGGATGAGCATGGCAGCTGGACAATTACTATTTTCGGGAAGTCTCAGCAATGATATCTCATATATTTTCTCAGTAAAAGCTCTTGCTTTGGACTGTTAAAGCTAAATTCGTGGTTTGGTAATTTCACAGTTATACTGGACTAATGTAACTATGTAAAAATTTCCATATCTGGAATTCATCTTTAAAGAGGTGGGATGGGGCTTATGTCCATTAGAGGTTGGGGCTAATGCCGCGTACACACGGTCGGACTTTTCGGCTACAAAAGTCCGACAGCCCGTCCGATAGACTTTTGACTGACTTTTGGCGGACATGCGGCGGACTTTCTAACGAACAGACTTAACTACATACGATCACACAAAAGTCCGACGGATTCGTACGTGATGACGTACACCGGACTAAAATAAGGAAATTGATAGCCAGTAGCCAATAGCTGCCCTAGCGTGGGTTTTTGTCCGTCGGACTAACATACAGACAAGCGAATTTCTGGGTCCGGCGGAGTTACTATGTAAAGATTTGAAGCATGTTCCAAATCTAAAGTCCGTCAGATTTGCGACTGGAAAAGTCCGCTGAAGGTCCGGTGAAGCCCACACACGATCGGATTGTCCGCCGGCTTTGGTCCGTCGGCGTCCATTGGACCAGTCCGGTCGAAAAGTCCGACCGCGTGTACGCTGCATTAGATCCAGGTCTGGCAGACCAAAATCCTATGTAGTGTGCACCCAGGATTCAGGGGATATTTGAAAAGTCTGGTCCCTTTCATTTTTAAACCTCAATTTGACATTATTAAATCACAAATATGTTTGACATACTCCACCCATTTCAGTGCATAACTCCTCATATACTTGATTTGTGTCATTGCCTTGTTGAACCTTGTGAAAACTCCATGCATTTGATATCTCTACAGTTAGCAGAACAGGTTCTTGCGGCAGTAGAAGACAATACATTGTCCGTGGAACCAGTCATTCAACCTGCACTTCCCGTAGTGAAAGCATCAGCTGTAGAACGTGGAGGGCCCAGGTAATTGTCCTTCTTTTGGCTAAAATCTTAAAAATTAAAAAATTAAATCCAAAAATGAAGATCTGGTGTCGAGTACATTTCAATTAAATAGGCTAATGCTGACTACCCTCTTTCACTTTATTCTTTTCAGCGGGTGTCGGGTGGAGGTCTTAACGTAAGTGAGATATATAAACAAATATTAATCCACTGATGAGCTGTCTTAATCAGAGAATGGCTTTTGACTTGATCTCTAATCCAGTAAATACTCAACTAATCTGCATCTTCTTTGCTTGAACTGAATAACGTATTGCTATACTGAGTCATTAACACCAATGTGTGGTTAGGGAGTTGGCATGGTAAACTGGGTACCACAATACATTTTTAGGATCCCTGGAGAAATCACATTTGAGCACATTTTTGTAGGCCTAGAAACAACAGATAGGGGTAGCAGAAAAACCATACAGTACTTTGATATTTTGAGATACAATAAAAAAGCTAAACACCTCTGGCACAGTTATTTAAAGTGTTCTAATGAATGTTAATGACTAAGGTCGGCCATACACGGTTGGAATCTCAGCAGGAACCGGCCGAGATTAGAAACTTTAATGGGCAGGCTGAATGTACCAAGTCGAACGATCGATCAACTTGGGTACAACCAGCTTGCAAGATTCACCTTACGATCTTTCAAGAAGACAATTGCTGATTCTCCTGTCAACACTGCCTGTGCTGATGGGGGGATCATGTAAATTTCTTTCCTGCAACCCCTGGTTGCAGGAAAGAAATTTGCACTGTGCATGGCCTGCCTAACTGTTTTAAATTTTAGGCCACTTCTAGGGGCCTCATTTATAAAAACCCTAGAACAAAAAGTGGAGTAATTTCTTACACTGGTCAGTAACGTCAGAGCAATCAGGTAAGGCTTCCCACAGTTATGACATTGGTATAACCAATAATCCACCAATAATCTGTGTCTGTTGACACTTGCAACCAAAGCTGATTGCATGTCTCTAAGAACCAGCACCTCCTGGCTGACCATTCTTGTTGGAATAATCCATCATCTTTCATCCTTAAATGTATTTTCCTGAGCAATTGCTATTTTTATATTACGTTCATAACCATGCATAGCTGGAAAAACCTGTCTGGTGGGTTGCTGCGTGTAAAACATTTAGGAATACGCTTCAGATTTGTTATTTAAGCCCCAGTGTTTAACCTCTTGCCGACCAGCTGTCGTCATTATACTGCGGCAGGTCGGCTCTCCTGCGCAAACTGATGTAGGTGTACGTCGGTCTGTGCAGGGAGGCTAGCGGGCGCACGCACTCCGCAGGAACGATGACTCTATGTTCACTGGCAACCCGCGATCGTGGTGTACAGAGGCAGAACCGGGAACTGCCTATGTAAACAAGCCGATTCCCTGTTCTGCCTAGTGACATTTTAGAGCTCTTCTGTTCCCAGTCATCGACAACAGCGATCTCTGTCATGTCCTAGGTTAAGGTGACCAGATTTTTAAAATGAAATCTGGGGACATATTTGTTTTTTACTAGTAATGCCGGCAATCAGCGACTTATATTGGGATTGCGCTATTCCCGGGGAAAAATTGGATACCAAGTGACATTTTTGACACTTTGTGGGAACCAGTGATCGGTGCTAAAAATATGCACTGTCACTTTACTAATGACACTGGCTGGAAAGGGGTTAACATCTAGAGCAACCAAAGGGTTAAATATGTGCCTAACACGTGTTTTCTCACTTTATGGGGAGGTGCTTTTACTAGGGGAAGGCAGGGATCCCTGTCTCTGCTTTGCAGGGACACAGGATCAATGTCTTCCATACTGACAGAACGGCAATCTGCCTTGTTTACATAGGCAGACCGCCCTTCTGCCTGTGTACAGAATGACGGGTGGGCACCGGCGGACGTCGAGTCCGCCGGAACCGCTGATCGGCTCTGATACCCAGAAATGCAAGATCATGTATATACAGTATATATATGATCCTGTGCAGCGCAACCGCCCTGTAGAAGTAAATCTGCTATGGTTTGCAACTGGTTAAGATCATCAGCATTATGATAACTCACAGGCAGCAGGTACTCTATCATGGCTCTGGCTGGCTCTGTGTCAGTGTGTCACATGACATGGCTTCTGGGTGCTGAAACATATGACCAATAAGGTAACAAAATCAGCACCCAGCAGCCATGTTATGTGACACACTGTGACAGAGCCAGCCAGAGCCATGATAGAGTGCCTGCTGTCTGTGAGTTATGATACCATCCATGATGACAGAGAGACAGACACAGTGCAATGTAATCTATTCACAGACACCCCCAAAGCACACCTGTGTTGAAGCCTTGAAAGCACTGGCAGCCCAACGATCGGATCCTCTTCTCCTCTTCCTGCTGCTAGACACTGCCAGCTGAGCTCAGCTGCCTCTCTCTGCCTGACGCCGCCACCCACCCGCCTTACAGCCTCTCAAGTCTTACTCTCTGAGCCCCGGCTACTACTGGGTGGGGAGCGTAGCTGAGCAGAGGAAGATTACTCCACCAGGGAAAGCAAGGAGATAGGCAGGCGGCTAGCGGGGACTTAAGCCAAGACAGAAGAACATGCGAGTGGGAGCGGAATGGTCATGCGCCCGAAACTGAAAAAATAGTCCCTCTGCTCTGACCAGCACAGGATGATCGGAAAGGGGCACAGATAATGGAAAAAAAAATACACCCCCTAAGCTAGTAGGAGTGGGGGTTTGCAATTTTTTTTTCAATTCTGCACTGACTGTTTTGACATTGCTTAGACCCCTGTTCAAATCCAATCTGGGGACAAATCGGGGACAGACTTGGTCTGGGGACAGTGTCCTCATTCGGGGGACTGTCCCCAGAAACCAGGGACGTCTGGTCACCCTATCCTAGGTAGCCCATTCCCCCTACAGTTAGAATACACCCAGGGAACACAGTTAACCCCTTGATCGCCCCCTAGTGTTAACCCCTTCCCTGCCAGTGACATTTATACAGTGTACACTGTATAAATGTCACTGGTCCCAAAAAAAGTGTCAAAAGTGTCCGATCTGTCCTCTGCAATGTCGCAGTCCCGCTAAAAATAGCAGATCGCCACCATTACTAGTAAAAAAAAAAAAAGATTAATAAAAATGCCATAAATCTATTCCCTATTTTGTAGACGCTATAACTTTTGCGCAAACCAATCAATATACGCTTATTGCCGTTTTTTACCAAAAATATGTAGAAGAATACATATTGGCCTAAACTGATGCAGAAATTTTTTATTTTTTTTTTAATTTTGGGATATTTATTATAGCAAAAAGTAAAAAAAATCTTTTTTTTTCAAAATTGTTGGTATTTTTTTGTTTATAGCGCAAAAAATAAAAACTGCAGAGGTGATCAAATACAACCAAAAGAAAGCTCTATTTGTGGGAAAAAAAGGACATAAATTTTGTTTGGGAACAGCGCCACATGACAGCATAATTGTCAGGTAAAGCGACGCAGTGCCGTATCGCAAAAAAGGGCCTGGTCATTAAGGGGGCAAATCCTTCCAGGGCTGAAGTGGTTAATATTTTTTATCACTATTTTATATAGGTGTTTTATAACATTAAGGCTAGGTTCACAGCTTTGCAATTTCGTTTTCATGCTTTTTTTAAACATGTTTTTTAATATACGTTGATGCGTTGCATTGACCCGCATTTTTATTGTGTTTTCATGCATCATGCGTTTTTCATGCTGTCCAATAAATAACTATTTATGCTTGTTACCAGGGTTTGAAAATGCATGCAAAAGGCATCTTACTTGTTTTGTTATGTGTTGCTATTAACTTCTATAAACCCAAAATGCATAAAAGTGGACAAAAAAACTTTAATAGACAGAAAATCACCCAAGCTCTACCGCAAGATGAAAAATGTAATGAGCTAAGTATCGGTGCACTGACTGTTGTGTCCCATAAACATCAACTAAGCAAAAAATGCCGGCAACATGCATGCTTCTTCTTGTATATCTTTATTGGAGCACTAACAGCAGTGCTACATCTGAAATGCTACCGCATCATAGCATACAAAGTTACAATAAAATCAAGCTTATATGGAGAACTTTACATTCATCTAACAAGTAGGGGCGGTGCATCCTGATTAAAATCAATTAAGACTCAATTAAGAACATGTGAGGTTGGTAGAACCAGAAGAAAAGGGGGGATGAAAAAAGAGGGAGACATAAATGGTGGAATTAAAGGATTATTAACCATTCCAATACCAAACTCTGTTACTTTAGAAACAAATAACATCCATTCTGTTTTTCATTCCACTTGGAAGTCGAGTATTTAATTTATGAATCCACCACACCTTCCGCCGAAGCAGGATGTGGTGTGTATCACCCCCTCTTATAGATCTTTTCACCTGTTCTAAACCACAAAAGGAAAAAAAAAAACAGATTTCCACCATGAACTGCTCTAATAGGGCGTACACACGGTCGGACTTTGTTCGGACATTCCGACAACAAAATCCTAAGATTTTTTCCGACGGATGTTGGCTCAAACTTGTTTTCTCTACACACGGTCGCACAAAGTTGTCGGAAAATCCGATCGTTCTAAACGCGGTGACGTAAAACACGTACGTCGGGACTATAAACGGGGCAGTGGCCAATAGCTTTCATGTCTTTATTTATTCTGAGCATGCGTGACACTTTGTCCGTCGGATTTGTGTACACACGATCGGAATTTCCGACAACGGATTTTGTTGTCGGAAAATTTTATCTCCTGCTCTCCAACTTTGTGTGTCGGAAAATCCCATGGAAAATGTCCGATGGAGCCCACACACGGTCGGAATTTCCGACATTACGCTCCGATTGGACATTTTCCATCGGAAAATCCGACCGTGTGTACGGGGCATAAAGTGCTTGGACACATTTGAAATATTTTTAGCATTGCTATTAAGGGCATCGTTGTAATGTTCCAACACCCTAATACACAGATTGTGGATAGTACATCCCACATACTGCATTTCGCAAGTACTGCATTCAATTACATAGACAACCATTTTTGAGTTACAGTTTATATAATTTTTTATTGATTATGTCCTCTTGCTTTTTTTGTGCCTTTTGCACTGCCTGCACATGGTGAAACCACAAAGATAGGAACCCACCACCCCTAACCACAAGTTGGAAAGGGGTGGACTATGGGAACGGAATAAAGAAGGAGAAAGCATAGTGCCTAGAGTGGGGGCTTTTCTGCTAGAAAACCTGCATCCCTGTTTTAAAATATCATGTAGAGTTTTGTCTGCATACAAAACAGGGAGACAGTGTGTAATGATCGCAACAATCTGATTGTACTGTTGGGAATAAGAAGTCACAAAGTGAATACCGCCGCTGCCACGGGATTGCATCCCCTTCCTGGAGGCAGAGGAGTGCCAGATCACATCGCTACGATCCCTATCCTTTCCGCCAGCTTCCTACCCCTGTCTATTAAGTGGCCATTATATCCCTTTCTCTCAATCTACTGGAAACAATGTGCCATTGAGAGGAACAGTTTCTTCTTGCTCTTATAAATTCCCCTGCTGGCAAAGCCCATATCGTGTGAGCTGGGTGACAGCTCGATGCCCGCAAGAGTGAGTTACCTGCACACTGTTTTCTGTAGGTTTTGGAAGAGACTACTCAATTTTCCACGCTTCCCGTCAAAGTCAGATCCAAATAGTCAATGCTAACTGGATCTGAATTATAGGTGAACTCCAAATTCAATTGATTGGCATTGAGATAGACCATAAATGAATCCAAAACATGGGTCTTCCCTTTCAATACAAAGATCAAATCATCTATAAAGCAACAATACAAAAAAAAAAACAGGCAAACAGAACTATTTTTAAAATCAGCAGAACTGTGCTTTAGCATGTTCCCATGTGTATGTTAAAATGCAAATTTGTGAACAGGGTCTAATAAATCTCATGCCGTGTACACACGACCGTTTTTTCCGTCAGAATAAACTCTGACGGTTTTTCTAACGGAGTTCCGACGGAGTTCCACTGAAACGGACTTGCGTACACACAATCACAATCACACATCAAGTCTGATCATTTAGAACACGTACGACGGGACTAGAAAAGGGAAGTTAAATAGCCAGTAGCCAATAGCTGCCCTTGCGTTGTTTTTGGTCCGTCGGACTAGCACACAGACGAACGGTTTTCCCGATAGGGATTGATTACGTCGGAAAGATTTAAAACATGTTCCATCTCTAGGTCTGTCAGAATTTTCGAAAGAAAAAGTCTGATGAAGCCCACACACGATCGGAATATCCAATGAGATGATTCCGTCTGACCTTTTCTGCCGGAAAGTGTGTGTACGCGGCATTAGAAGTCTTAAGATGAAAAAAGCTGGTGTGTCTTTTTTTTTTTTTTTCAATGTTGTAAAGGAAAAATTTTGTTGTTGCCCATAGTGACCAACCAAATTCTAGGTGTCATGTTCCAGCCTCTCCTTATTGGTTACTATGAATGCCTTGATTTTTTTCATATCTCTATATAACAGATTAACAAAAGATGTTGTAAAACTTTTTGTAAAAACATTTTGTTAAACAAAAGTTAACAAATACAATTCTGCTCATCCATGGATAGATAAGCAGCTAAGAAGTGGAGAGTCCGTGCCTGTATATTAAGTGATGGGCAGTTTTGTCCCTTCAAAGCAGAACCTGGTTCTTGTAGTTAGCATGTCCATAAATGTGCAAATTCTGGTGCAGCTGTGTATGGTAGCCAATCGGCTTCTAACTTCAGGTTGTTCAAATAAGCTTTGACACAAAAACCTGGAAACTGATTGGTTTCTCTCCAGTTTTAGTAAATCAACCCCAAAGGGTCAACCACCGACAGTATGTTCCAGCTTATCCAGATTATCAAACTTAGACAACTTAAACTAGCCTAGCCATAAACTAGTAGAATGTTCTGGTCAAATCGCTGTACGTTTTCAACCGCAGTGACGAGAATATATGAAGGAACAGGATTAAAAATTTTTCCCCAATGGACAGTGAATGTGATCTTCATTTATAAAACCAAACACAATATTCCCCATGCACATTTTCCTGATTGGCTATTCATTAATGATGGGTGCTGCCATGACCACAGGCTGGGAACCTTAAATGATCCAAGAGAAGAACTGTCATCAGCACACCAAGAAATACTCAAAGAGGGTCCAAAGCTTTATTATCATGGTCACCTAGTACACAGAAGGCAACATTTCAGAGCCACGCAGGGCCCCTTCGTCTTGCCTGACGCAGGGGCCCTGCATGGCTCTGAAATGTTGCCTTCTATATACTATGTGACCATGATAATAAAGCTTTGGACTCTCCCTTGAGGAATCCTTGGTGTGCCGATGACAGTTCTTCCCATGCTTAATTTATGAAATGCCATTCCATGCAAAATGTAATGCCAAATGCAAACAAATAAACTCAGCAAATATATAAACATTTACATTTTTTATTGAAAACTATCTATTCCTCTTTAACAAAATTTTGACCACAGCTTTCAATGTTTTTTTTTTCTTCCTTTAACTCAGCTGGGGTTAATACTTATGCGTTTTCCTGTTTAGGGCTGAGCTTAATGGACAGATGTCCTTTTTACCTTAGGTAACAAAGTTTAGTATGCAATTGCATTTGATAGACGTTCACAAATATTCTCACTAAAAACACCTTCTCGTTTTAAAGAATTTAGAGGGTTATGCTCCTTATAGCAACCATACTTATTTCAGCTTTGAACGAAAGGAGCATCCTAAATAGTTAGCTAATAATTGCTCATTATGTACTTTTTTCAGGAAATGTGCCCTTAGTGGTCTTTCACGTTCATGTCGCCATCGTATTAAGCTGGGGGATTCTGGGAATTATTACTTCATCTCACCATCCTGTAGAGCTAGGGTAAGTATTACTAATGTATGTGTTGATCTCTGGCTTCACTTGACATTTTATGTCATTTTACCTATAGGACAAGATTTTTAAAGCCTTTGTCAACAGGATAAAGTAAGGCGAGATCCTAAATCAGGGGTGCTGAACCCATGGCCTGCAGAGCCCTCTGATGTAGTCCATGACCTGAAACTAGGGAAACGCCTGCCCATGCTCTGGGGTGGTGGATCAGCAAGCCCAGATTGCGATCAACGGGTTGCAGACCTATCATCCCAAAGCATCAGAGTGCATGGCACCAGCAGCGGAGGAAGCAGGCAGCCTCAGAGGGAGCAGGAACCGCATAAGCTGATGCTTCTCTGTAACACTGGTTCCTGTCCCAGATGGAATATTACCATATACACTTTGCCTGGGACCTTTCTAGCAACCTGGAGAGCGATGCCAGCAGAAGCTGGAAGAGGAATAGGTTAGTGTATTAAACATCACATACACTTTTGCAATGTGCATATTAAAAAGGTTATTAGGCTGCTTTCACACTGATCTGTGGGTGCAGCGCAATGCACCTGCAGCTTTCCTGTGGGTTAGCTGTACTTGTACAGACAAGTATAGACTTGTATTATATCCTGCTGGATTGGTGTGCAAAAAGCGCACTAAAACTCCTGAATGCAGGAGTTTTGGTGTGCTTTCTGAAAGTGCACCACACCTGCAAGATGTAATAAAAGTCTATGGCAAAGCACAACTAAACTGCAGAAAAGCCACAGTTGCACTGTGCTGCACCCATGTTGCGGGTAAACTGCAGCGCATCAGTGTGAAAGTAGCCTTATACGGGGCTTGGGATAATAAGGGCTTGTTTACATTTGCTGTTTGGGGGGCAGTGAAACCCCATAGTTCATTGTGACCCGTGACCGGTTACCAAATCACTTAAATGGCCCTTGCTTTTCAAAAGGTTGAGCACCCCTGTCCTAAATAGTGCAGCTTTTATTGACAAGGGAGGCAAGGAGAAATCTGACAATAGGGATAGCTGTTCCAATGGCAAATGTCAAAGGTGGGATTTGTTCTCACTGTGGGAACATTTCCACTAGCTCACCTGTCTACTCTCTTGGACAGGAAGTAAAGTGAAATCCCCTCAGTGGGACACAGACATAAAATAAAACCTAGCTATACAGGAAAAGGATTTCCACACCAAAGGTCCAAAGCAATGTTTTATTTAGTAGAAAGAAAACCAACCTTTTTTAGGGGTTCAGACACCCTCCTTTCATTAGGGCTTAGGTATTGAATCTCTAATCAGAGGGTCCTGCTCGTTAGAGCTTACTTTCTTGGCTTTCTTTCTACTGATCATTCGATAAATCATTGCTTTGGACTCTCAGAACTTTGGTGCTGTACTCCTGTTTCCTGTATAGTTGGAAGTGTCTGAAGACCTTCTCTGCTTTTGGGGTTGTTTTCTGATATTTACAAGCAGCCTAACCGAAGCAAGTTAGTATGATCAACAAGATGGTTTTTGACAACACTGGTAATAACAGTAATAAAAAAGCTCTAGTGCCATTCTTTGTAACGATCAAAGCCCAACAAAGTTTTTAAACCTTTCAAGTTCTATAGCCACATCTTTTTATGTGTCCAGAAAGCAAATATTTGTGTTGGACATGGGAAGGAAACTTCGAGATTCTTTTTTTTTTCAACTTTTTATTTAACTAAAAAGGCAGTTGCCAAAACAATCAAAATGCAGGGAAAAAGAAAAAGAAACATCTGTGGGTAAAAGGTACATCTTCCAATATGAGATAGGCATAGTGTACTGTATTTATCGGCCTATAACATGCACTTTTTCCCCCTGAAAATAGGGGGCAAATCAAGAGTGCGTGTTATACGCTGATAGTGTACCTCGGAGGGGAAAGAGGGGGACGAGCGCCGTCGGAATTCAACGAGCCGTCATCCCCTGTTTACTCGGCACTCACGTCACACGGTCCCGCCTCCGCCACCGGCATTGGACCAGTGTTCTGTCTATCACAGGAGCTGGTCCAATGCCGATGGCAGAGGCGGGACTGTGTGTGTGACTGCCGTGAAAGAGCCGAGTAAACAGGGGATGACGGCTCAGTGATTTCCTGCACTGTTTAGGCTGCATTGATGAGAGATGGTGAGGCTGCAGATAGGCACTGAGGCCGAAAATGGGCATTAATCAGGCTGCATTGATGGGAGATGGGCTGCAGATGGGCACTGATCAGGCTGCATTGAGGCTGCAGGTGGGCATTGATCAGGCTGCATTGATGGGAGATGGGGAGGCTGTAGATGGGCACTGATCAGGCTACATTGAAGGGCACTGACCCTTATTTTGCTTCAAAGTTGTTTGTTTAAAAAATAAGGGTTTTTTCCTGAAACTTCCCTCTTAAAGATAAGGTGCATGTTATACGCCGATGAAATCAGTAAATACAATTCAACAGCTTGAAGAAAGCGATGAATAGGCAATATATAAAGCAGATAGTCAAATAATTGTGTAGTACCTCACATTCCAAGCCCAAGAATGGGAATATTATGAAAAATGTGGGGTACTTCAAGATTCTTTTTTTCACTTGTGTAACACATTGAATATAAAGATAGCATCATAATGCAAACATTGAAATATGTAAAGTGCTCTCGCGCAATCACTAAATTAAACCTTACTAGATAGCTGCAAGCACCGATATGCTAGTCTGTGACATAAACAGAAATGTGTATAAAGAATGGCGCTGTGATATAAATTAACTATACTTAAACTAAAATAAATAAATACAATATTAAGTGTAGCTATGTGCTAGATAAAGAGACAAGTATATCAAAAAGTGATCAAGTCCGATAAGAAATAAAAAAGTATTAGGTGACTTCTTTCTTCAGTGCAGTGACACCTCTGTGCTCGATGGCCGCTCACCTTACAGCTGTGGATTAACCACTTAAAGACCAGCCTCGTTTTGGATTTTAGGTGTTTACAAGTTTAAAACAGGTTTTTTTGCTAGAAAATTACTTAGAACCCCCAAACATTATATATTGTTTTTTTTCTAACATCCTAGAGAATACAATAGCGGTCATTGCAATACTTTTTTTTGCACCGTATTTGCGCAGCGGTCTTCTAAGCGCACTTTTTTTGGAAAAAATTCACTTTTTTGAAAAAAAAAATAAGACAACAGTAAAGTTAGCCCAATTTTTTTTTATATTGTGAAATATAATGTTACGCCAAGTAAATTGATACCCAACATGTCACGCTTCAAAATTGCGCCCGCTCGTGGAATAGCGTCAAACTTTTACCCTTAAAAATCTCCATAGGCGACGTTTAAAAAATTCTACAGATTGCATGTTTTGCGTTACAGAGGAGGTCTAGGGCTAGAATTATTGCTCTCACTCTACCGGTCGCGGCGATACCTCACATGTGTGGTTTGACCACCGTTTTCATATGCGGGCGCTACTCACGTATGCGTTCGCTTCTGCGTGCGAGCTCGTCGGGACAGGGCGCTTTAAAAAAATTTTTTTTTTGTTTTTATTATTTATTTTATTTTATTTTATTTATTTTTTCACTGTTTTTAAAAAAAAAAAAATTTGGATCACTTTTATTTCTATTACAAGGAATGTAAACATCCCTTGTAATAGAAAAAAGCATGACAGGTCCTCTTAAATATGAGATCTGGGGTCAAAAAGTCCTCAGATCTCATATTTAGACTAAAATGCAAAAAAAAAAAAAAAAAAAAAAAAAAAAAGTCGTTTGAAAAATTACATTTAAAAAATTTGTGCCTTTAAGACAGTGGGCGGAGCCGTCGTAATGACGTCGCTCCGGCCGTCACATGGTATAGAGACGGGTGGGGGCCATCTTGGCCTCACTCGTCTCAGTACCTCAGCGGTGACAGGTCCCGATCTCCTCCGCCGTTACCGACGGTTCCGGTAAGCGGCGGAGGGTGCGGGAGAGCGGCGGGAGGGGGGGTGGCACCTCTCCCGCCGCCGATAACGGTGATCTCGCGGCGAACCCGCCGCTGAGACCACCATTATCGTTTACAGAATCGCTCACTGTAAAGATGGATATCTCGGTTGTGGCAGCAGCTGCTGCCGTTACCGAGATATCCATCTTCAAAAAAATGACGTATATATACAGTGAGCGGGGCTGAAGTGGTTAACAGCATAAGCAGACATAATTGTTGGACCTCTCATGGCTAGGGTGGACAATTCAATAGATCTCCCAACTGTCAAATTCCTAGGCAGTTCCTCTAAGCTCCCTCTGGGTAATGGTGTTCCTAGATGGGGTCTCTCCACAGGGTGGATATTCCTGAATCTTCTATATGGGTAATATGAACTGGGGGTGCCCGCAGGTAACTCCAATAGCATAGATATGATTCATACCTAAAGTTTTAACCGTATACCGTATGAAAGAAAGGGGGTACCCAGATAGTGTAGTATCATTTTAAAACTTTTTTTAATCAATAAAAGCAGCTGAAAATTACTCACATTACAAAAAGGCAAACAGTAGCCAAAACCCCACAAGCGGCGAGCTTGTACTTCCGCGTCACTTCCGGTGTGCCTGTCAGAACCAATCCCGATGCGTATCGTCATAGTCACGCGACTTCATCAGGGGATACTGGACTAGCACACTAGAAGACCTTAAATACACTAATTGGAACGTATGTATGGCGGCCATTTTCTCGTAGTTCCCTTAGGGATATATGTATAGCGGCCATTTTCCCGTGGCTCCTATAGAGATATATTATGGCGGCCAATTTCCTAGTGATTTTCTATTTTTACAATGGAGCAGACATTTTCTTGAGGACCTTTGTATATAAACAAACGGTCACCATTTTCCAAGGTTATCATAGCAAGCAGTAATATGTTATTAGAGCAGCCGCAATTGGCAGGTACATTTAAAACTAGAGCTAAATTTTAAAAGTGGCAGGTGCATAAAACAGTAATAAAGTGAATTTGACAAAATAAAATAGAATAGAATATTATAGAATGTTATCTGTTTGTTGATTACACTACCATTTTTAGGTAATATATTTCATCTAATATATTATGCTCATCCATCTTTGTTTATGAATTATTTCCAGTTTACAGTATATACTGGTCTGATATACATTGCTCTCATTTGTGTATCTCATATTTTTTGCATCGCAACCGGTGTCCCTGGATCTATTCCTTTCCCGTGTCCCACGATCATTTTTAGAATATTTTATTCTATTTTATTTTGTCAAATTCACGTTATCATTGTTTTATGCACCTGACACTTTTAAAGTATAGCTCTTGTTTTAAATGTACCTGCCGATTGCGGCTTCTCTAATAACATATTACTGCTTGCTATGATAACCTTGGAAAATGGCGACCATTTGTTTATATACAAAGGTCCTCAAGAAAATGTCTGTTCCATTGTAAAAATAGAAAATCCCTAGGAAAATGGCCGCCGCAATATATCTCTATAGGAGCCAAGGGAAAATGGTCGCTATACATATAACCCTATGGGAACTACGAGAAAATGGCCACCATAAATACGTTTCAATTAGTGTATTTAAAGGGGTTGTAAACCCTCATGTTTTTTCACCTTAATGCATCCTATGCATTAAGGTGAAAAAACACCTAGCAGTGACTGGCTCCCTAGCCCTCCCCCCGTTTTACTTACCTGAGCCCCGTATTTCCCTCGGCGAGGACGCCGGGGCCACTCTGTGCAAAACGAGCTGCACAGTGGAGGTAAGTATTTAAGATATGTTTGTCATTAAAAAAAATAAAAAACGAGCCTTTACAATCACTTTAAGGACTTTCAGTGTGCTAATCCATTATCCCCTGATGAAGTCATGTGACTGTGATGATACGCGGAGGAATTTGTTCTGACAGGCACTCTGGAAATGACGCGGGAGTACAAGCTCTCCACTCGTGGGGTTTTGGCTACTGTTTGCTGTTTCTAATGTGAGTAATTTTCAGCTGCTTTTATTGATTAAAAAAGTTTTAAAACGATACTACACTATCTGGGTACCCCCTTTCTTTCATACCTATGCTATTTGAGTTACCTGCAGGCACCCCCATTTCATATTACCCATATAGAAGATTCAGGAATATCCACCCTGTGGAGAGACCCCTTCTAGGAATACCATTACGCAGAGGGAGCTAGGAGGAACTGCCTGGGAATTTCACAGTCGGGAGATCTATCGAATTGTCCACCCTAGCCATGGGAGGCCCAAAAATTATGTCTGCTTATGCTGTTAATCCACATTTGTAAGGTGAGAGGCCATCGAGCACAGAGGTGTCACTGCACTGAAGAAAGAAGTCACCTAATATTTTGTGTGTGTTTTTTGCACCAAAAGAAGAGACACTAGCCACTTTTGTGTTGTGTGTATATTGCATGGAATACACACACTTATTGGACTTGATCACTTTTTAATATACTTGTCACTTTATCTAGCACATAGCTACACTTAATATTGTATTTATTTATTTTAGTTTAAGTTTAGTTAATTTATAGCGCAGCATCATTCTTTATACACATAATTCAAACATTTTTTTCTGAATATATAGCATACTTGCCTGTATCAGTCCTTACTTGACTTTCCCGTCTCTTCATAGATAACAGCTGTGTGCAATTTCTTCACTTACATTCGGTATATACAGCAAGGTCTGGTGCGCCAGGACAGTAAGTATCCTTGTGTCCATTCGGCTTCCTTGAAACCTTGTCAATGTGGGGCAGATACTATACATTACATAAATACCTACAGTACATGTTATATCCTGTCCTCTATACAATTGAAGTAGTATAGGTCCACATTCTGGATGCTGGACAAGATAATAGATTCCATGCTGGTGAACTAAGGGCTGAAGTCTTCATAAAAGGGCTCCATTAATTGTTGTGTTCCTAGCTAGCTGTTGCATTCAATGATTGTACATTCCTTAAAGTATAACTAAAAGCAAACTTTTTTTTGAATTTTGGATAGAGTGGAGAGGGATTACAACCCCTGTCAGTTTTTATTGCTGACTGTGCCCTCATTAGGGAGATCCACTCTCTCTTTTTGTCCTGTTTACTATTATTATTGACATTACAAGTAAAAGAAAATCCCAAATTTTGGGTTGTCCCCAGAAAAGTAATAAAGGGGAAATCTTCCAATGGGGACACTAGTTCTGGTGACCTGGTGGTCGCCAAGAGATTCCCTTAATTTGCAGGGTTTTCTCTCACTTCCTCTTTGGCTATGGAACAGGAAGTGAAGGGAAATCCCTGCAACAGGACACAGATGGCAAACAAATATCTGACAGGGGTTATAACCCTCCCTTACTCTATCCAAAATGAAAAGAAACGTTTTGCCTATAGTTCTACTTAAAAGCGGAGTTCCACCCAAAAATGGAATTTCCGCTTTAAGGGAAGGTGACCCCCTGACATGCCACATTTAGCATGTTATTTTTTTGGGGGGGAGCGGAAACCCTCATTTTAGAGGGTTCCAGCTCCCACTTCCTCCCGGGGCACCGCAACGCCGGAAGTAAGTTCACCTTTCCCCCTCCCTCTCGGCAATCATCTGGGATACATCACAGGTCCCAGATGATTGCCTGGCCAGTCACAGCGTGCAGCGTGGCTCGGGCAGTGCGTGTCCGGCTGTGAAGCCACAGCCGGGCGCCCACAGTGACAATGCCGGAACCGCAGAGAAGAGAGGAAGATGAGCGGGGCTTTGTTCCCCCGCATCGCTGGACCGTGGGACAGGTAAGTGTCCGATTATTAAAAGTCATCAGCTGCAGTATTTGTACTTTAATTTTTTTTTTTGTGGCCAGAACTCCTCATTAAGTATAATTTATTGGCATCTATACCTTAAACAGAAAGGAAACCCCTTTGCGGAAATGGGGTAGGGACATAAGGCCTGTAGTTCCATACTGTGAAAAGGAACTCCTGATGTGCCCGTGTGTTGCTCGTCATGGCAGGATATTGGTGTCTGTGAGCATGAACATATAGATCTCTGGTGCCCAAACTATGGCCCAAGGGGTGCATATTGCCCTTTAGAACTGATTGTGTGGTCCTGTCCCCTGCAGACAGTAGTTTATGATTTGGTATTGACTCAAGCCAGTGAAGGAAAATACTATACTAGAATAGACCGTCCTAGTAGTTAGATCGTTTGGTTCATTTCTTTCAAGCTATCTTATTTTTTTCTGTGCTGCCTATATATACTGTATATATGTGTATATATAAATATATATATATATATATATATATATATATATATATATATATATATATATATATATATATATATATATATATATTGTGTTCTGATCTTTTATAATGGGGCTTGCTGAGCGACATATCAAATGTGGCAGAAGTGTGTGTGCATTGATTTGTAAAGGGTCTGTAATAGCATTGACCTCTAGCAGTCTCATGTAATGCATCTCCAGTCTATGACTGTCTCCTATAGCATGTTCTTAGTTGCCAACAGAGACAGAAAGTATGCATGCAGCATTACACTAAATTAATATTTTGAGCAGTATTACACTAAATTAATATTTTGAGCAGCAGTTTGGCGATGCCAGGGGTTGCCCCTGAGGTCTTTTACATTAATTACCTTGACCACCACAGATATAGAAGGATGCCAGGAGTTTCCACTTATTTTGTGTGTTGTGAGTTATTTTGAAAATGCCTGCTAAAATCAGAAAATAGGAGGAAATCTAAACTGGCAATTTGGAAACTTTACTTTCCTAGTTTTATTAAAGGGAATAAGGTGTATTTATATTGTGCTTATCATTTGAAGGAAATCTATGTCGAAGGCATAAATTATGGAAAACTGCTTTTGAAAATGCTGGTTGCCTGGTTAACATAAGCTAGTCCACGGGCTGAACAAGAGAAAGATCAATTAATCCCCCGTCTACTCTAAACAGCAGGGATGGCTGAATCTCCACTGCTGGTTATTGTATTTAGGTAGCTGCGACACTTGCGACTGCCTGAATACACAAACAGTGATTACATCTGATGCAGTCATTGTTCACCGGATAATTTGTTCACCTACCTCCGTTGATTTTTAAATTGACCTTTGTCTTGTGTTTGCAAGCCCACCAATGGCTCACATTTTGAGCGATTCAACAGGAATTGGCTGAAATTCGAGCGTGTATGACCAGCTTTACTGATCTGAGAGTTTCAGTACTTCTTGATAGTCTGGCCCAGGATAAGCAGTTCTGAAACTACTCTGATTTATTTAGCTGATTTCATGTTTCAGGTCAAAGAATGAGAAGGCACTGAATTCAGAAAAGCAGGCACTTTTCATTTTCAGAGGGAGGCAGCCACAGTATTTTTCTCAGCACAGCTTTCCTCGAAAAAATCCCACTAATGAGAATTGTGACGTTCTAAAATAATGACAAACACTTTATCGAATTTATAGCAACCTGATACAAGGGACAGAACTGTAACTCTCACCACCTGAACAGAAGCCTTTACCGGGACCCCTTTTTTTCTGGGCCCTTTAGCAGTTACATAGTCTGCTCTGCTTTGATTCCTCTTTTCTTGTGTACTGAATCTCTATTACTGTATTATACGGGATTTATATAACAGCGCTTTACAAAATGAGACAGTACAGTTACAATACGATTCAATACAGGAGAGATAAGAGGGTCCTGCTCGTTAAAGCTTACAATCTAAAATAATCTTTATATACAACAAAATATATAGTGCAATTTTATTTTTAGGGGCCTCTTTATAAAGCATTTGTGCAGGCTGAATGAAATGTCACTGAAATGTTTCTATAGATATTCATTCTGGTGCTCTATCGAATAGTGCCCTCCGTCGAAAAGTGCCCGCACATGCGCAGTACAGAAGGGCACGCCAGCTGATTTCCCGATCAGCTGGCGTGACGTCACCATGGCGCATGCGCACACCGTAGGAGGCATATTTCGACGGGAGATACCATTTGACGGGCACAATTAAAAGCTATGCAAACAGCGGAGGGAGACCGTAGTTGTCAGATTGTGCCTCGCTGTTGCAGGGCGGGTTGTGACTGTGTTGAAGGGCGGGTTTTGTCTGTGTTGCAAACCGCCCTTAGACACAGGCAAAACCCGCTGTTCAACACACCAAACCCGCACTGCAACACACACAACTGGACCTTCAGCACATTGTACACCCGCTCCGCAACAGCGAGGCACAATGTGACAACTACGGTCTCCCTCCGCTGTTCAATTGTTCCCATCAAATGGTATCTTCCGTCGAAAAATGCCTCCTACGATGTGCGCATGCGCTATGGTGACGTCACGCCAGCTGATCGGGAAAACAGCTGGAGTGCCCTTCCGTACTGCACATGTGTGGGCACTTTTCGACGGAGGGCACTATTCGATAGAACACCGGCATCACCATCTCCATCTAGTGGCCAATACAGGCATACCCCACTTTTAAGTACACAATGGGGTTAATTTACTAAAGCTGGAAAGTGCAAAATCAGGCTCACTTCTGCATAGAAACCAATGAGCTTCCAGGTTTTATTACCAAAGCTTAATTGAACAAGCCGAGGTTAGAAGCTCATTGGTTTCTATGCAGAAGTGAGCCTGATTTTGCACTTTCCAGCTTTAGTAAATAAACCCCATTATGTACTTAAAAGTGGGGTATGCCTGTATGTGGTAACGTTTTCTCATTTTTCTATATGAGAAAAATATGCTTCATTTTGGGCACTAGTAGAAGCTGACAATCGGGTGTCAAACTCAATTTAATTGTGGGCCACATCAGCATTATGGTTGCCCTCAAAGGGTCAGTTATATCTTTAAAACTATATAAATATATCTACTCTTTACCATATTAAAAAATTGCCTCTTCATGCTATTATTACTATTACAGACTGTATCTTCTCTGTTACCCCACAGCTGAGCTTATATTCTGGGAGATCATGAGACTTCGCCGAGAGATGTCAGTGGCAAAACT
This sequence comes from Lithobates clamitans, assembly GCA_037952925.1. Classification (NCBI taxonomy): domain Eukaryota; kingdom Metazoa; phylum Chordata; class Amphibia; order Anura; family Ranidae; genus Lithobates; species Lithobates clamitans. The sequence goes on from JBBGZY010000159.1 coordinate 5,171,245, forward strand.
TGGCTTCTACGTCATTGAATCTTAGCGATTTCAGTGCAAGGACAACATAAATGACCAATACACAGATATACTATTTTGCTGCTATGGGATCCAATGATAACTGAGAAGCGTGTGAGTGCTTGTGAAAACACACCCAAGATTACACAGATTCTGTGTGTGAACAATTCATTCATAAATGGTACTCCACCAATGGTGATAAAATGAGCACACAGAGATTTATACATTAGGGATTGTTTACAAAGGTCAAGAGCGGCTAAACACCAGCATGGATAAAGCACACATAATGAGATTTTTAAGGTCTTGAGAAACACAATAGCAATTGTATAATGGCCACATAAACTAGCAGATACGGCCATTGTACGACTGGATTTTTTCACATTGGAACACTGGTCTTTTGGATTTTAACTGATGGGAATCATGTGGAGATGTTAAATGTGCCATAGTCAACACAACCATAATTTTATTTTTTAAAGGGCACCTATGATTACAGAAATATGTGGACTGTTATTCTGACCTGTTTTGAAACATAGGGAAACCAGGGTTGTCATCCTTCTCATTACATAGTCACTGACCTGAAAGAAGCACTCAGGAACTCAGAATTTTCAGATTTTACTTCCTAAACGCTGGGATTAAGTCAGTGATTTCCTAGTTATTATAACCAGAATAAAGATGGCACTGCCTGCCCCTGTAAAAAAAAAATCAACAATGGCCACTTACATATTTTGAACTTCACAGATTCACTTTAACCCCTTCCCGCTGTCTGCCTCCCTAAAAGCCATGAGGCGGGGGCGGGCATTCGGGTCATGTGACCGCTATGATTGCCTGTCACAGCGCTCACATGATCGGAAAGGTCCCGATCACTAGTATGCACCGGGAGCTTTCTGGTACCGGCAGGCTGTTTTAACAGGGCCGTATATATGCGGCCGCTTGGCGTTATGGTCCACTCGCTGAGCGGCCGCATATATGTATGTGGCCTGCGTCAAGAGGTTAAGCCATACAATTATGTTTATTGGTTATAGAAGTTTAAACAGGATTTACAGAAAAACAGGACATTCCTTGTTTGTTTGGGACCATTTATATAGTAAGGTGACCAGATTTACCAATTACAATCTGGGAACACCCTACTGAACATGCCCACTTTTATTTGGGGGGGATATGGGCCAAACAGGGGTTGGGGTTATTAGCAGCATGCGAAGATTGCCACACCAAGTGTTGGGTGTGGACAAATTGTAGACAAACAGTGGAAGGGACTTAAAGGACTATGACCTAAAAACACCCGGGCCTACTTTTGCTCTGGATCAAGAGTGCCGGCCCAGGTGTGTAATGCAGGTTACTGTCACAAGCAAGGGCAAGGCAGCAAATCTATATCTTAACCTCCCGCACCTTGTAATATTGATATGTGACATAATCAATATCCCCAGACACAGCCAGGAGCAGACATGTCCCTTCCTTCCCTCCAGCTCCAGGCCAATGACAGAAATATTGCTAAGATGGATTACACTGCAGCCACCTGGGCCAGGGACGCCATTGATAATGTTGGAAACAAATCGGGGACACATTGTTTTTAACTAGGGGTGAAATTGGGATGTTTTTTCCCCCCTTTCTAAAATAAGGGACTGTCCCTGGAAACTGGAGACGTCTGGTCATTGTATCATATAGCAACCAGAAGGGAGTCCACCTCCCAGCTTTCCGGGGAAAAGACTCTAAATGACAATTTTCGTTGCCAAAACCTGGTATTGCAGCATAGCTGTACAGTGGTGTTCTGTGGTCAGACAGCTGTTATCAGAGTACTGTATGCAGTAATTGTGTGGTTGTATCCCTAGTATTGATGACAAAGGAGCTTTAAATCATGGAGGGCATGCTATGTTACTGCATAGAGGAGCCCCAATCAGACATCTCATTTCTATCTCTCTTGGAACCCATCTTTAGGGTGTTTAAAAATCTTCATTCACTTTTTGCGTTAGAGAACAGTTCCTCCCTGTCAACGGGATGTGAGGAGCAATCTCTCCAAATTGAGGGGCGTTACCCTATAAGATAATTGTCTGCAGAACAGGCGTTGTATGATTTACCCTCACCTCTTGCTGTGGTGATAACTCCTAAAATTGTCTTTTTTTCTTCTTTCTGTCACAGTTACAACTTATATTATTCACTGCAGGCGGTTTCCATCTTCATTGTGGGCATTTGAAGCCCACAAGCATTTATTTCCTGGATGCGGTGAATGCTGTGCTCCCAGCATTCACCGCTCGTTCCCGCACATGCTCAGTGGCATCCTGGGAAGCCTGAGACTAGCTCCCAGGAGTCTGGGAGAGGCTAGAAACACGCCTACTCCCATGGGAGGAGAACCAGGAAGTGCAAAGAAGAATAGAAAAATAAAAGGTAATTATGGCGATTTAAAATTTTTTAAACGCCATGTCAGCATCTAGGCAAGGAAGAGAATACATACAGATATTGTTCAAAATTTGGGTGGAACCCCGCTTTAAGAACTTTACAAAGGTTCCATCCCTCTCCCACTCTATCCAAAACGAAAAACAAATCTTATCTTTACATACACTTTCATTTTGTTGTCTGATTAAATGCGAAGACAATTGTGTGTCATATTCCGGTTGGAAAAATGTGGTAGTCTTAAACACCAACTTTAGTCACAAGCTGTTTTTTTTATAATCTTTGGATTGAGCGTGGAAAGGTTAGAACCTCTGGCGAGATTTAATGCTCTACAAAAAGTAGGAAAGTCTGTTTATTGACTTATTGATGTGTTTTGGGGGTTAAAGGACACTCACTTCATCAGGACTTCAAACTTCCAGGAGATGGGAATACTCGGAATATAGAGTATCTTGAAGAGATAACTTTAAAAGGTTGTGGGGTCATTCCTGTAGCTGGTCTGACAGATGTAATAGCTGCATTTGTCCCCACTGGGGACATTAGCATTGCCAATGTCACATCCAGGGACATAAAAAAATCTCCATTGTAGGGACACAGCCAGCAGAAAAAACTCAACGGAGGTTCTAACCCTTCTCCGCTGTATACAAAAAAACAGTTTGGGCTGGTATTGGACTTTAATGCATCGTTCTTTGTCTTTATAGCAGTATGAGATTGTAAAGATGGTTCAGCATAATGTTTCTGATGGAGATAACCGAAATCCAAACATGTAGGGGACGTCAATTAATGTTAAGGCTCGGAACTCCATGGGGCTTTACTGATAGCATGTTGCCACAGCATCCAATTGAGATTCATCTTTAGTGCATTATATACAGTAGAGTGGCAGCTGATCTTCAATGGATTGCTGTGTTTTATTGCACATTCCTGTTTGTTGCATGTTATTAGATAAAGCTCTACAATATACCTGGATATAACTAAATCCACATCAGTACTATAACATATCTGATGTGTACAACCTGATGAGGTGCTTACAAGACATAGTAATTGGATTCATTGTTTCCATTTTTTGTCATAAATGTCTTGGATTCATGCTGGAGCTTGCATGTATTATATGCCAAATATAACTGGGATTTATTCATGTAAGTCATTCTAGTAATGTAGTTCCATTGATTACTGTTGGCATGGCATTTTAGGGATATTCATGCTCATTGTTACAGTACTGTTAATGCTGAAGTTTAGCAAAAAAAAATCCCTATAGCTTTAGTCAAATCACTTACCTGTAATGAAGTACTGTATGTCCTCCATTGTTCAGGCAGCTGGATCCTGTTGAAACCTTCACTGCACGCATGCCTGTCCTCTTCCTGTCTCTGTACTTCTGCAATGGTTAACAGCTTTGGGTCTGCAGGCAGAACAGCAATACAGATGGTCCAATGGGGAAAGGCCCCTTCCTTTTTCCTTCATTGATTATACTTCCTGTAACACTGTGAATGGAGGAGACCCTGGTCAGTCACATGATTCTCTCCCCCATTCACTCATCAGGTTACAATGAAATAATTGTTCTCAATGGAGGAGGAGGAAGGAGGGGCACCATTGGACCATCTGTACTGCTGTTCTGCCTGAAGACCCGAAGCTGTTAACCATTGCAGGCTGGAAATTCAGAGAAAGGAAGAGGACAGGACATCACCGCAGTGAAAGTTCCTCAAGAATCCAGCAGCCTGTATAACGTGAGACGTACTTCATTACAAGTAAGTCATCTGACTAAAGCTGTATTGATTTTTTTCTTTTTTTTTTAGCTAAACGGCAGCTTTGAGGAGAACCTGTTAGTTGGATGCTTAATAGCTAGGGGATAACTGGGAACCTTTGGCTTGGAGGCAAACAAAACCAACTAATCCTTTTATGATAGGGCGGGACCTCTGGGGGATAAAGAAAAAGTACCGAGGTGTGCCATTGGCCCACAGCGATTGGTGGGCATTGTGAAACAGGGGTGCTCCTAAAAGATGGGTCTTTATGTGGCATGCTTTCACATATTGTAGCATCAGCAGCTCAGTGTCATCTGTCATATGTTATCTTACACTATGTAAGCCAGAGACTAGCACTAGTAGTTCCTGTGTGCAAATATATTAGGGCAAAATGGATTCTACAGTATTTTTAGACATTGTCCACAAATCAAAGTATTCTTTAAACCAACTTACAGTTCCTTATATCAAGGGAGATACTGCATTTGGAGTTTTTTCCGAAATATAGTTATATAAAAAGCCAGGGACAAACTCAGCCTATTGGGCTCCAGCAGTAACTAAAATATTTGTTGACCCCCTTAAAAAGACCACAATGTGTTAAAATGTTGTTCAGAAAAGCCCATACCTAGAAAGAAGAGGCTGCTTACCTCTCCTGTTGCCCGTGCCACACAAAGGTGGGAGAATGACACTTTTGGAAGTATCAGTCTCCATGGCCCATGTTGGCTCTCACTGGTCCCTTTCTCTGACAACATTGTCACTACCGGACCCTACAGTGACATGATGTCAGGCACATGTATCAAAATTTGAGCCTTTATGTTACAGTGTGAATCTTCTTATTTATGATATAGCAGAGAAAGCCCAAATCATAAAAAATCAGCTCAAAATCATGATGCAGTGGTTTCCCACTTCTAAGCTTGTATGTGTTGTGTTGCCATTAACAATAGTTGCTGTAATTGTGAATACCATACCTTGATTTTAATTACAATTGAGTTCTTCCTTGTCTAGTGTCTTGGAGCACAGCTTTGTCGAGTGTCTCGGAGAACAGCCAGCGGGGTCACTATATTTGTCAGTAACCCCTATGATCACATGTGATTAGGTAGTGGTAAGTCCAATTATTTTCTCTATATACAGAGCTCCCACTGTGCACTATTGCAGACAAAAAGGTACTGGTGCCTTTGAGCTCCTCCATAGAGAATCTTGTGACCTCTCCAAGAGACCCCACACTTCTAGATTGTATCACAACTGCTAGGCCAGATTCATATCTGTGCATTGTAGTTACATGCTGCAAAATGCACATTTTGCTGGGCATTTTTGCAATGTTTGGTAAGCTGTGCTACAGAGTGTGTTGCATTGCATTGCATTTCATTTTGATTTGCGCCCCAACACACATCTCCAATGCACAATGCACATGATTTTTAGTATACACATGAATGTAAATCATTTGCTGGTCTGTTAAAACCTGGGTAGTTATGCGTTGATAGTCCGACTTAACACACAACATAACTCAATTTGGTGTGCATGTTCAGCACACTGCAGCAGTGTAACCTGGCCATAATAGGTAGCTAGACAGAAAAACTCTTTTATGTTGCCTCTCATACCCCGCTGCTCTAGAAACAGGCTCAGAGTGCCTTTGGGTGAATATGCTACTGTGAGCATTTTAAATGAAGGAAATATATATATATATATATATATATATATATATATATATATATATTATGCTGTATATGGAAGAGTGTGACTTCTTTACTGCTAGAATAATCAGTAGCGATTGTGCAATCAGTGTGTAGCTGTGCAGCAAATATGTGATTTTTTTGCACACTACATGTATATGAGTATTCTGCTGATTTCAAGTAAGTAAGCCTTATCCGTTTTTGCAGCTCGATGCACCCTGAAGGTGAGCTATTATTTATACAGAGCTGCACCAGATTTTGTACACTGCAGTTTTAGTAAATTCCCCCGCCCCCCCCCCCCCCCCCACTGTATGTATTTGGACTCCCAGTATGATTCACCAGGATGCTCAAAGTAGATTCAAGCTCTAAATAGATACATTTGATAACGTGATTGTATTATAAAGCACTGTTTTCATTTTTTTTTTTATGGATACCCCTTTAGCCAGTTTCAGCCTCCTGTCTACATGCACTTACTCCACCTGCATATCATTGTCCTTGACTGGCTTCCTGGTGGTGACAACTGTGGACCATGCCTGCTCCATTTGTATTGGCATGGATGTTTGTAGTCACCACCAAGAGCACATGTGGGAAAGTGACAACACAAGAGCACATTTTGGAGCCAGTCGCCACCCTTTAAAGGATAAGTCCACCTTAACACTAAAATCGCTATATCTACAGACATCCATGATATAAGCCTAACCTATCCAGCCCTGTAAATAAGAAATCAGTATACATACCTTTTTTGAAGCCGATCCGGTCCCCAGCAGTGGAAGCTCTGCAGAGGACACAGCTGGAAACGGCTGTGAAATGAATGGGAAGTGACGTCGCCCATAGACTTACTATGGGGCTTCCGTTGTCGGCTGTGTCCTCTGCACCTGCCTCTTCACGAAGCTGCAGCTGACAGCCCAGCGTGGGATCAAAAAAGGTATATATACTGATTTCTTCTTTACAGATCTAGATAGGTTAGTGTTAGGTCGTGGATGTCTGTAGATGTAGAGATTTTAGTTTTATGCCGCGTACACACGAGCAGAATGTCCAACAGAAAAAGTCAGACGGAAGCTTTTCATCGTCTATTCCGATCGTGTGTATGCTTCATCTGACTTTTTTTTTTCAAAAATTCTGACGGACCTAGAAATGGAACATGTTCTAAATATTTCCGATGGAACCAATTCCTATCGGGAAAACCGCTCGTCTGTATGCTGTTCAGACGGACCAAAAACAACGCATGCTCTGAAGCAAGTACGAGGCGGAAACTATTGGCTACTGGCTATTGCACTTCCTTTTTCTAGTCCCATCGTAAGTGTTGTATGTCACGTTCTGGACCGTCAGACTTTGGTGTGACCGTGTGTAGGCAAGACCGCTTGAGCGGAATTCCATCGGGGTTCCATCAGAGAAACCTTCGGAGTTTATTCCGACGGCAAAACCGGTTGTGTGTACAGAGCTTTAGAGTGCACTTATCCTTTAACAGGAGGTACTTGAACATGGACCTTATATCATACAATATTCAAAAAAGATTGAAATCACATAACCATGTTAGATTAAATTTTTTTTGGAGTATAGATCTACTTTAAAACATGTCTTGAGATACAAGAACAGAGACATCAGGTGTTTAAAAATATTCCTATGTATTTCATTGAGAACACTAATAGATTATTTACTGAATATATACCACACTCCTGAGGCATTTAACTAATATGCAGTATGTATAACATTGTGCGTGAAAATTAAATGTGGACATCATGTACTGCATATGTATAAAAATGAAGATAATAGATTAGAGTCGCAAGCTTCATCTGATTTCAACAAATGACCTGCACTCCAATACATGGAGGAAACGTGCGCAGAGTGCACAGACCAATAGCAGCCAATCAACAAAAATATTTCATTGTTCAGGCTATAGCTGATGAAGGGCAAACTTTCATTGGTTACTGCACTTTACTTGATTGTTATACTTATTAAACTCTGCTAAGCCAAGTGATAACTGCATGAATATATAAAGCTGGCGATAAACTAGTAGATTTTCAAACAAACGTTTGTACAAAAAATCATGCATTTGATAATGCCATCAGAGACCTGATGAACGTTGTTTGAAAGCACTTTAAAATTCTGTTTATTTTTAACATTTGATTTTGGTATGAATGGAATTTCCTGAATGAAAACCGCATTCACTGTTAGAAATATGTTCGTTTGAGAAATATTTGCTTTCTTGGTCCTTCCAATTTTCTAATCATGAGGGTCAAAATGAACATCCATTTTACTCTATTAACCATTCAAAAATGTAACAAATGTTCACAAAATGAACATTTTTGAAGAACATTCTACTGATGTATGGCCAGCTTAGGGCCTCATGCACACAGTGGGGGAGATTTACTAAGAATGGAGCACTCAGAATCTGATGCAGCTGTGCATTGTAGCCAATCAGCTTCGAACTTCAGCTTGTTCATTTAACCTATTGCCGACCAGCCGCCGTCATTTTACTGCGGCAGGTCGGCATGATCCCGCGAGCCGCCGTAGCTGTATGCCGGCTCGCGGGATCGGGATAGCAGGCGTGCGCGCGCCTGCTGCACGGCGGGGGTACCGATGTTAGTGGCCGACGGTCGCGATGACCGCCAGCCACGAGCAATCGTGGGCACCAGAGGCAGAACAGGGACCAGTGTGTGTAAACACACACTTCCCTGTTCTGAGAGGCGTGACAGATCGTGACTTCCTATTAGCTAGGAACCACGATCCGTCACTTCCTCCAGTCAGTCCCCTCCCCTCTACAGTTAGAAACACAAACAGGGAACACAGTTAACTTGATCTCCCCCTAGTGTTAACCCCTTCCCTGCCAGTGACATTTTTACAGTAATCAGTGCATTTTTATAGCACTGATCACTGTATAAATGCCAATGGTCCCAAAAATGTGTCAAAAGTGTCCGATGTGTCCACCATAATGTCGCATTCCCGATAAAAATCGCAGGCCGCCGCCATTACTAATAAAAAAAAATAATAATAAAGATGCCTTAAAACTATTCGCTATTTTGTAGACGCTATAACTTTTGCGCAAACCAATCAATATACGCTTATTGCGAATTTTTTTTTACCAAAAATATGTAGAAGAAATTATATCGGCCTAAACTGAGGAAAAAAAATTTTTTTATATATATATATTTTTGGGGAATATTTATTATACAGTAGTAAAAAGTAAAAAAGATTGCGTATTTTTCAAAATTGACGTTCTCTTTTTGTTTATAGTGCAAAAAATAAAAACCACAGAGGCGATCAAATACCACCAAAAGAAAGCTCTATTTATGGGAAAAAAAATTTTTTGTGTGGGTATAGTGTCGCACGACTGCGCAATTGTCAGTTAAAGCGACGCAATGCCGAATCGCAAAAAACGGCTCGGTCATTCAGCAGCCAAATCTTCCGGGGGTGAAGTGATTAAGCTTTGACAATTAGCCTAGGTTCACATTGGAGCGATTTGTCATGTGATTTGAGAGATGAAATCACATGGCAAGTCGCAGCCTATTGGAGGCAATGGCACTGTTCCAATCAGTGCAACACCGATTTTGTGGCGCTGCACCGATTTGCAAAAGTCATTTCTGTACTAATTTTGCCGATTTCAGGTGCGACTTCAATAGACATCTGTGCATGAAGCCACAAAGATGTCTATCAAGTAGCACCTGAAATCACGCTGACCTCGCTACTTTGAAATCAGGTGAAGTAGTGCGATTTCAAAGTAGCATCAATGTGAACCAGAGCTAAAGCGTGGAAGCTGATTGGTGTCTATGCAGAGCTCCACCAGATTTTGCTCCGTGCAGTTTTTGTAAATAACCCCCAGTGTGTTTGAATTTCTTCTCTGAAATTTTTTTACTCAGGACAAGAAAAAGCAGCGTAAAAAATCACACCTAAAGCTGTGTATTGCAAAGGCATTAAGGAGCGTCAAACATTTGAGCATTTATAGATCCCATTGGCCAGAATATTAATTTATTCTTTATGGAAAAAGAGTGAATGCTCAATCGCTAAACGCATCTAGCATGTTTAGACACATTTAGGGGTGTCAGGCATTTTTTTCTGCTCGTCTCCTGAACACGCTTTTGACGTTTTTTTTTTTCCAGTCTGTAAACGCCCATCTCCTAATATCCCTGTAAATGTCTATGTGTGCATAGACACATAGGCTAACATAGAGGTGCGTTTACAGGCTAAAAAAAAGAACATCCATCGCCTGTAAAAGAGGCATTTTTTTTAAGCCCAGTGTGCATGAAGCCTCAGGTAGGCCTCCTAGGGATATGGTAGGTGGAAGATAAAGCTTTGTTAGCATAGACCATAAGCTGCATACCGTCTGCACCCCAATCTTTTATACCAGCTTTGTACCATTCACTGTGAATTCCCAAAGCAAGTTATTTTTGCATATGTCTTCCTGCAAACGTGCAGTTCACCAGCACCTATACATCCTATAATATTGTAGTTTTAAAAGGAATTAGGGAGCTTTCACAATGATCTGGAGCATTTCTCCCGCAGGAAGGGTGTAGCGCAGTGTACCTGCGGTTTTTGTGTTGGTTAGCTGCACTTTGTCATAGACGTCTATTATGTCCCAGGGTTCTGGTGCACCAGATCAGTATTAAAGGGGCCTTATTGTAAACTCTTTATAGTGAATAGCTGTTACAGTTTAGGTGTGGTTTGTCTAATTTTACTGGAACCTGGACCCGCACTGATCCTCTGCAGCAACATCTGCTTTTTAAACAATATATAGTATTTTTGCTATTAGAACCCTCTGTCTGTCTTTACCACATTATGCAAATATAACTGGCAGAAGAATAGCCCACTACTGCCTGCTAGCAGGGAGTCGCTGAATTATTACAAAAAGGATACAAATGTCACAGTTCACTTTTAGTTTATCCCTGAAACTTTTTTTAGGCTTGCTTCCCACCATGCAGGTGTGACATAGCGTGCCTACGGTTCCCGCAATCCATTCATTTCAAGGGAAACATAGGAGTGCTCTGCTCCAAAGTAATCACCTCTCCTAAGAACAACTATCTCCGCAATCAGGCAGGGTGCTGGCTTTGTTTGCAACAGAGATAATGGAAGAAATAGGACGCTAGATGGCCGCACTCTAAAAAAGTTCACCTTTATTAAAAAATGGATCTCAAAGCATCACAGGGCAATACAGACTAACTGCACAGCTGATGACACGTTTCACACCAGATATGTCTGGTGAGCACCATATCTGGTGTGAAACGCGTCAGCAGCTGTGCAGTTAGTCTGTATTGCCCTGTGATGCTTTTATATCCATTTTTTAATAAAGGTGAACTTTTTTGGAGCGTGGCTATCCAGCGTTCTATTTCTTCCATTCATTTCAAGGGGTTGCCCTATGTGCGAGAAACGCACAAAAGAAGTCCCAGACCCTTTTGCACTGTACCAACTGTTAGATGTGATGTCTGGATACATTTTCTTTCTAGGCTTTCTTTTTTTTACATCTGATGATCCAGCCAGTAAGCCTGTTGTTTTTAAAAGAGAAGTTCAGAATTTAAAACAATAAAAAATAAATACCGTATGTATACTTACCTAGGTGGATGTAGCATCAACCTGATGCTGCATCTGTCCCCCACCAGCTCTGCAGTGAGAACTGAGTGATCAAACACTGCTGATCGCTCAGTTCTCCCTCTCCACTCTGAGCAGAGAGACGTGATGGTCAGTCAGCAGCTCTCTGCTCTCCCCTCCAGCGCTCACTGGAGCACTGGGCTGTGAAGGGGGCGGGAGGGGCTGGCTCAGCCTCTCTGTGGATTGCTGAGAGGCTGAGCCAGGTACCATTCCAAGCTTCTGGGCAGATACCAACCATATGGTCAGGAACTTTCCAGAGCCTGGACCAGCTAAGTGATGTCAGACGACAGCAGATTTTAGCTGCTGTCGGCTGAAAACGGGTCATAGAAGGGCAGAACGAACTGCACTCATGTGATCCATAGGAGATGTACAGCCAAAAAAAGCTTTGGCCATACTTCTCCTTCAAAAAAATAATCTCTCTTCCAGATGTATCCGTTTACAGTGATTAAACAAAGTCTTTAACACTGACAGGGGTGCTTACAATGATCAGCTTTTATTTATTTATGTAAAACCTGTATTCCAAAGGGAAAATAAACTGTTTGTTGTAACTGATTACAAAGTGTGATCTAAAGTTTGGCTTCAATTTGTTAGTGTATATAAATCTGCTAGTATATTTAACACTCCACTCCCCCCCAGACTGACAATGCTGCTGTCCCGCCTGTGCTCCTTCATCCAGAGTGGTGGCATTCTAATACAGAAGGTGTATTACTGGTCAGATCCCCTGGTGAAAACAGAGGGGGGAAAAGACGTAAAAAAAAAAAAACTAATGCAGCCACCACATCTAAGGATTGGTAAGCTGCAGTATATTACATTTTTGGTTTGGGGTTTAATACGGCTTTAAACATTTTATTCAAGTGGAAACTATAAATTTCACATGACGCAATATTTGATTTTATAAATTGAATGCAAAAATGCCCCGAGATTAAATAATGATTGTGGATTTATGTGTTTGGGTTTTATTTAATAGATTAATGCAGAATAGCAATGAGGTGTATACAGTAGAGGACCCATAGTAACCCATTATATATTAGCTTGTCTTCCTGCATGTGTCCTCCAGTCATTGCCTTAATGGTTGCTGTTAGAGGCAGTAACTGCTCTTTGATAATAAATAGGCCTTTGTGGATTCCTTTTAGACCATACTGACATATTATCGCCAAATGCATATCAGATCACACATTTTGATATTTAGATTTTGTGTGTTAATTGTCAATTCATATTAAATCGTATGAAACAATGAAACATTATTCAATTTGAATGCATCTATTCTGTCCTCCAACATGGGTTCATAGCTCTAACATTGGTATATTGGCGATGCTGGCTTCCAGTCTGTAATAGGTATATACACAATCCAGGCATTGATTTGTAGAAAATTGAATCAAGCTCAGATATTACTATTTCAATGGCTATTACTCTATCACTCCTATGTCTTTCTATATGGTACACATTATTGCTTGGTTAGCCAAAGACAGACAGGTCTTTGTAACTTGTAAAAAACTTCCTAAAAATCACCCAGCATCCGCCATTGGTGCACCTGCTACTCCTGTGCAATATTCTTTTTAGTATGCACACAGTAATAAGATTGTGGTCTTTTCTTTGGGAAATAGATTTGATAGAATTACAATAGATTTTGTAGCATGCTGGACAAACCTTTTCCATGGTCAGCTGCATCATCACTGCTGATATACTTTATTGCTCCTAGCAATACTCAGATCAGCCATGTCATTTGCAAGAGCTGAGTAGTGTGTGGTCAATCTTATGCATGAATGATAAGTAGATACGTCATGTATAATTTTAATACTTAAAGTGGTATTAAACCCAAAAACAAAAATGTAATATACAGCCCTGGCCAAAAGTTTTGAGAATGACACAAATATTAATTTTCACAAAGTCTGCTGCTTCAGTGTTTTTAGATCTTTTTGTCAGATGTTACTATGGTATGCGGAAATATAATTACAAGCATTTCATTAGCGTCAAAGGCTTTTATTGACAATTACATTAAGTTTATGCAAAGAGTCAATATTTGCGGTGTTGACCTTTCTTTTTCAAGACCTCTGCAATGCGCCCTGGCATGCTGTCAATCGATCTCTGGGCCACATCCTGATTGATGGCAGCCCATTCCTGCATAATCAATGCTTGGAGTTTGTCAGAATTTGGGGGGGGGGGGGGGGGGGGGTTTCACTCGCCTCTTGAGGATTGACCACAAGTTCTCAATGGGATTAAGGTATGGGAAGTTTCCAGGCCATGGACCCACAATTTTGATGTTTTGTTCCCCAAGCCACTTAGTTATCATTTTTGCCTTATGGCAAGGTGCTCCATCATGCTGGGAAAGGCATTGTTCCTCATCAAACTGTTCTTGGATGGTTGGGAGAAGTTGCTCACGGAGGATGTTTTTGTATCATTCTTTATTTATGGCTGTGTTCTTAGGCAAAATTGTGAGTGATCCCACTCCCTTGGCTGAGAAGCAACCCCACACATGAATGATCTCATGACATGACACAGGACTGATGGTAGCGCTCACCTTTTCTTCTCCGGACAAGGTTTTTTCCGGATGCCCCAAACAATCGTAAAGGGGCTTCATCAGAGTAAATGACTTTTCCCCAGTCCTCAGCAGTCCAATCTCTGTACCTTTTGTAGAATATCAGTCTGTTCCTGATGTTTTTCCTGGAGAGAAGTGGCTTCTTTGCTGCCCTTCTTGACACCAGGCCATCCTACAAAAGTCTTCTTCTCACCTGCCTGCTGCCATTCCTGAGCAAGCTCTGCACTGGTGGTGCCCCGATCCCGCAGCTGAATGACCTGTATGAGATGGTCCTGGCGCTTGCTGGACTTTCTTGGGCGCCCTGAAGCCTTCTTCAGAAATGCAGTGGAAATTTTTTTATGGTATTAAGTTAATTTAACATGGCAAAGAGGGACTTTGCAATTAATTGCAATTCATCTGATCACTCTTCATAACATTCTGGAGTATATGCAAATTGGCATCATAAAAACTGAGACAGCAGACTTTGTGAAAATGAATATTTGTGTTCTTCTCAAAATGTTTTGCCATGGCTGTACTGTATTGCAGCTTGCAAATTCGTAGATGTGTCAGCTGCATTCATTTTCATCTTTTAGGATTTTATTCCTTTATTATCTGGCGATCCAGCCAGTAAGTCTGTTATTTTTCGGCTTACTTTAACATACAAAGTTGCCCAGCAAAAGTGTAATTTAGAGGGTTGAGACAAACCATTTACCACTGACAGGGGTGCTTACAATGATTAGCTTTTATTCATTCATGTAAAATCTTTAGAACAAAAGGAAAAATTGCTGCTGCAACTGCTTATAAAGTGTTAGCTGGAGTTCAGTTTCAATGTGTTAGTCAAGTTCATCTAAATCTGCTAGTGCATCTAACACTACTGCCCCCCCCCCCAGACTGAAAATGCTGCTGTCCAAGGATGTCTCCATTCCTCCTCTATAGAATAGAGACACTCTAATGCCCCGTACACACGGTTGGATTTTCCGACGGAAAATGTTCGATGGGAGCTTGTTGTCAGAAATTCCGACCGTGTGTAGGCTCCATCGGACATTTTCCATCGGAATTTCCATCACACAAAATTTGAGATCTGGATCTCAAATTTTCCGACAACATAATCCGTTGTAAATTGGAATTCTGATGCACAAAGTTCCACGCATGGTCGGAATCAAGGAGAAGAGCCGCACTGGCTATTGAACTTCATTTTTCTCAGCTCGTCGTACGTGTTGTACGTCACCGCGTTCTTGACGTTCGGAATTTCCGACAAGATTTGTGTGACCGTGTGTATGCAAGACAAGTTTGAGCCAACATCCGTCAGAAAAAAATCCTAGGATTTTGTTGTTGGATTGTCCGATCGCGTGTATGGGGCATAAGACAGGAAGTGTGTTATTGGCCGGATCAAAATGAAAATAAATGGAAAAAAAGCCTAAAAAGAGAAAACTAATACAGCCTTCACATTTAAGGATTAATAAGCTGAAATATATTCCATTTTTGTTTTGGGGTTCAATATCACTTTAATCCTTGTGTGTATATCTGCCAAAAGCAGAGTCTCATCTCTTGTGTGTTTGGCTTTGGACCTTTTTCTATGCTCTTCCTCCAGGGAAAGTGATGAAGATGAACGGGTCTACAGGGGCAGATATAGCTGGGTAGGTGTAGCAGATTGTATTGAGATGGAAGTGCTGGAGTGCTGAAGAAAAGAACTTTTCACTAAAAACTGATATAGATCCAGCCATTCAGCTCTGTGCAACGTTTTGGGCCATGTATGAAACCTTAGTATTAAAATTGCAAAGCTTTCCGCCATATTCTAAGCAAATAGCTTTTCTGTAATTCAGTCATTTAACCATGCATTCATCATGCATTCCAGTTGAGGGATATTTGCTGGCACAAATCACATTCCCTTTAAAATCGCTATGTAGCATTGTAATAAGCACAACCTTCTCATTCGAGAGGGCGACATATCCAGTGTTCTTCCATTACACTGTAACATCAGTAAGTGTTAAACTTGTATAAGTGTTAAACATTGCGTTATAAAATAAGGTATAATGCTGCGGGCTAGCCTTATGGTGAAGTATTCATTTACCAGTATTATGCAACATGTAGTTATGAAGTACATAAGTATGTATTGATCTTTGAAATCTTATTAAAACGATTTCTTTGTAAAAACAACTTGTCAGTGGTTTTTTTTTCTTCTTTTTTTTTAATAAAGCAAATGGACAACTTTGTGTTATAACAACAAATTCCAATAAATAATTGAATCCAATCTGAATTCTCTAGGATAATGTCAATAGTTTAGAATTATTAATACTCAGCAGGTGACTGTGCACAGTTGTAATCAGTAGATGCTTCTCTGCAGTTCATGAACATAATGCAATACAATCATTGTCCACAAGGTGTCACTGGTATACAATGTCATAACCTAACATGCAATCCGAAAAGCTGAGTAGCAAAGTGAAGTGTGCCTGATCAAAGACCTTCATGGCAGGATCATCAGTAATATTTTAATGAAGGCTGCAGATTTAGAAAAAATGTCTGTAATTAAGATTTTATGATATTTTATTGATTAGATTTAACTCTACTTTAAGTAAGAATGTTGGGTAATTCAAAATTTGTGAGCAGGAAATCTTTTTATTGCAGAAGAGACATGTTTTGTGTCATCTGCAATAAACAATTCTTACAGTCCTCCTCGCAAGCTGCTTACATTGCACACTGAGCTGCGTGTGTGTATATAAGTGTACATTTCCAGCATCTGCTGAGATGAATTAATGCCTGTGTGCATGTGCAGGGGTAATGTCATCCCGGCCTGGCCAATCAAGATGGCCAAGGATCTTACACATGGCAGAAGCAAGTGAAAAGATGTTGGAGTGAGGGAGCTTGCAGATGTTGCATTTTCGTTTGTATGTAAACGTTTTTAATTTGCATTCATTCTTATTTTTAGTGCCAACTCAAAAAAAAAAGACTGTACCAGATTTATTTATTTTAGTGCCTTTGTAAAAGGGACAACTCACAGTATTAAATTTCGTAACACAAAAAATTGTAGTTAAAAATGTTCGTTTTCTCTAATTATTTAACTTCTTTGTTCCCCTCCTGTGTTTTTTTTTTTGTTTTTGTTTTTTGCATTTCATAAATAAACCATTTAAACTTGTGTTTGTCTTTCCTATGCACAAGTTTATAACATACTGTATGTTATATTCCCATTCCCATTTCCATATTTGCTTGTATGTTATATTCCAATTTTTCCTTTTTCATACTATACGTTGTAGCATATACCCTAACATATATACCCTAGCATTGTCTATAGCCCTCCTCAGACAGGCGGCTGGTGGGGTTTTTTTGGGGTGGGGGCAGCAAATAATTCATCCACAGACACCCCCCCCCCAGTCGGCCAGGACTTTTCCAGAGCCTCTCCTATCCTCTGCAACTCTCTACCTCAATCTGTCCGGCTATCTCCTACTCTGGCTGCCTTTAGGCAATCCCTGAAAACTCATCTCTTCAAAGAAGCCTATCACGCCTTCAACTAACATTTATTCACTGGGCGGCCGCAAAAAGGCTGGGAGAACGGTGTGGGCTTCAGGAGCAGTCCAGATTTGGTGACCCCGAGAGGGTCCCGACCCCAGGTTGAGAACCACTGCACTAGGGTGTCACCTTATGAGTGGCCAGGTTACTCACATAAGTGCCTTTAAAGTTGGACTCTTCCCTGATGGGCCCTCTAGCACCTTACAACCCCTGGGCAACAACATTGGCTAAACAGACAGCATATGTTTGCAAAGCTGTTTGTACATAGTGCAAAGTGCGGGTGTACAGCCAGGCTATGTATAGGTACAGGAGAGGTGAACATGCTCCATTCTCATGACACAGTAAAGTGGTGAGTGATTAAAATGATAAAGGAAAATCCACATTAATTTGCAAGTTGGACTTTAATACACATCACTCCACATCCTGGCCATGAATCTGTCCTCAGTTCGCTGCTGTCTACAAGTTCAAAGTCCCAGGGCTACACTAACAGTCATTCGCCCCTAATTCTGCATGGCATGATGTCCCTCTGATACTGTAGTGCTCATGAGATCTCACCTCCCCTTTGTTCCAAAGAGTTGTACGTGTCTAGTGCAGCATTCATCCTACCCACACACTCTGATAAGTATATACTGCCCATAAATGCAGTATATGTACACTTAATCGTATTATTGCCTAGACATCAGAAAAATTAACCGCAGTATACTGTATCTCGGCATATAATGTTCAAACACATGCAGCTCCCCTGTATACCTGGATAGTAGGGGTGACATATAGAGAAACTGATCCCCTCTATTTACCCCCTGCAGGTGCTGAAAGCTTGCTTCTCCTCCTCTCCCTCCTGCAGGCATTCAGCCGCTGCAGGAGGAAAATAGAGAGGATCAGTTTCTGTACATGCTGCCCCCTTGCTGCCCCTCTTATCCAGGTCCTGTTTTCCCCATGTGTGCTTTCCTGCCCCCCCCCCCCCTCATCCCCCTGCAGCTCTGCTGATCCTCCTCTCCCCTCTCCCACCAGCTGCTGCGGGTGATGTGTCAGGATGGAGAGCGGGGAAGGGGCCGTTAAATATGTAATTTACCAGCCACTTCCTTTTCTAAGTGACTGACTCGGTACTGATCACTGAGTCTGTCCACTCATAACTGTTTACTATGCTTCAGTTTGTCAATGAACTGGAAGCGCTGTACAGAGCCATTCCTGTCCATTCATTTTGTACAGCTGAGGCTGCAGATGTGGAGATTGAGGGCTGTGTCCCCAATCTTCTTTCTATCTTTCAAAGGTGAAACATAAGAAGTCTGTTTAGACCCCTGATATTTCACCAAACCTCCTCAACGGGGCTCAAAAAAAATTGTAATAAATAATTAAAAATTACATTGTAAAAAAATGAATGGGTGAGTACATGCAGTGGTTTGTCCCATCTTCTTAGGTACTGTCTAAGGTTAGCTGTGAGATAGGACAGGGCGCCCCTCCTCACTCCACTGCCGTTCGATTGTGCAGCTAGCATGAAGATGGCTGCTTTAACAGAACACTCATTCTTCTATGTGGTGGCTGGCAATTGGGCTGGTACATTATAGATTACATTATATTATAGAGCGTTTCTCCTGAGCAGACCATTGGTCCAGGAAATGTGTAGAGAAATTCCTCAATGGACCACTCTGATATAGAATTAGGTGTATTTGGAAGATATGATGAGAATTAGTTACATGAAATAAAAAAATACATAAACATGCAATGTGTGAAAAAATTCATTATATATATATGAAGAGAATTTTGTATAAAGACACAGTAAAAAGAAATGAATTTTCTAGAGTTTACTAAATTTGTAAGAATTTTAGGAGTAGCCAAAAAGTCCCAGAAGGATTCAAAAATTGTAATTAGCCTTAGACAGCACCTAGGAAGATGGGGGTATAACTATGTTTCCTGGAGCAGTGGTCACGAACCACTGATGGTCCACAAGAACATTTTGGTGGTCCTCAGGGGTTCTGCCGCAAATCAACATTGTGACAGATATATACTGCCCAATGTTGTTTCCAGTGCTGTTCTCAATGCGCGCTGACAGTCAATGCTGTCAGCGTGCATTGATATCCGATGCCTCCTCTGTAGTTTCGGCTCCTGTAATCTCAGAGGGAGACGCCGGGAGTAGTGTAGTGAGTGGGAGGTGAGGAAGGTGGGGACTTCTGTGCTAATCACAGACTTTGGGAGGGAACACGGAGCTTGAGCACATGGCTGGATAAGAAGGTGAGAACAAATGATGAGTCTGTGTATTGCAGCAATGTAATGTGGAGTGTGGGGGGAGGGGCAGAGAGCCGGAGCACTGTGTGTATAGAGCAGCAGTGTGATCCAGGGCAGGGGGGGCAGAGAGCCGGAGCATTGTGTGTATAAGGCATGTAAAATTCATGTTAGTGGTCTGCGGGATTCAAAATGATGAGTTTAGTGCTCCATGAGGTCTGAAAGGTTGGCGACCACTGCCTTAGAGAACAGAACACGTTAATAAAAATCTATGTGAGACTTCTTTAAAGTAACTTTCTTTAATTTACCGGTATATGCCATTCATTATTATCCTGTCCATATACAGTATATGCAATTTCGTTTATACAGTCCAATGTTATATAAAGAGGTGCGCAGAGATGCTTTAAGAAAGAAAATTTAATAGCCTATAAAAATGAAATCTCAGTGTGGTAATACTGGTAAAAGATGAATGAATAGCTAGACTAGATGATAAATGTTGTGTTAGTAATATACAAGATATTTGTCCTAGAGCTCTTTAGGAAATAAAATGTACTTCTCATTTGTATTACATGCTTTCCAAGAATATTCTGTTTTTCCTAGAGTGATTGTAGTTAATTGTACTATAGTACTTGGCAAAGGTATACTTTGTCGTTATCTAAACTGATATTGATTTTAACTGGATTCTGCTGGTAATCACAAGAAACAAGATGAAAATTCAGCAAAAGGTCATTTTTTTATATATGTTAAATTGATTACAAACTCAAGTTTTTAAAAAATAATACACAGATTTACTGTATACTTACCTGTTCTGTGCAATGGTATTGCACAGAGAATCCCTGAAACTCCTCTTCTTGGGTCCCTTGCCGGTGCTCCTGGTTCCTCCTCTTTTTGGTGTGCCACCATAGGAAGCTGCTTCCTATGGTGGCACACCTACTGGCTCGATCCTAAGCTGCACTGCTTGTGTCCATAAACACACACATTGTGACTCTGCCCCGCCCCTGATAGCAGTAGGATCCAATGGCTCCCACTGCCTCAGCACAGCCAGAGAGACCAGGAAGGGAGAGGAGAGAGTCACTACATATATAAAAGGGGCAGTGAGGTGGGTGAAATTGTTACATAAACATTGTTTACCTTAATGCAAGAAATGCATTAGGGTAAAAAATGTAGGTCTTTAGACAGCTACAGCGCGGGCCTTAATTGACGTTCATGTACGTCCTCCCGTGCATGAGCTGCTGAGCGCTGTGTGATCAGCGAGTCTATGGGACTTGGCTTATCATAGATCGGAGTAAGGGGCCGATCCTGACACCTTACTACGTGATCAGCTTTCAGCCAATGATAGCGGATCACGTGATGTAAACAGTGCCGGTAATCTGTTGTTTTTTTTCTTCACTCTGACAGCGCGAGAAGAAAAAAACAAAAACCTGATCACCGGCATCTGTCAGAGGGACATCGATCCTGAACATCGATCCTGCCTCATCTGTGCCCACCAGTGCCACCTGCCAGTGCCCATTAGTGCCACCTACCAGTGCAAAACAGTCTTGTCTATCAATGCCACCTACCAGTGCCACCTATCAATGCCCACCAGTGCCACCTATCAGTGCTGCCAATTAGTGCCCATCAGTGCCTCATCATTAGTGCTGCCTATCAGTGTCACCTACCAGTGCCTATCAGTGCCTATCAGTGCCACCTATCAGTGCCCGTCAGTGCCACCTATTAGTGCCCTTCAGTGGCGCCCATCAGTGCCACCTATCAGTGCCCACCAGTGCCACTTCATTAGTACCCATCAGTGCTGCCTTATTAGTGCCGCCTTATCAGTGCCTATCTGTGCAGTCTTTCAGTGCCCATCAGTGCAGGGGTTCCCATCAGTGCAGCCTATTAGTGCCCATCAGTGCAGCCTCATCAGCGCACATCAATGAAGGAAAAAAATGACCTGTTTGCAAAATTTTATAACAAATTATGAAACCAGTTTTTTTTTCAAAATGTTGGTTTTTTTGTTTGTTTAGCAAAAAAATAAAAACACCAGTAGTGATTAAATACCACCAAAGGAGCTCTGTTTGCGTGAAAAAACATGATAAAAAACAATTTATGGGTACAGTGTAGTATGGCCACGCAATTGTCATTCAAAATGCGACAGCGCTAAAAGCTGAAGGGAGTTTAAGTGCCCACTATACAATTGGTTAAATTCAGGTGTTTTCCAGGAACAAATTGTACAAAATAACTCAAGTTGAAATATAGAATTTGACATTTAATTGGGGACAACTTTTTAAATAAAATTCTGTTATAAACGTACTTTTTTCTTGATTTGTGATGGGCTCACTGCTATTCTCAGAATTCTGCTGAGATACAAATTATAGGCAAGCCCTGCAACAGGAATTTGATTGTTGGTGCTTCTGCATACACCATTAGATTTTTTTGTCTGTGGGCTGAATAAAAACAATAGACTCCTCCCCAGGCTATGGAATGCAGATTGACAAATCCCCCTGATGGGCTATTGTATTTTGAGTGCCGTTTGCAAAGCTGTAAGAATAACCTAACAGCGCCTGCATCTGATTGGATTTTATCCCGCATGGAGCTTTAAAGCATATGTCAATTCGCAAGGTACAATAAAACAAGTGTAGCACTCTTTTTGTGGGGATATGAGAAATGACCATCTCCAAACAGGATAGTTTGCTAAACCTGCAGGTAAGAGAACCAGGATCTTTTCTAAGTAGAAGAGTATGTTTGATAATAAAGTTGGCAGTGTCTTCGCACCAGGACAGGACCTCTGTGAATGAAGGGGTTCACTTCCTGGGAAATGACCCAATAATTTAATAAAAGTAATTAAGAGAAGGGAAAGTACCGCAACCATCATATGACATTAACCATGAGTATATATGCACACCTGTATAGAAATATTATGTAGCACTATCTCACGGTGGAGCTGCTGGTTTAAGCGGGTCTGTTACCTTCACCTTGCTTCCCTTGTTTTACCGGCACCGGGTCTAGGGGTTCCGTTGAGTTTACTTCTGGACGACACACGCACCAACACTGGAGTACGTTTTCAATGTTTTATTGAACAAACAAACTTTAGGAAGTAGCAGGAAAGAGGCGGAAAAGGAAACTTTCAGGAGAAACTCAAATATCTTCTTATAGAATCTTAGCGACAAATGTCCTGGTAGAATTCAGATAATTAGGTGGAATGCGTTCCTCTTGTGGGACATACTCCTTGCTCGTCTGGATAGGCCTCTCTCACCGGTCTAGCAGCCAGCACGCAGCACGAATTAAAGTCTCTGCCACAGACTCATTTGGAGGGTAATTCCGTACGATCCTCTGCCACAGGATGTATCAGATTTTCTGCAGTGAACAGTCAGTCACAGTGCTTGAACCTTTAAGCCGAACCGGCAACACTATGCTGTATAGTTACTTCTTTTGGATACGTCCTCCAGCCGAATCACCAGGCCCCTCTATAGACCAGCACTCTGCGTGATCTCTCCAAGACGGGTCCTCCCCTGGGATCTCCTCGGCTGTCCAGCTTCGTCACACAGGACCGACAGCTCTGGACCATTCTTTGGCTGCGGTGGTAGGCCCCAGACAAGCCTCTGGACCCACCCCTGCGCCGCAGCATCGTATGCCTCCCGATCGGAGGACCATGAGGTAGCTCCTTAATGCATACCTGTCGACCAGGAGGGCCAGCAGGTGGATGTAAAGAAAACCCTAGAACATGGCGTCTGTCCCATAAATACCCTCTTCCCAGAATGCAAATCGGAGGACCACCTCCACCGAGCTTGCCTCCGAGACAGAAGAGCATCTATACACTTTGACACATTGCCTTTCCAACACTGACTAGTGTTAACAGTGACACCCACCGGTCAGCACGGAAGCACACACAACGTCAGCCAAGCTGGAACAGAGGCGAACTTTTAACCTTCCTAACGCACAATTTACTAAATTTACCTAACTTGCGGTGGATTGTAAATCTACCAGTGCTACAATTACATTATTATAAGGAACAGAATAATAATAGTACATATGTCCAATGTACAAACAGGTATTACAGTATCAGGAAAAGGTCCAACAAGAGTCCTGGTGGATTTGTGCACATATTGTTGGGTATATATAGTTATTAATAAAGGTATCTCCTGATGAATTTTGTGATGCAACGTCCGTCTTAGTATCAGAGACCTGAAGACAAGATCAGTGTTGATGAGGATATCTTCCAACTGTTCTCCAACCAGCCTGGAACACAGCTTTTCACCAGCATAAAACTGCTGCGTCGCACTGGAACTCAGAGTCAGCCTATCTAATCTGCATCTTAGTCCCTAGTTGTTTCTGATCTTTTATGTAACTGGACTTCTAACTACCAGAAGGGGCCTTTGGATGCCTAACCTGGCTCTAGCCTATGCTGATTATTGAGCCCTGAGCTAAAACTAGCTAAAGAATCACAAATCAGAAGGCACAGGGTTAACTAAAATAACAGCCACTGCATATAAACTCTATTGCAATAAAGTTCACCTAGTAATATACTGGAAGGTGACCACTACACACATACAGTAGCACAGACCTAGCTATTCAAGTGCCGGTGGTTCTTCCAGTAGACGGTGCAGGCAGATATAGTAGCTAGTGAGTCCACGGAGATGGGCCAGACAGCGGGGACAGCATGTAAGCAGGTGCTCACGAGGTACCATGAAATGTATTGATTGCACTGTTTAGCCATGTATTTCAGGCTGCTTGGGATGGGAAAGAGTTAACTGTGGCTCATATCTTTCCTGGGTTTTCTTGGGTCCTGCCCCCTGTTGTAAGCCAGATAAATACAAGGGAGGGCTCAGGGCAAGAGCTCTCTTCCACATGGGATTACATAGGAAGGACTGCTGCACCATGTAATCCTGCTAGAGCACATGGCCCACCTTCTGGGTCAACTTGCTGGGATTTTGGCTGACAGGTGACAGGTTACAGATACTGAACTGGCAGGCAGAGACCAAGTAGGCAACAGACCCAACAGTAGGCACTTGGCTGGTAGGGAGTAGCAGGAAGCAGGGTCAGACAAATTGGGTTGGTAGCAGATGATCAGATCAGGCATAAACAAGAGACTGAGGAATGGTCAAAGTACAGGCCAGGGTCAGCAATGGTGAGGCAGGTCGGGTATAGCAGGAGGCAAGGGCAGATTCCAAAGACGAGGTCAGGGCAGGTGGAATTCAAGCGTAGTCAAAGGCAGGTCAGGTCACCCCCCCCCTCCCCCCTAATCCATACCAGGCCATTTGGGTCTGGTATAGATTTTGGGGAGGACCTCACACACACAAAAAATGGCTTGAGGTCCCTCCAAAAATCTATACTGGACCC
This sequence comes from Lithobates clamitans, assembly GCA_037952925.1. Classification (NCBI taxonomy): domain Eukaryota; kingdom Metazoa; phylum Chordata; class Amphibia; order Anura; family Ranidae; genus Lithobates; species Lithobates clamitans. Next base: position 5,196,162 of record JBBGZY010000159.1, read on the forward strand.
TTATCCAAGCATGCAGCCTGGAAGGCCAGGAGAGGGGGGCAAGTGTGCAGCTCCCCCCTCCTTAACTATACTAGGCCACATGACCTCAACATGGGGGCCATCCTTGCAAACCACCTTGTTCTCATGTTGATGGCAAGGTCCTCTTCTCAAAAACCATTTAATGGTTGTTGCGAGGATGTGGGGGAGTAACTCAACAAAATCTGGAAGCCCCCTTTAACAAGGGGGGCCCCAGATCCCAGCCCCCCATGTGAAGGAGTGTGGGGTACATGTTTGGTCATTGATAGCACAAGGAGGCGGGTCCACCTGGTGTTGTCATGGACCATTTGATCATACATGGACACATTCATGTTTGGTCAATGGAATTACAAGGGGTGGAACCTCCCTTGTTTATTCAAGCAGCAGAGCAAAGCAGCATGTGAATAGGCAGGAGAGGCAAGGGGTTGTGGGGAAGAGGCCATAGTCCTCATCAACATGGGGACAAGGTGCTTTGCCTTTGCCAGGGTGCCCCCTCCCTCCCCCCCCATGATGAAGGCATGTGGCCTGGTATAGTTCAGGTGGAGAGGGAGCGCATGCTTTTCCACCCTCCTTTCCTGGCCTGCCGGGCTACAAGCTCGCATAAGGGACTGGTAGGGTTTTGGGGGGGACCTCACTTTTTTCTTAATGTCGCCTCTTTTGTTTACATTCTGCTGTCAGCAGGGAATCCCCCGCTGAGAGCAGGGATGAGTCATGGTTGTTGGGATACCGGTAGGTGCTGACTCATTAAAGGGTAAGTTCACCTTTACAGAAAAATCTGTAAGGTGAACTTACACAGGACCCCCTCCTCGCCCCCCTGCTTCTAAGCCCCGGTATATCCGCGCCGGGAGTTAGAAATCAGCAGCCGCATAGCCCATCCTGTCAGCTATGGAGAAGACGCATGGGTGCCAAGGGCAGTTCTGTGCCCCGGACTTCTGACGCGGATATACCGGTGATTACAACCACACATTGCCGTGGTCCAGGTCAGCAGGACTGGGGGGATGTGGAGGGGGACCTGTGTAAGTTCATCTTACAGTTTTTTATGTAAAGGTGGACTTACACTTTAACAACCAGCACTGTTATGTTCATATATTCCAATGCATGGCTAGACCCCTACTTGTTTAACAAATATATTTATTTATTTTCGTGAATTGACTTTAATGTCAGTTTATGTGGTATTGACCGTGCGTATGTTATTTTTGTGGTAAATACCACATGAACTGATAATGAATTAACGTTTTCGATATTGCATACGATATTTGGATCAAATGGGTCACGTGATATCACAAATATCACATGCGATATCCTTTACTGATCAGACCCCCCAGTTCTTTATAAGTGATATTATATTGATATCACTATTGTGTGTGACAAGACCTGGGTGGATTACCATCACGCTGTATAATATTTATGGAGTACCTCGCTGTTTGGCATATTACCATTCATCACTACAATCACTTTTTTTAGCTAGTAATGGAGTTTAAATGATGCATGAGGCTCAATTTATAAAGCAACCACACCAGGATAAGTATTTTTATTTTTATCTCTAATATTATATCTAAGTGACAGGTATTTTTAGTTTGAGTCCAATGAAATGTGAGAATTAAGGTCACATGGCTGAAAACAGAATGCCTTAGGAAAGACTTCATAACTGACTAATACTCTAATTCAAGAAAAAAATAATAATACATTTCCGCATATTTATGGACAACCCAAATCATTCCATTTCATTTTTATTTTATTGAAAAATGTTTGTAGATACCTTGGTAAATTCAATTTGGTAAAAATAGGGTCTTTTCTTTTCATAACATTTTTATTTTTTTGCTTGAACTGCAGTATTTTACTAAAATATCTTAATTTGTAATTATTTCTCTTTCTCCTTATGCCTGATCAAGCTATAAATAGAATACAAGTCTGGCCCTCATGCTAATGTAACAATCGTGCAATGCATCACAAACCATATTTAGCATCCTTGCCATTTCTAGATCTGTGCTTTATCCTGTTTCCATGGCGACGGCTGGCGACAAAGCGGCTCCATGTGCTCCTACAGACAGCTTTGACAAGGGAGTGGGCTGTTTTGGCTTACTGTACCCCTAGAGATTTAGCAGAAGATACACTGGCCTCCCCTGACTTGAGGAGGGAAGGCAGCGACAAAAGATATGGTTACTAAGAGGAAAAGTACAGATTTTTTTATTTAGTATTCCTGTTTTAATCATTTTTTTTTATTTATTTATCATTTATTTTCATTCATAATAATAATATTTTTATATTTATTGTAATATTTAAAAAAAAGGAAGGTACAAATGTGGAGCAAAAACAACAGTCAGTATGTTTTTTTTGTAATATAACTCATATGTGTCCAAGGTCACTTGTCCTTAAAACCAATTTAATACACAACATATAAAATGCAGTGCATACCTGAAAAAAATGGAAAATAGAAAATGACTGTTGTCTTTGTTTTGCTAAACAAATCTCTTTTTCTCTCAAACCCCTGCACATGCATGCTTTCTCCCTAAGCAACAGAGCAGATAGCAAATCACGCATGCGATTCGATTTTATTTAGAAAGAGAGAGCTCCTATGATGATGGGGGTAAGAAGTAATGACTAGGAGCCTCTTAGCAATGTCATAGCAACAAGGAAAGGCAGAGGGATGCCATCTCTGGGCGTTTTTCAGCCAGGCTTCAGGAGGTACATAAACGGTTTGTTGCAGTGCAGGCTGGCTGGAAAGTTGAGCTGGAAATTTTACTTTGTTTTTGTTTGACATGTGTCACCCTTCCACGTGCTCCTTGCTGTTAAGTCCAGTTATAGTTTAGGGCAGTCACCATTTATTTATACCGTTGGTTATTTGGTGAGGGGGTGCTCTGGACACCTTCGCTGCCATTGTGTTATGTGCTTGGTGTCCAGTGCACCCCTGTGCCTTTAAGAAGGAGTGGGCTCCCTCCAGGCATACCTACTCTCAATCTATCCAGTAATATATACACTTACTGGCCACTTTATTAGGTAACCTGTTCAATTGCTTGGTAACATAAATTGCTAATCAGCCAATCACATGGCAGCAACTCAATGCATTTAGGCATCCAGACGTGGCGAAGACGACTTGCTGAAGTTCAAACCGAGCATCAGAGTCTGAAAGAAAGGGGACTTAAGTGACTTTGAACATGGCATGGTTGTTGGCGCCAGACGGCCTGGTCTGAGTATTTCAAAAACTGCTGATCTACTGGGATTTTCACACACAACGATATCTAGGATTTACAGAGAATGGTCAGAAAAAGAGAAAATATCCAGTGAGTGGCAGTTGTGTGGATGAAAATGCCTTGGTGATGTCAGAGATCAGAGAGAATTGGCAGACTGGTCTGAGAGGATAGAAAGGTAACAATAACTCAAATAACCACTCGTTACAACCAAGGTATGCGGAATACCATCTCTGAACAAATCGAACCTTGAAGCAGATTGGCTACAGCAGCAGAAGACCACACCAGACGCCACTCCTGTCAGCTAAGAACAGGAAACTGAGGCTACGATTTACACAGGCTCACCAAAATTGGACAATAGAAGATTGGAAAAACATTGCCTGGTCTGATAAGTCTCAATTTCAGATGCAACATTCAGATGGTAGAGTCAGAATTGGGTGTAGAAAACATGAAATCATGGATCCATCCTGCCTTGTATCAATGGTTCAGGCTGGTTCTGTAATGGTGTGGGGGATATTTTCTTGGCACACTTTGGGCTCCTTAGTACCTTTTGAGCACCGTTTAAATGCCACGGCCTACCCGAGTATTATTGTTGCTGACCATGTCCATCCCTTTATGACTACAGTGTACCCATCTTCTGATGGCTCCTTCCAGCAAGATAATGTCACAAAGATGAACTAAATCGCTAAATTAGATTTAAACCCTAACTGGATGACAAAAAAGCACCATTTATCAACTACTACGGTTGATCTCCTGATGCCTCTTTTCAGTCATTTCCTGTCAACATATATGCACTCCAGTGGCAGCTGCACATCATTGCTCTGCAAAAGCTTCCTAACAGTGCCAATGGGGGACCATGCCTGCGTAGTCTCTGTTGGCATGGGCACTTATAGTCTCCACTGCAAGAATTTGCAACAAGGTGACAAAGCAGAACAGCAATTCGGAGAAAAGGACACACCACAAGTCTCTAAAAAAAATATCTTCTTTCAGGTTTCCAGGTATTATACCATATTTATCAGCGTATAACACGCGCCGGCGTATAACACGCACCTCAAGTTTAGGAGAGAATTTTTAGAAAAAAAACTTTTAGGAGGGAAGTTTAAGGAAAAAAAACTTACATTAAAATGCCCATCAATGCAGCCTCATCAGTGTTCATCTGCAGCCTTGTTAGTGTCATTGCAGCCTTTTCAGTGTCAGTGCAGCCTTGCCCCAGTGTCCACTGCAGCCTTGTCAGTGCAGCTTTGCCCCAGTGCAGTCTTGTCAGTGCAGCTTTGCCCCAGTGCAGCCTTGTCAGTGCAGCCTTGTCAGTGCAGCTTTGCCCCAGTGGTCAGTGCAGCTTTGCCCCAGTGGTCAGTGCAGCCTTGCCCCCAGTGGTCAGTGCAGCCTTGCCCCCAGTGTCCATGCTTGGACAGATCGCCGCCGACATACACATAGCATGTATGGTAGTTTTAAATATGGCGCAGCGGAGTTCGGAGGGATTCGGCGGAGCTGAACGAACGCCGCCGAGATACACATAGTTGAGTGTACTCGGCTCTTTCCGGCGATGCTCACAGTCACGCCCAGTCCCGCCCTATGATGGACATAACACGGGTCCAATGGCGGGACTGGGCTTGACTGTGAGCGGCGCCGGAAAGAGCCGAGAACACTCAACTATGTGTATCTCGGCTCCGCTCAGTCACTGTGATTTCGGCGGCGCTTGTTCCCCCTCCGAACTCCGCGGCGCCATATTTAAAACTACACGCTATGTGAATGTCGGCGGCGATCGCCGCCGATAGATCACAATTAGCGGGGAACGGCGTATAACACGCACCCACGATTTTCCCCTGATTTTAAGGGGAAAAAAGTGCACGTTATACGCCGATAAATACGGTAATTAAAAAGATGAAAAAGTGTCTATTGAAATTGTGTTAAAGGTATATAAGATCTTTGTGACTGGGTTTACATTTACTTTATTAGCAAGAGAGTTCATCATAAAGTAATGTTTGAGACAGAATGTTCATTTCTCCAAGTACAAAGCTCCCATGAAGGTTCAGTTGCTTCAGCTGCTGGGGAGATTAGCACTGTATGGCTTGGACACCAGTGACTATTTAGTGCAGAATGAAAGGGTTAATTAGAGTTAGGTCTCTGTAAAATTCGCCATAGATGATCCGGTTGCTGAAAAAAAAAATGGATCATCCTATTTAAGGTGGATGGAGGATCCTCCCCGCTGTGTCATTGCATTTTGACAGCAGGGACTCCTCCACTTTCACACTGAACAGTGCTGCAGCTGATCGGCTAGTGACTAGTGTGCTGATTGAACATAAATTTTCCAACAGTCCCATTCAAGAAGAGCTGATCACAATGTTGACTCCTCTCAAACAGGAACAGCAATAGGTGGTTTTATCAATGCTGAACCGGCAGAATTTCGATCCATCTATGGCCAGCTTTTACAGCTGTTACGCGTTGTGGAGGGCAGCTAAAGGCTCACTTTACAGCTTACATCATACTGTATATTTGGGTGAAAATTAGGTTTAGTATCTAGTGAAGGCTTAACTGTTTATGTGGGTTAAAAGTTAAAACCCAATCCCGGGCAGATAAAAAATAGTATTCCTTGCAGTGGGTCTACCTCTACATTGCAAGGGTTAATTGCTTGTTTGGTCCAGGGGAGAGAAGAAACCATTATACTTACCTGATCCTTCGCTCCTCTGGCAGACGACACTCCCCTATGATCTGGTAATGAACTGTTCCGGGCATCCTCACACCTAGAGCAGAGCTGCAGGGACCGCTCTTGCGCGGGGAGGAGCAGAAGATTGGATAAGTATATCTCCTTTTATCTTTCTTCTAGACTTAAACTGGCAAGTAACCCTTGAGGTGCGGGCAAAACCTCATTACAAGGGATGACTTTTTTGTTGCCTGGAGTTAACTTTAAATGCTCGCCCTAGGGGTTTTGATGAAAGCCCAACTCCCACACTGTAAATATTCTGTTTTGGGTAAAAAGGGGAAGGCTTAGAGCCTCTCTCAAGTTTTTTTTTTTTTTTTAATTTTTTATTTATGAACACAGGCAGAGCGAGTCCACACGGACCAAACAGTACATCCAACAATACATCTCCATCACTGATTTTCTACTTAATACAGTACATTCAAGACAGATATGTTTGTGGAATCTTGGTGGATTAATTAGTATAGTCCCATGTGTTCTCCCTCTCCTACTTTTTTCCCTTTTTCCAAAAAGTTATAGAAGGGTCCTGCGAGCAGGAGAAGAAAGGGGTAGCAAGGAGAAGAAGAAAAGAAGAGATATTGAGTAGGGAGATATGGGGGGAAGGCAGAGGTGGGGGGGGGGGAAGAATCCCCAGGATCATGGATCGAATTTGATGTAATGTAGCAGCAGCACTGAGCTCACCTCATCCAGCACGTGGCAAATCAGGTTAAATTGGCATAGTTGTTTGTAAAGCCTGTCCTTCTTTGGAGAATATAAACATGTTCCACAACTGCCACATTTTGGAAAATTTCTCTCTTGTCTGTTTTGCGCTGTATGGATGAGATCTTCCATATGTTTGATTTCCTCTACTTTTTTAATCCATAATGTTATGGGTGGTGGAGTTGTGGATTTCCAATATAGTGGGATACAGGCCTTAGCTGCGTCTAAAAGATGTCGCAGGACTGACTTTTTATATGTTTTCATGGGAATGTTTGCCGCATGCAGGAGGAAGAAGGCCGGGTCATCAGTTATATTATATTCTGTAAATTTTTGTATGGTCTGTTTTACTGTTTGCCAGAAAGCTGTCAGACCTGGACAAGACCAAAAGATGTGTAATAGTGTTCCTTTTTCCGTTTGGCATCGCCAGCAAAGGTCAGATGTCGTTGGGAAGAATCTGCTTAATTGTGTTTTTGGGGTTCTGTACCAGTGTGATAAAATTTTATAGTTCGTCTCTTGAGTTTTGGCACATATAGAAGATTTGTGTGTGAATTTTAGAATCTGTTGTTTCTTGGCTAGGCTGAATGTTAAGTTCAGTTCTTTTTCCCATTTGATCAGTCCTGGTGGGACAAAATCTGTTTGGGGAGTGTTAAGGATGTTGTAGGTCAGGGAGAGTGTGTGTGGTATGACCCCCTGGGTTGAGCATATGTCTTCGAATTCGGTGAGTATCTGTTCGTTCGTTGGGGGTTGAATGGTTTGGAGGAAGTGACTCAGCTGGAGTGCCCTCAGGAAGTCTAGTCTGTAGGTGCCTGCAGGATCAGTGAGTTCTGCGGTCGTTTTCCAGCGCCCACCCGCACTAAAGTGGGAGGCTTGGTGGTAAAGGTCCAACCTAGTCAGGTTTCCAAACACCTGATCCTGCAGCCCCGGTGTGAACAGCGGGTTCCCTAGTATTGGGTATAAAGGGGAATTCAGTGATGACAGGTTTGTCCTTGTAAGCAGTCTAGCACAAACCAGTATGGTGTTCCCTATTAATGGGTGTCTCTTAATCTCTGCTGGTATGGCTGAATGGCACCAAGGAGCTCTTCGGAGCGGGACTTGGCTTTGATTTTGTTCCAAGCTAGTCCAGAGCTTGGTCTCTTGGTGTCGACACCAGTCAATCAGTCTGCTCAAATGGACCGCCTGGTAGTAGGCGCGAACGTCTGGTAGTGCTAGGCCACCATACTGCTTGGGGAGGACTAAAATTTTGTGAGCCAGTCTCGGTTTCTGTTTAGCCCAAACAAATTCCGAGAACATCGATTGTATTTTTTTGAAATAAGGTGCAGGAATGTTCACCGGTAGCGCTTGCATAAGATAGAGGAATTTGGGGAGGATGGACATTTTTAGTATGTTGCACCTTCCCACCCAGGAGTGCAAACCCGCGCCCCATTTGTTCAGGAGTTCCCTTGTCGTTTTAAGCAGTGGCGGGAAATTTAGTGCGTAAAGCTGTGATAGGTTATGGGGGATTTGTGTGCCCAAATATTTTAGGGACTTGTTATTCCATTTCAAGTGAATACTGGATTGAAGGTGCACCAGCTGTGGATGTGGTATTCTAACTCCCATAGCTTCTGATTTGGCGAAGTTTATCTTTAAATTGGTGAGACTGCCGTATAGTTCGAACTCTCTCAGTAGATTAGGTAGGGAAATGGTTGGGTTTGTAAGTGAGAACATGAGATCGTCCGCATAGGCGGATACCTTGTATTGGGTTTGGTTTAATTCCACCCCCTTAATGTTGGGGTTCAATCTTACGTGGCATAGAAAGGGTTCGAGAGATAGGGCAAAGAGGAGGGGGGAAAGTGGGCAGCCCTGTCTCGTTCCGTTGGTGATCGAAAACGGGTCAGACAGCATCCCGTTAGCTCTGACTCTGGCGGATGGTGACGTGTAAACTGCCATGATCCATCTTAGCATCTTCCTCCCAACCCCTACGTGTCTGAGTGTTTCGAACATAAAGGCCCAATTTACACGGTCGAATGCCTTTTCCGCGTCTGTACTGACGAAGACACTCGGTGTTTTTGTGCGGTTGGCTGTGTGAATTAAGTTCAACACCTTAGTGGTGTTGTCCCTCGCCTCTCTAGTGGGCACGAAGCCCACCTGGTCTAAGTGTATTAGGTACGGGAGGTGTAGCTGTAGTCTGGATGCTATGATCTTAGTAAATAATTTGATATCCGTGTTGAGCAGGGAGATTGGCCGGTAGCTTCCACACTGGGTCGGGTCCTTCCCCTCCTTAGGGATGACCGAGATCTGGGCTTGCAAGGAGGAGTCATGAAACCTGCCCCCCTCTGTGTGACTATTAAACAGCTCCACCATGTGGGTCCCTAAGGATGGTAGGAGGGTTTTATAGTACTGCACAGTTAGACCGTCTGGGCCCGGGGCCTTTCCCGATTTGGTGCTGCCTATTGCTGCTTGTAGTTCAGTTAGTGTTATAGGGTCTTCTAGTAAGTCGCGTGTTTCATTTGACAATGTGGGCATTAAGGAGTTGGTTAAATATTCTCTCATTCGCTCTGTCGGTGGGCTTGTCGTGGGGATATTGTATAGCTTTTCGTAGAAAGATTTGAATTCGTTTGTAATTTGTTGTGGAAGTGTCATTTTGTGGCCTAGGTGTGTATAGATATGTGGAATATAGGAGGCCGTCCTCTGATTCTGTAGGGATTGTGCCAACATTCTGCCACATTTGTTACCCGATTCGTATACTCTTTTCCTGGTAATTTGCATTGCAGCTTTAGCTTTATAATAAAGTAGATCAGTGATCTGCGCCCGGACCGTATTCAGTTCAGTCTCCACTTGTCTGGTTTGGGTCTGTTTATGTGTAGTCTCTAGCGTCTGTAATTTCTTTATCAGTAGGGTCATTTGTTCAGTCCTCTGCTTCTTAATTCGTGAGCCATGTTGTATAAGGATACCTCTTATCACTGCCTTGTGGGCTTCCCATACGAGGCCCTTGTTATTGTCTGTGGTGTGGTTGTCTTGGAAGTAGTGTGTTATCTCCTTGGTGACAGCTGTAAGCGTCTCCTGGTCTTGCAGTAGGCTCTCGTTCAGTCTCCAAGGACTCCTCTGTCCTTTGCAGAAGTCTGTCAGAGCATAGCGCATCATGACTGGGGCATGGTCTGACCATGTTATGGAGCCTATAGTGGTGTTTTTGACTGCTTGGAGTTGTCTATGGGGGATCAAAAGGTAGTCTATACGTGAGTATGATTGGTGCGGTCGGGAGAAAAAAGTATAGTCCCGTTCTCCGGGGTGTAAGAGCCGCCAAGTGTCTATTAATTGGGTCTCATGTAGGGCCGAGTAAATAGTTCTACGTGTGTTTTTGTGTGTGGAGGATGTTCCCGTTGAGGTGTCTTCTGAAGGGAGAAGGGGGACATTTAAATCTCCGCCCACAATGAGTTGGCCTTCTGTGAATGTTTGGAGGAGTTTCAAATGTTTCTTGATAAAGACGTCTTGGTGGCAGTTGGGGGCGTATAGATTGGCTATAGTCACCTTCACATCACCTATCATGCCCTTGAGGAAGAGGTATCTTCCTTCCGGGTCTGTCTTTATATCAGTCAAGGACCAGGGTATTTTGGCTGATATCTGAATGGATACCCCTCTTGATTTGGCCTCCGAATATGTGGAGTGGTATACCGTCGGATAGTGTCTGTTTTTTAGGATGGGAAAAGCATTTTCCCGGAAGTGAGTTTCTTGTAGCAGAACTATGTCTGCTTTCATGCGTCTCATATCATTTTGTAGCATTCTTCTTTTTTCTGGGACATTAAGTCCTTTTGCGTTTAAAGTCACGATGTGGAGTTCGTCCATGGTCCTGGGGATTGGGGGGGGGGGGAAGAAAAGATAGTAGATGGTGGGGTTGTGAACAGGAAGGGGGTAGTGGGGAAACAGGTAAGTATAAGAAATCAGAGAAGAAATAGAGGTGAGAGTAAGAGACTTTCAATCAGCGTCTCAAGCTCCTAACTAGGGTAGCAAAAACTCGCTTATACGCTCTGCAGGGTAGTCTGCGTGTTGAGCGTGTGCCTAAGTGGGAGTGTGATCAGCGAGGGACCTGGGAGGCATCCGGGCGCCGCCCGCCCTCCCCCCACCTTGGTGTATAAATAGATGTAGGCAGGTGCAACACTGACATGTATGTCTTTGACAAGAGATGAACATGAATCATAACCTCAGAAAACAACACTTCTACATAACATTGCTAACATGTCTTAATACAGACTGCAATACTTGTATGGTGATATAGGAAAGCAGTTCAGGCATGTAGTTAAAACAGTAACTAGAACAAATCTCCGGTGTGGAACCTCATATCCCTCACCCCCCGGAACCCAACCAACCGCCCGCCGACATCCCCCTCCCTTGGTAGCGTGCAGTCCGCGCGTCGATGGCCATTGGCGGGGTGGAGGAATTATGTCCTGGAAAAAACCCCCCCCGGCAACCCCTGCCCCCATCAGCTTCCAACACATGACCACCCCATGGAAGCCCCACTCTCCCGTTTGAAACCTAGCCAGCGTCTCCACTTATACATGCATGGTATGCGCAGAGATCAAACTTCGACGGTTCTCTTTGTCAATAGTCGTGAGGCTTCCTGGACGGTCCGCAGTTAAATTGTGTGATGTGGGCTTAGTTGCCGGGTGGAAGAAGTCAGATCTTCCGCCTGTGCCCCTCCGTTATATATCGTGTGTTAGCGTGGTCGCTTTGAGTATGTCATCATTTGAGATTACTATCTTGACGCGTAGTTCGTGTTGGGGTGGGGGAAATCCTCTGATTGGTTGACTGCGGGTACTTGCTCCAGATGCAGCGTCTCATGAGATAATCTTTAGATGTACCTTACGGTGGGGGAGGTTATGGGGGGACCCCTCTTGCTCATCCCTTTCTGACCGTGTGGGGTTGCCTAGGCTGAACTTAAACTGTAACTTGGCCCTAGTATAGCAACATACACATGGTCCTTTCGTAGTTCGGGGTGACCTGGCAGTGGTATAGGAGGCTGTTGGCATTATTTAGAATTCTGGCTTACAGTGTACATATTGGAGATGGCGATGAGGGGGGGGCAGCTCCCAACCCCTCCGTTCTCCCCTGCCTTTAATGTGTTGGCCACTCGCCTCAACCAGGTCTGTGTGGTGAGCAAGGTGGGTGCTGAGTGAGTGTCCCGGAGAACTTGGTACCAGGGGAGAGCCCCCATGGTAAAACATAGAAAGGTATAACATAACTATGCCCGCTTCCCATATCTTTTTAACTGGTCATGTACAAAAGTCAAGACTCACGTGAACCATTGTTGTTGGTGACTCTAGAACGGCCCCGATTTCTCTGGGATCTTGGTGGCAGGCTGTATCCAGGCGGCAGGGGTCCCGCACGGCCTGTCGGTCTCGGGATTTTCAGCAGCCAGTTGGGTATTGGGATCGGGTCAAACCCCATGAAAGTGAAGCAGGCAGGGAGATCCGCCGGCGACCGCAGTGTGAATGAGGACTGGTTGGATCGAAAGATCACTGCCAGAGGGTACCCCCATCTGTAAGTGTATCGCCTCTCTCAAGTTTTAATGCTGTCTGTATACCTTTTGAGAAGATTTTCCATAAAGGGGAACAGAGACGAAAACACATTTTAATAGCGTGGATAAGAAACTCTGGCAGTGTTTTATTTCTGTCCTAGTGATGGAAACTCCCTTTATTTCTTGTATGTGCGTCACAGGGACGGAAAGGAAGGGAAAATCTAATGGGATAGAAAAGAGAAGCCTGACAAAATTGGTAAGTTTAGTGTTAGTCCGGCCATACACAGTTCCTGCTGAACCGGCCGATATTCAAACCATTTATGGGCAGTGGCGTCTCCAGCTTTCATATTTAGGGGGGGCACATGGGGGGACAGGGACAAAAGTAGGGGGGCAACTATAAAATGCATATATATATATATATATATATATATATATATATATATAAATATATATATATAGATATAGATATATAAATATATACTTTACTACGACCCCACAACGGCCCTTTCACATGTTCTGCAGTAAACTCCCTTCCTACTGTATTGGGCCCCCCCCCAGGGTGGCAGAAAACAAGATATATATGTCACCAGCATACCAAGAAAATATAAGGATCCAAAGCAGTGGGAGAACTTTCAGGGTTGCAAAGGTTGTCTTGCCTCCGGGCCCTTTTGTTCTGCCACTGTGGGGTTTCCCAGCCTCCTCTTGCTGTCCTGCCCCTGCTATTGACTGCTCTGGTCTGGCATCTCTTGGAATTTACAGGCTGGTTCTCCTGTCCTAAGGATGGGAGAAATCAGTCTGTTTTTTCAGCAACTGAGAGTCCTGGTGGAGTCCTTCCTGCAACTCGCTCTTCTTCCTGCCAATGAGGATGCAGGGGAAGGAGCAGATCGGGCGGCCGTGGTTGTGTGAGCGCTCGCATTATGCAGTGTCAGTAAGCAGAGGGAGGGGGGAGGAATCACCCGCAGGAGCTGACTGGGGACTCTCTCCCTCTTAGACATTGATTTTTTGTAAAATAAAAAAAAAAAAATTTTTTATTGGGGGGGCACATGGTGGGGCACAGCATAATGTTGGGGGGGTCAGGGCCCCCTCTGCCCTTCCTAGGGACGCCATTGTTTATGGGTAGTGGCTGAATGTACCAAGTTGATCAATTGATCAACTTGGCTACAATCAGCCTGCCAGATTTGCTCCTGATTTCTGCAAGCAGTGGCTATAGCCGCTAGCGATAATAGCTGTCTTCTCCCGGCGAGGATGGCTTCCCCCGCCCTCCACCTGGAGAAGACAATGGTTTAGCAGGAGGCATTCCCCTGTCAACAATGTCTGTGTTGATGAGGAAATTGTGCGTATTTCTTTTCTGCAACCCATGGAAGCAGGAAAGAAATTTGCACCATCTATGGCCTGCCTTAGTCATACTCTTTATCCAACCTGACACATCTGATTGTACGATCTCCTTTAATGTAATGCAAGAGGCTGCTTGGCTGGATACTAATTTATTGGATAGTTAAGAATATTCTCATTACATAGTTTTGGTAAGCCTGCAAAGATCACACAGTCAGATTTGAATGTGCATGCTAAGCTATCAGCAACATGCATATGGGCGATGTGGCCCATCAGCGTCAAATCTTGGGTGCCCAGGAGGCACAGGTGCAGTGTCCAGACCTGTTACCAGCAGCCTGTCAAAATCTATGACAGGTTGAAGTATGTGGCAGCTGGACGCTGTACTGAGCAGTACGGTATGTGTTCAGAGCTGTATGCTTCAGAGACAAATGCCCCAAATGCAGTTACATACTGTATGTCCCTGAACGCATAAGGTCCTAAACATGAGTATGGCTCATTACAACATTCAACTGTACTTAGCCACCACATATTTCAGTCTGTTATAGATTTTGTAAAAAAACCCAAGGGTTAAACGCTGCGCTAAAAAAATAAATAAAATGAATAGTAAAGTGTAAAAGCCGCCAGCACAAAAAGTCCAATACTAAACTCAAATAAATCAAAATAAAAAAATGCAGCGCTAAAACAATAATATGAAATGAACAAAACTTACCAAAGAAGCTCATATATGTGTTAAAAGTAAGCACATCAAAAATGACTACAAGTGATAGCCCATCAAACATGGATATAACAATAAATAAATAAAAAAAATAATATGATGAAGTAATGGTGAAAACAAGTCTGGGATTCATTTTCCCTTTTTGTGTTTAACACTTTTATTATACACATCCTTATTTTATAATTTTTTTAATTTTGCACATCTTTAGTGTCTTCAAAGGTTTTTTCATGTAGTGAGATATCTGCTTTAGTTTTCTATGTGAGACTTGTTTTACTTCATCATATTATTTTTTTATTTTTTTATTGTTATATCCATGTTTGATGGGCTATCACTTTTAGTCATTTTTGATGTGCTTACTTTTCACACATATATGAGCTTCTTTGGTGAGTTTTGTTAATTTCATATTATTGTTTTAACGCTGTATTTTTTTATTTTGTTATAGATTTTGACAGGCAGGGAAGGCTGAATTCACATATTAGCCAACACACCACAGATCATCGAATAACGTCTGAAATCTTTACTGGAGAATGATCACATCAAAAAGGACACAGTGCAAAGATTTGAAGCCATGCAGACCCCCTTCGTCAAGCATGTGACATGACATGTCTGATGAAGGGGTCCTGCATGGCTCCGCAGCGTGTCCTTTGTGATGTGATAGTTCTTCAATAAAGATTCTGGATGTTACTTAGTTATCCGTGGTGTGCTGACGAATATCTGCATTTGATCTGTAATGTCTCCATGATGATCTGTGATGTCTCCAATTGCAGCTGATTGTTGCTTCAGCACCCATTACTCCTAAGCCTTATCCAGGAAAGTAAGTTTTCCTTCCTGGTGACACCTCTCTGCTCAAAGAACTCTCACCTTAGTGCGTAATCAAATGCACTTTTTGATTACTATGAATCTCAGGTTGATGTTCCGCCAATCCTATTGGTGCCTTTGGGCGATGTTCCTCCAGCCCTGGCTCAGTTCCTGGTCTTTCTAGTGTGTTTAAATGTATTATGTGATTCCCTTGTTGTGGTCCCTTTAAGGCTCTGTCCACCATGTAGTATTTATATATTAAAGTAACCAAAGTAACCTCCCATAGTGTAGTAGTTCAAATTGTAATGTTTATTTAAAAAAAATATAAACTTTCAATCTGGTAAGCAATGCTTGGTATATGCAGATACAGGCAATATGCAGGCTTCCAACATCATTTCCGGTTCGGCAATGCCCTACGCGTTACATCACTGTACGTGACTTCATCAGGGCCGTTGATATTTTTTTTTTAATAAACAATACGATTTGTCTATACTGCTGGGAACACAGTGGGAAGTTGCAGCAATTCGCCTATACAATATTTTATGTTTATTGTGGTTATACAGTTGTGCTCAAAAGTTTACATACCCTGGCAGAATTTATGATTTCTTCGCAATTTTTCAGAGAATATGAATGATAACACAAAAAACTTTTCTTTCAATCATGGTTATTGTTTGGCTGAAGCCATTTATTATCAGTCAACTGTGTTTACTCTTTTTAAATCAAAATGTCAACAGAAACTAAACAATTGACCCTCATCAAAAGTTTACATACCCTGGTGATTTTCGCCTGATAAAATGCACACAAGTTGACACAAAGGGGTTTGAATGGCTATTAAAGTTAATCATTCTTACCTGTGATCTGTTTGTTTGTAATTAGTGTGTGTGTATAAAAGGTCAATGAGTTTCTGGACTCCTGACAGACCCTTGCATCTTTCATCCAGTGCTGCACTGACGTTTCTGGATTCTGAGTCATGAGGAAAGCAAAAGAATTGTCAAAGGATCTGCGGGAAAAGGTAGTTGAACTGTATAAAACAGGAAAGGGATATAAAAAGATATTCAAGGAATTGAGAATGCCAATCAGCAGTGTTCAAACTCTAATCAAGAAGTGGAAATGAGGGGTTCTGTTGAAACTAAACCACGGTCAGGTAGACCAACTAAAATTTCAGCCACAACTGCCAGGAAAATTGTTCGGGATGCAAAGAAAAAACAGAAGAAAGCCATTACTACACAAATGCCACAAAGTATCCCACTTACAATACGCTAAACAGCACAGAGACAAGCCTCAATCTTCTGGCACAAAGTCATTTGGAGTAATAAGACCAAAATTGAGCTTTTCGGCCACAACGATAAATACTACATTTGGAGAGAAGTCAACAAGGCCTATGATGAAAGGTACACCATTCCTACTGTGAAAAACGGAGGTGGATCACTGATGTTTTGGGGGATGTGTGAGCTACAAAGGCACAGGAAATTTGGTCAAAATTGATGGCAAAATGAATGCAGTATGTTATCAAAAAATATTGGAGGAACATTTGTATTCAGCCAGGAAGCTGTGCATGGGACGTACTTGGACATTCCAACATGAAAATGATCCAAATCACAAGGCCAAGTCGACCTGTCATTGGCTACAGCAGAATAAAGTGAAGGTTCTGGAGTGGCCATCTCAGTCTCCTGACCTCAATATCATTGAGCCACTCTGGGGAGATCTCAAATGTGCAGTTCATGCAAGACAGCCCAAGAATTTACAGGAACTGGAGGCTTTTTGCCAAGAGGAATTGGCAACTTTACCATCTGAGACGATAAAGAGCCTCATCCACAAATACCACAAAAGACTTCAAGCTGTCACTGATGTTAAAGGGGGCAATACACGGTATTAAGAACTGGCGTATGTAAACTTTTGATCAGGGTCATTTGGGGAGTTTCTGTTATCATTATGATTTAAAAAGAGTACACACAGTTGATTGATAATTAATGGTTTCAGCCAAACACTAACCATGAGTGAAAGAAAAGTTTTTGGGTTATCATTTATATTCTCTGAAAAATTGCCAAGAAATCATAAATTCTGTCAGGGTATGTAAACTTATGAGCACAACTGTATCTGATACTTACTCTTTATTAACACAGGGATTCAGTTTTTTGGATTACTATATTATCACAGAGGTAGCACAGAGGTACACATTCACCTTTTACCCATTGGAAGATTTCCCCTCTATTACCTTTCTGGGGACAACCCAAAATTTAGGATTCTCTTTTACGTTCACTTTCAATGATAATGGTGAACAGGTCAAATAGAGAGGGGGAATCTCCCTAATGGGGGCACAGACAGCAATAAAAACTGACAAGGGTTTTAACCCCCCTGCACTATTCAAAGCTAAAAAAAAGTTTTGCCTTTAGTTATACTTTAATCTAAAATTGCTGATGCTTTATTTCTACTTTAGTGGCCTGTTACATTGGGGGAATTTGGTCATTTGATTTTCAGAACCGAAGCCAGCGACTCCTCTAAGCAGTACACTTGGCTACAATTCTGCTGCTGGATTCCCCACAAGCATACCTCCCAACATTTTGAGACAAGAATGAGGGACACCTACTAGCAAACGTATGTAGGCATAGGACACGCCCCCCTGCCACACCCCCTTAAAGGAGAATTAACCAAAAAAAAAGGTTCATTAAATCCACAGTCCCTCGAAATCAGGGACAGTTGTGTACAGATAAAGATTAAAAGTAACTAAAAAATAAATGTTACAGACAAGTGATCTACCCTCTTTTCATGCTGTCCTTGGCAGCGGCGCAAGAAAAATGCTCCTTTCAGTTTACTATTGTACCAAATCTGCAGTCTGTTATACATGGTACAGTTTTACAATAAATGCTACACAAGAAAAGACACAGAGACCATGTGAAATTGTCTGGAAATGTATTTTCTAATGAGTCATAAATGACAGCCACTATTCCTTACACCCAAAAAAAATCAACAAATATATCCATTTACTAAAGAACAGTCACCTTCGGAACTAAGAATGTTCTCAGTTTTCCTGGAAATTAACCAAAAAGAACAATTTACATTCACTATTCTTATTAGATTTGGAGAACATCCTGAAATTGGTAAGTAAACAAGCATTTGAGACCTAGATATAAAAGTGTTAAGAAAAACAGAAATCTATTGTCATGCCAAATCTTGTTATAAGTTATCAGTGTTAAAGCATTTTATAGATTAAAACAGAAAAGGTTTTTTTTTTTTGGGACAGGTTTTTTTCATTCCAGATTAATGGTTTTAGTATGTCCACATGTAATGAAACCTTATGATTATAAAGCATTTAAATAACCTAGACTGATATGATGTAATACAAATGAACCTATACAGCTGCATCAAATTATATCAAGCGGAACTAAACCCTCCTACAGGAGGTCCCCAGAGTTATGAACCTCTGACTTGCGAACGACTCCTACTTACGAATGGGAGGCAGCGTGACGTTCTGCGCATGCGCGGCCACTTTTCGATGGCGGGCACATCGGAAAACAGCAGAAAACATTCGAAAACGACCTCTGCGTATGCGCGGCTACTTGACAGAACATCGGAACACATCGGAAAACGACGTCTCTGCCGTTCTGCTCATGCGCTTCCGACTTAAGAACAAATCCGACTTAAGAACAAACCGGCAGTCCCTAACCCATTCGTAACTTGGGGACTGCCTGTATTTTTTTTTTCAGCCAAGGAGGCCGCCATCATAGCCTCTGTTTGATGTGCAGCTGCCATGGTGCTGCACATGTGATCAGTTATGACTCCAGCCATTTGATGGTTTGACAGTTTGGTTGAGTGCACAAGCAAATGTGACCATTATTATTCCCAGCATGCCAGGAATGTAACTGTTTTTTGAAACCATTAAATTGATGGCTTTAGTTCCGCCTTAATATATAAAAGAGACTTGAGAGTCTTGGTGTGCAGCAATCCACGTCAACCAATCAGAGACAGAATTTCACCAGTCAGCTGTTTCCATCTTCTAGGTTGGTAAAAGTGGATTTCTGATTAGTTGCCACGGATTACTGCAGAAGGTCACTGCGTATAGACAGTAACTCCTTTCTACCAATTCCCTCTATTATTTAACATTGAGAATGCACAACACAAGTTCCATGTCTAAGTTCTATGCATGACAGGTGAACGATGCTCCTCTGGCTCTTCAAATGAGCTTCTACTGAACTAAGTGGTAAGTGCCCACAATACACACACTCAGTTGGGGTCTATAGAATATGTTCCTGTTAAAGTGGCATTAAACCCTCCTCTTTTTTGATTTTCAAGGCATATTTCACCTTTACCAAAACACTTCCTATGCAGATAAGGGGTGTCTATACAAAAAAAAAAAAACTGTGCAGCTTTGAACAAAGTTGAATAATGCCCTTGCTATAGGTGTAGACCCTTTACGTAACTTGAGAAGCCTGAGTGAAAAACTCCCAGGGATGGCATCATTCTATCCTGCCTTGTTGCTAGGACATTGCTAAGACATTCCTAGCTGGTACCGTTTACCCCTACCATCACAGCAGCGAGTTCTCAAAAGCTGATCTCAAAATGCAACAAGGTAAAAAAGGATGATGCCATCTCTGGGAGTTTTTCAATCAGGCTTTGCGAGGTAAAAAAAAAGGATTACCCCTATAACAAGAACATTGTACAACTATGGTCAAAGCTGCACAGTTTGTTTTTATCTACATACGCTACAGACTACTTACCTGCATATGCACTTTTTTGGTAAAGGTGGACTATGCCCTTTAAAGTATTCTCTTCCACCAAAACAACCTACAGTACTAATATTTTTTCAGCATATATTCCCAATCCAGAGGTGTAACTAGAACCTTCAAGGCCCCGGTGCAAGAAACCATGAAGGGCCCCCCTGATGCTCCTCCTTCAAAAAAGCATGATTTTGATAAACAATTTACAATATATAAAACCGTAAAACATTTTTGTTTCTAATTACAACTTACTGTAATTGCCAACAAAGGTAGTTTTAGGAGTGGACATGGTCAGCCTTAAGGACAATGCTGGAATTAGCAGAGGCCGCACACACGGGGACCTAAGTAGGGAAGCAGTTTAACCTACTTCCTTGCTCTGGTCTCGGGACCCTTTCCATCTGCCGTGGGACCCTTCCCATTGGTCCTGGGTCCCTTCCCACTAGTTCTGGGTCTCTTCCCACTGGTCCCGACACCCTTTCCCCACCCGGGCCCAGGGCCCTTTTCACTGTTCCTGGGGGCCCTTTACTCCTGTCACAGGACTCATCATTATGGTCCTGCAGCAGGACCCTTTCATATGTTCTGCAGTGGGCCCCCTTCCTGCCCTCTTGGGGCCCCCCGCCACGGTGGTGGAACCCCAGTGCCCAGTTGCAAGTGTGACATTGTGACCCCGGTAGTTCTGCCACTGTCCCAATCTCTTACTTTGTCACTTGCTCTTCAGAGATCAAAGCCACTATCCTAAATGTTTGATCAAGGAGGATGGGGAGATTGCACTGTAGAGATCACATGATCGCTCACATCAGCAGTACTTGGTCCTTCATCCCCCAGGCCCACCTATGTCAGCTATACCTATGGACCCTCATCCAATTTGATAAAACAGCGCATGTACGCCCTATCCCATGTTAAAGTGCCTTAGTTGCCACATTATGGTCACATGATCACTGTCATCCTTAAAGGGTTACTAAACCCTCGATTTTTTTTAAAATAACAAACGTATCATACTTACCTCCTCTGTGCAGTTGGTTTTGCACATAGTGGCCCCCATCCTCCTCTTCTGGGGTTCCTCATCGGCGCAGGTGGCTCCTCCTCTTCTCGAGTGCCCAGTCGGAGAAGCGCTCTCTCTTAGGACACCCGTGCGGGCGCGTTCCCGAGTCCTGCTGCTACGTCTATTGACACAGACAGCAGGACTTGGCCCCGCCCCCGCATCATTGGATTTGATTGACAGCAGCGAAAGCCAATGGCTGCGCTGCTATCAATCTATCCAATCAGGGCACGTGACACTGGCCGGAGCTGGTATGCTTGTAAAGGGGGGGAGGCTCGGGGGGCCTGCTGCGTGACAGGAGGTTTTCCACCTTAATGCATAGAATGCATTAAGCTGAAAAATTTAGAAGGTTTATAACTCCTTTAATGCCATGATAACAAAGCACATGCGCACCCCATCACAGGGTGGAGCATGCACAAAAGGGTGGCTCATTGTCACCTTGCAAGGCAGTGGAGCCACCCTCAAATAAATATGGACAAAAGAGAAACTTCTAAGGCAGAATGCAAGTGACAGGCTGTGAACAGAAACCAAACAGCAAACAAAACATCTACATCAACATTGAGGGTTTAATAAAACTTTAACCTTTGACATGCATTCATTGTGAACATGTGTGTGTAAAGTGACCCTTCCTATACAATGTTCAAAGGATGCAGGCTGACTTCTGTTTATTGAGCGATGAACAGAACTTGGTGCAAATGTTCTGTGGGCTAAGAAAGCCACTTCTTTTTGTCCCCTTCATTGTTCAATATACATACAAACTATTTTAATTAATGCTTAATTTAAATTAAAATAAACAATGGAGTAAGGTTAGACAGAAATATGTCATGAATTTTGAACCTGTCAGTGTATAAACTGGATTTTGTATAATTGGGAAATAACAAAAACAGTTTCTAAAGAAAAATCTAATTTATCAACTGCTACCTAACAGCACCATTGAATAAAGGCAAATGCCCATATGAGAAAGGCAGTACCGGTTACTGGTCTTGGTCCTAAGCCTATACAGACCACATACTTTTTCTTTTCAGAAGTTTATTGCTGGCCAGTTTAGGGTATTCAACAATTTTCATGATTGAGGTTACATTCATGAGATGCAGTCTATTTCTAGAAGCCAGGGGAATCTTTTAGGCACTTGGTATCAGGCCATGATGGTCAAGAGGGCAGAGGAGGGTAATAACAAAATCGCACTGGAGATGGTCTCGTGACTTAGAGATCACATGACCAATTAGGTAGAGCTTTATAAAACATATAGCTGCCTTGTGTAAGCTCCAAGTCAATCCTAGTTAGAGCTTACACAGGGCCGAGAACTCTCTCCCTGCCACCATATGACAGTGCTGATGCCTGATTGGCCAACTATAATGCAGCAGCACTCTCATGTGGAAATAAGAGAAGTGTTAACATGCTCTCCTATATCAGAAAGTACAGGTATTTCTCATCACTCCCAGCAGTGAACAGAATGTCCAGAGAGTAAAGGAAAGGTAGGTATGAGCTGCTCAGCTTCACTTTAGGCGCTGTATCAGATGAGCATTTCTATTACAAACCACAAGTAGAAGAATGACTGAAATGTAACTTCCATTATAACTAGGGGTGCAACGGATCAAAAATCTCATGGATCGGATCGATCCTCGGATCAGAGTCACGGATCGGATCATTTTCGGATTAGCAAAAAAAACAAAACAAAAAAAAAAAAAACCACACAAATCTTGTTACACCCACCGGAGTTTTAGATTTAAAAGCTATTTTCAACACAAAACCGAGCTTATATGCATAAATACAGTATTTGTGCATATAAGCTCAGTTTTGTGTTGAAAATGGGTGTAACAAGATGTCCGCTTGCCCCCTTCTCACTCTATCAGTATTGTACTGTGCAGGAGTGTGGGGTGTAGCAAGATGGCGGCGACGAAACGTCACTTCCTGCCGAGACAGCGGCCGCTTCCGGGTGTACTAAGATGGCCGCCGGCTCCGGAGCTAGGCCGAAGCCGCGGCCTTTCCTATGGCTGAGGCCGAAAAGTGCTCTGCGGATCGCGGGTGTGCCGATCCGCGGAGGGTGGTCCGTACGGATCACGGATCGGCAACGATCCGTTGCACCCCTAATTATAACTATAGAAGTCATTCTGCAAAAGCAATTGCCAGCAATGGAGCAGAGATAGAGCAAAAACACTGGTTCAAGCAGAAAGAAAAAAACTCCATCGCATTTAGCAATCTTGTCATTGATAAAGTGTTGCCAGGCAGAGAACCACCTATTGCATGTGGGCTTTAAGTGCCAGCTCACCCAAATACATTTAAATAAAGGCCGAATGCCATTTAGCTGAATCACCAATGGCTTCTTTTGGGGTCTTGGGAGAGTTTACAATCTGGGTTCCTATGTCTGGCACCCCCTGCCCCCACAGAGTTATAATAGCCACAATTCCTGTCATTTAAGAAATTAGATAATGTATTTAATTGGGAACATAAGAGACCTTCATCATGACCATCCTTTTGGATTCAATGGTTCCTCAACCGAGAAACCCTTGAAATAACTTTCAGGTCTCAGGGAACCCCTGTTAATAATTACCTTCTACATCTCCTGGTACAATAGTGTAATAGTCACTGGGAAGAATTCTCCTTAGGCTTATGGTAATGGAGTGGAATCTTATAGGAAGCTAAAAAGATCATTGTTGTCAGTGGTTACTTATCTGAGAGGCAGAAATTGCTACTCACTCAAATAACCCATAGCAACTTCTGGAGGAACCCTATTTGAGAATGGGTGGGTGATAAAGACCAAGGCAGAAGGGAGCAGACCTTGGTCTAATGTGAAGAGATCTCACATATATAGTCACATTGGGGGGACATTGAGACTCTACATGTGTTCACATTAATGCTTTTGCTCTTACATTTTGATTTCCTAGCCCTTAGACCCATCAGATGTAATTTAATATAGTCAACACCCACCAGCAGTCAATCATCTCATCAAAATTCTATCATACTTCTTTATTGACATCCACCTACTGTCACTCCTCTTTGTTAATGCTCACTTGAAGTAACTCATCTTTAATTGGCAGTTGTCACATCTCTTTTGCAAAGTGCATTTACATTTTACGACTTTCATTTTACATTCATTCATTCATTCAATTAAACATTCTTTTAATCCTCCTTTTATTCCTTTTCCTGTTTCTCTTTCTTTAACTTTTTTTATTTAAAAAATAGATCCCACATTCTCTTTGTACAGCATTCTGGGACTGAAAGGGTTCAGCAGATTAACAAGTGATTTATTTACAAAGCCTTGATGCAATCGGCTGTGTAGCAAAAACAGGAACTGATAGAGGGAAGCATAATGCCCTTGGTTTGGGTATATCATCAGGTGTTACATTAAGAGTCTTTTATGTTTAAGGCTGAGATCGATGTACTAAAGAATCATTTATTTATTCCATCAGTGCCAGGAAGACTTGCAAACCCTGCACTGCAAAGTACTACAAGTCTTCCTGGCATTGCGAGTGTCATAGATACACAGAAAGCTCCCTAGACCTGACTTTTGAGGCAATTTGTTACAAACTTACAGGTAACAAGTATAGATGTGAATTGTGCTATTTTAGAGTTCAGAGGTCCCACTGTGCAGAGTTATTCCAGAGTCACGTCACTTGTGGAGGTAGGCATCTAGCCACAGGTCCCCTGACTTTCTCAGAGATCTAAAGACAGAAGAAAGAGAATACTATTATGAGATCCCATGCTGATCAAAACATAGTAAGAAAAAAAAAATGTGATATAGAATATATGAACACAAACATTATTTGTTTTAAGGCAGAGAAGCACAAATCAGAAATCATCTTTCTGTACACTGACAGCTCTGACAGTGGGATGCAATTGGTTGCAATGGGTTGATGTCCCTTCTACTTCATGAATCTAATGCCGCGTACACACGAGCGGACTTTACGGCAGACTTGGTCCGGCGGACTTTTCGATGGACTTTCCGACGGACTTTCCAAATGAACGGACTTGCCTACACACGATCAACCAAAGTCCGACAGATTCGAACGTGATGACATACGGCCGGACTAAAACAAGGACGTTTATAGCCAGTAGCCAATAGCTGCCCTAGTGTGGGTTTTTATCCGTCGGACTAGCATACAGACGAGCAGACTTTTCGACCGGACTCGAGTCCGTTGGAAAGATTTGAAACATGTTTCATTTCTAGGTCCGTCGAACTTTTGGGAAAAACAAGTCCGCTGGAGCCCACACACGATTGAATTATCCGACTAACTTCGGTCTGCCAGACCAAGTCTGCCGTAAAGTCCGCTCGTGTATACGCGGCATAAGTGTACACTGCCAGGACACTATGGGGGTTATTTACGAAAGGCAAATCCACTTTGCACTACAAGTGCAAACTACAAGTGCAAAGTGCACTTGAAATTGCACTGAAGGTGCACTTAGAAGTGCAGTCGCTGTAAATCTGAGGGGTAGATCTGAAACGAGGGGAAGCTCTGCTGATTTTATCATCCAATCATGTGCAAGCTAAAATAATGTTTTTTATTTTCCTTGCATGTCCCCCTCGGATCTACAGCAACTGCACTTTCAAGTGCACTTTCAGTGCAATTTCAAGTGCACTTTGCACTTGTAGTTTGCACTTGTAGTGCAAAGTGGATTTTCCTTTCGTAAATAACCCCCATTGTATTGGTAAGATAAAACCCACACGTTTCTTAAAGTAATCACATTACAGTATTAAAGGTGAAAAGTTGTGGACCATGCAGGACCCCTTCAGGCATGTGATGAGTGTA
Organism: Lithobates clamitans; assembly: GCA_037952925.1. Classification (NCBI taxonomy): domain Eukaryota; kingdom Metazoa; phylum Chordata; class Amphibia; order Anura; family Ranidae; genus Lithobates; species Lithobates clamitans. The sequence continues at coordinate 5,221,597 of JBBGZY010000159.1, forward strand.
AAGTGCACTACCTTTTTTCACCCACCCCGGCAACCCTCTAATAGGGTCTGTACGTGGTAAGGATTAGAGATCATGTGACCACTGTGATTGGCTGATACAGTTTGAGAACTAGCCCTGATGGCATCTGATCATTAGTGGGGATCAAGGACTGTCTTTGACAGCTTAGTCTCTGTATGCATGCAATGAGTGTGCTGTCAGGACACACACATTGGCCGTCCAGTGATGCTTATGTGCAGCATGTGGGTGTTAAAGCCCACCATTTTGCCATAGCACATATGTGTTATGCAGGCAGCAACAGGTTAAAGAACCATCCAGCAAGTAAAATACAGAAAAAAGAGCCAACACCTCACCTCTGACATCGAAATCACATCATAAACCCTCCAAAATGAATGCAAAAAAGTGTCCCTGCCTATCCACAGAGAACATAACTTTATTCAAAACTCTGTAGACACAGGGCAGCAAGTGTGGTGGGCTCTAGGCGAATGTTAAGAGGTTCCTTAGACTGCAAGTTCCTGAGATTGCACAACATGGCAAACCATGTTAAGGATTTTGTAATGTCGCTTTAATTGATGTATTTTACAATTACGGACATATGTCTATATTTTTAATTATGGATGAATAAAACTCTATATTTTTTAAATGTTAATGTAATCCTTGGGTACTGACATAGTCCATTCATTCCTTTTTGGGGGCACATGAGGGGTGCTCCTAATCTTTCTCTTTGACTATATGTGTTAGGATAATGGTACCCCCCACACTTGTGTAAACCTCTGAGGCCTACACCTAATTTATAACTTGGTACTGTGATGATAAATGACCCATATTTAACGGGCTATTACATGCCATTGGGAAATTAAAAAAAGAGAATGCTCTAAGGCAGGGGTCTCGAACTGGCGGCCCTCCAGCTGTTGCAAAACTACAAGTCCCATGAGGCATTGCAAGTTTGAGACCCCTGCTCTAAGGCCTCCTGCACACGGTACTGATAATTGAGCATCTGCTTTTTGGGATGTAATGTCAGGAGTTTGTTTTGCGCATATTTGCGCGCACAATACATTCCTAGGGAAAATTCATAAATATTTATGCTCATATGTGTGTATTTGCACACATCGGTGCATATTTGCACATACGGCCGCAAAATACTGACCGGAAATGCAGATTTTTCTATTTATTTATTTTTATTGAGGAATACACAGTGCTTGTCTATGCACCTCTGTGTACAGGCACATTGTAAACAATGGACTGCATTTTAGATCAGAACAAAATAACAAAAACGCTGTACTAAGTTTTTCAAGCTGCATTGTGCAAGAGTCCTAAAGCAGTTATAACGCATTTTGGTAGTATAGCTCTTTTAAAATAGCCTGAGCTAATTCAGAAAAGTCTTGCAACAGTTTAGTAAAGCTTTCAAGCACATTAAATCCCTATAATCCTTAGTGGTTTATTGGCCAAATGCAGTATTTTCTCTGGTAAATCAATGAAAAATATTTAATCACAACAAAAAATAACCTACTGACATTTGTTTTGTTTTTTTAACCTATTTGCACACAATGTACATGCACTTTCATTGCTTGGCATTTTTTTAAAATACACCTTAAAATGTAAAAATCTAAATAAATGGCTATATCTTTTATGACCAGGCTTAGTACTTTCACAAAGAAATATAAGCCACCTAAAGGTTCTCTTTAGGTGCCAACAAACTGTAAGAAACATGCTGGACTAGGAGTGACAATAAAACAGTCAACACATTTGTAAAATGAAGAAAAAGATTCTGACCCAATAATGTCTGTGAAGGCTTTCCACATGGGTTTTTCTTCATAGAGTACTTCATACTTTTTACACAAAGAGCGTACAAAGGGAGCAATCTTGTAATAGTTGTGACGAGGCATAGTAGGGAATAGACTATAGAAAGGAGAGAGAAAATACGAGGTAAGTTCACTGTTTTACCACATGACACAAAAGTAAATTGAGTTTTTGCCTTTCTCCAATATGGTAACAATATGCCCTGTGAATACAGTATACTGTATATGTGATATAGTGTGCTCTATATGTGATATAGTGTACTGTATATGTGATATAGTGTGCTCTATATGTGATATAGTGTACTGTATATGTGATATAGTGTACTGTATATGTGATATAGTGTATTGTATATGTGATATAGTGTACTGTATATGTGATATAGTGTATTGTATATGTGATATAGTGTGCTGTATATGTGATATAGTGTGCTCTATATGTGATATAGTGTGCTCTATATGTGATATAGTGTACTGTATATGTGATATAGTGTACTGTATATGTGATATAGTGTATTGTATATGTGATATAGTGTACTGTATATGTGATATAGTGTATTGTATATGTGATATAGTGTACTGTATATGTGATATAGTGTGCTGTATATGTGATATAGTGTGCTCTATATGTGATATAGTGTGCTCTATATGTGATATAGTGTACTGTATATGTGATATAGTGTACTGTATATGTGATATAGTGTATTGTATATGTGATATAGTGTACTGTATATGTGATATAGTGTATTGTATATGTGATATAGTGTACTGTATATGTAATATAGTGTACTGTATATGTGATATAGTGTACTGTATATGTGATATAGTGTATTGTATATGTGATATAGTGTACTGTATATGTAATATAGTGTGCTGTATATGTGATATAGTGTACTGTATATGTGATATAGTGTACTTTATATGTGATATAGTGTGCTGTATATGTGATATAGTGTATTGTATATGTGATATAGTGTACTGTATATGTAATATAGTGTACTGTATATGTGATATAGTGTACTGTATATGTGATATAGTGTATTGTATATGTGATATAGTGTACTGTATATGTAATATAGTGTGCTGTATATGTGATATAGTGTACTGTATATGTGATATAGTGTGCTGTATATGTGATATAGTGTATTGTATATGTGATATAGTGTACCGTATATGTAATATAGTGTGCTGTATATGTGATATAGTGTACTGTATATGTGATATAGTGTACTGTATATGTGATATAGTGTACTGTATATGTGATATAGTGTACTGTATATGTGATATAGTGTACTGTATATGTGATGTAGTGTGCTGTATATGTGATATAGTGTACTGTATATGTGATATAGTGTATTGTATATGTGATATAGTGTGCTGTATATGTGATATAGTGTATTATATACCGTATGTGATATAGTGTACTGTATATGTAATATAGTGTGCTGTATATGTGATATAGTGTGCTGTATATGTGATATAGTGTATTATATACCGTATGTGATATAGTGTACTGTATATGTAATATAGTGTACTGTATATGTGATATAGTGTGCTGTATATGTGATATAGTGTATTATATACCGTATGTGATATAGTGTACTGTATATGTAATATAGTGTGCTGTATATGTGATATAGTGTGCTGTATATGTGATATAGTGTACTGTATATGTGATATAGTGTACTGTATATGTGATATAGTGTGCTGTATATGTGATATAGTGTGCTGTATATGTGATATAGTGTACTGTATATGTGATATAGTGTGCTGTATATGTGAGCTTAGACACAGTGGCACTTTTATGACCACCAGATGTGTTGTGTGTGCTGCACAACTGCTAGTGTTAAAGCAATTCTATATAAAAAAATATGGACTATTCATTCCACACCAAGCCAAAAGTGACCACAAACTTCAAAACGCTCATCTGCACCTGCAACATTAACAGGTTTGGGCAACCAGTAAAAATTGACCTTTTAGCCCAATTGACCTGTTAGTTTAAATTAGCTAAACAAATGCTGCACAATACCTTTATGCCGCCTACACACGACCGGTTTTGCCGTCGGAATAAACTCCGAAGGTTTCTCCGACGGAACTCCAACGGAATTCCATTTAAGCGGTCTTGCCTGCACGCGGTCAAACCAAAGTCCGACCGCCCAGAACGTGGAGACGTACAACACATACGACGGGACTAGAAAAAGGAAGTGCAATAGCCAGTAGCCAATAGCTTCCGTCTCGTACTTGCTTCAGAGCATGCGTCGTTTTTGGTCCGTCGCAACAGCATACAGACGATCAGTTTTCCCAATAGGAATTGGTTCCGTCGGAAATATTTAGAACATGTTTCATTCATTTCAAAAATGTTTTAGATGTCTTCCTATGGGAATTGTTGGAGAATAAAAATCGCACACACACACATAGGTTGAAGTGGATAGACATGTGTCTTTTTTCAACATTGTAAACTGTGTAACTATGTAATGTGGGACTGCATGTTGTGTTTTCATTAGTAAAAGCACAAAATTGTGGAGTAGCATAATACATCAACTGAATCTGAGCTTCATTATGTATTTATTCATGGCTGGTGTATGGCTGATGTATCGTCTGCCAGCACCTCCTACTCCAACCCCTCTTGCTGGCCCAGCAATACCTTAGAAAGCAACACGCAACACACTCTGGATTTTAAATGCCCATAGTGGCCCCTTTATTAACAACCATAACAATTTTTATATAAAATAAATTCCATTTTATAACCCAACTTTTTTACCTAACTTAAACTGACTATGTCTCAGGTTAATGAAGGAAGGTTTTCTATCGCACCACCACCACCTCAGCATCCTGGCCCCTAGCTGCAATCTCACCAGCTCAGGGACAAACTTTTACCATTTTCTTGCCCGATGCAGCCCATTATTTCCATGACAGGGAAGATACCCATACCGAGATGGGCCCAACTCGTTCCACACCACATACTGTATTCCTTCCAACATTCCGACCTTTAAGAACCTGAGACCCCTGCTACGCGGTACGAGAACCCAAAACCTGATGTACCCCCTCCCCCCTCCGCACCCCTTTACTATTTATTTAGTTTTTTTTTTTTTCTTTACAAACCCAAAGCCGCCCATGCTGCCATACACATAGACGAAAAACATTAAATCTGCCATACAGCCTTCCTATGATGATTTCCTCTCTTCTGCTGACCCCCTACTGAGAGCTATTACCCCCACTCCCGAGACCAACCCAGCCTCCAGGCTGAACCCCTACCACTCCATTGCACCAATAGGAAACCCCCTTAGTAAAGTAATTGTCCATACCCCCCATTCCAGACTGCCCAGCAACCTCCAGTCATGTGGGCCCTGCACCTAGGTTCCCTTCTGCTCCAGGCCTGTTCTTTCATGACTGTAGGTACTGATGGCAGATTTACATTATATAAAATATATACTCACTGATGTTCAATCTGAAAGTTGAGATGTCCACTGAACCAGTCATTGAAGAAGGATTGTTCTATATTGCATGTTGCTGCCAACTGTGAAAATGAGAGATTTACAAGTTAGATACAGATAAAAAATTACTTCACACCTTTTTATGTAATGTAAACCAAATAAGTATTGCAGAGCAGCCGTTTAACTCTGACATAATATTTGTATGGAAAGCGAATGTGCTACTGTATTGCTTGTGGCCAAAGGGGTTGATTTACTAAAGGTAAATAGACAGTTGCACTCTGCCAGAGCAGTTGCTCCAGAGCTTAGTAAATGAGCAGAAGCTCTGCTGACTTCATCATCCAGTCATGTGCAAGCAAAAATGCTGTTTTCTTAATTTACCCTGCATGTGATTGGGTATTCTTTGCAAAGTGAAGCTTTACCTAATTTACTAAGCTCTGGAGCAACTGCACTTTGCAAAGTGCACAGTCTACTTGCCTTTATTAAATCAACCCCTATAGTTTACATCTCAAACACTTTGATTAAAGTGGCTGTAAACCCACTTTTTGGACTTCTACCTATAGGTAAACCTAATCCTCCTACATAAGTTGTACCTGTTTATATGCAGCCCCCATAAACACACATTTTACTCAGCATTTCTGAACTCCAGAAGGCAGGGGGTGGGGATCTGATGTCACACACTGCACAACATAGAGCACCCAGCTGAATGTAATCTGAGACCTAAATGGGGAGAATTGAAACCCACCCCCCTACACAGTCTCATAGGGAAACATGCACAGCTGAGGCTGTCAATTATTTGCTAAGTGCTGGAGGGGGGTGAGGCCATCTTTTGGGATTGCTTGGTGTCAGTATAGATTGTCAGAAGAGACTAGTGCAGATAGCACATGAGTGGACAGAAATCCACTAGAGTTTTTGAATCAAGATACAGTCAATCAAGTACACACTACAGAAGGATATACTTTGTTCATTTTTCATTTCAGAGGTTTACAACCACTGTGAATACAATTTATTGTGGGCCAATTTTATAACAACAAATGAATACAGCAGGACATATCATATATTGTTACCTAACATGTGTGACATATGGTGGTCATGAAGGTAATGATATAACACAGCAGTAGCAAAGAGGCTTGGTGTATCTCTGCTGCGAAAAGGAGATATTAAATGAAAAGTGGGTGGAGCTTATGACAGACTGGGTGACCATGTGCCCATTCACAAACCTTTCAAGGGATTACAGTTCACCTGTCATCATCAGTTAGTGATCTGCCATGGTGTTGGCCTCCTACCTGACTTCCCAGCCAGTCTCTGTATTTTTCATGGTCAATCTCCATAGGGATATGATTCATCTGTGTGACCCACACAAACCAGTGTGATTCGATAAACCTGCAACGCATAGGGGACAATTCTCAGAAAGGAAGATGGCATGGGAACAACGATAAGGAAGTAACAAGCCCTCAGATTAGGTATCAAGGGAGTGAGAGTCTATTTAAAGGAATCACAACAACACTGAACCAGGCACTAAAGCAGGGATGAACGGAAAAAAAAAACCTGAAGGTGTTAAGAAAACAATGTTTACTCCACCACCAAACATGTATCACGTTCATTATAAAATTATGATATTAAAATTCCAATGGTGGCCTGAAGCTTTATCATGGCCTTATTGACATAAATATTTGCATTATGCAAAATGCCATTTTTATATTTATTGTCTGGGTGTGTATTTTAAATGCTAGGACATGTGGGAGCATTTAGTACATAATGTAAGATAAATGTTTGTTTTGCTATAAGCCTCAAGGGAGGCCAGCCTGTACCAAAATAAATATTGCAATGTATAGGAGCATCATTTATTATTTCATAATTAGTGATTTATTTAAAGAAGTCCAGCCAGATCCCCCCCATGACCCACACCCCCCATCCCTGCTCTATAAACCTGTCAATAATGGATAGTGGGGAAATAAACATTTATGCCGTGTGCACATGACCGGACTTTCGATGGACTGAATTCCGAAGGACTTTTCGACGGACTGTCGACGGAGTTCCGATGGAGTTCAGACAAAACGGACTTGCCTACACACGATCACACCAAGTCCGACTGATTCGAACGTGATGACGTACGACCGGACTAGAATATGGAAGTTCATAGCCAGTAGCCAATAGCTGCCCTTGCGTCGTTGTTTGTCCGTCGGACTAGCATACCGACGAACAGAGTTTTTGACCGGACTCGAGTCCGTCGGAAAGATTTGAAACATGTTCTATTTCTAAAGTCCGTCTGATTTTTCGACAGCAAATGTCCGATGAAGCCCACACACGATCAAATTGTCTGGCGGATTCTTTTCCGTCGGACCTTTGCTGTCGAAAAGTCCAGTCGTGTGTGTACACGGCATAATAGTTACCTGTATCCCTGTGACTGTTTCTTTGTATTTAACTATTTTTGTCAGCCTCTGTGCTGCCTGGGTCCTCATTCCCACTCCACCATTTTGGAATATGTACGTGATATTACACATGCACAAAATAAAGTGCATGATATCATCTTGCGCATGTGTCATACAGCGTTAAATGCCTTTGTTGGAGAATACAAAACCCAAGATCTCAGGGAGAAGCTTTTTTTCTCCAGCAAATGAATGTAATTTCATACGGCACATTTGCAAAATGAGGCGTACGACATCTTATGCCCCGTACACACGGTCGGACATTGATCGGACATTCCCACAACAAAATCATAGGATTTTTTCCGACAGATGTTGGCTCAAACTTGTCTTGCATACACATGGTCACACAAAGTTGTCGGAAAATCCGATCATTCTGAACGCGGTGACGTAAAACACGTACATCGGGACTATAAACGGGGCAGTAGCCAATAGCTTTCATCTCTTTATTTATTCTGAGCATGCGTGGCACTTTGTGCGTCGGATTTGTGTACACACGATCGGAAATTCCGACAACGGATTTTGTTGTCGGAAAATTTTATAGCCTGCTCTCAAACTTTGTGTGTCGGAAAATCTGATGGAAAATGTGTGATGGAGCCTACACGCGGTCGGAATTTCCGACAACAAGGTCCTATCACACATTTTCCATCGGAAAATCCGACCGTGTGTACGGGGCATTACTCTTCACCTTGTGCATGTGCACTATGACAATACTGCCAGATCTTGCAGTTTAGATATGGGATTTCCCTGAAGGCAATGGAGATGTTGTCTTTGTGCAGCCAGGACTATGTCAACACTGCCTTCAGGGAAATCAAGAAGTAAAATAGAAAAAGGGTAAGTAAAGCAAGAAAAAGAAAAATTGTCAGGCAATTTTATCTCTTCTTGCTGATGTCAAATTCAAGGAAAGGGAGGAAAGATCTGCTTTAAGAAATTAATTTTTTAGTTTTTTTGTTTTTGTTTTGTGAAACTATTTTTTTTTTTATATCAGAAAGGTTTTATTGAACCAAGAGAAACAATACCAATCTGGTGCCAATACAGAAAACTTCATAGCACTATAAACATTTTGACAGTCATTCATTGTACATCACCAAACAAGGACGTTTTTCTCAGAGATCAAGCATCAAATACCAGAGAAAGGCACATAGACATACAATGCAGTAGCGACATTAAATGACAAGCGGCAGTGATTATGCATCAACATGACATTGCAGTAGTCCCATTTGGACAGGAATCGGGCCATGCGTAGCAAGCCAAGAAGCCCAAAGCTTTCAAATTTTCCCGGGCATCTCCGTTGTTGGTATATAAATCTTGCAAAAATAAGAGTGTTGCCCATAGGAGTCACCCAAAACTTGTTAGAAGGAGGATCAGGGTATTTCCAGGGGAGTGGAAGCAGCGTACGGGCCTGAAAGAGGGCACGGGTAAATGCCACTCTCGTCATCTCCTCAGGTAGTGTCTAACCATTTTAAATTGGTAATTTCCTGACCTGCATGATATTTTGCTACCATGTACAAGGAAAAGCTGGGCAAGCTTTAATAATAAATATAAGCAGTATATAAAATAAATTTACAGATGTTTACGGTCAGTCAGGGCTACATACCTGACTGTGGTGAGCAGGGCAATAGATCCAAAAACTCCAAAGTAAGGAACAAATGTGAAGAAAAAACGAGTATAGTAAGACAGAGACCAAGCCAGATCCTGTAAAACATAATAATAGGAATATAAAATAATACAATGTAAAGAGGTGTTAACATACACACTTAGGAACTAGCGCAATTTTCTACAGTTATGACAAAGACAAGGCATAACCTTCCACCAAAACTGCACCCAGATCCACCTAAAGTCATTCCTGTCATGAAATATTCTTAAAAATATTCATCATTAGGGCCTGTCTCGATTAGCTTTGAGCATTCAGAATTCATTAAAAGCTGCATTTGACCTGCTGTTGACCTGCTTCAAGTGAATTTTGCAATCCTATAGGCTTGTACAATAATGCAAACCCATCTGACCTGAACAAAAGTCCATCGATACGAGCCCTTAGAATTTCTTTTTTTATATACAAATATTTGTTATCTCTTATAGCTGTCCATAATTAAAGGAAATCTGTATTAAGAAATATGGAAGCCAATGCTAAAATCTTCGTAAAATGCTTGCACTCGGGCTGTAATACTGGCTCACTGATTAATTTCTAAGTCACAAACCACGTAGTCAGACGAGAGGTTCTGATTTGTCTTTAACTTTACCTACTGTATGCTTATTATAATTCTGGAACTCAAAGGTATTGAGACCATATATAGCCAAAAAGCAATTTCAGAAAGAGGACAAGCCTTAATATTTCTCCCAGTACAGATTTCCTATAAGACATATCGACCAGACAGAAATAAATAGCACTTTTGGCATGCGCCTTGTGGTCGTAGAGCTTATTTTTTGCAGCTACTTAGGAAGTGTATCTAAGACACGGGTCATTATGAAGGTGAGTGAATAGATAAAGGCTTTGTATATTTTTTATATTTAGCATTTGTACATCATTCATTTATCTCCTGTGACTAAAATCCAGACAGACCTAACAATGTTCTAAAAAATGATGTGTGTTTGTACAAGTTAGGATGTTGTTGCACACCAAGATATAATATCAAACATTATTTTTAGTCCCATAAAAGATATGTGACATTTTGGGATCATGCAAGGCCCCCTTCATCAGGCAGCTATGGGTGTTCTTCTCTTTGACTGGAAATTCTTATGCTTAAATGTCATATTGGGCATACAGTACATTGTTATGTGAACGGGGGTAGTAGAAATCACTTACCACCCAATCCTTGCGGGTTATCATAGTCTTCATAATTTGGACTGTGAAATACACTGGGATAAGAAGTGGGGGACCAACTGCAGAAAAAATAAATAATATTTTTTAGAAGATCAAAGTTCAAGATCAGTCTCTACAGATCATGTTGCCTGTTAGTGTTCTGTTCTAAAATGTTGCCTAATATTTTTTTTTAAGGGTACACAGTGTTAGGCCAACTTTCCATAGTTTTAACATTTCGGAATTAAACATGAACCCCCTTCTCCAGCCTGATGAATCCTCACCAGATGCATCCATTTTTAAGTAACATCATGACCATTGTTGGTATAGCCTCTCAGGGGTTAAAAAAACTGGGACTATACCACAAACATAGGCTATTGTCTGGAGCAAAGCATGGAGATGCCTCAAAATGGTTAAACAATTAAATTATAGTGCATATACTCACTCAGGAAAAAATACTGATGTTGGTGATTATACGGCAGGTACTTTAACTTCTTCTTCCCATACTGTGAGGAGATGGGAGAACACAATTAATTGCAAATCAGTGTTCAATGTCATCCAGAGTACCAAGTTCATTATTATGTTATAATAAATACAATATGAGTAAATTTCATAATCAACTTAAAATATTTTTCATAAACTGTGATTATCAAAAAGTCTTAGTGCTGCAGATTGATAGGGCTGACCTCATTGAATGGTTCCATGTTAGCAAGCCATGTAAGAAGACTAACAAGGCAGCAATCAAATATCATTGAGAAAAGGAAATACATGAAAATTGTTCACGTACAAACTCAAGACTGAGAAAGTAGGTCAATATCAGCAGTAGCATTTCCAACGTACTGGTTAACGTACCACTTACTTGATGTAAAGTAGTACAAACAGTACAAAGATTAGATGAAGGCTAATCTATACTGTCCACATAAACGTATATAAACCCTAAAAGCAATAAACATTTAACTGGTATATCATCCTTTCTCCTGGAGGCCTACAAATTTGTCTCCCCACCTTTCTAGGTCAAGTGAGCAGTTTAGAACTATTGTTTACTTGAACCTTCTTAAAGGAGCTTTGCTTGAACTCTGCTGCTCCTCCTTGGTAGAGACCATGTGATTGGCATCAAGGAGTGAAGACCAAGGATCGAGGATTCCAATAGGAAGACATATATTTCTAACATCTCTGTGAAATTTGCTATAATTATTCTTGAGCATGGTTGGTATAAAACAAGCTTATGTGGACATTATGGGTCCTTTTTAGACCAGATCATTTCTTGCACTTTGACCACATCAAAGTGCTGTACACAAGCTTTAAATCTGATTAAATTGATTGAAGTTAGTTTTTTTTTGCTCTTCACGTGCATCTATAGTGACAGTATGCCTAAAAGGCCTGAGATAAATTGCTTCTATTGTGATGCCAGCTCTGTTTAGTATTCAAGTTGGATTCCCACATTCTTTTTCTCCAAGGGGGATTCTGGCTCCAGTCCTGAGATTAACAGAGCAGGGCATGCTCTACCAGTAAAATCCCTCCCCCGGGACATACATATTGGGCTTTCTTCTGTATCCTGCCCCCACACAGCTCCCTTCCCAAAATCTATATAATTGAAAGTCCCTCCAGTACTCGGCGCTCATCAACCAGTTTTTACACCAGCAGGGTATGTGCATTTACCCATCAAGGACAAGTCTCTAGAGTATGCATTCAATTGTCGGTGGCAAGTCTCAAGATTGTGTGCAATTACCCCTCAGTGAGAGGTCACCAGGCTATTAGCATTATCCCTACAGTGGGTATTTTTTAGAGTGCCTTAACGCCTACCAGTGGCCAGTAGCATTTATTCTTTAACAGATATAGTACATACACAAAATAAAACTTAAATATCTTGTATGAAACATTACCCAAGCACACAATTCAGACAATTAACAAACTGCACCCATTCCAAAAATTACACCAATAATGAACAGTCACACATTTGCTAGTAAATTATTATATGACAAACTGCACAGTGATATGTGGCACATACCTCCACAGGCTGGGTGTCACCCAACACAAAAATGTGGACCATGTTCACATCTGGATCCTTGCTGAATATGTTAGGCTTGGCATGGTGCTGAAAATGCCGATGGTTCCACCAGTTGGCTGAAGCTCCCTGATGGCAGATGGGCTCAAGTAAGCTAAGCAGCAAGATTGAATATCAGTACATAGCTCTACAACTCCCACATCTCCCTAGATGTAACCCATGTTTGTGTGAATGACTTGTTTTCTATCACTGCCATATATATGCCTAGATCTGCTGCAGATCGTTTTATTGTGCTTGTAATAGTGAATAGAATATCAATAAATAATCTTTTGAAAAAAGTGGGGAACCGTTTAATTGAAGAGCAATTGAAGTGGGCTTATCTGTTCTAAATTGTGCTTCAGAGTTGATAAAGCACTTGGAACATTTGAGCCCTTTTTCAGCACTTTGAGTGCTCTCAACTCCTTAAAACAGGGGTCTGAGAGCTCACTGAAACGTTATCCAATTTATAAAAAAAAAAAAGTCTATAGGTCTATATAAATGATCTAGATTCACTTTTGGCATCAGTGAGGATCCCTTTTTTATCCCCCTGTTTTTGGAACTTTCCCCAAATAATTACATTTATGAGTCTGAAACAAAAAGAACATCAGAAAACAACTAATTCCAATGGTGTGCTGAACCCTCACAGAAAGGAACTGACTCATATAGATACTCATCAGAGCATTACCGCTTAAACTCATAACATTATCCACCTAGAATATGATTTTCATAAAATACCAATATACTGTTTTTCTACCCTTTTGTAGAGAAAATGTACATAATCTGTTTATATTCTCCTTATCTATGTGTATGCTAGACAGATGTCTTATCTAGGCTCTGAATCATATTTCCATTATACAACTAATCACCCCCTCTGTGACAGCACCTTCAGATGGCCAATGACAAATTTATGGCCGATATGATTCCATTTTGACGTCTTGAAGACAGATAAGTGCCCAAAGTCATGTTGCAGCCAACCGGCCTGGGCCTGCAGAAAAATACATGTACCATGAATATATACATCCAGGGTGCTGAAATTAACAGTACAAAACTAATATCTTTAAGAATGTTAACCAGTGGAGTGATGTATAAAAGTAGAGAAACTGGAAAGTGATGATGTTGTTTATAGCACCCAATCAGATTTCAGCTGTAATTTTCCTGTCCGTGTTAGCAAATTCAACCAAGAATTTTATTGGTAACATGTTCACGCTTTGGTTTCATTATATTTTATACACCAAGTCCATTAGGTCTCTTATAAGAAGGAACTAATTCACCAGGCAATTGATTTACGATGAATTGAAATGACCTGAGATATTGAGAGGAGCAGAATGGTGATTATGGTTGGTATCCATCCAGTGCCAAGGTAGTTGAGGGTAGCCCAAGCGAGAACCTCTAGGACCAGGATGTGTGAAAGGTAGAGACCGAAAAACACCACACTGCCTTTGAAAAGTCCCATGTCTTCTGCTGTTTTGCGTAATTTCTGAAAGTCTTCCACTTGCTCCATCTGTATGAAGAAAGTATTGCATAAGGAAAACTAAGCAATAAAATCTGAATGATTCTTTAAATTAACATGAATGTAGCAATTTCTTCATGGTGACTCCAAACACAACACAAGTCGACAGTTCTTTCCCACATGGAGTGGGTCTGCTTTCCTAAATGTAACCTTCATATACTTGAATTAACCTCAGACATGAAATATGAACAAAGCATATCCCTCTATAGTGTGTACTTGTCTCAATTAAGAGCACTAAGCATCATTTTTGTCTGCTGCTTCAATCCTCTGCTATCAGCATGATCCACTTCTGACAAGTTTTCCTCACACCAAGAGAAAAATAATGACAGGGGAGGAATCTTCAGCTGATTGACAGCCTCAGCTCTGTTCCTGTGTGCTGTGTGGAGGGGGCAGTGTCCCTTCCTTCCAATCAGCTCTCAGAACTCTACTCACTGAGCTCTGCAGGGTGTAACTTCAGCTCTCCGCCCCCTTTTTTTCTGAACTCTCAGACAAGCTTTATAATTCAGCACTTTGAACAGATTAAGAGAAAAGAAGACTGCAGATAAACAGGTACAACTTACATAGGAAGATTTGTTTCACCTCCGTTCATCATCTGAGGCCAGTCACTTCACTGGGTATATGTAAGGGTCTACAACCACTTACAACCACTTTATTAACCACTTCAGCCCCGGAAGAATTTACCCCTTCCTGACCAGGCCATTTTTTGCGATACGGCACTGCATGCTTTAACTGACAATTGCGCAGTCGTGTGAGGTTGTACCCAAACAAAGTTTATGTCCTTTTTTTCCCCACAAATAGAGCTTTCTTTTTGTGGTATTTGATCACCTCTGCGGTTTTTATTTTTTTTTGCACAAAAAAAGAGCGACAATTTTGAAAAAAACACAATTTTTTTTACTTTTTGCTACAATAATTATCCCAAATTTAAAAAAAAAAATCTTCATCAATTTAGGCCGATATGTATTCTTCTACATATTTTTGGTAAAAAAAAACTTGCAATAAGCGTATATTAATTGGTTTGCGCAAAAGTTATAGCGTTTACAAAATAGGGGATAGATTTATGGCATTTTTCTTATTTTTTTTTTACTAGTAATGGCGGCAACCAGCGATTTTTATCGGGACTATGACATTGTGGCGGACACTTTTAACACTTTTTTGGGACCATTGTCATCTTTACAGTGATCAGAGCTAAAAATTACACTGATTAATGTATAAATGTCACTGGCAGGGATGGGGTTAACACTAGGGGGCGATCAAGGGGTTAAGTGTGTTCCCTAGGTGTGTTTCTAACTGTAAGGGGATGGAAGTTACTAGAAGAGGAGCCAGATCATTGTTCCTACTTAGTAGGAACAGACAATCTGTTTCTCCTCCCCATCAGAACAGGGATTTGTGCGTTTACACACACAAATCCTCTGTCTGGCTCTCATGCCCGTGATCGCGGGTGGTCAGTGGCGATTGAGCCCGTTGGCCACGCGCATCGGATCCCATCGCCGTGCATCGGGCACGCACATGCCTGCTATGGCTCTCATTGGAGCCACCATACATATATACGGCGATTTGCGCAGGAGAGCCATCCTGCTGCCATACATGTACAGGAGCCAGTCGGGAAGTGGTTAAAACAATAACCTCTTAGCGCCAGCGCCTCCTGGCTCTTTAAGAGGTTTATGATGTGTGGAGGCGGGGCTTAAGACTATGTGACTGCCGTGACAGCTAATCACAGCGGTCACACGCTCTTAAGCTCCACCCTGCCTCCTGGCATCATAGACCTTTTAAAGGGCCAGAAGGTACTGGGAGGTTAATGTTTTACATATATACCCAGTCAGGAGATCCAGAAGCTTTCCGTTAGGTGACGATAAATGTGCTGGGAGTGCGCAGAGCGCTCTCTCGGCACAGGTGTAATGACAGCAATTCATGCAAATATGCGGCACCTCAGCGCTAAGGACCAGGCACCATGAGGCCACATATTTGTGAACAGGGTTAAGAACAATCTGAGAGTTTATGGATTTGAATTCAGAACAATCTGAGAGTTTATAGATTTGAATTCGGCCTACTTATTCCTGTCAGGGCAGATCCAACAACAGTTATAATGTCAGCCAAATAAACTGTCCACTTTGCAAGGAAATTTTCCCCAGACCTTAGTATATGAGGTGAAGCTCTGTTGACTTCCATCATCCAAACCATCCAATCATGTGCAAGCAAAAATGCTGTTTTTTTTATTCTCCTCACACATGACTGGGTATTCTTTACAAAGAGACATTTCACCACATTCACTAAGCTTTGGAGAAACTCCTTTTCAAAGTGAGCAACCTATTTGCTTTTAATAAATGAACCTTTATAAGGCAAAGTGCAAAGTGAAGTTAGGCCTCCATAAAGGAGACATGAAGGTCCATGATCTTCACATCTGAAGTCATACACTGATTTTGACATCCATCTGTTCCTGGCAATGATGAATGCAGGTTCCTGTAGGACATTGTGGGGTCGATTTACTAAAACTGGAGAGTGCAAAATCTGCTGCAGCTCTACACATTAACCGATCTGCTTCCTTTTTTTTTTTGTAAAAGCTCAATTGAAGAAGCTGATTGGCTACCATGTACAGCTGTATCAGATTTTGCACTCACCAGTTTTATTAATCAACCCCTGTATATTTCAGGGTAGGTTTGCACATTGATTGGGACATACAGGTGATCCTTGAAAA
The DNA here is from genome assembly GCA_037952925.1 of Lithobates clamitans. Lineage (NCBI taxonomy): Eukaryota > Metazoa > Chordata > Amphibia > Anura > Ranidae > Lithobates > Lithobates clamitans. Next base: position 5,238,290 of record JBBGZY010000159.1, read on the forward strand.
ATTAGAATATCGTCCAAAAGTTCATTTATTCATTTATTTCACTAATGCAACTTAAAAGGTGAAACTTATATATGAGATAGACTCATTACATGCAAAGCAAGATAGTTCAAGCCGTGATTTGTCATAATTGTGATATGGCTTACAGCTCATGAAAACCCCAAATCCACAATCTCAGAAAATTAGAACATTGTGAAAAGGTGCAATATTCTAGGCTCAAAATGTCCCACTCTAATCAGCTAATTAAGGCATTACGCCTGCAAAGGGTTCCCGAGCCTTTAAATGGTCTTTCAGTCTGGTTCAGTAGGAATCACAATCATAGAAAAGACTGCTGACCTGCCAGTTGTGCAGAAAACCATCATTGACACCCTCCATAAGGAGAGAAAGCCTCAAAAGATAATTGCAAAAGAAGTTGGATGTTCCCAAAGTGCTGTATCAAAGCACATTAAAAGACCATTCAAAAGTGTTGGGGACTTTCACAAGGAGTGGACTGAGGCTGGAGTCGGTGCATCAAAAGCCACCACACACAGACGGATCCTGGACAGGGGCTTCAAATGTCGTATTCCTCTTGTCATGCCACTCCTGAACAACAGGAGCTAAAGAAAAACAGACCTGGTCTCTTGCTCAGTGGTCCAAAAACCAAGGACCCAGAGTATGGACGAAGAATGGAGAGGCACACACTGCAAGATGCTTGAAGACCAGTGTAAAGTTTCCACAGTCTGTGTTGATTTGGGGAGCCATGTCATCTGCTGGTGTTGGTCCACTGTGCTTCTTTAAGTCCAGGGTCAATGCGGTCGCCTACGAAGAAATTTTTAGCACTCCATGCTTCCTTCCGCAGATGAACTCTATGGAGATCCTGCCTTCATTTTCTAGCAGGACTTGGCACCTGCCCACACTGCTAAAAGCACCAAAACCTGGTTCAAAGACCGTGGGATTACTGTGTTTGATTGGCCAGCAAACTCGCCTGACCTGAACCCCATAGAGAATCTATGGGGCGTTGCCAAGAGAAAGATGAGTGACATGAGACCAAAAAATGCAGAAGAGCCGAAGGCCACTATTGAAGCATCCTGGTCTTCCATAACACCTCAGCAGTGCCACAGGCTGATAGCTTCTATGCCACGCCACAGTAATTGCTGCAAAAGGGGCCCAAACCAAGTACTGACTACATATGCATGCATGTATACTTTTCAGAGGTCCGATATTGTTCGATGTACAATCCTTGTTTTATTGATTGCATGTAATATTCAAATTTTCTGAGATTGTGGATTTGGGGTTTTCATGAGCTGTAAGCCATAATCATCACAATTATGACAAATCACGGCTTGAACTATTTTGCTTTGCATGTAATGAGTCTATCTGATATATTAGTTTCACCTTTTAAGTTGCATTAGTGAAATAAATGAACTTTTGCACGATATTCTAATTTTTTGAGTATGACCTGTATATGTCTGTAAAGGTTTCAATAACCATGTACAGTGGATATAAAAAGTCTACACACCCCTGTTAAAATGTCAGGTTTCCGTGATGTAAAAAAATGAGACAAAGATAAATCATTTCAGAACTTTTTCCACCTTTAACCAGTTACCAAACGGCCCATAGCCAAATGACGGCTGCAGGGCGGTTGGATAACTCTGGGAGGGCGTACAGTGACGTCCTCCCTGAATCCTGCTCTCGCGCGCCCCCGAGAACATCCGTGACATCCTCTGGACCCGGTGCATCATGGATCACGCTAAACGGCTGCTCATCGCGTCAAATGACGGAGCGATCACATGTAAACAAACCGGCGTCATGTCATGATGCCGGTTCCTCTCTCCCCTCTCTGTACCGATCAGTACAGTGTGAGAGGAGAGGAGAAGAGAGCGGATGGCAGCAGCGCTGTGGGCTGGATGTGTAGTGCCCACAGCGCTGCTCTGTGACAATTGCAGTCACATCCATGGATCCATCAATCCATGCTCAGCCATCCCTCCATACTCTGCCATACTCTGCAATACCCAGCACTACTCTGCAATACTCTGCAAAACCCAGCACTACTCTGTAATACTCTGCAAAACCCAGCACTACTCTGCAATACTCTGCAATACTCTGCAATACCCAGCACTACTCTGCAATACTCTGCAAAACCCAGCACTACTCTGCAATACTCTGCAAAACCCAGCACTACTCTGCAATACTCTGCAATACTCTGCAATACCCAGCAATACTCTGCAATACCCTTCAGTTCTCTGCAATACCCTGCAGTACTCTGCAATACCCCGCAATACTCTGCAATACCTTGCAAAGCCCTGCAATACCCCCCAATACCCCGCAATACTCTGCAATTCCCTGCAATACTCTGCAATACCCCGCAATACTCTACAATACCCTGCAATACTCTTCAATACCCCGCAATACCCTGCAATACTCCGCAATACCCTCCAATACTCTGCAATACCCTGCAATACCCCGCAATACCCTACAATACCCTGCAATACTCTGCAATACCCTGCAATACTCTGCCATACCCAGCCATACTCTGCCATACCCAGCCATACCCAGCCATACTCTGCAATACCCAGCCATACTCTGCAATACTCGGTGATACCCAGCCATACTCTGCCATACCCACCCATACCCAGCAATACCCAGCCATACTCTGCAATACCCAGCCATACTCTGCAATACTCGGTGATACCCAGCCATACTCTGCCATACCCAGCAATACCCAGCCATACTCTGCCATACCCAGCCATACTCAGCCATACTCGGCCATGCTTAGCCATACTCAACCATACTCGGCTGTACTCAGCCTCAGTAAGTGGCCAGGGTGTGGAAGTCTCACACATGTGGTTTCGCCGTACTCAGGAGGAGTAGGAGAATCTATTTTGGGGTGTCATTTTTGGTATGTACATGATATGTGTTAGAAATATTGTATAAATGGACAACTTTGATGCTGATTGTCTTCACTGTGTTCCATGGTATATCTAATGCCTTGGAAATTCTTTTGTACCCTTCTCCTTACTGATACCTTTTAACAATGAGATCCCTCTGATTCTTTGGAAGCTCTCTGTGGACCATGGCTTTTGCTGTAGGATACTAAGAAAATGTCCGGAAAGACCTACTAGAAAAGCTGAACTTTATTTGAGGTTAATCAGAGACAATTTAAATGATGGCAGGTGTGTACTGACTCCTATTTAACACGAGTTTGAATGAGGTTGCTTAATTCTGAACATAGCTACATCCTCAGTTATAAGAGGGTGTGCACACTTATGCAACCACATTATTTTAGATCTTTATTTTTACTCCCCCCTAAAAGATTTCGGTTTGTTTTTCAATTGACTTGTACAGTGTATAGGTCACATGTAGGCTGGGTTCACACGAATTGGATGCGGCAGATTTCCCCTCATCCAAGTAGCATGTTAGGAGATTGTGACTGGCTCTCTATGGAGCTGGTTCACACATCTCCGGAGCGTCTCCGGTGCGGATTGCACAGAAGTCCTGTGCATCTTCTGGTCCATTTCAGGTCCGAATTCAGATGAAAATTTGGGCCGAAATCAGACTTGAAATGGTGAACAGGGACACACCAGACCCCTGCTGTGAGCCGCTCTGTGCAGCGGTGTGAACCAAGCTTAAAGGTGGAAAAAGTTCTGAAATTATTTATCTTTGTTCATTTTTTTTACATCACAGAAACCTGACATTTTAACAGGGGTGTGTAGACTTTTTATAACCACTGTATATATGCACCATTATCACAAAGTAACAGTGTCTGGGTACCATTACCTACTTCATGTTTCACCTTAAACTACCAGCATCCTGCAGTCCTCTTCTCTTTACCTTATTATAATACAGGAAAGCCATTCCTGAAATTCAGAAATCACCTAACCCACATGCATGGGGCTCTGTGAATTCTGGCTGCAGTGGATTACATAGGACTTATGCCCTGTACACACGATAGGATTTTCAACAACAAAATCCATATTTTTATTTCCGACGGATGTTGGCTCAAACTTGTCTTGCATACACACGGTCACACAAATCTTGTCGGAAATTCCGAACGTCAAGAACGCGGTGATGTACAACACGTACGACGAGCCGAGAAAAATGAAGTTCAATAGCGGCTCTTCTGCTTGATTCCGAGCATGCATGGAACTTTGTGCGTCGGAATTGTGCACACACGATCGGAATTTACGAGAACAGTTTTTGTTGTCGGAAAACTTGAGATCCAGATCTCAAATTTTGTGTGTCGGAAATTCAGATGGAAAATGTCAGATGGAGCCTACACACGGTCGCAATTTCCGGCAACAGGCTCCGATCGAACATTTTCTGTCGGAAAATCCTATCGTGTGTATGGGGCATTAGAGACATTTCTGACTTAAGCACAATGGCAGTGTTTCATTGTCATAATGAAGCACAAATACAAGTATTATTAAATCATGGCCTCCCAAGGACACCGGTATCAGTAGTATAGGTTACCTCCACTCCCCCATAATTCTACACAACTGAGAAAGATGAAGCAACAGATTTTTAAACAGTAGAAGACAATACACAAATCTGTCAAGCATTGTGGTCTATTCCCCTGAGGTTGAGGTAAGAGACCCAGATGGCCTGCCCACCGTCTACCTGGGTGAGACTTACCTTACGATATGCTAAAAATAGTGCAAAAGAATATCTGATACAGGAAGACTCTGCTTAATAACAATGGCCATTTAGAAATGCCTACCAACTGGAAAAGAACAAGCTTTGCAATTATCATAGATTTGCAGTCCTGGCTCATGTTTCTGAAGAGGTCAGGGACTGAGATAGCTTGAGAATATTGTTAATAATACAGGAACCCAGAACAATAAGCATGCATGAATAATGGAGAAACTAGATTATATTACTCAGCAAATGACATGCACAAATAAATAAAGTATGCTGCGCTAATATAATCAACTCTGTGCTGAATTGTGCCACAAATCACAAGAGTTATTTATCATACATATGCACCACTTTCATGTGATAATCATTGCCCCATACTGTATGCTATAAACAGGTGAAGATATTAAAAGTGTACGCTATATTACCAAATATATTGGGACGTCTGCCTTTACACACACATGAACTTTAATGGCATCCCAGTCTTATGCCGTGTACACACGGTCGGACATTGATCGGACATTCCGACAACAAAATCCTAGGATTTTTTCCAACGGATGTTGGCTCAAACTTGTCTTGCATACACACGGTCACACAAAGTTGTCGGAAAATCTGATCGTTCTAAACGCGGTGACATAAAACACGTACGTCGGGACTATAAACGGGGCAGTAGCCAATAGCTTTCGTCTCTTAATTTATTCTGAGCATGCGTGGCACTTTGTGCGTCGGATTTGTGTACACACGCTCGGAATTTCCGGCAACGGATCTTGTTGTCGGAAAATTTTATAGCAAGCTCTCAAACTTTGTGTGTTGGAAATTCCTATGGAAAAAGTGTGATGGAGCCCACACACGGTCGGAATTTCCGATAACAAGGTCCTATCACACATTTTCCGTCGGAAAATCTGACCGTGTGTACAGGGCATTAGTCTGTAGCGTTCAATATTGAGTTGGCCCACCCTTTGCAACTATAACAGCTTCAACTCCTCTGGGAAGGCTGTTCACAAGGTTTAGGAGTGTGTCTATGGGAATGTTTGACCATTCTTCCAGAAGCGCATTTGTGAGGTCAGGCACTGATGTTGGACGGGAAGGCCTGGTGCGCAGTCTCTGCTCTAATTCATCCCAAAAGTGTTCTACCGGGTTGAGCTCAGGACTCTATGCAGGCCAGTCAAGTTCCTCCACCCCAAACTCGCTCATCCATGTCTTTATGGACCTTGCTTTGTGCACTGGTGTGCAGTCATATTGGAACAGGAAGGGACCATCCCCAAACTTCGTTCCCACAAAGTTGGGAGCATGAAATTGCCCAAAATGTCTTGGTATGCTGACACCTTAACCGCTTCCTGACCAGCCGCTGCAGTTATACTTGAAAATTAGCTTTTTTTTAAAAAAATGGGGATATTTATTATAGCAAAAAGTACAAAATATTGTGTTTTTTTCAAAATTGTCGCTCTTTTTTTGTTTATAGCACAAAAAATAAAAACCGCAGAGGTGATCAAATACTACCAAAAGAAAGCTGTATTTGAGGGAAAAAAAGGACGTCAATTTTGTTTGGGTGCAACATCGCACGGCCGCGCAATTGTCAGTTTAAGCGACGCAGTGCCGAATCGCAAAAAGTGCTCTGATCAGGAAGGGGGTAAATTCTTCCAGGGCTGAAGTGGTTAAGAGTTCCCTTCACTGGAACTAAGTGGCCAAGCCCAATCCCTGAAAAACAACCCCACACCATAGTCCCCCCTCCACCAAATGATTTGGACTAGTGCACAAAGCAAGGACCATAAAGACATGGATGAGTGAGTTTTAGGTGGAGGAACTTGACTGGTCTGCACAGAGTCCTGACCTCAACCCGACAGAACACTTTTGGGATGAATTAGAGAGGCGACTGCGAGCCAGGCCTTCTCATCCACATCATTGCCTGCCCTCACAAATATGCTTCTGGAAGAATGGTCAAACATTCCCATAGACACACTCCTAAACCTTGTGGACAGCCTTCCCAAAAGAGTTGATTGAAGCTGTTATAGTTGCAAAGGGTGGGCCAACTCAATACTGAACCCTACGGACTAAGACTGGGATGCCATTAAAGTTCATGTGCCTGTAAAGGCACGTGTTCCAATACTTTTTGTAATATAGTCAATGTATTTTGAACAATTGTAAGTGTTAAAAAACAAAAGTGTCCACAAATAAAAGTCCTCCAACAAATAATGAAAAACTTCGACAAGTGAGAAATTCTTCTGTTTTGTGTTCAGGTGTAACTCCACCACCAACTCTTATGGACATGCTCTCACCTTATCTTTTTGATCTCTAAATTAAAGATCTAATGCACATATTCCTTTTAGAGCCTGGACAGGGCTGTCACTTCACCAATGTTTCCAGATCTTGTCAAGCATTAAGAATAAGGATTCATATAACCACCTCTGCAAATCTAAATATTTACTGCATTAATGAATAAAAATGCTCTTACATAAAGACAGATCACTTTCACTTTAAATCACACTAGCTGGAGAGCCGCACTCTGGGGAGTGACAATGAGCCTGCCACTACCATGCAACCTTCTGCTCTGCTTGTCTCTCCTGAAGCCCTAGGCTGTACCTTCTCTCACCACGGCCTCCAGTTGTTTCGCCCAACATGTTTTGTGCAAGCCCCTGATGACGATGTGACGACGAAACATGTTTGGATGGAGAGCACTATGGTATTTACTTTTGTATCTCTCTGACATGGATATATGGATTTATCCTTGATAAGATTTGGAAACATTGGTGGAGTGACAGTCCTGTCCAAGTTCTAAAAGAGATATGTGCATTAGACCTTATACTCTGTAGGTCAATAAGATAAGAGCATAATCATAAGAGGTGGTGGTGGTGTTACACCTGAACACAGAACAGAAGAATTTTTCACTTGTGGAAGTTTTTGTAGACATTTATATATTTTAATGTCTTCACCTGTTTATGACACATGGGGCGGCCAATCAGCTTCTAACTTCAGCTTGTTCAATTAAGCTTTGACAATAAAAACTGATTGGTTTCTATGTAGAGTCGCACCAGATTTTGCACTCTCCAGTTTTAGTAAATCTCCCCCATGGCATTGATTATCACAAGAAAGTGGTGTGTATGTATGATAAATAGCACTGGTGATTTGCAGCACAACACAGCACAGAGCTGATTATATTAGTTCCACATACTTTATTTATAACTTTAGGTGTTTAATCACGTCATGCTAGCAGCCCTATTTATAGATTGTGCTTGAGATCTCTTTTTTTTAATATTGGTTGAAGTGACTTCCACAGCTAGCTTTATACAATTCACCCTTTCTTATCCACAATGAACTCATTTATTTAATAAGGAAAAACAACAGTATAATTCAGAAATGAGAAGCCATTGGAATCAGGAAACTAATGAACACAATTAAAGCAGTATTAAACCCAAAACCATGTATTATATTGCAGCTTTCCAACTCTTAGATGTGACGGCTGCATTCGTTTTCTTTTTTAGGCTTTTACTTTTCTATTTTTACCTGGTGATCCTGCCAATAAGTCTGTTGTTTTTCAAAAGAACAAGCTTTCTTTTAAATGTATCAGTTACAGGGATGGGACAAACCATTTTCCACTGACAGGGGTGCTTACAATGATCAGCTTTTATTTATTTATTTAAAGCAGTTGTATAGTCTTTTTTTAACTTTTACCTACAGGTAAGCTTATAATAAGGCTTACCTGTAAGTAAAAAAAAATATCTTCTAAACCTGTACGGTTTAGGAGATATTCCCCTTGCTATGAGCGGCTGACTGCAGCAGCGCATGCGCACAGGGGATTCTCGGCTGAAGGCCCGGCAACTGCCGGACCTTGCCGGGAAAGAAATCTCCCGCGCTCATGCGCGGGAGTGATGACATCGTGGCTTCAGCCACTCACAGCGCTGGAACCGTGATACCCGGAAGACACGCCGAGGCAACATGTCAGCTACCTCGGCGTGGACCAGTTCTGACATTAGACATCATGGAGATCTGCTGTTCCCAGTGATCTGGAACAGCGATCTCTGTGGTGTTACAGTGAGCCCATCCCCCACAAAGTTAGAACACACCCAGAGAACACAGTTAACCCCTTGATCGCCCCCTAGTGTTAACCCCTTCCCTGCCAGTGTCATTTACACATTGATCAATGCATTTATTGTAGCACTGATCAATGTAATAATGTCACTGGTCCCCAAAAAAGAGTCACTTAGGGTCAGATTTGTCCACAGCAATGTCGCAGTCCCGCTAAAAAATCACAGATCGCCGCCATTACAGAAAAAACATTAAAAAAAAAAGTCCATAAATCTTTCCCATAGTTTATAGACGCAATAACTTTTGCGCAAACCAATCAATATATGCCTATTGAAATTTTTTTTTACCAAAAATATGTAGCAGAATACATATTGGCCTAAACTGATGAATACATTAGTTTTTTATATAGATTTTTTGGATATCTATTAAAAGCAGAAAGTAAAAAATCTTTTTTTTTTTTTCAAAATTGTCTTTTTTTGTTTATAGCGCAAAAAATAAAAAACGCAGGGGTGATCAAATACCACCAACAGAAAGCTCTATTTGTGGGAAAAAAAGGACATCAAATTTGTTTGGGTACAATGTCGCACGACCGCCCAATTGTCAGTTTAAACGTCGCAGTGCCGCGTCACAAAAAATGCCCTGTTCATTAAGGGGGTAAAACCTTCCGGGGCTGAAGTGGCTAATTAACACTTTTTTCTCCAATCTGTAAAAGTTTAGAGATAAATGTATAAGAGGAAATGCGTTATGAAAATACCGACACAAGCTGGGAAGTTGACACTTTGGTCTGTCTCTTCCTGCCCCCTTTTCATTGGTTATACATGAGGCTGCAGGGGGCGGGACAAGAGCTGACTTTCTAGTTGAAGTCAGTATTTGTAGAACACAAATTTTTACAGGGGTACCTTAGAAGAAAAAATATGATGCACACTTTTATGGAAGCCCAAAGAAAATTCATCTGCAAAAAAGTAACTACAGGTATACTTTAAGTTTATTTCACAGACACAGTTTTAGTTTTGTGCTAATTAAATATGTGTTATTTTATGTGGCCACCCTACAATATATAAAGAATACTGTGTAATAAAATCTTTAAACTAGCCCCTGACCCTTCCAAATAGCTGACTGGCTTCCCAGGTCTCTATGAACTGCCTACTATGTTCCTCATTCGCCGAGAAGCATACGCCGTCTCCTGAATTAATCATCTTCCCCAAAAAACTGCCTATGCAGGTAAAGGGCTGCGGTAGATAAAAACAAACTGTGCAGCTTTGACTAAGGTTTAATAATGCCTTGTTTATAGACGTAGAACATCTTCATACCTCTTGAAGCCTGGCTGAAAACTTATGGAGATGGCATCCCTCGTCCTGCCTTGTTGCTAGGACGTTGCTAAGACACTCTCAGCTGTTACTGCTCACCCCCACCATCATAGGTACAAGCTTTTAAACCCCCACACATGGATGGTCCACTCTCTCCGTTGTCGCAGCATCGCTGAGCTCAGAGCTACTGCAGTATTGGCGAGAGAGCGCATGCGAGAAGGTCTGAATTGCTAAAGAGTTCACTCCTGTGATGGCAGGGTGAGCAGTAACAGCTGGGAGTGTCTTAGCAACGTCCTAGCAGCAAGGCAGGATTGGATGATGCCATCTCTGGGAGTCTTTCAACCAGGTTTCAGGAGGTAAGTAAATGGCCTACACTTATAACAAGAGTATTATTCAACTTTGTTCAAAGCTGCACAGTTTGTTTTTATCTACAGGCACCCCCTTATCTGCATAGGCAGTGTTTTGGTAAGGCCTCATGTACACTGCTGCTGGTAAACGGACGTTCAGAGACAGTTGGGTGCTTTTTTCAGCTGCCCCTGAACTCCAATGTTATCTTATGTATACATATACACGGTTCATTTTATGTCGTTTTTAGGCAGTTGAGTTTAGAGGCCTTTTTTAGAAAGCAAAAAAATGAGTTCAGACGCTGAGTTTAGAGGCATTTCAAACGCCAAAGCTTCTAAACGTGGCTAAACGCGGTAACTCGCTATTAGCAGCCTTTCGCTTACAGGCGTTTTTGGCTATTTAAAAAAAAATGTTTTTTTTTCAAATGCTTCTAAACGCGAACGCAGCAAAACGCAGGTAAACGCGGCATGTAAACGCGGCAAAACGGACACTTTAAACGTGGGTTACTAACTGTCAAGTTAAATCGTTCAGGAGAGGTTGTAAAAACGTCCCGTGTACATTAAGCCCGGGAACTAACCCTTTCAAGTAAACCTATCATGAGAGAGATATAAAGGCTGCCAACACTGAACTCTGAAAATACTTTTTGCCTGCCTGTTATACTAACTCACTGGATCCAATACTTTTTGAATTACTGACTGAGAATAAAAGTACAGTGGAACCTCGGATTACGAGCATAATCCGTTCCAGGAGAAGCACTCGCATATCAAAGCGAGTTTCCCTATTGAAGTCAATGGAAACTAAAATAATTTGTTCCGCATTGACCTCAATGGCATGCAATACCAATGCGGCCAGAGGTGGGGGGGCGCCGGAGAGCCTCGGAAACAGCCGTAAAGGCCCGAGCACACCTCGGCTGACCTTGGCAAACCTCGGAAAGACTCCGTTCCTGAGGTTTGCCGAGGTAAGCTGAGCTGTCCTCAGGCCTTTCCGTGCATTTCCGATCGGCGCCAATCCGGGCCCCCCCCCCCCCCACCTCAGGCCAACCGCGGTACTGCACATGCTTTGGCCTGAATCGTGCTTGTTTTGCAAGACAACACTCGCAAACCGAGTTACGATTTTTAAAAATAAAGTGCTCGTATTGCAAAGCGCTCGTTAACAGCATTACTCGCAATCCGAGGTTCCACTGTATTCCAACTGGGAAAGTCGAAAAAAGTCAGAAGCCTTACTGCTTGCTCTAGTTAGTGCATTAACCACTTCAATACCAGGCACTTACCCCTCTTCCTGCCCAGGCCAATTTTCAGGTTTCAGCACTGTCACTTTTTAAATGACAATTACGCGGTCATGCTACACTGTACCCAAACAAAATTTTTATCGTTTTGTTCCCACAAATAGAACTTTTTTTTGGTGGTATTTGATAACCTCTGTGGTTTTTATTTTTTTCTAAACAAATAAAAAAAACTGAAAATTTAGAAAAAAAAAGTGTTTCTGTTATAAAATTTTGTAAAAAAGTAAGTTTTCTACTTCACTGATGGGCACTGACAAGCTGCTCTGATGGGCACTGATAAGGAGGCACCTATGAGGTGGCACCAATGAGATGGCACTGATGAGGTGGCACTGATGGGCACTGATGATGGGCACTGACAGGCGGCACTGATGGGCACTGATAGGCGGCACTGATGGGTGGCACTGATATGCAGCACTGATGGGCATTGATAGGCGGCACTGATGGGTACTCATAGGTGACAATGGTGGGCACTGATAGGCAACACTGATGGGCACTGAAAGGCTGCACTGATGGGTACTTAGGTGTGGCACTGGTAGGCAGCACTGCTGGGCACTGATAGGCGGCATTGATGGGCACTAATGGCTGGCACTGATAGATTGCACTGATAGGCATCACTGGTGGCACTGGCAGGCATTTTTAATCGGCACTGATTGGCAGCTGTCTGGGCACTGACTGGCAGCTGCATGGGCACTGATTGGCATATCCCAATCTAGGTGGTCTAGGGTGGCATACCTGGTGGTCCTGTGTGGAGGCCATCCCTGGTGGTCCTGGCAATATCCTGGTGGTCCTGATCGGCTCTCCTCTACTTGCGTCTGTGAGACGCGAGTGAGGAAAAGCCGATAAACGGCTCTTCCTGTTTACATCGTGATCAGCTGTGATTGGACAGAGTTAGAGGCTCTTTACCGAGATTGGTTATGCGGTGTGTCAAACTGACACGCTGCGCCACTGATCACCGCTCTGCGCACCCCCTAGGGTGCGCGAACTTGGCTTTTCCTCATAGACATGGACATCATATGACGCCCAGTCAGGATAACTAAAACACCACCCAGCCGTCATTCTGCTATAGGCTGGGCAGGAAGTGGTTAAAGTGTCACTAAACCCCCATCATGAAAAGAAATATCAATAAATGGTGTATTACATGCTGTCCATACCCACTCAGTCACTATGAGATTTGTTTTCTGTAATCTGCAAAAAACCTGATTGATCCAACTGTTCTCTATCTCCTCCTCCTGTCCGTATCCCAGTACCCCATATTGCAGTTGGGGATTTTGCAGAGCATTGTTGGCAGCTCTGCACATGCTCAGTTTTCAGTGGGCTTCTATGCTGAGCATTTCCTCCCAATCACATCTGAGCAGCCCATGTGACTATAAAGTCACACATGTAGGTGTATACACAGTGGTAAATGACAGCCCACTCCCTCCCTCCTTCTTAACGTCCACTAACAAGCTAAACACAATGGGGGCGGGATATTAAATGTAGATTGATGGAAGATTCGCCTCCCTGTTATTCTAAGAATAAGAAATTGGGGGGGAAATCCAACATTTTTTAGGTGTCTTTAGAACAGGAAGTAAGGGCAATCCTCCATCCTTCAAAGATGGGAATTCTGTTTACTTTGGAATGATTTGCTCTCATTTCCTGTCACGTCTCCAGCCAGCCTTTATGCAGCGATGTGATAGCAGACTTACATTTTTTCCACGGTCCCGGCTGGGCTCATTCTCGTCCAGTTCACCAATATACAGCGGCTTGAGAAATTTCCTCACAAAATTCAGATCTGGATGAAATGCAAGGAAAGCTTCCTGTGTGGAAAAACAGTGAATAGGTAATTTCTTGCCGTTAAAGAACATTTTCAAGCAAAGCGTAAAAGCATCAAAGCAACTGCTAGCCTACTAACTTACCATAAAGACATTGTATCACCACCTCTTAGGGCCCTTTCACACTGCTCTGTAGCAAAATCATATGCTTTTATTACCGTGATTTTTACTGTGTTTCCTGTGCATTTGTGGTGCGTTTTTGGGTTGCCTGCACCGGTGAAAAATGGACATGTGACTCAAAAACGCACCAAAAACGCAAAACGCAGTGCGTTTTTACCACAATTTTGCCGCGACTTCCATTCATTTGGAAAGCTGCGTTTTTGGTGCAGTTTTCAACAATGCACCAAAGAAGGAAAAACATTTTTCAATGCGAAAACCACCAAGCTCCATTCCACAAAAATATTTGGGGGCTCCTTCGAGGCATTTATCACACGTAGGATAGCCTATTCAAATGAATGGGTTTCCCTATGCGTGACGAGCGGAAAAACTCCAAAAACGGGAAAAAAAAATGTGTGCGGGAACGCAAGTTCCTGCTACTCTCAAATGTGAATGGGGCCTTAGTGAATGAGATAAAGCTCCGCTGTGTTCCATCATCCAATCATGTGCGAGCAAAAATACTGAGTTTTTAAAAACATACCTTGCACAAGAAGTGAGTTTTTATCGTATATATTAAACTTATTCCCTTGTAATGTCAACCAACCCCCATGCATGCATATAGCCATTCAGTTGTTTATTTATTCAGATGGACCAGCTCTCTGGGCACTATGTCTGATATGCTTGAAGGCTTTTTCCATAGAACTTCCTTGGGGATATTTTTACAAGGTAGGTTGCCAAGTCATTCCTTAACCTTCTCCAATTCCTCAGGCTTTGGGCTGGCATGCAGAATGCCACCTGGACATAGCTAATTTGTACATACATACTTGGGGCCCATTAAGATGGAAGCCAATTAACCTACCATCATGTCCTTGGAGTGTAGGAGGGAACCCACACAAATAAAGGGAAAATATGCCACGGGGTGACGGGGCAGACGTGATTAGCTTCTAGGCTGAATACACAGCGTCCACGGTCTGGCCTTGTAGAGGGTTACCTCTCCAAGGTGTTCGTTTTTACCTTTATGCTGTATAAGCAGACCACCAAACCACACCTATACTAGGCTACCAACTAGTATTCTTTACCTGCTAGTTCCGCATTGCTATACATTCTGTGGTCTCTGGATGAGACCCAGGAAACCGTGCTTGTTAGCTTGTCCTGTTACCTCCTATCTCGCATTCGTTTTTATGCATGAATTTCATGTGCTCCTGAGGAAGCATGTGCTCCCACGCGCAACATGTCGAGCAACTAAAAGTTCACGTATACCCGGACTCACAACCTGACCCGCAAGTTTGCTTGCCTACACCTCCAACAGAATCGCCACTATGGGAATTTCAATTTCCATACTGCTGGTCACACTACCAGTTCTACGTATTGTATGAAGTGGGGTGAAGGTTGTGTGCGGGATATATAATATTAACCCTACTGAATTTTATATGTCCGTACCTGTATTTTTTGCTTGTATTATACGGATTTTGTATTCAATAAATCAACTTTATCATTTTTAGTAAATCTACCCGTGTGCCTATAAAGTCCACTCCATAGTCTTTTTAGTATCTACATTCCTTTATATTGGCTTTTATCATTTACAAATGCAGCAATTTAGAATTTGGATGAAAGGCTTACACTGGGAAACACTTTTCGAAAGATAAAAAGTGCATTTTATATACAAGTATATGGGCCAGACCAAAATGAGGGACAAATGAGGGGGGAACGAGGGACAGAGGGACGTTGCTCCAAATCAGGGACAGTCCCTCGAAATCAGGGACAATCCCTCAAAATCAGGGACAGTCCCTCAAAATCAGGGACAGTTGGGAGCTATGGAACTGTGTTGTTCAACTTCCATTCATTTCAATGGGAAGCTGCGTTTTTCTTGCAGTTTTCAACACCGCACTAAAGATGCAGCACGCAAAACTTTTCAAGACGCACGGCACCCACAGCGCAGTGGTGTGAATAGTTCCCTAGGATTTAAAGGAAAACATTTTTTAATGCGGAGTGGCTTCCATGCCACCACTCCGCATTGATGCAATAATTCATGCAAAAGGACCCCCGACCAAGTATTGAGTGCATACTATACTGTACATGGACATACTTTTCAGTAAGCCATCTTCTGTATTCAAAATCCTTTTTTTTTTTATTGACCTTATGTAATATTCTAATTTTCTGAGATACGGAATTTAGAGTTTTCACTAGCTGTAAGCCCCAATCATCAAAATTAAAAGAAAGAAATGTTACATAGTTACATAGTAGGTGAGGTTGAAAAAAGACACAAGTCCATCAAGTCCAACCTATGTGTGTGATTATATGTCAGTATTAGATTGTATATACCTGTATGTTGCGGCTATTCAGGTGCTTATCTAATAGTTTCTTGAAACTATCGATGCTCCCCGCTGAGACCACCGCCTGTGGAAGGGAATTTCACATCCTTGCCGTTCTTACAGTAAAGAACCCTCTACGTAGTTTATGGTTAAACCTCTTTTCTTCTAATTTTATTGAGTGGCCACGTTTCTTATTAAACTCCCTTCTGCTAAAAAGTTTTATCCCTATTGTGGGGTCACCAGTATGGTATTTGTAAATTGAAATCATATCCCCTCTCAAGCGTCTCTTCTCCAGAGAGAATAAGTTCAGTGCTCGGAACCTTTCCTCATAACTAAGATCCTCCAGACCCTTTATTAGCTTTGTTGCCCTTCTTTATACTCGCTCCATTTCCAGTACATCCTTCCTGAGGACAGGTGCCCAGAACTGGACAGCATACTCCAGATGCGGCCGGACCAGAGTCTTGTAGAGTGGGAGAATTATCGTTTTATCTCTGGAGTTGATCACTTTTTTAATGCATGCCAATATTCTGTTTGCTTTGTTAGCAGCAGCTTGGCATTGCATGCCATTGCTGAGCCTATCATCTACTAGGACCCCCAGGTCCTTTTCCATCCTAGATCCTCCCAGAGGTTCTCCCCCCAGTGTATAGATTGCATTCATATTTTTGCCACCCAAATGCATTATTTTACATTTTTCTACATTGAACTTCGTTTGCCATGTAGTTGCCCACCCCATTAATTTGTTCAGATCTTTTTGCAAGGTTTCCACATCCTGCGGAGAAATTATTGAAATGTATCACTCTGTGTGTAACGCATCTATATAAAATATATGAGTTTCACTTTTTGAATTGAATTACTGCAATAAATTAACTTTTTGATGATAGTCTAATTTTATGAGATGCCCCTGTATATATATATACATATATATATATATATATATATATATAT
Organism: Lithobates clamitans; assembly: GCA_037952925.1. NCBI lineage: Eukaryota > Metazoa > Chordata > Amphibia > Anura > Ranidae > Lithobates > Lithobates clamitans. The sequence goes on from JBBGZY010000159.1 coordinate 5,255,019, forward strand.
ATATATATATATATATATATATATATATATATACATATATATTATATATATATATATATATATATATATATATATATATATATATATATATATATATATATATTAACATTATGTTTATGTCATAGTATGTTGTACTATATAGGTGTACAATTGATATTTGATAATATCTGCTCAACTCTATTCCTCCTCATTAACGGTTTCCTTGACTGCGCCTGACCGCCAGTTGCCTGCATTGCTGTGAACTGCAGTAACCTCGTCTCTGCGTTTCTCTGCATCCCTTGTTCTCAATGAGCATCAGCAGAAGGCCCTCCTCCAATCAGAGCTCTGCTTTATTTGGAGCCCTCCTACAGGCAGACATGACCAGCTGTCTCTAACAGACGAGACAGCCCTCGGAAACCCTTTACATGGCATTGTTCCTAATTTTTTTATATGCTTAAGGCTTGCGATTTGTACTCTGCAATATAACAGAAGCAGACCACACAGATCCCTAGGACTGAAAATCTACACGTATACTGCACATACAAAAGACGTGCATTATAGGCTCTGGTGTGTAATTGTAATATCACACTAATACAACATACAATCAGATTCAGAGTATGCAGACATTGCGCTGGCATACTGAAATCTGATCACAGCTATAGTCAGTGAAGTGCACAATACAATCTCCCAAGCCTTTATTGACTTAGATGAAAAGCATTGGTCACAGTGCAGGCTCATGTCTCTGGAGGATGTGTGGGATTGTTTTACTAAAGACAAATAGGCTGTTCGCTTTGCAAGGAAATCTTCCTATTTACTTAGGCTGCATTCACACCTGAGCGTTCCTGGAACGTGCAACAAAGCCACTCTTCAGAAACGCGCTGCAAATGCACTGCAAGCACGTGTCGTACTTGCGGTGCCAATAATTAATAATAGTACCCTAAATGCCGGGATCAGACATGCATTTTGGCGTGTGTTTTTTCGCACGTCAAAAATCACCAAAACGTCAATACAAAAACCTTCCGCTCCAAAAAAATATTTGGTGGCTCCTTCGGGGCATTTATTACACATAGGCTAGCCTAGCCTATTCAAATGAATGGGCTGTCCTATGCACGATGAGTGTAAAAACGCCAAAACAGGAAAAAAAAAATGCTTGCGGGATCACGAGTTCCTGCTACTCTCAAATGTGAATGGGACCTTAGTGAATGAGGTAAAGCTCCACTGTCTTCCATCATCCAATCTTGTGTGAGCAAAAATACTGAGTTTTTTAAGAACTTACCTTGCACAAGAAGTGAGTTTTTATCGTATTTATTAAAGCTATTCCCTTGTACCAAGCCCTATGCATGCATAAGCCATTCAGTTATTGATTGTTCAGATGGGCCAGCTCTCTGGGCACTATGCCTGATATGTTTGAAGGCTTTTTCCATAAAACTTTCTTGGGGATATTTTTACAAGGTAGGTTGCCAAGTCATTCCTTAACCTTCTCCAATTCCTCAGGCTTTCGGCTGGCATGCAGAATGCCACATGGACATAGCCAATTTGTACATACATACTTGGGGCCCATTAAGATGGAAGCCAAATAACCTACCATCATGTCCTTGGAGTGTAGGAGGGAACCCACACAAATAAAGGGAAAATATGCAAACTCAATGCAGATAGTGTCCTGGCTGAGATTTGAATGAAGGACCCCAATACTGCAAGGCATAAATGCTAGCCACTGCGCTCCCCTATAAAAATAAGAGATGCAGCCTGACTACTGGTGCACTGGGGCATTTATGGTCTTCAGGGCGGCTGCATTCACTTCTATGTTGGCAGATTGTCATTGTCACCTAAGAAGCCTTAAAACTCTTCAGCTAGTGGGCTACAGAAATACAGGGCTATCCAGGGGCCATCTTTTCTGTACTGCAACCACCCCAAGCCCACACAGACCTTTATGTCAGCCACACACGTGTACGAATGCTGAGACACTGCACACTACATCCTCCTGTTCTTCACCCCCTCCGACCCCTATTTACACCTGAAGCACACTTTCTTTCAGAGCCCTATAAATTTCAGGGTTCAGGCTAGGGTTCCAAGGTTAGTCTGAACACCTGAGGGCCATGTGACATGTAGGCCCAGGCTACCAGGTGCCTGGCTCAACTTTAGAGGTCCCAAACCACTGCCATTAGTGTAAACCTCATTTCAGCTAGCCACCACCAGATAGGTAGATCAGGTTTGCTCTTCACACTTTAATATATATCTGCAACTCTTAACACTTCTAATACATGGTATAGGCTGTACATAATAAATTACATTTACCGCCCTGCATGTTACTTATTACTCGCCATTAACTCAGCTGCGCATCTCACCTCCTAAAAGGCACATACTGTAACTCCTGCATTTATAATCAGTAAAGAGGCATGACTGCTGAGGCACAATGGGCCTAGGTACAAATCAAATGTAACATAATGGGATAAAAAAACCCCACCACCCTTGCCCCCTCACCCCATTACATAAAACACTTACAACCATTAGGTTGGAAAGGGCAAGGCCACAGCTTTATTTAAATTCCAACACATAACATGTGAACACTTTAAACCAGTGCCAGTCACAGTTGTACTGTGCGCTCGCAATTCCAAAGGGTGCTTGTCCTTACCATAAGTGCTGGACAGACAGTCTACTTCCAATTTTCCATCAAGGACATAGCCTATTACTGCAACTTTAAATGCTGGCAAGGTCAAGAAACCGCAGCAAGCTGTGACATACCATAAAGGAAAAAAGGGGTGGGAGGGTGGGCAGCTCTTCCATCCAATTCTTCAAAAGACCCAGAATTCCCTGGGGGCAATCATTTTCTGAGCTCAGGCCCAGTCCATCCCCCATATCTTCACCAATCCTTGGTGACCATCAACCACTTTGTCCAGCACCTGGCCATGCCCCCATCAGTCAAGGCCCTCTTTCCCTATAGGGGCTCAACAGTAGTGAACAGTACTTAAACAGCTTTGCATCTCATGCTTAGGTTGTTGGCTCCTTGAGGGCAGGGACTAATGTGAATGTACAATGTACCGTATATGTAAAGCACTGTGTAAATTGAAGGCGTTTAATATGTACCTAAAATAAAAATAAATAAAATCATCCTGCCATACACTTTTCCAGGCCCATGGACTTGCTACGTCTCCCCAGAGGAGAGTGCAACCTACCAACAGCTCTTCCTGATGACTTTTCATTTTTAGGAAGCAAAGCCATTGCTGGACAGGGCAGCCTCCCAGCTACATGGTGTCTGCTGCCCCTTCCACCTACCATGCAGGACTCCTAATAAAATGATGGGCAATATACAGTATATATATATATATATATATGCCAAAATGGCTGCCCAGATCTTGAGGTATTTCAGTGTTAATCACAGTCCCCACTGGCATTCCCAAAATGGTCGACTGGAGCCCATAACAGGTGACAACTTAGTCCTAAGTGAGTTCCTGCCAGACTAAAGAAGTGATACAGTGCCCTCTTCAGGTCAGAGGACATATTAAAAAATTATATCTGCCTACATTTTCCCTTCTCTTAACTATGGCACATGCTTGTGCCAAGAGCAAGCATCCGGCATTCCCCCTGTGCAAAGATTATGACATCACAGGAGTAAAGCATTAGAAAAAAACAAAAAAACTGAAGACTACAATAGATCTTCTCTGGCTTGGGTGCACACTGCAGGCTCACCCAGTTCCAGCTCCAACAGGACCATCCTAACCCCAGGCTTCCAAGGGGAAGCAAACTCATAACAGGGGACAACTTAATCCCCATTGAGTTCCTGCCAGCCTGAAGAAGTCACACATCTGCCTACAAGCTCACCTCTCTGTTCCTCTACTCTTCCATCGGTATACTCCTTGAACTCTGCTCAGTTTGTTGGCTCCTCGTGCTGCTTATTCCTTCCCAATATGATCTCTGATGTGCAGGTATTGCAAGGGGCTGATGTCAGCTCATACTGAGCATTTAACAATATTTTAATAAACACAGATCTGCATCAATGTGTGTTTTTATATCTGGCTGGATCAGCTTTAATCAGAATTTTTGAAAAAAGAATTATGTTCTTTAAACACCACTTGCCGACCCCCTACAGTATATACATCATTACTTTGATGTTAAATACAGGGGTTATGGCAGCAGGTAGGGGTTTTAGCAGGGTTTCATAACCCCAGTATTATTCTTTTCTGGGAGCGGGTTCAGCGTTGGATAAAAGTGATCCCGTGGCGAATTTGCCCCCCACCACCCCCAGCTGCTTTCTGGTCGTTTCAATCTGATCCAGCTGATGGCTAGGCAGGAAGTCGAGTGAGGGCAAGATGGCCCCCACTCAGCGCTATGCTCTTGGAAGACCGCAGCGACCTCCAATGTCACTTCCGGTTTTCTGGCTTAAAGATTTTTTTTTTTTTTTTTAAAGTCAAAGTGTCAAAAAATTATTTTTTTCTTTTGCCTTGAAAGGTAAATGAGAGATCTGGGTCTTTTTGACCCCAGATCTCTCAATAAAGAGGAACTGTCATTCTTATTTATATTACAAGGAATGTTTATATTCCTTGTAATAGGAATAAAGGTTATAAAAATAAAAATAAAAATAAAGGGACAGTGTAAAAATAAAAAATAAAAAGTAATATACATAAGAAATTTGTATTTTAAAGCACCCCAACCTTCGAGGCTTACGTGCAGAAACGAACGCATAAGTAAGTTGCGCTCGCATATGTAAACGGTGTACAACCCACACATGTGAGCAATAATTCTAGCATTAGACCTCCTCTGTAACGCTAAACGTGTAACCTGTAAAAGAAATTAAATCGTCGCCCATGGAGATTTTTAAGTACCGTAGTTTGTCGCCATTCCAATAGTGTACCCAATTTTAAAGTATTACATGTTAGGTATCTATTTACTCGGTGTAACATCATCCTTCACAATATACAAAATGACTGGGCTATCTTTAGTGTTTTGTTTTATTTAAATTCATTAAAGTGTATTTTTTACCAAAAAAAATGCATTTAGAAGAACTCTGCGCAACTACAGTGTGACATAAAATGTTGCAACAATCACCATTTTATTCTCTAGGGTCTCTGATAAAAAATATATATACATATATAATGTTTGTGGGTTCTGAGTCATTTTCTAGCAAAAAATACTAATTTAAACTTGTAAACAAAATGTTCCACAAAAAGGCTGGTCAGCAAGTGGATTTATAGCAGCCAATCAGTTTGCAAACAGCTATAGAATGAGCATTAATATAGGACTGTGCTGCACAGTACATACACACACATGATAGATAGGTGCTGTAAAAAAAACAATATACATTTGTGCTTAAAAGTTTGCATACACTGTTTGCATACTGTATTATTGTATATTGCCCTGCATTATACAGACTTTATACCCTGTTTCCCCGAAAATAAGACCTAGCATGATTGTCGGTGATGGCTGCAATATAAGCCCTACCCCCCAAATAAGCCAAACCCTGTTGCAGCAGAAATAAGCCCTACCCTGAAAATAAGACCTACAAGGACTTTAACTAGGGCTTATTTGGGGGGTAGGGCTTTTATTGCAGCCATCACCGACAATCACGCTAGGTCTTATTTTTGGGGAAACAGGGTATCTGTAACCAGAATATAATAATTATAATAAATATAAGTAATATTTCCCTGTCCAAGGTACTCCTAGGAGTCTCCTAATTCCTAATCCATTGACACAGATGGATTAGTTCCATATCTAGGTCTGACTACTATGCAGTTCTCTGTGGATGAGAATCTGAATAGAAGAGACATGTCAGCAATGTGAACGTCTTTCCTCTACGTAACCACACAAGGCAGAAGTCATTACTCATTACAGCACCGGTCAGCCTTTACTACATCACCAGTAATTTGCGATCTTAAAATAAACTGTATTTGAATCAGTATGAAATCACCATTCTCTGGCACAATTACAATCCTTTTATAGTCTTTTATTCATTACAATCACAAAGGATAGAAATTGGAATATGAATGTAATGCACTGGCTATTAATTAATAAACTGTATATTTAATTTCTTTTTTTTTAGAAATCATTTTAAATGCGCAAACCATGTTATGCCACATAGATTTATTTTTAAATGCATACACATTCCTTTTTTAATAATTAATAGTTATGAGTGGACAGACCCTTCATTTTTTTTCGTGTTACTGCTTGTTTGCCATCTCAGATTACTGCATAAAGTACTCAAGATATATTATCAATATGAACACTGACATTCTGAACAGGTCCCCCCCCCGTCCATTCCAGTAAACCTTTCCCATTGTGGCAGTAACCATAGGTGTACGCAGCCTATTGCATTAGGTTGTGCGCCCCAAAGTCCAAACACACATGCCTTTCTCTGCAGCCTCAGCCGCATGGGGCAGTGAATAAATGGGAAGCGCTCTGTGTTGAACGGCTTCCTGTTCATTCACAAACGGAAGCATAGTAAACACAGTTTACTATGCTTCCGTTATGAATCAACACAGTGAGTGGATGTGTTGTTCATTTAGAAAAAGAACTGGCAGGTTAATTATATATTGGCTAGCCCTTTCCCCTGTTCTCCATCCTGAAACATCCCCCACAGCAGCCGAGGGGAGAGGAGAGGAGGGAAACCAGCAGCACTTCGGGGGGGGGGGGGGGAGCCTGGGCAATAAGGGGAATCAGCACTGCACAGAGTGATTAGCATAGCTCCCAACTGTCCCTGATTTCAAGGGACTGTCCCTGATTTCGAGGGACTGTCCATCTGTCCCTCTTTCCTCCTCATTTGTCCCTCATTTTGGTCTGATCTCTATAGATGTATATAAAATGCACTTTTTATCTATCAAGCGCTAAACCTTTCATCTGATTTCTAAATTGCTGCATTTGTGAATTCCAAGAGCCAATATAAAGGAATAGTAGTGGTAAAAAGCACCTGTGGGTTTAACCAATCTTGTTTTTTTTGTACAATTCTCCTTTTAAGGGGGCGTGGCAAGGGGTGTGTCCTATGCCTGTATACGTTTGCTGATAGGTGTCCCTCATTCCCATCTCAAAAAGTTGGGAGGTATGGATTAGGGTGTGCCCCTGTGCATGCCCATGGGGAGTGTTGCCAAGTATGCAGTTGGGTTATGTTTATTATAGCTGATAGTTAAAGGCAATGAGCTACCAATGCTATCCAGCAAACACTGGAACTATGTTAAAATCAGAAGACTAACACAGTTAAATTGAATCCATCTGTGACCCACTGCAACAAGAATCCAGACAGCACCTCACAGGGTCGCTGGGAATGTAGATCCTGAAACCTCTGCTATGTAACTTCCTCTCTGCTCGCTATATGACTGCTCACATTGGGCCCTCCAGGGCAGGTTTAAATCTGATTGGTGGTTGAGAGAATCTTATCACTGCTGACTGATATCTTTGCATGTGAGAGGCAGCAAGCAGATAACAGTGGGTGTGTTTTAGAATAACTTTCCTGCATCACAAGTAGGGGTTCTCAGATCAACAGATTACTAATAGTAAAAGTCTTGAGGAACAGTGACCTGGTAGGCTTCATGTTTGCCTTTCAAGACTTTATTCTCAGTTCTGCTTTTGTCAATGTTTTGAATGGAATATTAATACTAAATAAGATTTAATGACTGGTAGTACTTGGTGACCTATGGGAAATAAGGCCCCGCTTGTCTAGCTCCTAAAATGGACATGTGATTGGCTGCCAGGATTTACAGCAGATTATTGACCTTTGTACTATTATTATAAAATATTTGTACACATGGGCTCACAAACACAAATCCTTTGAAGCCAGCCACCCACACATTCCATATCCAAATGTTATATTTGCATGTATATTTATGAATTTCTTACGATGACCATATGCAAACATGAGCAACCTCAACTCTTCCAGTGTACAGTGAACTAGAAATGTCAAGAGACTTGAGAACTGAGGACTCTATCAGTTACTATTAGGAGGAGTCTCACTTCTGATGCTCAGCATAGCACACTGAGTAGAGGACTTTACAATCTACTGGATACATTTGCTGCATTTTTTTCACCAACACTGTGGTGGGATTTGTTTTGTGGAAGCGCTGCACCTGTTATTTTAGGGCTGGTTCACACCACAAAAACACACTCCAGATCCGTTTCTGCGTGTGCATTTTTAACGCGTTTCGGCAAGTTTTTGACGCATTTCTGGATGCATTCCAGATGCTTTTTTCTTCTTTGTTGCTGATTTTCTTTTCACTGTACTGGGGTCAGGTGCGTTTTTGATGCTTTCCAGTGCTATCCGGTGTGCTTTTGATGCTTTTTACCATTTTCCAGTACAGTCAAGTGCAGGCCAAATGCTGCATGTTCTACTTTTTTTTTTCTGGAATTGGAACGCACTGGAACTGACCGCACTGGGGGGAACTATGTCATTGGAAACCATATAAGCTACTTTCCATGTGTTTTTGATGGAAAGAAAAAAAACACACTGGTGTGAACTGGCACAAGAAAAAAAAAAAAAAAAGAGGGAAAAGAAGAAAAAAAGCGTCTGGAATGCATCTGGAAATGCATCAAAAACGCATTGAAAACACGTATGCAGAAACTAATCTGTAACGGATCTGCTGTGCGTTTTTGTGGTGTGAACGGGCCTTCAGATTATTATTATTATCATTATTATTGCTATTATACAGGATTTACACCCTTCTTACATTATTTGATTGGTCGCAGTTCAGGATCGTCTTTTGCTAGAGTGTTTGTCTTTTCCATTAAAAATAATAAATAATAATAATAATACAAATAAAAATACTATAACACAGGATTTACAGTATATTCTTATTGCAGTATTTTGTGGGTCATGTAGTCCCGGATAGTCTTTTTCAAAGTGTTATTATGTGTTTCACATTAAAACATTATTAATATTATTATTATACAGGATTGATATACTTGTGACATTATTTGACAAGTCACATAATCCAGGATAATCTTTTTGTAAAGTGTTTGTGATTTTGTTTTTTTCATAAAAAAATTGTTACTGTCATTTTTTTTTGACAGGTTATTTAATACAGAATTTAGTGTTTCCCACTAAAAACAGTTACAGAAATGTTCATGTTTACAAAAAAAAAAACCTAGTTTATAACACTGAGATGTGAACACTAAACAGAATTTTTACCCCACAGTGACACGTCCTATGCACACAGTATCACACCATAGTCAGGAGAGCAGGGAGCTCTCACCTTGTACATTGTATTATCACCTGGCATGCTAACACACAAGCAACAGCTGATTTGACACCGCTGGGTTATTCTACTATAGAGGTGTATTCGACTGGTGAATTTTAGGATGGGGGGGTTACTAAAACGGGAGCACTCAGAATCTGGTGCAGCTGTGCATGGCAGCCAATCAGCTTCTAACTTTAGCTTGTTCAATTAAACGTTGACAATAAAAGCTGGAAGCTGATTGGATAGTGCACCAGATTTTGCACTCTCCAGTTTTAGTAAATCTCCCCCATTATTCTTCCCTGACTTGAAATATAATTATAACTGATTTTTTAAATCTTGAAATTTTGCAATAAGGGATCTACAACAAATGCTAACCTTATAATTTGGTATTAATCATTCTTGTTTGATTAAAATCTAACAACAGTTGTATGATTGCAAGCTCTGCAGGTCATGAAAAAAAAAAAGAAAAGAAAAAAAAACTGGGGGTGACCCCAGGACTCACCGAGGCATCTTCACCGGCGTAGTGGCTGATAACTCTCAGACCCCCGGGATGCCTCTTCACCCAGGTACTGATGTTGTAGACTTTGCGATCTATCACCAGCCACTTATCAGTCCTCGTGTTGTGTTTCTGGATTTCTTCCCAACTGTAGCGAGGATCCGACTTGACGCAGCCAGAACTGCACCCCTCTCCGTTCTGGCCCCCCTTGCCCATGGTAACTCCGTTCTTGGGGGGGCACTTGGCGCCAGCTTCCCTGTGCTCCTCCTCTTCACTCTGCCAGGAAATAAAAGCAAAACTGTCATTTAGATTTCAGAAGCTCATAGTTTCTGTGTTGTGTCTGTCTGTCATTCTTGTCACTTCCCTTGTGCCCCCCTATTTGCTTTCTCTCTTGTCTCCTCACCCACTTCTGCACCATCAACTGTCTCCCCCCCCCACATCATCAATTGCCTCCCCCCACCAACAATTGCCTCCCCCCAATAATTGCCTCCCCCCCACCAACAACTGCCCCCCCCACCAATAATTGCCTCCCCCCCACCAACAATTGCCTCCCCCCCACCAACAATTGCCCCCCCCCCACCAACAATTGCCTCCCCCACACCAACAATTGCCCCCCCCCATCAACAACTGCCCCCCCCATCAATAATTGCCTCCCCCCACCAACAATTGCCTCCCCCTCCACCTGCTGCTCCGGCTCACCCAGAGGCTGCCTGCCTGCTCTCTCCTTCAGTCTCTGAGGCTCCACATGTAGCCGGCTACAAGCATTTCCCCACCTCTCCCTCCACCTCCTCCTCCCTGAGCATCCTCCTCTCTCCTCCTCTCCCCTGTTTAGGGTTTCCAGGGCAATCAGCAGAGAGAGAGGACCAATCCAGGGCCCGGGACCAGGGGCAGCCTCCTTGTCATTGGCCCTGACGGATCTTTCGAAGCTGGAGGACGTGAGGGAATTATCTGTGAGCTGGGAGGGGAGAGAACACCCCCAACAACCTGAGAGAGAGGAGAGGAGGGAGATGACAGGAGGGGGGCAGACATAGGGAGAGAGGGAACTCTGATATATGGGGGGGGGGGGGGGATGAGAGGCTTAGAAATAAAAATAAATTATAAATGAATAAAAAGGTGGGGGTCAGCAAACAGCTGTTGATGGTAACAGGTTATTGTAGCATGAGGCAAGAGAAATGAATGATTATTACATAGACAGATGAGGAATAAATAGATGTGTGGGAGTGAACGCAATGGCAGAGAACATGAGTTAAGCAGCACAGTGGTTCGCACTCCCACCATGCAGCTCTGGGGTCCCCGGATGAGCGATGGGTCCCCGGATGAGCACTGGGGTCCTCGGATGAGCACTGGGGTCCTCAAATGAGTGCTGGGGTCCCTGAATGTGCACTGGTGTCCCCAGATAAGCACTGGGGTCCCCGGATGAGCGCTGGGATCCCCGGATCAGCACTGGGGTCCCTGAATGAGCGCTGGGGTCCCCAGATGAGCGCTGGGTCCCCCAATGAGCACTGGGGTCCTCGGATGAGTGCTGGGGTCCCTGGATGAGCACTGGAGTCCCCAGATAAGCACTGGGGTCCCCGAATGAGCGCTGGGGTCCCCGGATGAGTGCTGGGGTCCCTGGATGTGCAATGGTGTCCCCAGATAAGCACTGGGGTCCCCGGATCAGCACTGGGGTCCCCGGATGAGCGCTGGGTTCCCCAGATAAGCACTGAGGTCCCTGAATGAGCGCTGGGGTCCCCAGATGAGTGCTGGGTCCCCCAATGAGCACTGGGGTCCTCGGATGAGTGCTGGGGTCCCTGGATGAGCACTGGAGTCCCCAGATAAGCACTGGGGTCCCCGAATGAGCGCTGGGGTCCCTGGATAAGCACTGGGGTCCCCGGATGAGCGCTGGGGTCCCCGGATGAGCGCTGGGGTCCCCGGATCAGCACTGGGGTCCCCGGATGAGCACTGGGGTCCCCAGATAAGCACTGGGGTCCCCAGATGAGCGCTGGGGTCCCAAGATAAGCACGGGGTCCCCAGATGAGCGCTGGGGTCCCCGGATGAGTACTGGCATCCCCAGATAAGCTCTAGGAGGCCCGGGATCAGCACTGGGGTCCCTGGATGAGCGCTGGGGTCCCCAGATAAGCACGGGGTCCCCGGATGAGCGCTGGGGTCCCCGGATGAGCGCTGGGGTCCCCGGATGAGTACTGGTGTCCCCAGATAAGCTCTGGGGTCCCCGGATCAGCACTGGGGTCCTCGGATGAGTACTGGTGTCCCCAGATAAGCTCTGGGGTCCCCGGATCAGCACTGGGGTCCTCGGATGAGCGCTGGGGTCCCCGGATGAGCGATGGGATCCCCAGATAAGCTCTGGGGTCCCCAGATCAGCACTGGGGTCCCCAGTTGCAAGAGGAATCAGAGGGCCCTGCTCATAAGAGCTTGCTTTCCTCTAAGAGGAAGGGTGAAGTGATACAAAATGTTAATAACTATGGGGGATGAGCTGATGAAGAAAATCCAAGTTTGGTTGTTAGGTTAGAGCGGACTGCCAATTCTGGTGGTATAGATCAGCAGATTCTTGCAGCTGGAATGGCCGGTGAGCGGGGCGCCGTGTCACATACAAGGGAGACAATTTAGGCCTCATTCACACAGACGATTAGAGCCGGTCTGTGAATTCCAGAATCACCAGTGTGTATGTTTAGCTGTGCCCACTCTGCCCTTGCAAATGAATGATAAGCCAATGGTGGTCGGATTTGTCCGCTGGAAAACGCATATGCTGCTATTAGGGACAGATGGTCAACCCTGGACACAAACATCAGTGTCCAGGGGCAATCACTCATCTCTATCCTCATGTAAAAGCTGCATGTGCGTTTATCCACAGATAAGTGGGCGCTATCAACTTGTCATTCATTTACACAAACAGAGCAGCCATGGCTAAGGGCTGGTTCACACCACAAAAACGCAGCCCAGATCCGTTTGCGTTTCTGCATGCACTTTTTTAGTGCTAGTTTACAGCAGATGCAGTCCAGTGTGTTTTTTTTTCTGCATGAAAAATGCATGTACAGTGTTTTCCATGTATTCCAATGGCCCTAGTTCACACCGGTTCAAGTCCATTTCCGGTGCAGAGAAAAAAAAGTAGAGCATGCTGCAAAACGTATCAAAAACGCACCATAACTGCATGTGGTGTAAACTGTAAACAAAAAACATCTGGAGTACATTTTTGCGGTGTGAACTGGCCCTTAATGCATTTTTGGTGCGTTTTGGTGCATTTTTGATGCGCTTCCAGATGCATTCCAGGTGCTTTTTTTCTTCTGTTTTACGTTTTTTAAAAATTTTTTAATGTACTGGAGTCCGGTGCACTTTTAATGCGTTCCGGTGTGATTTTGATGTGTTTCCGGGTGCATTCCAGATGCTTTTTCTCTTCTTTTTTACTGTTTTTTTTTTAACTGTATTGGGGTTCGGTGCCATTTTTGATGCGTTCCAGTGCATTCCGGTGTGTTTTTGATTTGTTTTACCACGTTCCAGTAAAGTCCAGTGCAGGAAAAATGCAGCATGTTCTACTTTTTTTTCTGGCACTGGAAAGCCCTGGAACCGACCGCACTGGTGTAAACTTTGCCATTGGTAACCATATAACCTAGTTTCCATGCGTTTTTGAAGAAAAAAAAAAAACCCACTGGACTGCATGTGGTGGGAACTGGGAAATCATACCTCCCAACTTTTTGAGATGGGAATGAGGGACACCTATCAGCAAAAGTATGCAGGCATAGGACACACCCCTTGCCACGCCCCCTTAAAGGAGAATTGTAAAAAAAACAAGATTGGTTAAACCCACAAGTGCTTTTTTTTTTACTACTATGATTTCTTTATACTGGATTTTGGAATTTACAAATGCAGCAATTTAGAAACCAGATTATTATTATACAGGATGTATATAGCACCAACAGTTTAAGTAGCGCTTTACAGATGAAAGGTTTAGCCCTGGGAAACACTTTTTGATAGATAAAAAGCGCATTTTATATACATCTATATAGACCTAAATGAGGGACAAATGTGGAGGAATGAGGGACAGAGGGACATTGCTCCAAATCAGGGACAGTCCCGTGAATTCAGGGACAGTTGGGAGGTATGCCTTCAATGTAAACAGCATTAGTAATCGCTGCATGTGCGTTTATCCGCAGACAGCCACTGACGTATCCGTCCGCCATCAACTTGTCATTCATTCATGCAGAGCGGCTGCAGCTAAACGTAAACTCCGGTGATTCCAGCTGCGAGACTCTCCTAATCCTTCCTGTCGGGATTCTCAGACTGGCCTTAATCTCCTGTGTGAATGGAGCCTTAATAGGCTGTAGTATGAATACCTGTGAGATAGGGACCTTAGATTGTAAGTGCCTTGAGGGTAGGGACTGATGTGAATGTATAGAATATGTAAAGCTTTGCAAAAAATGCCAGCGCTTTATAAACGCCTATGATTGGTAGATAGAAATGGGTTAATCCAGACAGGGTTGGATTTATTTCAGATGCTAGGGGGCGATAGAGGGACAGAATAGAGCACACTGAGCAGTCCCTGTGTGTTGTGTTGCCAGGATAATGCTGTAGAGGGTTATCAGAGGAGATCTGTCAGTCAGGGTCACTCACAGACCTGAAGTGCTTACATAGCTAATAATGGCCACAGATTGCAGCCTGACAGATTAGGAGCTGCTAAACTGTCAAGTGTCCTGTTCACAAGTCAGTGAATAATCTTCATACCGCTCTACTCACTTATCAGCGCCATTAATTACTAATGTCATTGAATGATAGCGATAGCCGCGCCAGGCGTTGGCTCGTTAGCCACTTTCTAATCAAGTTGGCGCTGAGGTTTTTTGAGTTCTAAAGAGTTCAATGGCATCCCTGTTTGTAAAGGAAATATTTTCCTTCCAAGGGCTCATTCACACCATATTCATCGAGCAAAGCTGATCTTCAAAGCTGCAGGCTCGATCAAATTTATTAAAGATGCCACAATACACCTTTATACACTCACCGGACACTTTATTTGTTGCTAGTACCGGGTTGGACCCCATTTTGCCTTCATTCTGGCATAGATTGGACAAGGCGTTGGAAACATTCCTCAGAGATTTTGGTCCATAGTGACATGATAGCATCACACGGTTGCTGCAGATTTGTGGGCTGCACATTCATGATGTGAATCTCCCGTTCCACCATAGCTCCCAACTGTCCCTGATTTGGAGGGACTGTCCCTGATTTGGAGGGACTGTCCCTGATTTGGAGGGACTGTCCCTGATTTGGAGCAATGTCCCTCTGTTCCTCATTCCTCCTCATATGTCCCTAATTTTGGTCTGATCTACCCTGTTTCCCTGAAATTAAGACCTAGCGTGATTGTCGGTGATGGCTGCGATATAAGCCCTACCCCCCAAATAAGCCCTAGTTAAAGTCCTTGTAGGTCTTATTTTTGGGGAAACAGGGTAGGGCTTATTTGGGGGGTAGGGCTTATATTGCAGCCATCACCGACAATCACGCTAGGTCTTATTTTCGGTGGGAAACAGGGTATATAGTTGTATATAAAATGCACTTTTTATCTTTCAAAAAGTGTTTCCCAGTGCTAAACCTTTCATCCAATTTCTAAATTGCTGCATTTGTACATATAAATATAAAGGAATAGTAGTGGTAAAAAAAAGCTCTTGTGGATTTAATTAACCTTTTTTTGGGGGTTATTTCTCCTTTAACCACTTCCCTACCGCGCATAGTCATATGGCGGCGGCAGGAACCCTTTGTCTCTCCAGATCGCCGTCATATGACGTCTTTTACTTCCTGAGCCTCTAGGGGGCGCGCGCGCCCGCCGCGTCACTAGGAACCACGACGTCCACCGGGCACCCGCGATTGCCTGTGAACACAGCAGGACCATGGATCTGTGTGTGTGAGAGGAGACCGAGGGTGTGTTACCAGTACAGAGGAACACTGATCGGTCTCCTCCCCTTGTGAGTCCCCTCCCCCTACAGTTAGAATCACTCCCTAGGAAACATAATTAACCCCTCGATCACCCCCTAGTGTTACCTTCCCTGCCAGTCACATTTACACAGTAATCAGTGCATTTTTTATAGCACTGTATAAATGTGAATGGTCCCAAAATAGTGTCAAAAGTGTCCGAAGTGTCCGCCGCAATATCGCAGTCACAATGAAAATCGCAGATCACTATTTTTTACTAGTAAAAAAAATAAATAACAATAAAAATGCCATAAATCTATCCCCTATTTTGTAGACGTTATAACTTTTGCGCAAACCAATCAATATACGCTTATTGTGATTTTTTTTACCAAAAATATGTAGAAGAATACATATCGGCCTAAACTGAGGAAAAAATGTGTTTTTGTATTTTTTTTAATGGGATATTTATTATCGCAAAAAGTAAAAAATATTGTGTTCGTTTCAAAATTGTCGCTCTTTTTTTGTTTATAGCGCACAAAATAAAAACCGCAGAGATGATCAAATACTACCAAAAGAAAGCTCTATTTGTACAGGAAAAAAAATATCAAAATTTCATATGGGTACAGTATTGCATGACCGCGCAATTGTCATTCAAAGTGTAACAGCGCTGAGAGCTGACAATTGGTCTGGGCAGGAAGGGGGTGAAAATGCCCGGTATTGAAGTGGTTAAGGGGGTGTGGCAGGGGGCGTGTCCTATGCCTACATACATTTGCAGGTAGGTGTCCCTCATTCCCATCTCAAAATGTTGGGAGGTATGCGTTCCACCACACCTCAAAGCTGCTCTATTGGATGAGATCTGGTGAGTGTGGAGGCCATTGGAGTACAGTGACCTCATTGTCCTGATCAAGAAACCAGTGGTGAGATGTAGACATGTGCACAACAAAAACATTTATTTTGTTTAGTTTCGTTTCTTTGCGCTTCCGTTGATTCGTAATTTCGTAAGACGCGAGGTTTCATATTCGGACTCGTTCGTATTTTCGTATCAGATATATTTTCGTTGATACAAAACGATTCGTAGTTCTGTTAGGCTAATTTTCTTTGATTCGAAATTTGTAATTTTGTTAGATAATAATTTTCGTTTATTCGGTACACTACTCGTAATTTAGTAAATGTTACTTTTGTGAGATTGCCTTTTCCGTTGATTTGTACTTTCGTAGGAAATAAAGAATAATAATCCTAGGCTTGCTTTTCTAATAAGTCCTGTACTTCCTCCAGTCCACTCCCTCAGTCACCAGACTCCGTCTCCTCCTTAACTGAATCTAAAAAGATTCAGGAATGCAGAGTGACTCGGACACAAAAGGGATAAGCTGATTGGCTAAAGATATTTCACTCACTAATACACTGCCTATTCGAAAGAACGATTTGAGAACACGAAATTAAGAACATACATATACATACATATTAGGATACACTTACACTGTCCATTCAAAAGAACGATTCAAGAACACGAACAAACAAAATTAAGAACACACAAATGAAAACACGAACCTATGAAATTACGAACACACGAATGAAAACACGAACATATGAAATTAAGAACACACGAATGAAAACACGAACATATGAAATTACGAACACAGGAATGAAAACACGAACATATGAAATTAAGAACACAGGAATGAAAACACGAACATATGAAATTAAGAACACACGAATGAAAACACGAACATATGAAATTACGAACACACCAATGAAAACACGAACATATGAAATTAAGAACACACGAATGAAAACACGAACATATGAAATTAAGAACACACAAATGAAAACACGAACATATGAAATTAAGAACACACAAATGAAATTAAGAACACAGGAATGAAAACACGAACATATGAAATTAAGAACACACGAATGAAAACACGAACATATGAAATTAAGAACACACGAATGAAAACACGAACATATGAAATTAAGAACACACGAATGAAAACACGAACATATGAAATTACGAACACACCAATGAAAACACGAACATATGAAATTAAGAACACACGAATGAAAACACGAACATACGAAATTAAGAACACACAAATGAAAACACAAACATACAAAATTAAGAACACACGAATGAAAACACGAACATACAAAATTAAGAACACACAAATGAAAACACGAACATACAAAATTAAGAATACACAAATGAAAACACGAACATACAAAATTAAGAACACACAAATGAAAACACGAACATACAAAATTAAGAACACACAAATGAAAACACGAACATACAAAATTAAGAACACACAATGAAAACACGAACATACGAAATTAAGAACACACGAATGAAAACACGAACATACGAAATTAAGAACACACAAATGAAAACACGGACATACAAAATTAAGAACACACAAATGAAAACACGAACATACAAAATTAAGAACACACAAATGAAAACACGAACAAACGAAATTAAGAACACACGAATGAAAACACAAACAAACAAAATTTCGAATAGACAAAGGATTGAAAATACGAAATGTAAATCATTCGTTTTAGATGTCATTTTCTTTCTTTTACTGTTTCAGAGTTTCATATTTTCGTAAGTTTGTCCGTTCGTAAGTTCATATTTTCACGTGTTCGATATTTTGCTTATTTGTAATTTCGTAATTTTCGTATTTTGGTTCTTTCAGCTATTTGGATGTTCGAATTGATCCGAATGTACGAATACTAACAAGTTCGTACGAAAATCTATTCGTTACGAATCGCACATGTCTAGTGAGATGATTTGAGCTTTGTGACATCCTGCTGGAAGGAGCCATCAGAAGGTGGGTACAATGTAGTCACAAAGGGATGGACATGGTCAGCAACAATACTCAGGTAGACCCTGGTGTTTAACCACTTAACAACCGGCCCATAGCCAAATGACGGCTACAGGGCGGTTGTTTTACTCTGGGAGGGCGTCCAGGGACGTCCTCCCAGAATTCTGCTCTCGCGCGCCCCCTAGGGCGCGCACTCGAGAGCATCCGCGACCGCCGGGTCCAGAGGACCCGGCGCATCACAGATCCCGGTAAATGGCCGCTGATCGCGGCCGTTTACCATGTGATCGCTCTGTCAAATGACGGAGCGATCACATGTCAACAAACCGGCGTCATCTGATGACGCCGGTTCCTCTCCTCCCCCTCTCCTCCCCTCCTGTGTACCGATCGGTACACAGTGACCGGAGAGGCGGATGGATGGATGGCTGCAGCGTTGTGGGCTGCATCTGTAGTGCCCACAGCGCTGCACAGAGACATCCAGCCATCCATCCATCCATGCTCAGCCATCCCTACTACTCTGCATGCTCTGCAATTCCCTCTGCAATGCCCCACAATACTCTGCCATACCCCTGCAATACTCTGCCATACCCTGGAATACCCCTGCAATACTCTGCCATACCCTGGAATACCCCTGCAATACTCTGCCATACCCTGGAATACCCCTGCAATACTCTGCCATACCCTGGAATACCCCGCAATACTCTGCCATACCCCGCAATACCCTGAAATACCCCGCAATACTCTGCCATACCCCGCAATACTCTGCATACCCTGGAATACCCCTGCAATACTCTGCCATACCCTGGAATACCCCTGCAATACTCTGCCATACCCTGGAATACCCCGCAATACTCTGCCATACCCTGGAATACCCCGCAATACTCTGCCATACCCTGGAATACCCCGCAATACTCTGCCATACCCTGGAATACCCCGCAATACTCTGCCATACCCTGGAATACCCCGCAATACTCTGCCATACCCTGGAATACCCCGCAATACTCTGCCATACCCTGGAATACCCCGCAATACTCTGCCATACCCTGGGATACCACGCAATACTCTGCCATACCCTGGAATACCCCGCAATACTCTGCCATACCCTGGAATACCCCGCAATACTCTGCCATACCCTGGAATACCCCGCAATACTCTTCCATACCCTGGAATACCCTGCAATACTCTGCCATACCCTGGAATACCCCGCAATACTCTGCCATACCCTGGAATACCCCGCAATACTCTGCCATACCCTGGAATACCCCGCAATACTCTGCCATACCCTGGAATACCCCGCAATGCTCTGCCATACCCTGGAATACCCCGCAATACTCTGCCATACCCTGGAATACCCCGCAATACTCTGCCATACCCCGCAATACTCTGCCATACCCCAAAATACCCCGCAATACTCTGCCATACCCCGCAATACTCTGCCATACCCCGCAATACCCTGAAATACCCCGCAATACTCTGCCATACCCCGCAATACTCTGCCATACCCCGCAATACCCTGGAATACCCCGCAATACTCTGCCATACCCTGAATACCCCGCAATACTCTGCAATACCCTGAAATATCCCGCAATACCCAGCCATACTCTGCAATACTCAGTGATACCCAGCCATACTCTGCCATACCCAGCCATGCTCTGCAATACCCCGCAAAAATCTGCAATACTCTGCCATAACCCGCAATACTCTGCCATACCCAGCCATACTCTGCAATACCCCGCAATACCCAGCCATACTCTGCAATACTCGGTGATACCCAGCCATACTCTGCCATACCCAGTCATACTCGGCGATACTCTGCAATACCCAGCCATGCTCAGCCATACCCAGCCTCTGTATGTGACCAGGCTGTGGAAGTCTCACACATGTGGTATCGCAGTACTCAGGAGGAGTAGGAGAATCTATTTTGGGGGGTCATTTTTGGTATATACATGCTATGTGTTAGAAATATTGTATAAATGGACAACTTTGTGTTAAAAAAAAAAAGCGTTTTAACCACTTCCCGCCTTCCGTCATACGACGTCCTTGACTTTGTGCGGGGATATCTGAATGATGGGTGCAGCTACAGGCATCATTCAGATATCATATTTTTCAGCCGGCGATTCCCTATACCATGAGAACAATCATAGCGGCTGTTACACTGCTTGATCGTTCTTACGGGAGGCGAGAGGGGACGCCCCCCCTCCCGCCGCCCTCCGGTGCTTCTACCGACTCACCGCTACGATCGAAGCCAGGATCTTTTTTTTATTTTTTTATTTCAGGCACAGCCTAGAGGTGAGATGTGGGGTCTTATTGACCCCATATCTCACTGTAAAGAGGACCTGTCATGCCAAATTCCTATTACAAGGGATGTTTACATTCCTTGTAATAGGAATAAAAGTGATCAAAAAAAATTTTTTTTTGGAAAAAAGTGTCAAACTAAAATAATTAAAGTAAAATGAACAATAAAAAAAAAAAAAAAATTTTTAAAGCGCCCCTGTCCGTGTGCTCGCATGCAGAAGCGAAAGCATACGTAAGTCCCGCCCACATATGAAAACGGTGTTCAAACCACACATGTGAGGTATCGCTGCGATCGGTAGAGCGAGAGCAATAATTTTGGCCCTAGACCTCCTCTGTAACTCAAAATTTGTTACCAGTAAAAAATTTTAAAGCGTCGCCTATGGGGATTTTTAAGTGGCGAAGTTTGGCACCATTCTACAAGCGTGTGCAATTTTGAAAGGTGACATGTTAGGTATCTATTAACTTGGCGTAACTTCATCTTTCATATTATGCAAAAACATTGGGCTATCCTTACTGTTTTGTTTTTTTTTAAAGCAAAAAACTGTTTTTTTTCCCAAAAAAACGCGTTCGAAAAATTGCTGCGCAAATATCGTGCGAGATAAAAAGTTGCAATGACCGCCATTGTATTCTCTAGGGTCTTTGCTAAAAAAACATATATAATGTTTTGGGGTTCTATGTCATTTTCTAGCAAATAAATGATGATTTTTACATGTAGGAGAGAAATGTCAGAATTGGCCTGGGTGCTCCAGAACGCCTGAAGGTGCTCCCCTGCATGTTGGGCCTCTGTATGTGGCCACGCTGTGTAAAAGTCTCACACATGTGGTATCGCCATACTCGGGAGTAATAGCAGAATGTGTTTTGGGGTGTAATTTGTGGTATGCATATGCTGTGTGTGAGAAATAACCTGCTAATATGACAATTTCGTGAAAAAAAAAAAACGAAAAAAAAAAAACTTGATTTTGCAAAGAATTGTGGGAAAAAATGACAACTTCAAAAAACTCATCATGCATCTTTCTAAATACCTTGGAATGTCTTCTTTCCAAGAAGGGGTCATTTGGGGGGTATTTGTACTTTTCTGGCATGTTAGGGTCTCAAGAAATGAGATAGGCCGTCAGTACTTCAGGTGTGATCAATTTTCAGATATTGGTACCATAGCTTGTGGACGCTATAACTTTCACAAAGACCAAATAATATACACTAATTTGGGTTATTTTTACCAAAGATATGTAGCGGTATAAATTTTGGCCAAAATATATGAAGAAAAATTACTAATTTTCAAAATTTTATAACAGAAACGAAGAAAAATTAATTTTTTTACAGATTTTTCGGTCTTTTTTCTTTTATAGCGCAAAAAATAAAGAACCCAGTGGTGATTAAATACCACCAAAAGAAAGCTCTATTTGTGTGAAAAAAAGGACAAAAAATTCATATAGATACAGTGTTGCATGACTGAGTAATTGTCATTCAAAATGTGAGCGCACCAAAAGCTGAAAATTGGTCTGGTTATTAAGGGGGTTTAAGTGCCCAGTGGTCAAGTGGTTAAAGCGGAGGGCCACCCTAAAATAAAAAACTGCATTAATATTCTTAAAAAAAAAAAAAAAAAATTTTGAAAAAAAAAAAAAATTAACTTACCTGAAACCCCTGTTGCTAGGCAGTCTTTCTAATCTGCCTCTTCCTATTCCACGGCGCTTCATCCTCTTCAGCGAGCGGCCCTGTTGCCTTCTGGGACATGTATGTGTCCCAGAAAACAACGGGGCCATTCACAGAGCGCCGCATGGAGACTCATCAGACCAGGCAATGTTTTTCCAATTTTCTGTTGTCCAATTTTGGTGAGGCTGTGTGAACTGTAGCCACAGTTTCCTGTTCTTAGCTGACAGGAGTGACATCTGGTGTGGTCTTCTGCTGCTGTAGCCCATCTGCTTCAAGATTTGATGTGCTGTGTTCAAAGATAGTATTCTGCATACCTTGGTTGTAAGGAGTGGTTATTTGAGTTACTGTTGCCTTTCTATCATCTGGAGCCCATTCTCCTCTGACCTCTGATATCAAAAAGACATTTTTGTCCACACAACTGTCACTCACTGGATAATTTCTCTTTTTTGGACCGTTCTCTGTAAACCCGAGAGATGGTTGTGTGTGAAAACACCAGTAGATCAGCAGTTTTTGAAATACTCAGACCAGGCCGTCTGGCACCAACAACCATGCCACGTTCAAAGTCACTTAAATCCCATTTCCCAATTCTGATGCTTGACTTGAACTTCAGCAAGTCGTCTTCACCACATGTAGATGTCTAAATGCATTGAGTTGCTGCCATGTGATTGGCTGATTATCAATTTGTGTTTTCGAGCAATTGAACAGGTGTACCTAATAAAACATTTGTTTTCTATGTGTCCTGTTCACACTACACAGGAAGGTTGTGGCGCACTGCATAAACATGTAGCATGCCTGCATTTTTGTGTTATTGAATTCATTTTACAGATAGACTGCAGCAGGATGAGTGAGACTAGTTTACCTTCACAGGGGGGCAGTACAGATAAATCCAGAGTAGAGAGTTTTAAGTGCTACAAATTTAACTGGTTCTAAAGGCAAAAGTTTTTTTTGTACCTTAATGCATTCTTTACATTAAGATAGAAAACCTTCCATGATCAACTCGCCCCATCCCCCTTACCTGGCTCCTCTCTCGATCCAGCGCTGTGGCTGTCTGCAGCAGAGCTGTTTTCTTTCCCTCTTCACACAGGACACAGAAACAGCGGTGGCAGCCATTGGCTCTTGCTGTTGTCAATCAAACTCTGTGAGGAGGGAGGTGGGGCCAAGCTGCACTGTGTGTGTCTATAGAAGCACACAGCTCGGCTGGGGAGTGTGGCTGCATGAGTGCCCTACAGCACACAGCTTGCTAAGCTGAAAAGGAGGAGTGGACAGTGCCAGCGAGGGGCTCCAGAAGAGGAGGTAAAAGGCTGCAGGGGAGGAGGTAAGTATAACATGTTTATTAATTTATGGAAAAAAAAAATGATGCCTTTACAACAACATTAATGCCCTCAGTTCCTGGACACACCAAAGGTAAAATACGATTCTCTGCTTCCCTCCCTCAGCAGCTCAGAAAAAACACACAATAAGGCAAAAGTCGCTGGACAAGTAATCCGCAGCCAGGTGGGAGGCTCTCCACTGTCCAAACTGTGTGTGGGCAAATGGACCAGAGCCTATTAGAACATAGCTTTTCTGGAAGACCCAGCTACTGTGGGGAGCAGCTCCCCAACTGCTACCAGAGTACTCCAGTTCCAATGGGGTGGCCCCCTTTGGCCTTGGAACCCTCCAGCTGTTCACCTTTTTTACTAGACTTCACTGACAGGGTCGTTGTTTATGAAGTTAAAAGAGACGTATGAATCTTTTAATCATACTTACCTAGGTGGATGCAGCATCAATCTGATGCTGCATCTGTCCCCCGCCAGCTTTAAGGCTGGGAAATGAGCGATCAAACACCGCTGATCGCCTGGTTCTCAGAGCTCCCTGAGCAGGGAGCTGGTGACTGTCAGTTTCCGTCATTGGAGCGCTGGGCTGTGAAGGGGGCAGGAGCGGCCATCTCAGGTTCTTTCGCTGAGAGGCTGAGCCAAGTGCTGGTCCAGGCATGTGGGCGGATCCTGATTTTTCCAGAGCTCTGTGACGTCAGTGTGTGCAGCTGCTAATCAGTGTATTTTGAAAGCGCTGTCAGAATACAATGCCTTGGCTGGGGGGAATCCTTCATCCACATTGTTTGTGTAGATGGAGGAATCTGTTCATTCTTTTTAAATCCGCTAGCTGAACAAAAAAATACCACTCATCTAACTTAAAGTGTTTGTAAACCTCAGACATGAAATATGAACAAAGCATATCCCTCTATAGTGTGTACTTGTCTCATTCCAGAGCACTACGTGTCATTTCTGTCTGCTGCCTTGTTCCTCTGCTATCTGCGTGAGTCACTTCTGACAAGTTTTCCTGCCACTAATGCCGCGTACACACGAGCGGACTTTTCAACCGGACTGGTTTGACGGACCGAGTCCGGCGGACAATTCAACTGTGTGTGGGCTTCATCGGACATGCAGCAGACTTTTTCTGTTGAAAATCTGACGGACTTTAGATTTGGTACATGTTTCAAATCTTTACATCGGAACTCCGCCGGACCCAGAAATCCGCTCGTCTGTATGCTAGCCCAACGGACAAAAACCTACACTAGGGCAGCTATTGGCTACTGTCTATCAACTTCCTTATTTTAGTCCGGTCGTACGTCATCACGTACAAATCCGTCGAAGGCAAGTCCGTTCATTCGGAAAGTCCGTTGGAAGTCGGTCGAAAGTCCGTCGGATAGTCCGTCGGACCAGTCCGGTCGAAAAGTCTGCTCGTGTGTACGCGGCATAAGGGGTAAAAAGGTGACAGGGGAGGGATCTCCAGCACACAGCCTGTGATTCACATTCTCAGCTTTGTTCCTGTGTGCTGTTTGAAGGGAGGGGGTGTGTTACTTTCCTCCAATCAGTTCTCAGCTCTCCTCACTAACTTCAGCTCTGCACCCCCTGCTTTCTGAAACAAGCTGTAAAAGTTCTGGACTTTGAATATCTGTAGAGAAATGAAGACTACAGATAAACGGGTACAACTTATCAAGTAGGATTTGCTTCATCTCTGTGTATCACCTGAGGCCAGTCACTTCACTGGGTATATGAGGGTTTACAACCATTTTGAGAGAATTATATAACACAGCAGCGGGCAGATATTGCACACATTTCATTAATGTTTATTTTTACAGTGCAAATGGCCATAAATTTTTTCTTGTTTTTTTTTCTTTTTTTTTCTTATATGTGTAAGGAATAGCAGCACCGTATAGTAATGCGGAAATCCTGAAGTCTATGGGGGAAGTTGGTGGATTGAAACTTGTTATTCAATTCGTGTACTATAGTTTTGGTTCCGAATACGGGAAAAACACCCTAAAAAGTAGGCACCTCATCCCTGGACATGATTATAGGTTACAGAAGGGATAAAGGGATTTTGACGGTGCAAGCAAACTAGATATGGAAAATTTTTTTTTCTTAAAAAAACACAATTTTTAATTCAACCATTAAAAAACATACAGTTTGTACAAAATTCATGAAATTTCAATTTTGATAAAAACATGGTGGTCAAGTGGATATGAGTGTACATATAGTTTGGAAGATGATATAGTTGCATACTAGCCCGACATGTTTCGCATTGTCGCTTTTTCAAGGGATATGCAAACTGAAGGTGATATCATCCAACACTCCTATTGATTCTAGAAAAATAGAATTATAAAATGACATTGTGATTTACACAAGAAAACAAAATAACACAATAACTGAACATAATCTAGCGCAGTGTCAACTCTGAAACAGCATTGATAAAACGCTTACCCCCATAATGACCCAAAACCTTGTCAATCCCAGCGTACACCAACCAAAACCAGGAAAGCGATGAGGCCGGACTTTTGTGCCCCGCTTCCCATCCCTGCAGTCCGGGCACGGCGGAGCAACAGTCGGAGCCGTCACGCGTAGCCACTGCGCATGTCGGCTCGGGTTGCGGTCGCTATGCTCCATGGGACTTGTAGTAAGGTGGGAATCTTGGCTCCCCAGGCATGCGCATTGGCGCCTTCACATCCGCATCTATTTTTCTAGAATCAATAGGAGTGTTGGATGATATCACCTTCAGTTTGCATATCCCTTGAAAAAGCGACAATGCGAAACATGTCGGCTAGTATGCAACTATATCATCTTCCAAACTATATGTACACTCATATCCCACTTGACCACCGTGTTTTTATCAAAATTGAAATTTCATGAATTTTGTACAAACTGTATGTTTTTTAATGGTTGAATTAAAAATTGTGTTTTTTTAAGAAAAAAATTTTTCCCATGTCTAGTTTGCTTGCACCGTCAAAATCCCTTTATCCCTTCTGTAACCTTGTTATTCAATTCTGACCATTTGTGTGGCTAATAATAAACTTATTGTCCTCCAGATACCTCGCTTCCAATTCCCTAAGCCTTGGTTACCAACCACCTCACCTTTTGTTGTTTTTCTTTTAATGTGTGTGTTTTAACCTTAGCCTGAGTATGCCCAATAGGCTTTGTTTTGTATTCCAATTTATATTCTTATAATAAAAAGAATTAAAAAAAAAAAACTTATTGTCAAACAAAAGGTATGGGAGGCTGAACACTGTACCAATTGCAAAATTAGGAAAAATAAAAAGTATCTTTCTCTACACAGAATTGTGAGTTCTGAGTACCGGCTCACACTTATGATGACAATATGGCTGCTGCGAGCCCAAACATTTATAGAAGGGGACTACTTATCTATTCCTGCAAAATGATTGGCCCGTGACCCAGCTGACCAGGGCATTGCATTTTAGGTTGCTCCTTCTTTCTGGTGGTAAACTTGGAAAGTTTTCAGCCAAAGGTTTGCAATTTTCGAAACTTACAAATTCTGGGGATTTGCCAAACACCTATGATAACGGGAAACCTGAACCTCATTTGTAGTTGTCACAAAGTGTAGGCGGCTGCATGGCTCAGTAACACATCTGTCGGCAGTTACGGTTGACAAGCCCATCTGCTGTACAGTGCTGTGTTTCTTTTTATAGACAAGAAAAAACACTGTCTGGCCGCAGATCACACTGGAAGAAAACATTTAGCACCTGTCATAGCAGATGTGTGCAGGTAGCTTCAGGTGGTGTCATTCCAGCTTCCAGGTCCTTAGGGATGACTTTTAGCAGTGAACACATTAGGTAGGTGTAAATTATTGAGATATCCAGCCAACTTCAAGTTGAAGACCATTATGACCAAGATGACTTCCATTATTTATTACGATTAAAGGACTTGTGAATCAGCAAGTTCAGAAGCCAACACCAAGACGTTATTGAACGATCAATGTGGAACAAAGCAATGTACAGACAGCAAAGCAATGTACAGTAGGGTGACCAGACATCCCCGGTTTCTGGGGACAGTCCCCGGATTGAAGACACTGTCCCCGGACCAAGTCTGTCCCCAGTTTTGTCCCCAGATTGGATTTGAACAGGGGCTGGGGCAATTTCAAAGACAGCCCGTGCAGAATAAAAAGAAAAAAATATGAATTGCACCCCCCCTCCTCTGCCGCTCCTACTAGCTTATGGGGGTTTATTTTTTTTCCATTATCTGTGCCCCTTTCTGATGATCATGTGCTGGTTGGATCGGAGGGACTATTTCTTCAGTTTCGGGCGCATGCCCGTTGAGCTCCACTCGTATGTTCTTCTGCCTTGGCTCAAGTCCCGGCCAGCCGCCTGCCTGCTTATCTCCTTGCCTTCCCTGGTGGAGTGATCTTCCTCTTCTCCTCACCCAGTAGTAGCCGGGGCCCGAAGAGTAAAGCCCCATACACACTATCAGATTTTCTGCCGATTTTTGTCTTCAGATTTACCAAAACCATGTAGTGCAAGGGCCTGCCTGATTGCATACAAATTGAAACTCCTAAGGTTTGACCTCATATTATATGGTTTTGATAAATCTGAAGGAAAAAATCAGCAGAAAATCTGATAGTGTGTATGGGGCTTTAGACTTGACAGGCTGTGAGGCAGGCGGCGGAGACGGGCAAAGAGTTGTCGATTGCTGCCATTACTAGTAAAAAAAAAAAAAAATATGTCCCCGGATTTCATTTTAAAAATCTGGTCACCTTAATGTACAGACAGCAAAAAGATGAATGTAGAACTCACCAGACAAAAAGATGAATGTAGAACTCACCAGGAGGACTCTACGTGTGGGTAGTGAGCTGAAATATTGTGACCAAATGCAAACTAATACCTCTTTACTTTTCTGCATTTTAGGCCTTTGGGGAGAGCAACAAAAGGTTTCTAGGTGTGGTTGGAGGCTGAGCTCAGGTAATCCATATAAAGTAACAGTTTTTTGATCTTTGTAAAAACATAGTACATGGATAAACATGTAAGCCAGAATAGTGTTCTTCAACATGCCCAAAGCTGTCTTAAAGTAAACCTAACATCACATTTATTTTTTTATGTTAGGTACGTGTGTGGATGGGTCACTCTATACCAAATATTTTCTAAATAAACACTGCTGAGAGCCCCAGAACCAGGTCCTGTGTGCTGCTGTTTGGAGGGCCACCCTAAGGCTGGCCATACATGGTCTTATTTCGAAAGAATTTTCTTTTGAAAATCAGAAAATTTGTGTGTTTTGTGATCCGATGGTGCCAACATTGATTTCGAAATTTGGCCAACCAAGCCTTCAATTTCACCTCATGTTGCTACTGAAAAGAATTTTCGTGGCTGGGAATCTTCCTTTCTTTCCGGGAACTTTCTTTTCTTGCACATGCGCTTTTCTTTATCGATTACATTTCTTGCAGGATTTTCCCATCATTGATTAGAAAATCGTTTGTGTTTCAAAAAATTTGCAACATGTTCAATTACTCAAATTTGATGGCTGCACGAAAATCGGCTGTTGCTGCAGCCCACTAATGGTGCGAAATACGAATGAAAATACAAGCACTGCTGATTGCCAGGAGAGAACTTTGCTGACGAGAGCACATGGCTGCTGTGCGGGGTGAGTATGCTAAAGGCCCCCAAGGCTGCATGTATTGTTTTGCCAGAGATCAGTTGCTAAAAATGAAATAAATGTTCCAGCTATCCTGTGGTCCATTGTTCCAGCTATCCAGTGTCCCAGCCATCTTACTTACAGTGTTGTAGCTACTACTGCCTGTAACAACTACAGTGGGCTGGCTCAAGCCGAAGGACCCTTTTACTGGCCATCGAGGATAGGACACTGATTGGACTCATCAGTGGAAGGAAATGGTTGAAACAGAGAAGTACCCCTGCGATCGCTACTAGCAAATCAAGCTATCGTTTGATCTTTTAGGACAACAAGGGACCATTAGCACACGTCATTGTGTGTTCCCAGCCACCAGGGTCCATAAGAAATTCTTTGATTGTGGGGACAATTGTGGGGACAAACATCGACTGTGATTTTTCACCAGAGAGTGCGCCTCACATGCTGCAAACAGTGTACAAGAGCCTGGAACAAAAGAAGAAGACTTTAACAGAGAAAGTGTCTCAGTCAGCAGAGATACCTTGTGGACCTGGGCAAAATTTGGAGGTTCAGGTTCCTTAACCACTTGCCGACTGCCTAACGTACATGTACTGCGGCAAGTTGGCTCTCCTGCAGGAAATGATGTACCTGTACGTCATTTTGTGCAGGAGCTCTAGGGGGCGCAATTGCGCACTGATTGGCAAGAGGGGGAGCCAATCAGTGGGTCCAGCAGATGTGATCACCCACCCACGATCATTCCCAAGAGACACAGAAGGGCAGTCTGCCTATGTAAACAAGGCAGATCGCCATTCTGTCAGGGGCTAAGACAGAGATGTGTTTCTGCTAAGTAGGAACACGGATCTCTGTCTTTCCCCAGTCAGACCATCCCCCACACAGCAAGCACTCCCAGGGAACACATTTAACCCTTTGATCACCCCTAATGTTGACCGCTTCCCTGCATGTGTCATTAGAACAGTAATGCCCTGTAAACACGGCCGGACATTGATCGGACATTCCGACAACAAAATCCATGGATTTTTTCAGACGGATGTTGGCTCAAACTTGTCTTGCATACATACGGTCAAACAAAGTTGTCGGAAAATCTGATCGTTCTGAACGCGGTGGCGTAAAACACGTACGCCGGGACTATAAACGGGGCAGTAGCCAATAGCTTTCGTCTCTTAATTTATTCTGAGCATGCGTTGCACTTTGTGCGTCGAATTTGTGTACACACGATCGGAATTTCCGACAACGGATTTTGTTGTCGGAATATTTTAAAGCAAGCTCTCAAACTTTGTGTGTCGGAAATTCCTATGGAAAATGTGTGATGGAGCCTACACACGGTCGGAATTTCCCACAACAAGGTCCTATCACACATTTTCCATCGGAAAATCCTATCGTGTGTACAGGGCATTACAGTGCATATTTTTTAGCACTGATTACTGTAATAATGTCACTGGTCCCCAAAAAAGTGTCAAAAGTGTCAGTTAGGTGTACGATTTGTCCGCTGCAATATCACAGTCCCACTATAAGTCGTTGATCGCCCCAATTACTAGTAAAAAAAAATAAAAATAAATAAAAATGCCATAAAAATATCCCATCGTTTATAGACGCAATAACTTTTGGGCAAACCAATCAATATATACCCTTATTGGGATTTTTTTTTACCAAAAATATGTAGCAGAATACATATTAGCCTATATTGATGAAGAAATTTGATTTTTAAAAAAAATGTTTTATTGAATGTGTTTTATAGTAGATAGTAAAGATGGGCACATTTGATGGGGCTGTGCTGATAATCAATGTGCTGATTATCAGCACAGACCCCCCTCTGACAGGGAGAGTCGTTTACCGGGACTTCCTGGTTCACGCGATGATCAGCTGTGATTGGTCACAGCTGATCATGTGGTAATAAGCCTCCATCAGAGGCTTCATACCACGATCGGAGTTGCGGTGTGTCAGACTGACACACAGCACCTCTGATCGCCGCGCTGCGTGCCCCCGCTTGTTATCCTGATCACGTCATATGACGTCCGATCAGGATAACTAAACCACTTTGCCGACGTCATATTGCTATATGGCGGGTGGCAAGTGGTTAATTTCCCTGTGCCCCCCTTCCCTTGTGTGAAGAGTAAGAGAGGGGAAAAGAGATCAGTGCTGTGCATGGCTGCATCTATTATTCCCTTACTTCCTCTTTACACAGCATTCAAGAAACAGCAGGAGCCATTGGCTCTTGCTGCTGTCAATCAAATGCAGTAAAGAGGAAGTAGGGGACGGGCCTAAGTCCTGCTGTGTAAGTCTATGCAGCGCGGCTCCATAAACACACAGGTCGGGAGCGCACAGACCACGTTTCTCCCCATAGCAAGTGGCTGGCTATGTGTGGACATAAAAAGAAGAGGAGGAGATAAGATCACAGCAAGGGACCCAAGAAGAAGAGGATCAGGGCCACTCTGCGCAATACCACCGCTTAGAGCAGGTAAGTATAACATGTTTGTTATTTTAATGAAAAAAAAATATACAACTTTCGACTGTCTACTTTCCAAAAAGGGGTCATTTGGGGGGTAATTGTACTGTCCTGGCATTTTCGGGCTCAAGAAATGAGATAGGCCTTCAGTACATCAAGACTGATCAATTTTCAGATAAATATACCATAGTTTGTGGACTCTATAACTTTCCTACAGACTAAATAATATACACTGTTTTGGGTAAGAAATGTAGCAGAAAACATTTTGACCTAAATTTATGAAGAAAGGTTATATTTTTGCAAAATTTTATAACAGAAACGAAGAAAGGCGCTTTTTTTTTCTAAATGTTTGGTCTTTTTTGTTTATTTAGCAAACAATAACCCAGTGGTGATTAAATGCCACCAAAAGAAAGCTCTATTTGTGTGAAAAAATCTGATAAAAATTTCCTAAGGTTACAGTGTTGCATGACTGCGCAATTGTCATTCAAAGTGCAACAGCGCTGAAAGCTGAAAATTGGCTTTGGCAGGAAGGGGGTAAAAGTGCCCAATATTGAAGTGGTTAAACTCTTAAACTCTGAAAGATCTCAGAAGTGTCTTGAAATGATGCTTTCGACCCAAAGCCCATCAACAAAATCCCTAACAGTGCTTCCAGGAGAGTCCTTTAGGAGGAAGTAAACCCTGATGGGTTTTACTTCCACTTTTTTCCCCTGCAAAGTAAAAGCATAATGGGCTAGTATGCATCGCATACTAGCCCATTATGTTGCACTTACCTGCAAACAAAGCGCGTAGTGTCCCCTCTGTCCCCGCTGGTAGCCGCATCCATCTTCACCCCTCTTTGTTCCTGGTGCGGTGGACTCCAGCTCTGTGACTGGTCAGAGTTGCGCAACGTCACTCCCACGTATGTGTGCGGGAGCCTCCGGTCACGGCACCGGCCTTTTAGAAACGGCATGACCGTGCCCTTTCTTCAGTGCGCATGCGCCGATGACGTCAACTCAAGCGTATATGGTAAATATCTCCTAAACTGATATTTCCAGTACCTTCAGGTAAGCATTATTATAGTAAAGAAAAGGAAAAACGGAACACCATTTATAGAGAGTAAAAAGGAAACGCTGCTCACTAAGCTTCCAAACCTTCACAGGTGATCCCACCCTACTGCGAACTTTCAGGTGCAGGCTTTGCGCAAGTCTGTAGAAACAAGAAAAGTCCTGGACTGACGCACTCCATAGAAAGGCATCTTTATTGTGAAAAGTAAAAATCCAACGTGACAGTCATATCAAACAAGGACAAAACAGGGATCAGTAGCTAACGCGTTTTACATCGCTAGATGCTTACTCATAGTTAAATTAGACAAAAACCAAATGTGCACATAAGAAGGAAAATTAGGAAAACAACCAGCCAATAAGGACATAGCAGTAGAGTGAACACGCCTTCAGCACAATTTGAGCTTGAAATCCCAAAGATAAGGTGCACCCGTGGAACGGGAGACAAATGTTGATAGTCGAAAATAAATGTTCTTGTTAGAAAACATTGTGGTTACAATAACAAATAATAAACAAAAATACAATGTATAAGAATATCCCGTCACGGTGCACATATATAAATGGGATAAATAGAAAAACAACAACAAAAACTCAAAAACATGCATACATATTGATAAAATGTGTACCACATAAACACTAGCATGAGTAGAAGGATACATTTATGTGGGCATGTATGAAGAATATAAAATGCTGGCCCAAGGGGCCATACCTAACACATCACAAAATGTATCCATGGACAAAAAGACAGAAAAAACAAAAATGTCCCTCCATCACCATTGTAAAAAACTCTGATATTATGTTAAAATTGGTCACTTAAAAAAGTGTTGTAATTCCAGCTATACACCAATACCAATGGGAAACCTATAATTTATTTTTATTTTTGTGTTTGTTATTATCTTTAATGCTTATAATGTGTTGTATTAAATTGAACGGTAGAATTCAGATAAACTTTATCCACCCTAAATCATGTACTGTATGAGAGTAATGTTAAATAAAAAACAACACAAGGAAGCAAACAAAAAAAACGTATATAGAGAGGTAAAGAATCCACTGACTCACCTGGGAGGTGTGGTTGTGCTTTTAATGGTTAGCATAAATTAAATTGAGACAGTGAAACTGCACTATCAAAAAGAAAAGCACCATAGACCAAGCAGTTTGATTCGAATAATTTATTAGTAGACACTGATTATCAATCTTGATGGAGGTAACTTTCTGTGTATAGCAGAGTAATATCTTCTTATAATCATGTGTATTGTAATTGATCATTGATTTAAAGCAGCAAGTATTTCCTCAATATAGATGGGGAATGGTTGTGACAAACTGCAATAAATGATAATCAAAGAATGTTGCAGTTATGTAGTACAAACCATTTATTAAGGATTTCAAAGTGAAGGTAGCAGTAAATACTAGTTCCTTAACTGAAAAGGATTAAGAACAGCTGATGTGAAATCTTGTTTTAATTTTCAAGACAGCAGATTTCTTTGTTTTAATAGATACCCAGCGTCTGAAGAAGGCCTCTGATTGGAGAGCGAAACGCGTCAATCAAGTGACGTCATAACATTATTCAATCTGGCAATGGAACCCACACACAAGCCGCAAGATCTCTGAAAAGGGACTTTAAGATAGTCCGGCCGGCCTGTTCTGTCTCTGGCTTCATTGAGCAACACTGGGCACCGGCAAAAGGATTGTAACCACTATTACCTAGAAAAACCTCTTTTGCAGCAAATTTATGTGAGGATAACTCTGAAGGATTGAAACACAGCTCCGTGGCCATCATCCAACAGATCCAATCATTGGTTCATTGAACCCCAGCTTCATTGTAACAGCGTAACAGTAAGCATTTTTTTCTGGCAAGTAGCCATTCATACTGTTTCAAATAACGCTGAATTGCTGAGATTTGACTGGAAAAACAATGATAAATTACTCTAGCCACTGTGAAGTTGATACATCTACAGATACTTTGACTTGTATCTATTAAAACAAGGAAATCTGTTATCTTGAAAATTAAATCAAGATTTCACATCAGCTGTTCTTAATCCTCAACTCTTTTCTATTAAGGATCTAGTATTTACTGCTACCTTCACTGTGAAATCCTTAATGAATGGTTTGTACTACATAACTGCAACATTCTTTGATTATCATTTATTGCGGTTTGTCACAACCATTCCCCATCTATACTGGGAAATACTTGCTGCTTTAAATCAATGACCAATTACAATACACATGATTATAAGGAGATATTACTCTGCTATACACGGAAAGTTACCTCCATCAAGATTGATAATCAGTGTCAAGTTTGGACTCCAATTGTTGGTAATTTATTAGCTTGATCTTGGTGATTAAAGATATCCTTTTGTCTTCAATACAAATATGGCAATTGCTACCTTTGCTCAGTGTGCACTTTATTAGTAATGGGAATTCCCATCGTTTTTTGATATCTGAGATAATTATCTTTATCATAGAATTTCCAGCATGTGGGCTGATTGTCTTTTTAACAATGTTTTGTACATGTTATATGTTTTATGTTTTCTAGTATAAAGATGTCTTATTTAGGAAGTCTGTCATTGATACAGATTTCAACGAATAAATTATTCAAATCAAACTGCTTGGTCTATGGTGCTTTTCTTTTTGATAGTGTGGTTTCACTATCTCAATTTAATTTAAGCCTTATTATAGGCTAACCTGTAGGTAAAAGTAGTGTAACTAGGTTTACAACCACTTTAAGTAATATGTGATTTTAATTTTGGGTATATAGGGATCTCCTAGTGCATTATCTACAGCACTTTATTAAAAGGTAAAGGTATATAAAATATACTCACAAAAGATTTGTGAATCACAGCGTTGTAAGTGATCTATGAACCAAAAGCCAGCCCATCAATAGAACTCCTCTGGTTCAAATGGATGCTAACACTAGCTGAAGCATTTCGGGGGATGTGCCCCCTTCTTCATAGCAAAACTGGCTCCTGTGCCTGCTGTGAAATCCTGCCCTTTTAAACTAGACAGTGTCATTCCCTACCCCCTCTGTGGTGTTTCTTTCTCAGTCAGCAATGCCAACACCAACCAAAGAGGCCATGCCCCTTGCATCCTAGAAAAGGCTACCTAACCTGACCAGGCAGCCTTGATGACCCATTTTACAGCAAACTGGACAGTCTCTTGTTCAGTAAAAAAATATTTTATCCCTCAAACATATGTGAGAATTTCAAGTCAAAGTTGGAGGATTTATGAAAATGTCTACCTTGGTTTGAGAGGATCACAAACATACAGGGGTTCTATATTATTCCACACATTGGTAATGGCAGTACCTTGTGGTACCTGCTGTTAGGGCATACTTTGCTAGGCTTTTTGTCTGCACAGCTTCACTATAAACTTTATAGCTCATCAAAGCTTAAACAGCTTGCTGATAAAAAGTCTTGAGAATATCTGAAGGGTCAGAATGACACTGCCAGCACTATTTGAGCTACAGATGGAACCTCTCTGTTCCATCTGAAGAGAGTTGGCCTTGTTGTAGTGCTCTTTGGCCTCTTCGTTGCAGAACAAAACTTTTGAAAGATAAGGTGCCCAGAATAAAAATAATCAGCTGCAGTTCGAGACATTTTACAGGGGAAATCTGCCTAGATCTGTAATTGCTGATGCCCATCTTACTTCTTAGAAGTGATGCTCTGAAATAGAAGCACAATAAGCATTCTCCAACGGGTAAGAGAAAGTGCTTGTGTGGCTTGTAAAAAATGAACATTTTTGTAAATTAGAATACTTCTAGGCAGAACAGTGAGAGTAGGTATCAAATATTAACTAAATAGCAAGGCAACATATTTAAAATGGACCTACACTCAAATGTTGCCATTTTATTAGTCTTGCAGAAATAAATAAAAAATGAAGAATAAGAAGAACCAAAATGCAGCTCCTTACCCTCACAAGTGCTGGTCACATAATCAAAGCCTTGGCACTTGAGTAGGTCTGTGCCAAGAGGCAGCAGAGTCATAGAAACTGCTGTTCTCTGTGTAATTATCGAGCACTCATTTTTACCCATCATTAGTAGAAACACAGTTGTCTCACGTAAGATTCATTACAAACCATCAAAATATTCAAAGCCAGGTTAGGACCAATGAAAAAGGAAATGCTCTGCCTAAAAAAGTTATCTTGGCAAATGGGTTTATCTTGGGTGTCAATGTCTGTGTGCCACTGCCTACAGGCCCCAAGGATGGAAATCTGGTCCTGCTTAGACATCTAGACATGTCATCTCTATTAAAGGAGATGATAGGAATGCATGCTGAATAATTCCATCCAAACTTTTAACTATCTTCTGTGAAGAACACAACCACTGCTCTCCTATGTTCCTGGTGCCCAACCTAAAGTTGGCCAATCATGCAAAGATTTCTCTCATTTAGTCCATAAATTCCCCCCATCCACCCTAAACAGAAGGGATGGACGAATCTTCCACTGCTGCCTATCATACTCTGACAGCCGACACCTTTGGCTGTCAGAACTTCTGAACAGCGAATGCATTTGATAGAACACAATTTTCCACAATGACGCCTTTGATTTCTTGATTGAAGTTTGTCAAATGGTGTCAGCAGGGCTACCCACAGCCGAGTGTGGCCAGCTTAAGAACTGGGGGCTTTATACAGCCATTTTGGCACTTATTGTGTGGACTTAGGGCCCTTGTAGACAGTCTTCTTTGTATAGGTACTTACTCATATCTGTAAAGAAAAATCCTTTAGAGTGGCTTTTGGTAGTTAAATGGTTTGGTTTATTTCTTTTACAATATCTTATTTTTTTGTCCATCCCTTTAATTCCTCTGCTATTTTATTATTGATCAGTCTGAGAGAAACATCACATTTGGCAACAGTAATTTTTAAGCTTGTAAAAAGATCTCTATATACCTGCAGATAACCCTATTTATGAATCATACAACCAGGGGCGTTGCTAGGTCTACAAAAGATCTGGGGCTAGAGCCCATAGCAGCGTAGTAAAGAAAGTCATACGCTTGGGCGGGCATAAACATGCATGTACAGTAATATACGTGTGGGTGTATATATATCCCCAGAGAGCCCCCCGCTTACATCAGGGTCCCCAGAGAGCTCCCCCCTTACATCACCTTACATCAGGGTCCCCAGAGAGCCTCCTCCTTACATCAGAGTCCTCAGAGAGCCTCCCCCTTCCATCAGGGTTCCCAGAGAGGCACCTTTACATTAGGGTCCTCGGAGAGCCTCCCCCTTAAATCTGGGTCCCTAGGGAGCCTAGCCCTTAAAATCAGGGTCCCCAGAGAGACTCTCCCTTACATCAGGGTCCCCAGAGAGCCCCCCACTTACATAAGGGTCCCCAGAGAGCCTCCCCTCCCCTTGGGGACCTCTGCAGAGATTCGGGGCTATTGGCCACAGATTCGGGGCTATAGCCCCAAAAGCCACCCCCTAGCAACGCCCCTGCATACAACATTTTTAACTAATATATTCAATATGCTGGCAAATTCTTTAATATATAAAATGTATTAGGTCAATACATAAAACTACATTGCATTGGCCTGCACTCAATACCTGTGTATTACAGCACCAGCATTAGAAATGACAGACCCTATCCAGCTTTGGAGCTCCCAACAACCTGTTCCTTTTGTATCAATGGTAATTCTGCTGCTGAAGTAACCTGAAGATGTATTTGGTAATATAGATTCCAGTATATCCAGTACACAGTGCTAGGTTGGCTAATGTCCCATGCAGCTGCAGAGGACTCTGATGCACACAAAGAACAGATGGAAACAGTGTTTGTGAAATGCATATGCTTGTAAATCTGTCTGTTTCCATCAGATGACCAGTAATTGTCCCATACACACGATCTGACTTTCCGACAACAAAACCGTGGAATTTTGTTCAAAGGTTGTTGGCTCCAACTTGTCTTGCATACACACTGTCACACAAATGTTGGCCAACAGTTACGAACGTGGGAACATGGTGACGTACGACGAGCTGAGAAAAGTGAAGTTCAATAGCCAGTGCGGCTCCTTCTTCTTCATTCCGAGCATGCGTGAACTTTTGTGCGTCAGACTTGTGTACACACAATCGGAAATTCCGTCAACAAGGTTTTGTTGGCGGAAAATTTGAGAACCTGCTAGCCAACATTTGTTGGCAGAAAGTCCGCCAACAAATGTTCGATGGAGCATACACACGGTCGGACTTTCAGCCAACAAGCTCACATCTAACATTTGTTGTCGGAAAATCCAATCGTGTGTACGGGGCATTAGACATTAAATACAGTGCCTTGAAAAAGTATTCTTACCCCTTGAAATTTTCCACATTTTTTCATGTTACAACCAAAAACATAAATGTATTTTATTGGGATTTTATGTGATAGACCAGTGGTTCTCAACTCCAGTCCTCGGGACCCACCAACAGGCCAGATTTTAAGTATTACCTTGGGGAGTTGCAGACTAGAATACTGCAATCACTGAGCAGCAAGTGATATCACCTGTGATGTATTTCAGCTATCTTGCAAACCTGGCCTGTTGGTGGGTCCTGAGGACTGGAGTTGAGAACCACTGTGATAGACCAACACAAAGTTGCTCATAATTGTGAAGTGGAAGGAAAATGATAAATGGTTTTCCAAATTTTTTACAAATAAATATCTGAAATGTATGGCGTGCATTTGTATTCAGCCCCCTTTACTCTGATACCCCTAACTAAAATCTAGTAGAACCAAACCAATTGCCTTCAGAAGTCACCTAATTAGTAAATTGAGTCCACCTGTGTGTAATTTAATCTCAGTATAAATACAACTCTTCTGTGAAGCCCTCAGGGGCTTGTTAGAAAACCTTAATGAACAAACAGCATCATGAAGGTCAAGGAACACACCAGACAGGTCATGGATAACGTTGTGGAGAAGATTAGAGCAGGGTTAGGGGGTATAAAAAAATATCCCGAGCTTTGAACATCTCACAGAGCACTGTTTAATCCATCATCCGAAAATGGAAAGATTATGGCACAACTGCAAACCTACCAAGACATGGCCGTCCACCCAAACTGACAGGCCGGGCAAGGAGAGCATTAAGCAGAGAAGAAGCCAAGAGGTCCATGGTAACTCTCGAGGAGCTGCAGAGATCCACAGCTCAGGTGGGAGAATCTGTCCACAGGACAACTATTAGTCGTGCACTCCACAAATCTGGCCTTTATGGAAGAATT
The DNA here is from genome assembly GCA_037952925.1 of Lithobates clamitans. NCBI lineage: Eukaryota > Metazoa > Chordata > Amphibia > Anura > Ranidae > Lithobates > Lithobates clamitans. Next base: position 5,294,853 of record JBBGZY010000159.1, read on the forward strand.
CCATCCAATTGAGAATCTGTGGCAAGACTTGAAAATTGCTGTTCACAGACGCTCTCCATCCAATCTGACAGAGCTTGAGCTATTTTACAAAAAAGAATGGGCAAACATTTCACTCTCTAGATGTGCAACGCTGGTAGAGACATACCCCAAAAAGACTTGCAGCTGTAATTGCAGGGAAAGGTTGTTCTACAAAGTTTTGACTCAGGGGGACTGAATACAAATGCACGCCACACTTTTCACATATTTGTAAAAAAGGTTGAAAAAAAAATTTCATTTTCCTTCCACTTCACAGTTATGTGCCACTTTGTGTTTGTCTATCACATAAAATTCCAATAAAATACATTTGTTCATTTTTGGTTGTAACATGAGAAAATGTGTAAAATTTCAAGGGGTATAAATACTATTTTCAAGACACTGTATATAGGTCTATTTGTAAAAAATCATTATTGTCCCACTTTAATTTAGTTACAGAGAAGTTTTATTCACCATGGTCAGTATATCAACTATTCTTTGTTCTTCATTTAGCCACGTCGCCTCTAGCTTCCGACAGCCCCAGTCCCAATGCCAACTGGGTGAAAGGGGATTGGTTTTGTAGCCAGAAACACAGTTCTGCATATTAGCATAATGGCAGGTGTACTTTGGATTAGGGATGAGCCGAACACCCCCCGGTTCGGTTCGCACCAGAACCCGCGAACGGACCGCAAGTTCGCACGAACGTTAGAACCCCATTGACGTCTATGGGACTCGAACGTTCGAAATCAAAAGTGCTCATTTTAAAGGCTAATTTGCATGGTATTGTCCTAAAAAGGGTTTGGGGACCCGGGTCCTACCCCAGGGGACATGTATCAATGCAAAAAAAACTTTTAAAAACGGCCGTTTTTTCGGGAGCAGTGATTTTAATGATGCTTAAAGTAAAAAAAAAAAAGTGAAATATTCCTTTAAATATCGTACCTGGGGGGTGTCTATAGTATGCCTGTAAAGTGACGCGTGTTTCCCATGTTTAGAACAGTCCCTGCACCAAATGTCATTTTTAAAGGAAAAAATCTCATTTAAAACTGCTTGCGGGTTTAATGTCATGTCGGGTCATGGCAATATGGATGAAAATCAGTGAGACAAACGGCATGGGTACCCCCCAGTCCATTACCAGGCCCTTTGGGTCTTGTATGGATATTAAGGGGAACCCCGCACCCAAATTAAAATAAGGAAAGGTCCCTATATACTCTGAACAGCAGTATACAGGCGGTGCAAACAAGACAGGGACTGTAGGTTTGTTGTTAAGTAGAATCTGTTTGTAATTTTGAACATTTTTAATGTGTTTAGCTCCAGCCAAAAAATCTTTTCTAAGCTTTTTGGAAAACATAGGGAAGGGTTATCACCCCTGTGACATTTGTTTTGCGTCTTTCCTCCTCTTCAGAAGATTTCACCTCACTTTTTTGTCCCAATGAAAAATGTTTTTTGAAAATTTGGGTTTTTTTGTGGAACAAGGATTGGAAAGCATCAGTGGAAAGGAAAAATTGTTTTCCCATATTAACTCTTACAGGAGAGAATTTCCCTTCCTTAGGGGTAGATTTCATCTCACTTCCTGTTGTCTCCTTCCGTTTGCAAGTAGGAGTCGTTTGTAAGTTAGATGTTTGAAAGTAGGGTCCTGCCCTATATACTCAGCAGAAATTTGGGCCTTAGGTGTTGCTGTGGCCAAAACACTGTAAGCCCTCACAGGGCCCTGCTGTGAAATATTAGATCAAGAATTGTAATTACATGCCCCTGTTGAACAGGAGCTGAAAAATTAGGCCTTAGGCACTGGTGCTGGTGCCACAACACTGCAACCCCTCACAGACACTCTAGTTGAAACGCAGGAACAAGCCCAGCTGCAAAGTATTGCATCAAAAATTGTAATTACACGCCCCTGTTAGACAGGGGCTGAAAAATTGGGTCTTAGGCACTGGTGCTGGTGCCACAACACTGCAACCCCTCACAGACACTCTAGTTGAAACGCAGGAACAAGCCCTGCTGCAAAGTATTGCATCAAAAATTGTAATTACACGCCCCTGTTAGACAGGGGCTGAAAAATTGGGTCTTAGGCACTGGTGCTGGTGCCACAACACTGCAACCCCTCACAGACACTCTAGTTGGAATGCAGGAACAAGCCCTGCTGCAAAGTATTGCATCAAAAATTGTAATTACACGCCCCTGTTAGACAGGGGCAGAAAAATTGGGTCTTAGGCACTGGTGCTGGTGCCACAACACTGCAACCCCTCACAGACACTCTAGTTGGAATGCAGGAACGAGCCCTGCTGCAAAGTATTACATCAAAAATTGTAATTACACGCCCCTGTTAAACAGGGGCTGAAAAATTGTGCCTTAGGCACTGGTGGTGGCGCCCAGAACCAAAAATGTTCTTACAAGCTATCAGCGTGATGATTGAGGAGGAAGAGGATAATTACTCAGGGATAGTCACTCAGCATCAGCATAGGCAGTCTTTGAAGGGATCTGAGATTTCAAAAAAAATTATTCGGTTACATCTGCATCAGGTGCTTGGTAGCTGGTGGTGATCCAAGACTGATTCATTTTTATGAAGGTCAGCCGATCGACCGAGTCGGTGGACAGACGCACCCTGTGATCGGTTACCACGCCTCCAGCAGCACTGAATGTGCGTTCCGAAAGAACGCTGGATGCAGGACAGGCCAGTAGCTCAATTGCATACTGTGCAAGCTCTGGCCAGTGATCCATCCTCAAGACCCAGTAACCCAGAGGATTTTCGGTGGGAAAGGTGTCCAAGTCTGATCTTGCCCCTAGGTATTCCTGCACCATGTAAAACAGACGCTGGCGATGGTTGCTGGAACCGATCATACCTTGGGGCTGCGGACCAAAAAATTGTCTGAACGCATCGGTCAGACGGCCACCTTCTCCACCGCTCCTTCTTTGACTGACCGAAGCCTCAGCAACACGTTGTCCAGAAACAGGAGTTTGTAACCTCCCAGTCTCTGGGAACGCGTTGCACAGACCTTTCTGCAAGGCCTCCCGAAGATGTTTCATCCTCTGCTCCCTCTGCGATGGCAAGATAAGGTCCGCAACCTTACCCTTGTAACGTGGATCAAGGAGGGTTGCCAGCCAGTATTGGTCCTTCTCCTTGATACCACGAATACGAGGATCCTTACGCAGGCTTTGCAGGATCAGGGAGGCCATGCAGCGTAGGTTTGCTGAGGCATTCGGTCCGGAGTCCTCTGGGTCACTAAGGACAACAACGTCCGCAGCCACCTCCTCCCAGCCACGTACAAGTCCATGTGTTCCTTGGGACTGATCCCTTAAAGACTGCTGATGCTGAGTGCCAGGCTCCACCTCCATACTGACACAATCTTCCTCCTCCTCCTCCTCCTCCTCCTCGTCCTCTTCCTGTGTGATCGGCGGGCACGCAGGAACACTGTCTGGATAAAGGGGGCCTTGAGAGCTAAGGAAGTCCTCCTCTTCCTGCCTCTGTTCTGCCTCAAGTGCCCTGTCCATTATCCCACGCAGCGTGTGCTCCAACAGGTGGACAAGGGGGACAGTGTCACTGATGCATGCACTGTCAGTGCTCACCATCCTCGTGGCCTCCTCGAATGGTGACAGGACAGTGCATGCATCCCTGATCATGGCCCACTGGCGTGGGGAAAAAAAACCAAGGTCCCCTGACCCTGTCCTGGTGCCATAGTCGCACAGGTACTCATTGATGGCCCTCTGCTGCGTGTGCAGCCGCTGCAGCATGGCCAACGTCGAGTTCCACCTGGTGGGCATGTCACAGATTAGGCGGTTCTTGGGCAGGTTAAACTCCTTTTGGAGGTCCGTCAGCCGAGCACTGGCATTATATGACCGGCGGAAATGCACACAGACTTTCCTGGCCTGCCTCAGGACATCCTGTAAGCCCGGGTACCTGCCCAAGAACCGCTGCACCACCAAGTTAAGGACGTGAGCCAAACAGGGCACATGGGTCAGTTGTCCCTGTCGGAGGGCAGAGAGGAGGTTGGTGCCATTGTCGCAAACCACCATTCCTGCCTTAAGTTGGCGTGGCGTCAACCACCTCTGAACCTGCCCCTGCAGAGCTGACAGAACCTCTGCCCCAGTGTGGCTCCTGTCCCCCAAGCACACCAGCTCAAGCACCGCATGGCATCTTTTGGCCTGCGTACTTGCGTAGCCCCTTGAACGCCTACGGAGCACCGCTGGTTCCGAGGAAGAGGCCATGGAGGAAGAAGAAGAGGAGGGGGTGGAGGAGAGAGGTGTGTCACAATCAGCATTTTGGAGGCGTGGTGGCGGAACAACCTCCAACACTACTGCACCTTGTCCTGCATCCTTCCCAGCTGCCAGCAGAGTCACCCAATGCGCCGTGAAACTTAAGTAACGTCCCTGTCCATGCCTGCTGGACCATGAGTCAGCGGTAATATGCACCTTACCGCTGACCGCCCTGTCCAGCGAGGCATGGACATTGCCTTCCACATGCCGGTAGAGAGCCGGAATCGCCTTCCGTGAGAAAAAGTGGCGTTTGGGTACCTGCCACTGAGGAACCGCACATTCCACAAACTCACGGAAGGGGGCAGAGTCTACCAACTGAAAAGGCAGCAGTTGAAGTGCTAGCAATTTTGCCAAGCTAGCATTCAACCGCTGGGCATGTGGATGGCTGGGAGCAAACTTCTTTCGGCGGTGCAGCAGCTGGGGCAGGGAAATTTGCCTGGTACAATCTGACGTCGGTGTACCAAAAGCAGATTGCCCATAAGTACTTGGCTGTGACACACCTAATTCTACACCTTCATTCCTCTCACTGCAGGTCGCAGAGAGGACTGAAGGTCTAGTGGGGTTGGAAATCTCAGCTGATGAGGAGCAAGGAGAGATCGTCTTTGTTCTTTGGTGTGGGTCTTTTAGATACGCTTGCCAACGAACTGCATGGCAGGTCAACATATGTCTGGTCAAGCATGTGGTACCCAAGCGGGAGATGTTTTGGCCACGCGAGATACGCTTGAGACATATATTGCAAATAGCAGCGGTGCGATCTGATGCACTCGTCTCAAAAAAGGCCCACACCAAAGAACTTTTTGAATAACGCGCAGAGACTGCAGCGCCCTGCACATGTGGAGCTTTGGGGTGTGATGCAGTCAATGTGCTGCCCTTAGGCTGGCCCCTGGAGGGCATCCTGCCTAGTTGGTGATGTGCCACCTCCTCCTCCTCCTCCTCCTCCTCCTCCTCCTCCTCCTCTCTCCTATCAGGCACCCACGTTGAGTCAGTGACCTCATCATCCCCTCCCTCCTCATCACTGGAGCAAACCTGGCAGTATGCTGCAGCAGGGGGAGCATGACTGCCAGATTGCTGTCCTTCTTGGGCACCCCCTCTGTCCGTGCTCATGTTACTGCCTTCATTGAGCTCAGTATCATCATCAGAGCCTTCCAAACGCTGGGCATCCTCCTGGAGCATGTACCCAACACTGTGGTCAAACAGTTCGAGGGAATCCTCAGGAGGACATGGTGGGGCTAGGGAAGGAGTCACTGATGACATTGAGCTGAGGGAAGAGGCCGCTGCTTTGCCAGACAAAGCACCCTGGGCATGGGTGAGAGAGGATGAGGAGGATGAGGACGGCTTGGTCATCCACTCGACCAAGTCTTCCGCATGTTGCGGCTCAACACGGCCAGCTGCCGAAAAAAAGGCCAAGCGTGTCCCATGGCCACGTGCTGATGAGGATGCACCGTCTCCACGACCAGCACTAGACACAGAGCCTGCTTGCCCTCTCTTATTGGCTTGTGACTGTCTGCCTCTCCTTCTTGGCCTTCCAGACATACTAATGGCCTGTAGCTGCACTAAGCTGGGATAGAACACCTGTAATTTTCTTCAGGTAGCTTTATATACTGTAACCAGACAAGCCTGCCTGTCAGTAGGAAGATAACAGGAACGGATCTAGCTGAACACTGTGAGCAGGACGTACTGCACTAAATGTATATAGCAGGAACGGATCTAGCTGAACACTGTGAGCAGCACGCACTGCACTGAATGTAAATAGCAGGAACGGATCTAGCTGAACACTGTGAGCAGGACGCACTGTACTGAATGTAAATAGCAGGAACGGATCTAGCTGAACACTGTGAGCAGGACACACTGCACTGAATGTAAATAACAGGAACGGATCTAGCTGAACACTGTGAGCAGGACACACTGTACTAAATGTAAATAGTCTAGCTGCCTGACCGTGGTACTAATAGGATCAAAAAGAACACCTGTAATTTTCTTTAGGTAGCTTTATATACTGTAACCAGACAAGCCTGCCTGTCAGTAGAAAGATAACAGGAACGGATCTAGCTGAACACTGTGAGCAGGACGCACTGCACTGAATGTAAATAGCAGGAACGGATCTAGCTGAACACTGTGAGCAGCACGCACTGCACTGAATGTAAATAGCAGGAACGGATCTAGCTGAACACTGTGAGCAGGACGCACTGCACTGAATGTAAATAGCAGGAACGGATCTAGCTGAACACTGTGAGCAGGACGCACTGCACTGAATGTAAATAACAGGAACGGATCTAGCTGAACACTGTGAGCAGGACACACTGTACTAAATGTAAATAGTCTAGCTGCCTGACCGTGGTACTAATAGGATCAAAAAGAACACCTGTAATTTTCTTCAGGTAGCTTTATATACTGTAACCAGACAAGCCTGCCTGTCAGTAGGAAGATAACAGGAACGGATCTAGCTGAACACTGTGAGCAGGACGTACTGCACTAAATGTATATAGCAGGAACGGATCTAGCTGAACACTGTGAGCAGCACGCACTGTACTGAATGTAAATAGCAGGAACGGATCTAGCTGAACACTGTGAGCAGGACACACTGCACTGAATGTAAATAACAGGAACGGATCTAGCTGAACACTGTGAGCAGGACACACTGTACTAAATGTAAATAGTCTAGCTGCCTGACCGTGGTACTAATAGGATCAAAAAGAACACCTGTAATTTTCTTCAGGTAGCTTTATATACTGTAACCAGACAAGCCTGCCTGTCAGTAGGAAGATAACAGGAACGGATCTAGCTGAACACTGTGAGCAGGACGCACTGCACTGAATGTAAATAGCAGGAACGGATCTAGCTGAACACTGTGAGCAGCACGCACTGCACTGAATGTAAATAGCAGGAACGGATCTAGCTGAACACTGTGAGCAGGACGCACTGCACTGAATGTAAATAGCAGGAACGGATCTAGCTGAACACTGTGAGCAGGACGCACTGCACTGAATGTAAATAGCAGGAACGGATCTAGCTGAACACTGTGAGCAGCACGCACTGCACTGAATGTAAATAGCAGGAACGGATCTAGCTGAACACTGTGAGCAGGACGCACTGCACTGAATGTAAATAGCAGGAACGGATCTAGCTGAACACTGTGAGCAGCACGCACTGCACTGAATGTAAATAGCAGGAACGGATCTAGCTGAACACTGTGAGCAGCACGCACTGCACTGAATGTAAATAGCAGGAACGGATCTAGCTGAACACTGTGAGCAGGAAGCACTGTACTGAATGTAAATAGCAGGAACGGATCTAGCTGAACACTGTGAGCAGGACACACTGCACTGAATGTAAATAGTCTAGATAGAAGATAACAGGAACGGATCTAGCTAAACTGAATACAGTGTATATATATATATGCAACACCTGGGATGCATATATATACACAATACACTGTAAGTGCAGCTAACTGACTGACTGTTCTGCCTAATCTATCTAACTCAAATCAAACACTGTCTCTCTGTCTATCTCTTTCAACGCCGGAACACACACTACACAGGGCCGCCGTGCAGGCGGCCTTATATAGTGTGGGGCGTGTACTAAATCCCCTGAGCCATAATTGGCCAAAGCCTCCTTGGCTTTGGCCAATTACGGCTCTCTGTTCAGGCGGCGCTGTGATTGGCCAAGCATGCGGGTCATAGTGCATGCTTGGCCAATCATCAGCCAGCAATGCACTGCGATGCCGCAGTGAATTATGGGCCGTGACGCGCCACACGAATTTGGCGCGAACGGCCCATATCGTTCGCAATTCGACGGACGGTCGAACAGCCGATGTTCGAGTCGAACATGGGTTCGACTCGAACACGAAGCTCATCCCTACTTTGGATTCAGCTGCCCGCACACAGTGGTACAGCTTTGCAATACCAATGCCATAGGCAAGCAGCTAAATCTACTTTGTGATCAGAAAATTCTGTTTATGAATTTATATTATAATTAAGACAAGAAAAATGGTAGAGGCGATTGTCAAAAGCATTACAATTTCAGTGATAGATTAGGCAGCTTATAGTGTATCTGACATGATACCATATGGCGACACTACCTGCCTGGAGTTTGCATGTTCTCCCTGTGCCTGCATGTGTTTCCTCCGGGTACTCCGGTTTCCTCCCACACTCCAAAGACATGCTGGTAGGTTAACTGGATCCTGTTCAAATTGCCCCTAGTATGTGTATGTATGAATGTGAGTTAGGGACCTTACAGTGTAAGCTCCTTGAGTGTAGGGACTGATGTGAATGTACAATGTATATGTAAACCGGTGCGTAAATTGATGGCGCTATATAAGTACCTGAAATAAATAAATAAATATGGCTTCACTACATAGTGAGTTAATGACCTCTCTAACAAGCATATAACATGGAACTTCTGACTTGCTTGTTCTTAGTTGAAACTCACGTTGCATTGTAGTGAAGTGTGATTGTTGCAGACAGGGAATGAGCATGTAGAAAAAAAATTCAGCAATGGAGGCACTTTAAAATTAAAGCTTTTGAAATATGAGATCCTTTCATCAGACAGCATTAACAGATGAACACTGAACTTCCTTGTCCACCTTTATTAATCCATATAAAATCCAATCAACAATAACAGCAGGGGGAAGGAAAAGGTGAACGCATTTCACGCTCTCCTTAGTTCTTACACATGACCTTGAGGTGAGGTTATGAGTAAACGCTGAGAAGAGCATGAAATGCATTAACCTTCTCCTTCCCCCATTGTTGCTGTTGATTGGATTTTTGTAGTCCAGATTTTGTTTTACACTACTGTGGACAGTTTGCTTGCTGGGCTGGCACCCTTTTGGAGAGATATGAGAGGCTATGAGGAGTGGACCAACCTGGAAGGCATTGTGTTTTGTTTAGATGAACACTGAAGTGGCAAATAAAAAATATGTATAAATTCTGAAAAAAGACATCACACCTGACTTAAAATAGCAGATAAACAGAAGCTCTTGCTAAAGTCCTTGGTAGGCGAAGCACATTAAGCAGAGTAGTGATGTGATCACACTACACGCTGACCAGAGTGTTGTGTTTCTTGTTCTGGTTGGTTTCTGCTTTGACAAAATTCATGTGAGTTCTCTGCAGGTTGTTTTAGGGAGAAAAAAAAGTATGTTATTACACTATATACAGCTTCTACTTTAATTAACGGTATACATCAATTATGGAGACATTTTAATTGGGAAGAATTTGAGAGAAGAGGACCGTTTGATCACTTGAGGAGAAATGCAAAGTGTAGGGTTGATTTACCAAAACTGGAGAGTGCAGAATCTGGTGCAGCTCTGTATATAAACCAATCAGCTTCCAGCTTTTTTGTCAAAGCTTAATTAACCAAGCTGAAGTTAGAGCTAGTTGGCTGTCTTTCACAGTTGCACCAGATTTTGCACTCTCAGGTTTTAGTAAATCAACCCCTGTGAGTCGACCTTCTAATGACAGGGGTCTCTCTGATTTTTAAATTCAGCTGGTGGAGGAGTGCACAGATTGGGGTTCTGGAGATTGCTATGGTTTACATTTTTAAGAATACAAACTTTATTATCATTATGAACTGTTCATCCACCAACACGTTATAATCTAATAGTATATTAGATGTTCTTTTTTCACAATATTGATACAGTCTTCCTGTTTCTCCTGTCTCTCTTAAATCCTTCTCTCTTTCCTATCCACACCGAAGTCCTCATTCCCTCCCTAACATGCTGAAGTCCTAATATCCTCTCTAACCTTACTCAAGTCCTGCCCTCCTCCCTATCCATGGTGAAGTCCTCCTGTCCTCTCTGAAGTCCTCCTCTCCTCCCTAGGCAAATTTAGGTCCTCTTTCTTCCTAACCTCTCTGAAATCGTTCTTATTCCTGGTATTACTAGATTCTTCCTCCTCACACTATCCATGCTAAAGTCTTCCTGTCCTGCCCTTAGGTTCTCTTCTCCTCACTATCTCCCATAGAGGGTTTGCCCAGGCCAAGAATCTCTCAGAAAGCAAAGATATCACAGAACCTACTTTGCTTCTGTCTGTGGGAAACCCCTGGGGCAGCATCTCAAAGTATATCTCAACCTGGTTTAGAAACCCTCTGCATTGGACAGGATAGCCCCCAAATCGCTGGGGAAGCAGAGCCAGACATACCTCTTATAAAGGTAATACTCAAGGTGGGTGCCTGCACAGAGACTGGAGCAGCAGCAGGGACGGCCTGCAACACAGGTTGTACCGGAGCAGTCACAGTGGGAGATTCCATGTGAGCCGTGCGACTCAGGAGCGTTTGTAAGGTTATGGCAAACTGATCCATGCGATGATCCTGCTCATCCAATTTGGAAAACATATTACTAACAAGTGGATTGACTGTATCTTCTGAATTCATGGCCTTCGCCTACTGAATCAGACTGATACAGAAGTACAGTTAAATCACACTTGTTTAATAATAATAAAAAAAGGTAAACAGAGTAAACGTAGTCAAAACATAGCCAGAGTTCAGGAACCTGAACACATAGTCAGACAAGCCAAAACGTCAAGGAGCCAGAGATGAGCGTAGTAAAACAGCAAGCAGGATCTGGAGCCAGAAGGAATGTCAGTCAAGCAAGTCTTTAACAGTAACACAGGAGAGCGTCTCTAGAGATGTGACCAAAGCGAATGCAGAGATCATCTGGAATGGGCGGCTTAAGTAGGCAGGACTGATGAGCAGGATATCATCAACAGGTGAGTCACTGTTGAGAGATAGGAGCTGGCAATTAGCCGACCGCTGAGCAGTCAGCTTTGAGAAGGAAGGGCTGAGCCCAGCCCTTACAGACAGCTGGTGCATTACACAACCCAAATGGCATGACAAGGTATACATAGTGACCTTCACAAGTTTTAAAAGCTGTCTTCCACTCATCACCCCCACTCCAATTTGGTGAAAAGTTGAGTTTCCTAAATATGGCTAAAGAGCTCAGTAATGAGTGGTAGGGGATACTTGTTAGGGATAGTGATCTTGTTCAGATCACGGTAATCAATACAGTGCTATAGCGATCCATCCTTCTTCTCAATGAAAAAGAACCCCTTCTCCAAATTCAAATTTTCCTGAACATAGGTTTTCATGGCCTGGGTCTCAGGTAGTGACAGATGGAAAATTCAGCCTCTAGGAGGGGTAGGGTTAGGCAGGAGGTCTATCTGATAATCGTATGACCGGTGGGGAAGAAGAACAGAAGCAGCCTTCTCAGGGAGACGTCACCAAAATCAGCATAACAGGTAGGGAGAGCTGGGACTGTGAGATGGGCTAGTAGTTGGGTAGCTTTAATGCAATTCTGGAGGCAGGTCTGGGACCAGGACATAATCTCCCCTGTAGCCATGTAGCTCTATGTACGGGTTATGGAATCTAAGCCAAGCGTAACCTAGGATAAGGGGATAAGCAGGAGATGTTATTAAGTAGAGGCTGATTGTCTCCTTATGAGATTCCCCAATGGTCAGAGTAATGGGTACCATGCTTAAGGTGACAATGCCCATGGACAAGGGATAGTCATTGAGCTAAGACTGAAAAGGGTCTGTGCACCTCAGTCAAGGGAATCTGTAGACGGTGTGCTAAGTCCCTATCAATAAAATTGCTAGAGGCACCAGAGTCTATTAAGGCTGAGAGGTGATGAGAAAACTTGGCGGAGCTAAGTAGTGCAGGAACAAATAGTTTATCTCGGGAGGAACCTGACCTAGTATGGTCTAAAGAAGCAGATCCCACCCGCACTAGACTGTTGATGTTTCCCGGCTTATTAGGGCAACTGGCGACAAAGTGGCTGTGGTTGCCACAGTATAGGTATAGACCCTAAGATCTTCTCCTAGCCTTTTCTCAGGTGAAAATGGGATGCGCCAATCTGCATGGGCTCCTCCTGGATAGGATGAGAGGATCCAGGAAGGGCTGATGGAGAAGTGGCGAGCAGAGTGCGAGGGGACAAGGGAACGGCCTCTCTGCACGCCTTTCCCATAAATGCCTGTCTATGCATATGGCTACTTGCATGGCTTCATTCCACGACTTTGGTTCAGGGTAGTGTACTAAGGAGTCCTTGATAGAGTCAGAAAAGCTTAACCTGAATTGGCTTCTTAGAGCGGGGTCATTCGACCCTGAGTCAAGTGCCCAGTGGCGGAAATCAGAACAGAATAGCTCAGGGGTGCGTTTACCCTGACGTAATGACCTAAGATTAGGTTCTGCTGAGTGGGTACGATTAGGATCATCATAGAGTAACCCCAGTTTCTTAAAAAATTCCTTAACTGAGCCTCTGGCTGGGTCATCTGTGGAGAGACTAAAAGCCCAAGACTGGGGATCCCCCTGCAACCATGTAATAATCAAGTTAACTCGCTGTGCTTCCGAACCAGAAGAGTGTGTCTTAAGCTTAAAATATAGCATACAACTATTTTTAAAGTTGGAAAACACATGGGGGGTCACCCAAAAAACGATCGGGCAGGTTAACCTTGGGACTGGTGGGGTCAACCTGCGCTAGTGAGCAATACGTGAAAATAATGTGTATTCGTAAAAATTGCAGCAGCAAAAAAAACTTCAAATATCCATGAAGTGATAAACATACAAAATAAAACTTAATTGCGCTGGCAGTGATAATATAACTGAAAAAGTGTTTAGGACACACAATATATGTATGTAAGTCCTAATCAAAAAGTAACAATAAGTGCATAGACCTTGTAACAGAAAATAGTTATGTGCTAAAAGTCGATGTTCAGGCATCAACACCACCTATAATATGTCCATAGAGAAATAATTCCAATTAAAATAAAAGTCCATTTAATTTGTCTAGTCTCCAAGCCATAAGGACTGATAGATCAAAGAAGCTTTCTATCGGACGTGCATTGATTGCAGAGAGAGAGTAATAGGTGTGCGCTTACCCCTATTGTTGGACCTCCTCTGTGGCAAGGTCTTACGAGCTTGCAGATTTCGCCCTCTGCAGGGACCAAATGTTGGTAACCAGGTCTTGACAGCGTACACCGCAGACTTCCGGATGGTCGGGATAGTCCAACAGCTCCAGCATCAGAGGGGGGACCCGAGAATGGAGAGGCCCATGGACAAAAAAGACATAAGGAGAAAAGAAGAGGCTCCTCTGGTGTAATATCGTTGGGGTTTTATTGGATAAACCACAAGTGAACATTTAAAAAAATCTCATAAAATATTCATAAAAAGCCGGCATATACAAAGGCAGAACGCCCGTGCAAAGTAAACCTTCAGAACACGTGATGGCAAGCACTGCGAGGCCACGCCCTTTCAGAACACGTGATGGCAAGCACTGCGAGGCCACGCCCATTCAGAACACGTGATGGCAAGCACTGCGAGGCCACGCCCATTCAGAACACGTGATGGCAAGCACTGCGCGGCCACGCCCCTTCAGAACACGTGATGGCAAGCACTGCGAGGCCACGCCCTTCAGAACACGTGATGGCAAGCACTGCGAGGCCACGCCGTGGCCTCGCAGTGCTTGCCATCACGTGTTCTGAAGGTTTACTTTGCACGGGCGTTCTGCCTTTGTATATGCCGGCTTTTTATGAATATTTTATGAGATTTTTTTAAATGTTCACTTGTGGTTTATCCAATAAAACCCCAACGATATTACACCAGAGGAGCCTCTTCTTTTCTCCTTATGTCTTTTTTGTCCATGGGCCTCTCCATTCTCGGGTCCCCCCTCTGATGCTGGAGCTGTTGGACTATCCCGACCATCCGGAAGTCTGCGGTGTACGCTGTCAAGACCTGGTTACCAACATTTGGTCCCTGCAGAGGGCGAAATCTGCAAGCTCGTAAGACCTTGCCACAGAGGAGGTCCAACAATAGGGGTAAGCGCACACCTATTACTCTCTCTCTGCAATCAATGCACGTCCGATAGAAAGCTTCTTTGATCTATCAGTCCTTATGGCTTGGAGACTAGACAAATTAAATGGACTTTTATTTTAATTGGAATTATTTCTCTATGGACATATTATAGGTGGTGTTGATGCCTGAACATCGACTTTTAGCACATAACTATTTTCTGTTACAAGGTCTATGCACTTATTGTTACTTTTTGATTAGGACTTACATACATATATTGTGTGTCCTAAACACTTTTTCAATTATATTATCACTGCCAGCGCAATTAAGTTTTATTTTGTAGGTTAACCTTGGGCTCTGGCTCCTGCGTTACTGCTGGAGGTGTGTTTACACGCAAAGCCAATTCCTGGACCTGGGGTGTCAGTTTGCACATTTCCTCAGCAAATAAACAGGGCTGTGCAGAGTCCATCTTGACAGAAAATTTTGTTAAAGGCTTGTGATAATGTCACGAATGTCACGTCTACCTCAATGCAGGTGGTCAGACACTACAGCTAGCTACTGTCTGCTTCACCTATAGCAGTCCCCTTTCCCTTAAGACAAGCAGGCCTACCGGTACTTGGTTGCCCCAGGACTTATACACAATGCTATATTGCTTGGCTACCACACTAGGGCAGACGTGAGCAGAGCAAACAACAAACTACTTGCAGTTTAGCAGATAGATAGCGTGGTTCTAAGATGGTCCAGGTAATAAGCAGGCTGAGTTCAGGGAATAGTCCAATATCTGATCCAGTAACAGTCTAGGTAATAAGGCAGGCTGAGTTCAAGGAAAAGTCTGATATCCGATCCGCGTCATACACAGGGAGATCCAATGGCAAGCAAGACAGACAAACGGAGGCTTGATCAAGAACAATGCAGGTAACTGTGTCTCTATCACAAGCAAGGGATAGAGTGTTCGGTTTGCTTATTTCAGGTGACTGAGCAGATCAATTACCTAACAGGTGAACACAGACAGGGAGAATGCAACAGCCAACACCCGGATACTGGAATGGGAAGCAGGAGCACTTAAGTGATCCTGACACATTGCTTAAGAACTAATCTCCGACTTAAGCCTTGCTGAAGTTCTCCTCTCCCCTAGCCTCCCTGAAGTAATTTTCTCTTTTATTCCATGCTGAAATTCTCCTCTATTCCCTAATCTAAGCTAAAGTCTGTTTTCCCAGCCTCTCTTAAATCCTTCTCTCCTTTATACCCACATAAAAAGTCCTCCTTGGATTTTTGATTATAACAACACTTGTATACAGAAAAATGTCTTGTAGTAGAATGGTCAGCTGGATCTTCTCCCCCCCCCCCATATATAGTGACTACTTTCCTTTGGATGCACTTCACTTAGTCTACCATATATCTTTGTTTCCCATGACTTAAATTGTAATAACACTTTCTGTATTACCAATGTATAATAATGACATGGATGCATATTTCAAAACCTGTTTAACTGTTTGTACATGTAACTGTGCTCTTTTTCAATAAAACCTTTTTTGTGGAAAAAAAAAAAAAAAGTCCTTCTTACCTCCCTATCGATGCTAAATTCCCACTCTCCCTCCTAGTATTACTGAATTCCTCCTGTCCACCCTATCCATGCTAAAGTCCTCCTGTCTTCCCTTAAGTTCTCTACTTCTTGCTATCCAGGTTGAAGTCCTCCTCATTTTACCAGTCTCTGTAAAGTCCTACTCACCTCCCTAGCCTTTTTGAAATACAGCTCTTCTTCCTATCCATGCTGACGTCCTCCTCCCTGCCATTGTTTAAGTCCTAATGTCTTACTTGGCCTTGCTGTAGTTCTCCTCTCTCCCTAGCCTCTTTGAAGTCCTTGTCTTCTATTTTTCCATGCAGAGCTCTTCCTTTCTTCCTATCCATGCTGAAGTCTTCTTTTGCTCCCTACCCATGCTCAAGTTGTTTTCACTTTGCTGTTTAAGCTAATGTTCTCCTCTCTTCCCTAGCTTTGCTAAATGTCCACACTAAAAAAAATGTTCCCTACATTTTATATCATGAACGAAAAAAACATAATTTAGCTAGTAGATATGCATGTTAGTATATCATTCAGTTGCGTTTATCTTACTGTAACAATAGAGATCCTATTCAAATTCCAACACTGTTGACAGAATTTTCCCTAGAGAAAACAATTGTGTCTGCTAACCTAGGGCGGGGGGCCATGAACAGTTTGACTTTTACAAGTAGTGCTGCTATTTTGAACAATACAGTACTTGCAAGATTTGTTCTTCTTATGAATTCCAATATGAGTTGAAATGAATTTGCTCTGTGTTATATGAAATGTTTCCAGAAAATCTGTTGACATAGTTGGAATCATTGTTTAGCCAGCTGCCCCCTGCCGGCTGTTTGAAGCTCCCGTTTCTTCCCCCACCTGCCGCTGTAAACGGTGATATAGAACGACTGGAGAAAATTAGAGCTGGCTGTGTAAAATCCCCCTCACTCCTGCTTCCCCTTCCCTTCTGGCAATTGTGAAACTGATCCAACTGGGGCAACTGTGGAACAACCGATAAGGCTTATGGGATATGTAGTTCTTAAAGGGGTGCTGCTCACCAAAGGAGGAGAAACAGAATGTTTTCCCGGGCAAATTACCAGAGCTGGGGGGAGAACAGCATGGAGAGCGAGAGAGTGCAGACCAATTTCTGGAGCGTGCGCAAGACACCAGGCAGATAGCGTAGGGAGGCCAGTATGAGCGGACCTGTGCTGTGCTTGCCTACACTGAGGACAGAGCAAGCGACAGACAGATTGAGGCACAGAGAGCGTTGCTGTGCCTTGGAACCCGAGCTGGGGAGACTGATTGCTATGTGTGCCCCCACCCCAAAGAGGACCTGATAGCGAGGATGTGATTGGTGAGCAAGGTTCCAGAGTTTAAAACCTTACTGCCCACAGTTAATGCAACAGAGCCAAATCCTTACCTAATAGCCCATTAGCCACCTGCTGCACACTCTTAAAGAGACAGCTACACATGCACCATCTACAAAAGGGCCTCAACAAAAGCCAGCCAACACTGACAATTAGGCATCAGGTACTCTAGACGCCAGTTTATTCTAAACAAATAGATAAATACAAGGAAAATACTACGTGTTCATAAATAAGTTACAATATTCTCATTTGATAAAATAGTCAAAATTGATGCCCATGCAAGGGTAAAAGCTAAATAAATGGCTAACGCGTTTCGAGGGGTTTCCTCTTCATCAGAGCCTTGGAAAATGGCTGCAAACTAATACAGGACTCTATACAGTACAACACAGCATCTTGGCAGGAGGATCGCAGGGTCAACCAATTATTGACTCGGGTACGTAACCACTGACCACAAGCTGCTACTTCCTAACCAGCCAGTGCGCAGAGCGCTGCAATGTGGAAAGGAATACTACTAGAATAAAGGAGAATCCGCCTATAAAAATACATCATCTATCATGTGATACATCTCCCATCCATCTGTTCCTCTCTATATAAACCTACCACATTATACAGACCAGGTTTTGTCTTCCAAGGCTCTGATGAAGAGGAAACCCCTCGAAACAGACAGCGGGCATTGGCCCAGCCACCCCGCTACTTCATCACTGGCTTTGATTGACAGCAGTGGGAACCAATGGCTCCTGATGCCCTAGCAAAGCCAGTGAGACCCGCAAGTGAAGGGAGAGAAGAGCTGCAGATGTGCACAACGCTGAATCAAATGAAGGGCTCAGGTAAGTTAAAGGGGGGCGAGGAGGGAAACTGATGCCTAAACATTTTTTACCATAATGCAAGGAATGTTTAGTCTTTAGAACCACTTTAAACTATTTATTTTTGCTGTTATGTTTAATCTCTATTTTATTAGGTTTTGTAGATATTAAAGTACAAAAGACAAATGTCCATGATGGACCAGAAAGGTACAAACATATCCATAACAGGAATACAGACATACCAGTACATAGAAGTGCTTTACATTGAGGTCAGTAAAAATGTTAACAATTTGGTCAAATTATACCAAAGAGAAAAAAAGAGCAAAAATCCTCATAGTAAATGCTAACCAAATACATACTTGGTATGGTAATAAAAGTCAAACAAACAAAAAACAATAGGTTCCCATTCATAATATATAGAAGATAACATCTACAGACATAGATGTCCATTTGGAAAACCACCTTTATGCTTAGGAATCTATCATTGAGTGGTGAGCCTGAAAAGGGGATAACATAAGGAAAGAAATAGTATCGAGAGGGGCGAGAGAGAAAGGAAAAGAGGGGAAAAGAGAAAAAAACAGATATAAGAAGACACATGCATCTAATGGGATCCCAGAAGTACATGCACACTCAAACACTAGTAGCAATAGAAGAGGCAAAATAGGAAGAATAATAAAAATTAGTCCAAACCGTCCACATGATACTGTGAGATTCGGATATGTCCTCATCTCTGGCAATCATGCTTTACATATACTCAATATTTTTCATTTCACAAGCCCAAGCAGCCAAAGATGGAGGTTCAGGCTGCCGTCAACATCTGGCGAGCGCGGATCAGGCTGATATCAGGAGTGTCTAATCGGGTTTTTCTTCATTTGTTTGTATGATCCCAGCAGCATAGAGAGTATCGTGATTTGGAGTTGATTTTGGTATTATATTTTTGCTTTTTTTAACACATTGATTGCGTTTTTAGAATTATTTTATTTTTAGAATGTTATTTTCCCTTTAGCTTACTGTATATACACTATACCCAAAGAAGTGGCCCATCTGCTATGATATGTATTATCCCTGCTTTTACATTTGAAAAAAAACGAATGATGTCTTGTATAGTACTGGGGTTCCAGACTTTGTTTTTCTCCCATTCAGGGTGCCTTTGCTTTCCACATAATCTTCACTTATTTTATCAACTCTTTCTGGTGCTGCCTTCCTAGGCCTGGCCAAGTTACCTTGAGCTGCAATGTTAACCTGACTGAATACATATTCCCCTACATCTGCTTGACTGGGTATTAATGACAAATTTTAGAGATTGTTAGTTGCTTTCCTTATTTTAATGTCTAATGGACCTTTCCCCCTTTTACTAAAATCTTCCACCAAGCTCTGCACGCTGATATGAAATCATCTTACATTCATTAGCTAAAGAAACATTTTTTGCTTTTATGTATAATTATTTATTTTTACTTCCTGGTTGAGTGAGACACTGGTGATGAAGCAAGGGCCTTGCAGATGCATCCTGGGAAGGCTACATCACCAGTGCCTTCCCCCTCAGATGTTGTGCACTGTCACATGTTTCAGGAGGCAGACCCAGAGTTCTAGGAAAAATGGGAGATAGATTCACCTTCATGAAAATGGCCACCGTGTGAAGAATGGGGAGGAAGTAAAAATAAGATGTGCAAAGAATAGAAATCCTGCAATTATCTAAGAGTTTCTGTTTCTAGATTGCCACTATTAAACATATCTAAAGGTGCCTTTGTTGTAATTTTTAAAATAAGGGTGAAGTCCCACTTTAATGACCATGAGATTAAAGTGGGACCCCAGCGCAGTCTTTTTTTTTTTTTTTGAGTGGGGTATGGTTTTACTTTCTTTTATGTTTTTATTAGTGGCAGTATCTCTGCTTGGAAGGATTTTCTTTAACTTCTTTTTAGTATCCACAGTCACCCAAGTGTAAGACCTTTTAAATTGGGGAAATGTTGGGGCCTCTGTAAGGCTTTTGTTGATAGATTCACTTAATTCCTGTTCTGACAGTAGTAAAAATCTAAAGGGCTTTGACTTTTTCTCCACTGAATCCAAAAGCAAAAAATTCCTTTTACTTTCACATTTTATCAATGACCCATAAGCTTCCTTCAGTTTCAAATATGAAAAAGGATATGGGACAATTTTTAATAAAAATGTTGACAACATTCTGTTCAATATTTTTGACAGAGAAGAGCACACTATGAGTGTACCCTTAGACTCTGAACTGTCCTTTCAGGCCCACATACAATCCCTGTCCAAATCATACCGCCTTAGACACCGCAACGTTCCCAGAATACGCCCCTTTTTAACTAATGACACCACCAAGCTTCTAATTCACTCCCCGATTATCTCTCACCTCGACTACTGCAACTCCCTCCTCATTGGATTACCTTTACATAGACTATCCCCCCTTCAGTCCATAATGAATGCCACTGCAAGACTCATCCACCTTACCAACCATTTTGTGTCCTCCACCCCTCTCTGCCAATCCCTCCACTGGCTTCCACTCACCCAACAAATAAAATTCAAAGTACTAACAATAATTTACTAAGCCATCCATATCTCAGCCCCCAGCTACATCACTAACCTAGTCCCAAAATACCAACCAAGCCACTCTCTTCGGTCCTCCCAAGACCTCCTGCTCTCTAGCTCCCTTGTCTCCTCCTCCCATGCTCGCCTCCAGGATTTCTCCAGAGCTTCTCCCATCCTTTGGAACTCCCTACCTCAATCTGTCTGACTGTCCCCTAATCTATCCATCTTTAGACGATCCCTGAAAACCCTTCTCTTTAAAGAAGCCTATCCTGCCTCTAACACCCTTTTACTTCCTTCATCAGCTCATCCCCCACAGCTATTACCTTTTGTATCAATTGACCCTTCCTTTTTAGATTGTAAGCTCTAACGACCAGGGCCCTCTGATTCCTCTTGTACCAAATTGTAATGTAACTGTAATGTCTGCCTTTATTTTGTTAAGAACTGCGCAAACTGTTGGCGCTATATAAAACCTGTATAATAATACCTACGCAGGGGTTTAAACAGCATAAACAGATAAAAGCAGAATGAACCAAGTATTCTTGGTCCTTTTCCTTTTTGAAAACTGTGAACATGGGTTCTTCTAAAGTCATTCGAATGCACACATTTTTTATATATTTGTAGTGAACACCTGAATGAGATCTCAAACTGTAGGTATTGATCTACAGTATATAGCAAGATTTACAGAACAGTTGCTGGAATATTGTTCTGAGTATCGTGAGTGATGCTTAATATATATAGCTCTATGGAAAGATTTTTTTTTACTAGCTGGGTGGCGGCTGTCTGGTGTTGTATTATGGATTGAGGTGGAGAATGTATGGTGGCTAGGGATGAGCTTCGAGTTCGAGTCGAACTCATGTTCTACTCGAACATTGGCTGTTCGCAAGTTCGCCGAACAGCGAACAATTTGGGGTGTTCGCGGCAAATTCGAATGCCGCGGAACACCCTTTAAAAGTCTATGGGAGAAATCAAAAGTGCTAATTTTAAAGGCTTATATGCAAGTTATTGTCATAAAAAGTGTTTGGGGACCCGGGTCCTGCCCCAGGGGACATGGATCAATGCAAAAAAAAGTTTTAAAAACGGACGTTTTTTCAGGAGCAGTGATTTTATTAATGCTTAAAGTCAAACAATAAAAGTGTAATATCCCTTTAAATTTCGTACCTGGGGGGTGTCTATAGTATGCCTGTAAAGGGGCGCATGTTTCCTGTGTTTAGAACAGTCTGACAGCAAAATGACATTTGGAAGGAAAAAACTCATTTAAAACTAGCCGCGGCTATTGCATTGCCGACAATACACATAGAAGTTCATTGATAAAAACGGCATGGGAATTCCCCACAGGGGAACCCCGAACCAAAATAAAAAAAAAAAAATGATGTGGGGGTCCCCCTAAATTCCATACAAGGCCCTTCAGGTCTGGTATGGATATTAAGGGGAACCCCAGCCAAAATTGAAAAAAAAAATTGACGTGGGGTTCCCCCTAAATTCCATACCAGACCCTTCAGGTCTGGTATGGATTTTAAGGGGAACCCCGCGCCAAAAAAAAAAAAAAAAAACGGCGTGGGGTCCCCCTAAAAATCCATACCAGACCCTTATCCGAGCACGCAACCTGGCAGGCCGCAGGAAAAGAGGGGGGGACGAGAGTGCGGCCCCCCCCCCTCCTGAACCGTACCAGGCCACATGCCCTCAACATTGGGAGGGTGCTTTGGGGTAGCCCCCCAAAACACCTTGTCCCCATGTTGATGAGGACAAGGGCCTCATCCTCACAACCCTGGCCGGTGGTTGTGAGGGTCTGCGGGCGGGGGGCTTATCGGAATCTGGAAGCCCCCTTTAACAAGGGGACCCCCAGATCCCGGCCCCCCCCCTGTGTGAAATGGTAAGGGGGTACTTACCCCTACCATTTCACTAAAAAACTGTCAAAAATGTTAAAAATGACAAGAGACAGTTTTTGACAATTCCTTTATTTAAATGCTTCTTCTTTCTTCTTTCTTCCTTCATCTTCTTCTGGTTCTTCTGGCTCTTCTGGTTCTTCCTCCGGCGTTCTCGTCCAGCATCTTTTTCGCGGCGTCTTCTATCTTCTTCTCCTCGGGCCGCTCCGCACCCATGGCATGAGGGGGGAGGCTCCCGCTCTTCTCTTCATCTTCTTCTCTTCTTCATCTTCTTCTTCATCTTCTTCTTCTTCTTCTTCTTCCTTCTTCTCTTCTTCCTGTCTTCTCCGGGCCGCTCCGCAGCCATGCTGGCATGGTGGGAGGCTCCCGCTGTGTGACGGCGTCTCTTCGTCTGACGGTTCTTAAATAACGGGGGGCGGGGCCATCCGGTGACCACGCCCCCCTCTGACGCACGGTGACTTGAGGGACTTCCCTGTGACGTCACGGGGAATGCCACAGGGAAGTCCCGTCATGTCACCGTGCGTCAGAGGGGGCGGGGCCACCGGGTGGCCCCGCCCCCCGTTATTTAAGAACCGTCAGACGAAGAGACGCCGTCACACAGCGGGAGCCTCCCTCCATGCCACAGCATGGCTGCGGAGCGGCCCGCAGAAGACAGGAAGAAGAGAAGAAGAGAAGAAGGAAGAAGAAGAAGAAGATGAAGAAGAGAAGAAGATGAAGAGAAGAGCGGGAGCCTCCCCTCATGCCATGGGTGCGGAGCGGCCCGAGGAGAAGAAGATAGAACACGCCGCGGAGAAGATGCTGGACGAGAACGCCGGAGGAAGAACCAGAAGAGCCAGAAGAACCAGAAGAAGATGAAGGAAGAAAGAAGAAAGAAGAAGCATTTAAATAAAGGAATTGTCAAAAACTGTCTCTTGTCATTTTTAACATTTTTGACAGTTTTTTAGTGAAATGGTAGGGGTAAGTACCCCCTTACCATTTCACACAGGGGGGGGGCCGGGATCTGGGGGTCCCCTTGTTAAAGGGGGCTTCCAGATTCCGATAAGCCCCCCGCCCGCAGACCCTCACAACCACCGGCCAGGGTTGTGAGGATGAGGCCCTTGTCCTCATCAACATGGGGACAAGGTGTTTTGGGGGGCTACCCCAAAGCACCCTCCCAATGTTGAGGGCATGTGGCCTGGTACGGTTCAGGAGGGGGGGGGGGCCGCACTCTCGTCCCCCCCTCTTTTCCTGCGGCCTGCCAGGTTGCGTGCTCGGATAAGGGTCTGGTATGGATTTTTAGGGGGACCCCACGCCGTTTTTTTTTTTTTTTTTGGCGCGGGGTTCCCCTTAAAATCCATACCAGACCTGAAGGGTCTGGTATGGAATTTAGGGGGAACCCCACGTCAATTTTTTTTTTCAATTTTGGCTGGGGTTCCCCTTAATATCCATACCAGACCTGAAGGGCCTTGTATGGAATTTAGGGGGACCCCCACATCATTTTTTTTTTTTTTTTTTGGTTCGGGGTTCCCCTGTGGGGAATTCCCATGCCGTTTTTATCAATGAACTTCTATGTGTATTGTCGGCAATGCAATAGCCGCGGCTAGTTTTAAATGAGTTTTTTCCTTCCAAATGTCATTTTGCTGTCAGACTGTTCTAAACACAGGAAACATGCGCCCCTTTACAGGCATACTATAGACACCCCCCAGGTACGAAATTTAAAGGGATATTACACTTTTATTGTTTGACTTTAAGCATTAATAAAATCACTGCTCCTGAAAAAACGTCCGTTTTTAAAACTTTTTTTTGCATTGATCCATGTCCCCTGGGGCAGGACCCGGGTCCCCAAACACTTTTTATGACAATAACTTGCATATTAGCCTTTAAAATTAGCACTTTTGATTATTCATGTTCGTGTCCCATAGACTTTAACGGCGTTCGCGTGTTCGAACGAATTTTTTTCCTGTTCGCATGTTCTGGTGCGAACCGAACAGGGGGGTGTTCGGCTCATCCCTAATGGTGGCTAATAAGTCTGGGAAGGATTTCCATGTCAAGGTTTTTAGGGAAAGCCTGCAATATTCATATACCTATTATAAATATTAAAACCTTTACAATTGAATATATATACTGAATATAGAAAGTAAATGAACAAAAGAGAAATACAAATCCAATAAATATTTGGTGTGCCCACCCTTTTCCTTCAAAACAGCGTGAGTTCTAGGTACACTGGCGCACAGTTTTTGAAAGAACTCAGCAGGGGCAGGTTGTTCCAAACATCTCGAAGAACTAACAACAGATCTTCTGTGGATGTAAGCTGCCTCAAATCCTTCTGCCACCTCATGTAATCTCAGACAGACTCGATGATGTTGAGATCAGGGCTCTGTGGGGGCCAAACTATCACTTGCAGGACTCCTTGTTCTTTTTTACGCTGAAGATAGTTCTTAATGACATTGGCTGTGTGTTTGGGGTCATTGTCCTGCTGTAGAATACATTTGGGGCCAATCACATGCCTCCCTGATGGTATGGCATAAAGGAAATGCATCTGCCTGTAATTCTCAGCATTGGGGACACCATTGATTGTGACCAAATCTCCAACCCCCATTTGCAGAAGTGCAGCCCCAAACTTGCAAGGAACCTGCTTCACTGTTGCCTGCAGGACACTCATTATTGTACCACTCCAGCCCTTCATTGAACAAACTGCCTTCTGCTACAGCCAAATATTTCAAATTTTGAAGCATCAGTCCAGAGCACCTGCTGCCATTTTTCTGCACCCCAGTTCCTATGTTTTCACTTTGTTAAGACACTTAGTCTTGTTTCCACATTGGAGGTATGGATTTTTGGCCACAATTCTTTCATGAAGGCCACTTATAGCCAGACTTCTTCAGACAGTACATAGGTATACCTGGGTCCCACTGGTTTCCACCAGTTCTGTGCTGATGGCACTGCTGGACATTTTCCGATATGGAAGGGAAGTTAGCATGATGTGTCTTTCATCTACTGCATTAAGTTTCCTTGGCTGACCACTGCGTCTACGATCCTTAACCACTTCAATACAGGGCACTTTCCCTCCTTCCTGCCCAGGCCAATTTTCAGCTTTCAGCGCTGTCACATCTTAAATGATAATTGCGCGGTCATGTAACACTGTATCCAAATACATTTTTAACATTTAATAGAGAAAAATAATAGAAATAGAGCTTTCTTTTGGTGGTATTTGATCACCACTGGGTTTTTTTTTTTTGCTAAACAAATAAAAAATTACTGAAATTTTTGAAAAAAATAAAAGTTTTCTTTGTTTTTGTTATAAATGGCCATGTGATAATAAGTACTAAGTTTTCTCCTTCACTGATGGGCACTGATAAGGCGGCACTGATGAGCACTGCTGAGGTGGCACTAATGAGGTGGCACTGATGAGGTGGCACTGATGGGCACTGATGATGAGGCACTAATATGCAACACTGATGGGCAATAATTGGCAGCACTTATGGGCACTGATAGGTGGCACTGATACACAGCAGTGATAGGCATTGATAGGCAGCACTGATGGGCACTCATAGGTGGCACTGATAGGCGACACTGATGGGCACTGAAAGGCTGCACTGATGAGCACTTATAGGTGGCACTGGTGGGCACTGATGGGTGGCACCGATGGGCACTGATGGATGGCTCTGATAGGCAGCACTGATGAGGAGGCACTAATTGGCACCTTTAACGGGCACTGATTGGCATCCCTGGTGGTCATGGGTCGGCCTACTTGGTGGTCATGGGTGGGCATCCCTGGACAGCTGATCACATGTTAAAGAGCCTACCACTGACACACCAAACCAACAATCGACGCACTGCACGCCCCCGCAGGCACGCAATCGCGGCTTATCCTGCTGGACGTCATAGGACGTCCAGTCAGGATAACTTAACCACTTACCGGCCATCATTGTGCTATTTGGCGAGCGGGAAGTGGTTAATGCTGCCCGATCAATGGTGTCCTCAATGTTGAAAAATATAGGCAGATTCTTATCCATCATACCATACCATTATTATTCTGCAACATGACAAGGACCCCAAACATACAGCCATGTAATTAAGAATAAGGAGTCCTGGTTTAGCCCCATGGGCCCATATCTCAACATCATGGCATCTGTCTGGGATTACATGAAGAGACAGAATGATTTGAGGCAACCTACATCAACAGAAGATCTGTGCTATGTTTAGAACAACCTACCTGCCGAGTTCCCTCGAAAATTGTGTGCAAGCGTACCTAGAAGAATTGATGCATGTTTGAATGTTTGAAGCCAAAGGGTAGTCACGCCAAATATTGATGTGATTTTGATTTTTCTTTTGTCTGCTCACTTTGCATTTGATATATTTATAAACTGTACATACTGTATATATATTTATATACTGTATACATATATATATATATATATATATATACATATATATATATATATATATATATATATATATATATATATATATATATACACATATATATATATATATATATATATATATATATATATATATATATATATATATATATATATGTAATGCATTTCTGCTTTAATCATTTCTTCACACCTGACTAAAACTTTTGCACAGTACTGTATATATACTGTATACTGTATACAATATATAGATATATAAATAAATATATATATATATATTATTTTATTATTGTTATTTTATTTTAGGTACTTATATAGCGCCGTCAATTTACGCAGCGCTTTACATATACATAGCACATTCACATCAGTCCCTACCCTCAAGGAGCTTACAATCTAAGGTGCCTAATTCACATTCATACATACTAGGGACAATTTAGGCAGGATCCAATTAATCTACCAGCATGTCTTTGGAGTGTGGGAGGAAACCGGAGTACCCGGAGGAAGCCCACGCAGGCATGGGGAGAACATGCAAACTCCAGGCAGGTAGTGTTGTGGTTGGGATTCAAACCAGCGACCCTTCTTACTGCTAGGTGAAAGTGCTACCCACTACACCACTGTGCCGCCCAGGGTGGTGGGAGTGGGAGCACTCATTGGGTGAGAGTTTGGAGGTAGTTTACAGATGCATTGGTGAAAGCTTGAGAGGGGGCATGTAGCTATGAATGACCTTGTGGTAAGAGAGGGGTGCTATATAAGTAGAGTGGGGGGAAACATGGACAGGTGCAGGGGTGAGAATGTACAGGTGCAGTGGTGGAAGAGGGAATGCAGTCATGTTGGATGGTGCGAAAAGGGATGGTTTAGGCATAGATAGTGGTGAGAGAAGGGTGTGGAATGTGATGAAAGAAGGTAATGCAGACTCAGTGGGTGCTGAGAGAAGTGGTCCTACAGGTAAAGTGAGTACCAAGAGAAGTGCAGTGTAAGTGGTGAGTGGTGAGAGAAGGAGGGCTGCAGGATTGTGAATGCGGAAAGAAGGGGGGGGGCTGAGGCTCAAAAGGTGGTGAGAGAAATATATAACCAAAAGAGAAAATCTCTCTCCTGCGCTCAAATGTCTAGATTCTCAGTGTGTGATAGGACCAGTAGGCTTTAGTGGTATCTGACGTCTTGCAGCCCTCTTCAGAATGTTGGGCATTCAAAAACTACAAAGAGGAAACAAAAAGAAGAGAGGGCGCACCGACCTAGCGCATTACCACTGGTAGCGTTTATTAAAAAGTAAAATAACAAGTAATATACTCACAAACAAGCTTGAAATACAGGCATGGACAAAGACTGCAGATATGCAGTAACAGACACCAGGATAAAGTGGGACCGGACATCAAGTAGATGCGGCAACGGCTAACGCGTTTCTGGGGCGAGCCCCTTTTCTCAGAGCCTAAGCGGGTGGTAACTGCTCACAGGTAAGAGCTCCTCTATATATGTGTGCATACATGTAACCAAGCCTCCCAGTAATCACCAGCACCAGCCCACCATGGCCACTCCCACTTCCCAAAAGCAAAACCCTCCCAGCTGAAAGGACCCTCTCTGGTGTCACCATGTCTTCATAGTAACACCATGGTAATCACACATCTAAGAAAAAGCATGCATATTAATCAATCGTGATTATTGGTATAATAGGTGTACCCAATCATAGTACACAATAAAGGACTTTACCTGCAGGCTAATACAGGCCATCTAGGGCTATGATCTGGCCACCTGGCAAGTATAAATGTAAATGTGAATGTAAACAGGCGAAAGTAACCATATCATCTGTGCCACCTCTGCAGATCAATCAGTCATATTGCACAGGAAGGGACTTTACCTACGGGCTGATTAGGGACTGTCCAAGACTATAACACAGTCACATCACAAATGTAGATGTGGGTATAGGTGTGGACAGGCAGAGGTAGCACTACCACCTGTGCCACCTCTGCAAAATAGGAAAAGTAGTATCCGCTGTACATACCGGAGGGGGCTACAGAGGACCTTCGGATGGCTTTGGAGGGCTCCAGATGCCGGTGGAACGCACGCTACCTTGAGAACCCGGAAGTGCGGATACAAATGTGCTCCATCGGCGATTTCCGGCTACCTAAAACGTCATTTCCGCCCGCGCATGCGCAGTGGACACAGGCCGGAAGTGCGGGTGGATATGCGTTCCACCCCGCTACCTCCGACCACTTCGGCCCATACTCGCTGTAAGCGAGAATGTATGGGTGCGCACGCATTTCCTCTGCGCAGGCTGGCAGATGTAAAAGAATATGTGAGGCTGGTCGTCACCTGGGTTGACTCAGCATGATGTTATACATTGCTAATGCAATGGTATTGGAACCACATCATCAGAGGGGGGGGGGAGGGAGAGGGGAGGGTCAGAGGGGGGAGAGACATGCTGATGCCGGGAATGATTCAAAAGACACAGGCAACATAGCCATAATACACAGAGGAGATCAGCTTACCGAGCAATCGCCAGAGAGTCCCTTATTAAGAATATACAATTGAATAAAATTGTATTGTTATATTAATAGACTAGTCCTTATAGTCAGTGTGGAAACAGTTATTATTAACAAATATGAAATGTATCCGCAACAATGTATTGAAAAAACCTACATAAAAATTATTAATATTTATATGTTGTTAAAAACAGTTATATTATAATATAGAATAAATTAAATTAAATAAAATGAAAGTCGCATCCGCATCTATATACTGCATTGCAACACATAATAAATCGCAAGGCAGACCTCAACTGAAGACTTTCCATATATGTGTATGTATACACACATGCCCTCTCAAAAAAAAAAAAAAAATTATATAGAAAATAAATGTTGGTGTACATGAGGGAAGTAATTAACCTTACCTTGATCCAACATCGGGACATAAAATTAAATAGATAAGGTTAAAATTGCAAGCAGACACAATATAAAAAGTTCCCAGTACAAACGAGGCACAATGATTGCTGTTGGTAATAACATCATGGAACTTTTACAATAGGGAGGTGAGCACAACATATGTGCACAAATAAATGCGCTCCTGTCGACCCATTCTAGACATATATCAGATATAGCTATAGCAAAAAATAACAAAAAACAAATAAAATTGCACCAAAAATAGGTGATATATTCTTAACCTAGGACTATATAGCGCCATGTCCCCGCTGGTATCTGGTGGGTCAAAAACTAATGTGAACTCTACCCAATATAAAGGACACATATACTGTTGCAAATACACGTAAAATATATATAGAGAGAAATATAGCTGCAGGCATGGTGGGTGCTGAGAGAAGGTGAGTGTGACATGGTGGTTGGTGAGAAAAGGGGTGCAGTGGTTGTAGTTGAGAGAAGGGGTCGTAGGTGTGGCAGAAGCTAAGAGGAGTAGGGCTGCAGGCACAGTGGGTACTGAGAGAAGGGAGTGGTGATTCTAAAAGAAAGGGGTTGCGAAGCTGTGGGTGCCCAGAGTAAGGTGAGTGAAGACACAGGTGGAGAAGGGTCAGTGCTGAAAAAAGGGGGGCTACAGAATTAATGTGAGTAAAAGAAAGGTGTGCTGGCATGGTGGGTGTCTGCAGTTGCTTTGGGCATTGAGAGAAGGACCTGCAGGCGTGGTGGGTTGCACAGTGGGTGGTGAGAGAAGAGAGGGTGAAGGCACTTTGGGTGGTGAGAGAAAAGGGGGTGTAGGCACTTTGGGTGGTGAGAGAAGATGGAGTGTAGGCACCTTTGGTGGTGAGAGAGGAGGGAGTGTAGGCACTGTGGGTGGCGAGAGAAGAGGGAGTGTAGGCCCTTTGGGCGATGAGAGAAGAGGAAGTGTGTAGACACTCTGAGTGGTGAAAGAATAGGGAGTGTAGGCAGTATGGTTGGTGAGACAAGAGGGGGTGTAGACACTTTGGGTGATGAGAGAAGGGGGGTGTAGGCACTTTGGGTGGTTAGAGAAGAGGGGGTGTAGGCACTTTGGGTAATGAAAGAAGAGGGGGTGTAGGCACTTTGGGTGGTGAGATAAGAGGGGGTGTAAGCACTTTGGGAAGAGAGAGAAGAGGGGGTGTAGACAATTTGGGTGGTGAGAGAAGAGGACAATAAGATAACATTGTCGGAGTGGTTGGGTGATCGTGAGGTGGGCTGGCTAACATTGCAGCATTACAGGAAGGCAGATTAAGTAATAGTACATCAGAAGCACCAAGCAACATCTACAGAGATGTTTCCAGACAGCCAGGATGCTAATGGGACCTGCCTCTTTCCCTGCTTCCATTACCGAAGATGCTGACAGAAGGGATAACAGATTGCCTTAGAGCTTCTCTGCTTCTTCAGCTGTTTCCTCCTCAGCCTGCTTTCTCTCTCAGCCCTGATTATACTGTGTAATCTGTCAGAACTCAGAATGCAGGCTAAGGAGGAGACAGCTGTGGTAGCAGAGAAGCCCTTGACAGTCTGACATCCCCTTAATTTAAGCAGGGAAAGTGTGGGTTGTGTGTGGTGAGGGATCACAGCAGATGGAGGGATGTCCCTAACCCAGGCTGCTTCTACCCTCTGTAACATGACTGCATGGTGCAGCCAGACTCCCAGCACAAAAGCAGCAGTGAGGCTCAGGAGCAGGCTGCTGTTGTGCTTCTTTCAGCCTCCTGCAGTTTCTGCTATTCCAAGCAAGTGACCAGAGGAATTTCCAGATCTCCAGAGGCTGGTATGGCCAGAGTGAGGATACATGTATAGCAATGTGGCGTACAATTATAAAGTACAGTGTCCCTCAGGTATTTCTATGCATTGCATGTCCCTCTAGTGCTCAGTGTTATCAATAGACATCATATTAGTGAGCCAAGCTAAAGGGATTGTGGGACGAATAGTTCTACAGACTGATAATTGCTTTGCATGACCCTGTACCTGGACTATACATCCCAGGGATCTTGGCTGCCACCAGAGAGATTGCTGGGAGGAACTTTATAAGAAGCCAAAGCCCTGCCCTACGCGCTCTTTCTCCTGGGCCTGACACAAGACAGACCTCTCCGTGCATGGAGAGAGAGTTCGCGGCCCACCACTCGATGTAAACATTCCAAACCGGATGAGAGGGGCCTAGCACCACATGCTGTTCGTCGGACATTCATCCAGCAGCACTTTGGTCGCCTGCCAACCTGTGTTCTACGCTGCGCGTGTATCGCTTCAGGGGCTGCTGTCCGGAAGGCATTAAATCGGCCTGGTCATTGGTGAGGGGACAATCACCCACCTTTACAAGTCCTTTCTTACAGTTTTACTGGGACACTTTGCACAAACACCTTTACCTTGGGAATACTTTACCGAACACTGTGCATAGACACCTTTAGCCTCTCCCGTTTCAAGAAATCCTATTGCTTGCTATTATACAATTAACAAGCTCCTACGTGCCGGTGAAGACCATCAGATCTGCAACAGGGACATTGCTGTCATTATTGCTACAAGGGCCCTTATACCATTGCCATTAAGTATGACCTCTCATTAGGGTTTAAGGTTTATAGGCTGGGCGAGGTTTCCCCTATTAGAAGTGTGTCAGTATAACCCTTTAACCTTGTTTATTCTTTCAGGTGCAAGCAGTACTCCACTGTACATGTGTATATAATAGACTGTTTATCTGCAAATATCTTGACTTGTGTTATTGGGAGGAATTCCTTTGCTGAGTTGCCGCTGTTGCCTAAAACTCAGCACATCTATTACCTCCTCTTTGTGAAAATATCTTCTTTGAACTGTCCTAGTAAACATTATCAGAATATAAATGCACAGAGTTGTCTAACTTATTGCTTTGAAGTGGTGCAAAGATGTCTGAACCCAGAGTGTTAGGTGAGTTGGAATGTTCATCAGGTCATTGCAGTGCAGATGAGCAGGTAAATCCAAGCAGCCTCTTTGGGGGTCGTGCTACACATCAAAAAGGGGGACTACCGGCACTGGTGGTAGCAGAAGCCCCGTCACAGCAGTTTGGATGATGAGACTCTTCAGAGGGTTGCGCAGGAATTTTATTACAACCAAATTGGCCAGTAGAGTGGACAATGTGGGAAGAGGAAGGATGAGGAGAACTGTTGGGTCTACAGGACAGGAAGTGAAGGGAAATCTCTTGAATACAACAAGGATGGCAAAAAAAAAAGTTTTAACTATTCCCTAATGTACCCATGAAAAACTAAGTTTTGGCTTTAAATTTGGCTTGTAAATACATCGATGGCTGAGTATCGAGCACACAGCAACCTAGATGCAGAACACTGTGTACTCCATGCTAAGTATCACCATTCATGTCTCTGCCAAATCTATTTGCATGAGAAATAAGCAAGCATTTCACACTCTGACCCCTTGTCCCCTCTACCGTTCTCAAGCAAGCTGACTAATATGCAAAGCCAGTGCTTCGGATATCAGACAATGGGTTCTCTTTATATGGTGAACATAGTAGGCTAGCAAGAAGAATTATAAAGAGACTTGTAGAAATCCTGTGCACCAAAGGAATTTAGGATTTGATGCAAAGGTCACTTTGCCAAGTATATTTTTAACTCATTCATGGCTAATGCAAGCATGTGTTTACTAATTTTTAAAATCTTTTAATAAAAGAAGACATATATTCTCAGCTGTGCTCATGTGACAGTGCCTAGGCATACTCTCTCAAAGTCTGCCTGAAAGGAGCTTTCTGGGAGTTCCTAAAGCCGGCCATACACCGTTCAAATCTCAACCGGTTCAGCAGAAACCAGCCGGGATTTGAACCATTAACCTCCCTGGCGGTATGATTGTGTCAGGAATTTTGTACCAAAAGTGGTACAATTTTTTGCATGGAAATTTGGTATTATGTATTGTAGGCCTGCAACTCTTAGTAATTATTTACTTAATGAAAATAAGGATATAGATGTGGCGCTGCCCTGCTGTGGTGTAATTGGTCACAATTACCTTATATGATGACTTAAAAGGTCTCTTTACTGGCTACACATATTATTTGCAACATGTAAACTAAAAAAATTTTTTTCATAGGTGAAATAGTACTTTAAGAAATAACTTCTTTACGAGAAATAAATTTACGGTGACACATAGGGTGGCCAGTAGGCCAATTTCTAATTAATTTCCCTTAGTGTTTTTTTAGTGTTACACCCTCTGGTGTATATATTATTGAGTTAGCAAATTAATATAAAATTTCTCAAACAATTTATGAGTGCAGATAAGTGAGAAAATATGTGAAATAAAATATGCAAAAATATGCACAAATATGCAAAGAATATATACAAAAAATGAACCACTGATGAATGTCGCATAAGCCAAAATTCCAATTCAAAACATAACTTCTTTGTGATTCTACACATATAAATAAATACATATATTACATACCATTTAGTTAAAGTGCAAAAAAACGTGCAAAAATGTGCTATTTATATTAGATCATAAAGTGACTGGTGCTTGAACTGTAAACCCAGTGATTTGTGCTTCATAAGCCCAGTAATAGGTCCGTATTTGTGGTGGAAAGGTCTTTTTAAATCTTTTTTAACTTATAGTGGAAAGGTCTTTTTAAATCTTTTTTATTTGACTCAAAGAAGTCTTTTACATATATGGTTTGGAGAGAGTTACGTTTTCATTGGAAGGTGATGTTTATAAAAACCATTCCTCATTCAAGTGCTGGTCTTGTGATGGCGCTCCTTAAAGTGGGGTTCCACCCAAAAAAAAAAACTACATGAAAAATCCTAAAAAAAAAATACAAAAAAACATTTGGATATTTTTTTTTTTTACTCACCTCTAAATGCCTGTTGCTAGGGGGTCCCTCGTAGTCTGCCTCTTCCAGTGCCTGGGCTGGTGACATCACTTCCCCCTCGGCACAGGAAGGGCTCAGCTCTGCTCCCTCCCTCCTGTCAATCATCTGGGACCCATTACAGGTCCCAGGTGACTGAGCGGCCAATCACGGCGCTCGGCGCCGCTCGCGCATGCACAGTGGGTGCCAGGCTGTGAAGCCACAGCCTGGCGCCCACAGTTGCAATGCTGGCGCCGCTGAACGGGGCTTGGATCCCCCGCATCGCTGGACCCAGGAACAGGTAAGTGTCCAATTAAAAGTCAGCAGCTGCAGTATTTGTAGCTGCTGACTTTTAATTTTTTTTTTTTTTTTGACTGGAACTCCTCTTTAACCAAGGTCTTATTGTGCTTGCACTCACCGAATAGGGACACCCCTACAGGGGTATAGGCAGTCACAGTGTTTGCCACTGTGTAGCAGCTCTGGATGTCTCTGATCCGTGTAGTAATCTTAACATATGGCACAATAAAAGTTTTTAAACGGGTTCACGCTATGGACATTCCCTCTTTTTTATGGCAAACATCTCCTAAGCCGGCATAGAAACACTCAATACACGGATCGGAGACATCCAGAGCTGCTACACAGTGGCAAACACTGTGACCGCCTATACCCCTGTAGGGGTGTCCCTATTCGGTGAGTGCAAGCACAATAAGACCTTGGTTAAGGAGCGCCATCACAAGACCAGCACTTGAATGAAAATTTAACTCTCTCCAAACCATATATGTAAAAGACTTCTTTGAGTCAAATAAAAAAAATTTAAAAAGACCTTTCCACTATAAGTTAAAAAAGATTTAAAAAGACCTTTCCACCACAAATACGGACCTATACAGCAAGTACTGGGCTTATGAAGCACAAATCACTGGGTTTACAGTTCAAGCACCAGTCACTTTA
This sequence comes from Lithobates clamitans, assembly GCA_037952925.1. Taxonomy (NCBI): domain Eukaryota; kingdom Metazoa; phylum Chordata; class Amphibia; order Anura; family Ranidae; genus Lithobates; species Lithobates clamitans. The sequence goes on from JBBGZY010000159.1 coordinate 5,330,043, forward strand.
TGATCTAATATAAATAGCACATTTTTGCACTTTAACTAAATGGTATGTGATATATGTATTTATTTATATGTGTAGAATCACAAAGAAGTTATGTTTTGAATTGGAATTTTGGGTTATGCGACTTTCATTAGTGGTTCATTTTCTGTATATATTCTTTGCATATTTGTGCATATTTTTTCATATTTTACTTCACATATTTTCTCACTTATCTGCACTCATAAATTGTTAGAGAAATGTTATATTAATTTGCTAACTCAATAATATATACATCAGAGGGTGTAACACTAAAACAAACACTAAGGGAAATTAATTAGAAATTGGCCTACTGGCCACACTATGTGTCTCCGTAAATTTATTTCTCGTAAAGAAGTTATTTCCTAAAGCACTATTAAACCTATAAAAAGTTTTTTTTTTTTTTTTTTTAGTGTACATGTTGCAAATAATATGTGTAGCCAGTAAAGAGACCTTTTAACTCATCATATAAGGTAATTGTGACCAATTACACCACAGCAGGGCAGCGCCACATCTATATCCTTATTTTCATTCACATTGTAGTATTTTTCCATCTCGGTGGATTTATACTTGTAGAGGCAGCAGCTCCATATGTAGAGAGTACCTCCTTCCATAGCGCGGCTTATCTTATATATAATTACTTACTTAAACCTGACCAAACAAGACTCTAGTAGACATCCCAGATATGATAAAGTTTGAAACACAAAATCATGAATTATAATCTAATAAATAATATAATTTTATTCAATAATGTAATACAAAATAATGAAATTTGTCAAACAAAGAAAATTCAATAAACATCCTGAGTGTGATAAATTTTGAAACAAGGTACAGCACATGTCCGACGTCACAATCAGGACAATGGAACCTGCTTTCTTTTCAGACTTTCTTTCCATTGCCATCTCTCTTTGAACAGCAAACCACGCACATCCTGGTAGGTGCTGCCTTTTTTGCAGTTGGTGGTATGTAGTCCATAAAGTAACGACCAGTCAGGTGTTCTGGGTTGGCAACGTCAACAGCACGTCGTCCTGGTCTGTGCACAGCTACTGATGGCATCTGGTGGTTGACAAAAATCTGCTCAGCCACCTTCCAGATAAAATCAGAATGAACAAGAGGCTTGTCACTCTTTGCTCTGTACAGGATATATGCGTTCCAAAGGCATTGTTCCAGAAGATGCCTAAAAATCTTGTTATAATATTTTTTTTGCTGATTGCACATAGCCGGATAAAATGTCATTGCCTGATCGGCTCTGTCGACACCTCCCATTGTATTATTATAGTCTATCACTACTTGCGGCTTCAGCATATCTTTCCCACCTTTTGTGTGGACCATGGCAGTGGAGGTATTGTGCACAGTACTCATGAGACACACGTCCTAATTGTCTCGCCATCGCATTGCCATCATCTTACCCTTCTGCCAGGCAACCATTTCTCCAGTTTTTAGTTTTTTCTTGGCAAACATAGATGGCATGTCACATCGGTTAGGCCTAACGGTACCATCAGTCTTGTTTTGTAGCAAAACCTCATACAGTTCTGGAGACGTGTAGAAATTGTCCATGGTCACACAATATCCCTGGTTCAGCAATGGCTCCAGCAGTGTAAGGACAGATGATGTGGCCATCCCATAGCCGCTGTACCTGGGGTTGAACTTCGTGCCTTTACCGGTGTAAATGACCGAACTCCAGATGTACCCAGTGGATGACTTGCAGAGCATGTAGGATTTGATGCCAAACTGCGGTCTTTTGGATGCAATAAACTGTATACAGCTTAGGCGTCCCTTGTAGGCCATCAAACTTTCATCCACGCTGACGTCCTTTTCTGGCAGGTAGGTCCGCTGGAAATTGGTCACAATAATTTGGCATACCTTCCAGATTTTTTTTAGTTTGGGCGCAGGATGCGCCACCTCATCAAATTCTTCATTATTCGTGAAGTGGAAAAAAATCATGATGAGGGAAAACCGGTATTCTGACATCACGGTGCAAAAAAACGGAGTGGCCGGTAACTTATTTGTGGTCCAGTACCATTTCTGGTTTCCCCACCACCCCCTGAAGAATGATGAGTCCCAGAAACTGCCAGATGTCCTCTTTGGTCACCGGTTCCCACCTTCTGCTTCTGGAAAACCTGGCATGCAGCGTAGCGGATTGCTGCTCTTGGTAGTGATTTGTCTCTGTGACAATTTTTTCAATTACCTCCTCAGTGTGGAATAATTGCAGGTATGCCAGAGGGTTGTCACTCTCAACATCTACCTTCATCCCAGGTGATCCACTGAAGGGGAATCTTGGGGGCGCTACCTGGTCCGTATCGCAATCTATTGGGCACCAAGTGCGCACATCGCTGAGGTTAGGTGCAGGATCATCACCGTTGTTACTTGACAGATCAGTGTCAGTGTCAGACGACAAATCTCCCCACGACTCACTATCGCTCAGTTCTGCGAGCAACTCTGTGTCGCTGTCACTCAACTGGTCCAAAAGCGCTTTTTTAGTAAAGTGGCGCTTTGATGCCATGTTACAAAAATGTTATGGGCACAAATGACAGGAAAATGGCAGACAAGGGGCACTGTACAGTAATCTTGTGTCAAATCTGAGATTAAACAGTGTAATCCTCTCAGATTACAATGTATCACCTCTTTTATGTGTGTGTCACTTTTGAATTTCCCGCCCAGTTCCACTCCCATGCACCGCTGCTGCTCGCAGGGAACGGAACTAGGAAGTCAGATGCCGCTCGGATCTCTCGCCGGTGATCTCGTCGGCGATCATAGTGGAGGTCGTCGCTGGATCGCCAGGAGGAGGTAAATGGACTCCGCTGAAGGCTCTGTAATGTTACCCCGAGCGTGATTCGGGGTTACCGCTCCTGGAAGAGAAAATCAACCCCCCGAGTCACGCTCGGGATTACCGTCAGGGAGGTTAATGGACAGGCTAAATGTACCAAGTTGATCAATCAATCAACTTAGGTACAACTGAAGTAGCAGAATATTGGTAATGACTGCTGGACAATGAACTCTGGTATGAGAGATTTTTATTCCACTCTTCTGGCCAGAAAAGAATGGACACTCCTGACCCGACTCGTGTCTACACGCCAAGAGATGCCCTCGATACATTTCAAAGTGTTCATATAACTTCCATCATATTACGTCACAAGTGAACAGACAATACATTTCCGTTATAAGACATTATAACCTTAACCATGGCCATATAACCTGATCCCCATTCCCACTTCACAACCAGCCTGCTGGATTCTCTTGCGATTATTGCTGCTATAGCCACTAGCAATAATCACTGTCTTCTCACAGCAGGGATGCCCCCCCCTGAAGACAATGGCCTGGCAGGAGGGATTCCCACATCAACACTGCCTGTGTTGATGGGGGAATCAAGCTAATTTCTTTCCTACAACTCATGGTTGCAGGAAAGAAATTTGCTCCTTGTATGGCCAGCCTTAGTCTGCTCGTTAGTAGTGATCTGCGTGAGACAATAGGGTAGAAAGGCCCGGTGTAAGGAAAAAGAAACCTAGACGGAGGGCCGGCATGACAGGGTTAAAAGGGGGTTTGGATCAGTAGAAGTTGTTAGGTAGTTTTTAAAGTAAATAGTAAGGGAACAGCTATCAGATTGGTGGAGTGGAGGAAATGGGAGGGCCTGCAGGAGTTCACCTGTAGGAGGATCCTGGTGAGGTCTTCACTCAGGAGAGAGACTGCATCGGGACAACTTCCCACCCTCCCTCCCCTTTTTGTGGTTAAGTTCTTGGGCAATTTTTGGGCCACTTCCCTTGGTGGCCTGTCATGGCAGCTGGCGGGGTACAAGGTCCTTGTATGTGCTTTATTTGATAAATGTACATTGGTAGGGATCCGTCTTGGGTAAGGCTCCCTGTAGTTTGTTTCAGTTGTATCTGCTAGTAATGGTGTTGTTTCTGAGTTGGGCTCTTTGCGGCTGGAGGCCTAAGTTTGGTTAAGCAGGTACTTGAAGTAGTGGTGCCTGCGAGGACCTTGGGGCTTCAAATTTTCACACTGTACTGACTGTGGTTGGTATGTTTTGTATACAGTATGTCATTTATACAATTTGGTTTAATAAAGGGCTGCTGTCATGTATCTGAGCGGAGTCTGAAAAGACTTTCCTTTTCAATCTGCAGTTGTTGTAATTTTCTGTAAAATTCAATGCAGTATTGCATCCTGGAGGTACTGTACAGATGATATACTTTTTGCCATTTTTGGTGAGATACTGCCATAAGGAAATCACATCTACAGGGATGCAGACCTTCCTCATTAGAACCCTGCAAGTACAGCAGCTAATTGATAATTACAAAAGCACTCCCATTCACATTCACTTTGCACATTTGCACATGGACACAGACAACCAAACAGCTATTTCTTCAGAATAACAAAAGGTAGGATCCTGCAACAAACTTTGTTCAAATCCTTGCAATGGTAATAGATCACCCAGAGGGGAATGTAAATCACTAACTGCCTTAGTGATTGCAGATGGAATGAGTCCAGTAGTCTGGTTGTGGAGATAGGGATATCAGTGAGTGGACATCAGGAGTAAAATATAAAAAATGGCAAGATGCATCAGAGAGCAGATACGGGACGACCGCCCAGGCATGAAATATCCTTTTCATGGGCACACAGAGATGTCAATGCCATTGGCTGTAATTGACAGGTCCTAAAGTCTGGCCTACCAATGGCCCACCTACTGCCCTGACATCCTTGACATTCAGTTGTCAACCATTCTTCCAGTGCCGGCGCATGATCTATACAAAATCATCAAAATTTAGAATGCCCTGTATTGATCTTAATGAAAGTTTATTTCTGATTTATTAATATTTAATGTTGTTTAATTATTATTTGCATTACATGCTTGATGATGATACCTCTATGTCATAGATATCTATCTATTGTTCCTTTAATCAAGAAAAAAAGCCATACAAGAGCATAAAAAATAAATCACATTAAGCCAATTAATCAGATTGTTGAGTGACTCTTCAAGTTGATACAGGGCCAAGTAAGATAGTGTTTCAAATGTCTTTGTAGTCTCTGTTCAAGCTATGTGCAAACAAACCCATATTCCTCTGCTTTATGGTTACATGACACTACGTAAATACATTCAAACATTTTTCTAAATATGAATAGATAAGGTCATAGTTGTTCTCGTAATGACCTTTTTTCCTGTATGAAATGCATGTGCGTGTTTACCTTCCCATCATTTGATATTGCCTGGTAGACTAATTTGTTTCTAATGCCATTTGGTGAGCAACATTGAAGATCTGCACTTCGGTTGATTTTTTTCAATATGTGGATTTTGCTGTAAAAGTTTTGTCACCAGAGAGCTACTTATTAGGCTTAGCGCCAGTCTTCATTATGTTGCATTAGAACCGCGATGACGTCACTCCCGTGCATGCGCGCGGGAGCCTTCTGTTCTGGCAAGGAGCTCTAAAGTTCAGGCAGGATACGCAGACTCTTCAGAGCGCATGCGCCGCTGACGTCAGCAGGTGCATGCAGGGTGAATATCTCCTAAACCGTGCAGGTTTAGGAGATATTCATTTTACCTACAGGTAAGCCTTGTTATAGGCTTACCCGTAGATAAAAATCACAGAGTATACAACCTCTTTAAAGTTTATACTGTGATTGAGAGAATGTTTAAATACGGTATGTGAAATGCCACATACAAATTTTTTTTTCACTGTTATTTTCCCTTTTCCCCATCCTTTATTATTGTGGGATACTCCGCTTATGCTTGTAGCTTGTAGCAGTTTTCGTGGTATGGACAGGGCCTATTTTTTTTTTTTAGAGGGGATGGATGTAGCACCCTCCTAGTTAGGCTGCTAGGTAAATTTATTCTTTGGTTTGCTGTGTAATCAGAGGAGCAGTGATTGTTTAGTCTAGTCTGTTCAGGGTTTCACTGGGAATTTGATTACTTCCCTCTGCCTCTAGAAGAGGTCCTTAGAGCTTAGGGAGGGAGAATTCATATACCCAGCCTGAATGTTTATCCCCAATCCCTGGGGAGGTGTGCTCAGATGGTGCTTGGGGATGCTGTTAATAGTCTGCAGCCCTGAGGAGATTGTCTTTCTGCCCTGGGATGGATCTGCGAGCAGGGCCGGTGTTACCACTAGGCAAACTAAGCAGCCGCCTAGGGTGCCCTGCTGCCTAGGGCGCCCGGCCACTGGTGTTCCTACTCTCTTCTCTCTGCAGCAAGCAACTAATGCCCCATATACACGATCGGACATTCCGCCAACAAAATCCATGGATTTTTCCGACGGATGTTGGCACAAACTTGTCTTGCATACACACGGTCACACAAATCTTGTCGGAAATTCCGAACGTCAAGAACGTGGTGGCGTACAACATGTATGACGAGCCGAGAAAAATGAAGTTCAATAGCCAGTGTGGGCGCTGGTAGGCTGCATTTGATGGGCACTGGTGAGGCTGCATTTGATGGGCACTGGTGAAGCTGCATTTGATGGGCGCTGGTAGGCTGCATTGATGGGCGCTGGTAGGCTGCATTGATGGGCGCTGGTGAGGCTACATTTGATGGGCGCTGGTGAGGCTGCATTGATGGGCGCTGGTGAGGCTGCATTGATGGGCACTGGTAGGCTGCATTGATGGGCGCTGGTGAGGCTGAATTGATGGGCGCTGGTGAGGCTGCATTGATGGATGCTGGTAGGCTGCATTGATGGGCGCTGGTCGGCTGCATTGATGGGCGCTGGTGAGCTGCACTGATGGGCGCTGGTAGGCTGCATTGATGGGCACTGGTAAGGCTGCATTTGATGGGTGCTTCATTAAAAAGGTGGGGTTTACATGGGCAGGGGGAAAGGGGTGGAGTCAGGGGTGGAGCCAAGGGGGCAGCAAAATGAGGTTTCGCCTAGGGTGTCAAAAATCCTTGCACCAGCCCTGTCTGTGAGCTAAGAGGAGAGGGGGGCTGCTTACACCCTACCTAGACCCTTTGTTTGACACCCCTGGCCTAGACTCTGTTTGCAAACTGTAATAACCCATCAGCCTTTGGAACACTTCTCCTTGTCCTTCTGCATATCCAAACCACACAGTAAGACCCCCCCAACTGTGTGCTGGAAATGCTTCTCTACAACCATACTTGGGGACTAATATATTAAAGAAGCAATTTCCCACTGATTTGCATTTGTTGAAGATACCTAATCAGTTACGAATTACTAAAATAAAACAGAAATTTTCTTTAAAACTCAAATAGGCTTTGGAATTAGTTTTTTAGTCAATCAGTATGTTTATCTCAATTATTCACAGTTATGACAAGCTCATGGAATATTTTTCAAATATGGGAGTAAATATTATTCATATCTCTTACATAAAAGCCAGCTTGTATTTCAAGTTTATTAGCCTTCTGAGAATTTTCATGCATTGGGTTGTTTTAGCCCTTTGGATATAAAACAGGCTTTGAGAAAATAAAGCTTTTCTTAAGATTTCCAACAACAGTCCCATATAAAAAAGCACAAAAGGAGTAAAGAAGTTTTAAACTTGTCAGGTTTTTATTGCTGTGCCTCCACTGCGGAAATTCCCCGTACTTAGTGTGGTTACTAAGGCAGGAAGTGAGGAGGCATCTCCCTAAGGGCTTGTATGGCGTTAGTATGGGCATCAGACAGACGTCAATGAGCTTTAGTATGGGCATTATTAGACATTTTACAAGCATTAATGAGGAGTTAAAAATGTTCCCCAAAACGCCCTATGGGCAGTTATGAAGCATTTGACAAGCATTAAAACTGCTCCACAAATGCATATTCCATTACAGTAAATGAACGAATCTTAACGCCCCGCAACCGCTCCGCAACTGCTTGCCAGAGCATTTGCAAGGCGTTACCATAGACTTGAATGGGAGGCGTTGAAGGGCTTCAAACGCTTCCTGACTCAACATGGGGCTTCAATTTTGAAGCAACGCAGCACTAACGCTTAGTGTGAACAGCACTATGTGCTGTCTATTGTATCTTGTGCATAGGCATTTGATGGGCCTTTTAAACGCCTCTCAAATGCCTGCTCTTAATGCCAGTGTGAACTCAGCCTTACAAGGACAGAGGAATAAATCCTGACAGAGGTCTTGCTCAAAATGAACAAAACCAAGTTTTGGCTGGCGTTACAACTTGTTAGAACTTGAGACCCATGGGCTTCAGTGGTACCATCCTGGTACTGTATGCATGAATTTTGGGGTGGTACTGTTTTAATGAAAAAAAAAAGAATAAACCTCTGTGTTATAATCTGATTTGGTGGCTAGTCCAATTGGATCATTGTAAGATGTGATTTTAAGAGCTTTTATCATCCGAACTTATGATCTGTTTTTTTTTTAAAGGTTTTTAAGTTAACCACTTGCCAATCGCAATACGTATATATATTTATGGTTGAAGCCCTATGGCCGATACGGATGCGAACAACATAGACTTATGATAAGACTTACAACATGAAATGGACCTGAAGTGTGCCTTGGTCTGATGGCCGGCATACCTAAATAAGGGGGCAAAAACATTCAGGTAGAGTTAAGTTTTATTGGTTTTAGTCTTGTTCATTGAGCGAGTTTGGTAAATGCTTGTGACATTTCCACCTGAGGATTAGGGATGTACCGGGCGAAGCAGTCAGACTTCCACCTGCCTAATCTCTTAATAACATGATCTGGGACCCCATGCCGAGATGCCGTTGAGGCTGCTCCGATATGGAAAGAGTGACCGGAGTACTGCGTGGGGTTGAGGTGTAGGTTGCGGAGAAGAATCCTCACATGTTCCACAAACTGGCTGGCATTTAAAGGTTTGACCGGAAAGGGTAGAAGGGGACTAGAATCTGACTGTTCGGGCAGGAGTGACAGTAAGCGGTTAAGTATGGTAACTGGACACCAGTTAGTTTTGTAGAGGTGGATATCTACTCCGGGGCCTGATTGCTGGGTTTTGGATACCGCAAGATGGAGGACGAAATGGTCTTGGTAGCGAACCAAGTGACGTCTGCACAGGACTTGGCCTGCAGGGTTATTGCAAGTGAACTCATCAGGCCGCAGGAACCCGTAGTAGGCCAAATAGATAGCTGCTTGTATGACCAAGCTAGGGAGAAGACTAAACAGAGAACTGGCAAGCATAGTGGACATGTCTCTAAAGATGTCACTTGTTATAGGCAGGCATTTGGCCTTGACTATTGGCTGTTGTTTCTGCATGCCACGTGGGCTGGCTCGGATCGCATGGCTTGCGAACAAGGACGGTCTTGCGGGATCTTGTAGAGCCAGAAAGTGTTGGATGCCAGCTATTGTATTGTGGGACAGGGCCAAGTGACTATGGCAGTATGAGATAAAGGCCAGTATGTGTTTGGCATCTGTTGTAGATCCCACTGAGCAGTTTTCTAGGAATTTGTGAAAAGTGCTCCAAGCTATATGGTAAGCTTTGAGCGTGTTACGGGACAGAGACTGGTTGATGAGCTGGGTCGCTCCGCGGAGATGCTGTTCTAGTCCAGAGTCAGCTGAGACCAGGCCGGGACACCGGCTGATACAGGGTTGGCTCCGGGAACCTGCCGAAAGAAGGAGGTGAAATTAAAACGAGACAGTGCGTCTGCGGCAAGGTTGCATTTGCCCAGAATGAATGTGCAGTGGATGTTGAATTGGTGCTGAAGGGAAAGTTGTACCAGCCTGCGTAGGAAAGACATAACCAAGAGCGACATAGACCTGCCTTTAATAATGATATCTGCCGTGGCCTGGTTGTCGGCAGTGAAGGCCACAGTTTGCCCTGTCCAGATATGACCCCAGAGCTGGGCGGCTGCCATGATCGGGTAAAGCTCGAAGAGAGAGGAAGTCAGGTTAAACCCGGGGATTGCAAGTATCTCTGGAGCTAGGGTCCTGCAAACCAATGATGGCCAAAAATTGCAGCGAAGCCTGTGGAGGCTGCGGCATCTGTTACTACCTGCGGTGATTGGTGTGATATCGAAGGTATAAACATGGATATACCATTCCAGGTGGAAATGAACTCCTCCCATATTGATAAGTCTGCTATTGCTGCAGTGTCCAAATTAAGGACCTGATCAGGGTCCTGTGCCTGTGAGAGGTAGACTAGGAGGCGTGACACAAAGGACCGACCCTGGAGAATGATTCGCATGGTGAAATTGAGCATGCCCAACAGGGACTGGAGCTGCTTTTTAGTACATCCTCTTATGTGGGTGAATTCTTGGAGAACTGACCTAATTCGGTCTAATTTGTCAAAGGGGAGGCTAGCCTGCATGGAGCAAGTATCTAGGTTAACTCTGAGGACGGTGATGGAGTGTGCTGGTCCGTCAACCTTGTGTTCAGCGATGGGGACATTGAGATTCCCAAAGATTACTCTCAATTTGTTGAGGTCTCCTGGGGGCATGCTGGGCTGTTCGATTAACAAGAAGTCGTTCAGGTAATGGATGACCTCTTGGCACTGAGCCTTATGTATAAGTATCCAGGTGAGGGTCTGTGCGAAAGTGTTGAAGAGCCAGGAGCTGCTTTTAGAGCCAAAAGTCAGCTTGGTAGCGAAGTAGTACGCCTCTTTCCACTTGCCGTGCCAAAACCAAAGGGACGGTTGGATAGGCAGGAGTTTAAAGGCGTCTGAGATGTCAGCCTTAGAGAGTAGGGCGCCTGTGCCTGCTTTGATAATGGCCTGAATTGCCATGTCTATGGAGGCATGCTGCAGGGAAAACTCCTCGGAGGGAATTAGGGAATTCAGGCTGGGAATGTGGGAAGAATGAGGCGCAGACAGGTCGTACACCAAGCGAGCTTTATTCGAGAACTTGCCCTTGACAAGCCCAAAAGGGCTAACTCTCCATGTGACGAAAGGGGGCTGTGTGAAGGGACCTATGATGAAGTCTCGCTCCAGTTCGGCCTGTAATAGCTGGTGTATGGCCTGCTCGTCGGTGGCCGCTGAGCGGAGGTTCCTGCATTCATAGGTTGTATGGGGCAGAGAGATGAGGCCGGTGTGGAACCCTGTTGTAAATCCTTGGATAAGGAAGGTGGCCAGGGAAGGAGTAGGGTGTGAGGAAAGATAGAGCCCCAGCCACAGGACATTGACTCGGCCTAGTCATGCCTTCTTCTGCTGCTTGGCTTTGCATAGATTTCTCGGGTGTGCCCTCTGGCATATGATGCAGATATGGAGCAGGCGACATTGGCTAAAATTACATGAGCCGTAGTTGTAGTTGTTACAAATGGCTGCTCCTCCTACGGTCCGAACAGAGCGTCCGAACTTGTCCACTTGGGACGTCTGTGTGGGGGCTGACGGGCCTTGCATTGCACCGGAGGTGGAGGGGAACTCGAATGGGCGAGTAACTGCCGCGTTAGCGCACCAGGCAGCGGTATGGGAGGAGGATTGGCAAATAGCACACAATGGTGAGCGCATGCCAGAAAAGTGACAGCAGAACAATTCAGTGTCCAAAAGGCTCCAATCCGTGCCTGTCCAAAATTGTGCCAGCCTGGCTGCTGCTTTTGCGGAGAAGGAACGATAGTAATCGTAAAACGAAAAACCTTTGTATTTGTAGCCCAAGTCCACCACGGTATGGAGATATAGATCCAGTTCTTCCCTTCTGCTGGGGGAGGCTGAGCATAAGACATCCCTGACCATGCCGAAGGCCAGCGCAAACTCTGGGACGGACAACTTTCGGTTGAGCCTAGGATCTTTGGCCTTGAGGACCACTGACACGTCTCCCCAGGTATAGGCTTTATTCTCTGCCAAGTCGTGGACTGAAATGAGTAGGGAGGCGAGGTTGATGTCCTTGCCGTCCAGGATGTCCTTCCTAATGCTGGCTGGGACCAGATGTGCTGGGCAGATAGTGGGACTTGTCCCTGTAGTACCTGCAGAAAGGGGTGTCAGCACCTGCACTGTGGGTGGGTCAGGGATGGTCGTGGCCGGGCGAGCCTCCAAGAGTGCCACTCTGGCTTAGACATCCATGACTGTAGTTGACAAAGATGACACCATGGTGTGAAGTTGGGATATAGCAGCGTAAATTGTTTGGAGAGAAGCCTGTTGAGTACTGGGCCCAGCTGTGGCTGGCGGAGGGAAGAGGAGCTTAAAAAGCTCTGCCTTCCTAGCCGTAGCAGGGAAAGGCACACCCCTGCGCTTTAATTTTGCCGTTAATTTGGGGATGGTCCATCCCCTGAGGGACTACACGCTGCCACTGTCTGACATTGGGGAAGGTGACAGAGGGGCGGTGAGGTCTTCGCTGCCAGCTTGAGACAAGACTCTAGATGGCTTGTGCCCTGGAAGTGATGTGCTGTCTTTTGAGGTCGCAAGATGATCGACCGGAACCTATTGAGGGTGACATAAAGTCTAGATTGTTTCTTTTTCTGTGTCAGCATACGTGCCTAGCTCCTGTCCTTTTTAAGAGGGGTGTGTTTTTTTGTTTTTTTTTTCCTTTACCTGGGGGAATACTGTCCAACCTGGTGCAGGGTGGACCTACTGAACTTGACTGACCTGGAGAGAGAAATAACATATGACAACTGCTGAGGGGTTTGACTATCTGAATTGAAAGGTGACTTAAATGACTGGCATGTGTAAGTGTGCAGTGCGTTTATGCGAGTTTGTCGATCTGGAGTGGTTTTGAGTTTTTTTTTTTACTTGATGCGAATATTGCATGAAATGAAATTAGTGAAATGTTTATGCCTAGATGAAGGCACGAATCAGTGCCGCGACTGCGACAAGCAAGTAATCAAACTGTGGAACATAAAAATTAAATGAAATTAAATGAGGCCAAGCCAACTGGGGCACGCCGAGACGAATCAATGCATCTCGGATGCCACTGGATTCGAATCGGAGCGCGGTATGTGACAGTGAAATGAATGAACTGTTTGCCATGACAGAGGCACGAAACGGTTGAGCCGCGGCTGCGACTGACAACGAACCGGCATGTACTGAAATGAGGCCAAAAACAACTGGGGCACACCGGGACGAATCGGTGCATCTCAGATGCGACTGGATTCGAATCGGAGCGCGGTACGTGATGGTGAAATGAAAATGATTTGCCATGATGGAGGCACGAATCGGTCGGCCGCAAGTGCGACTGACTACGAAACGGACTCTGGAGCATGTACTGAAATGAGGCCAAAAACCCTGGGGCGCACCGGGACTAAACGCTGCATCTCGGATGCGACTAGATTCGAATCGGAACGTGATACGTGACAGTGAAATGATTGCCATGACAGAGATTTGAATCAGTGAGCCAAATTTTTTGCGACTAACAACGAAAACGGGCTCTGGAGCATGTACTGAAATGAGGCCAAAAACCCTGGGGCACGCCGGGACGAATCGGTGCATAAGGAAGCGACTGGATTCAATCCGGGACGTGATTCGTGACAGTGAAATGATTGCCATCACAGAGGCATGAATCGGTGAGCCGTAAACTGCGACTAACAAAGAACCAGACTCTGGAGCATGTACTGAAATGAGGCCGAAAAAACAACTGGGGCACACCGGGACGAATTCGGTGCATCACGGATGCCATTTAGATTCGAATTGCAACGCTGTAAGTGATAGAGAAATGAGTAAAATGATTGAAATGGTTGAAATGATTGCTACGACTGACACGAGTCGGTGTGCCGCGATTTGTGACTGGCAACAACCTGCCGGGGGGCATGGTACGGTGATGTAAAAACATTTGTGACACGTTTGAACGGAGCGGTGCAATACTGTTGCTACAAGGTTCGACTCGTAGTGAAGTACATAAGGTGTCGAAATGTTTGTTTATGATAGCGGTGCGAGTGAGTGGCTAACGATACGGCTATGTGTAGGGTTTTTACAAATGAATCGTAAGCTTCGATATCGAGATCTGGTGACAAGATATCTAACATAAATGCATGAAAGGTCAAACGTAAAAACCCTACCTGCGACAGCTGAGCCAGACACTTTGTACAAAACCACGACGGTAACGAAAGTCTCGAGAGTTTCGAAGACGGAACTCACGAACGCTAACGAATCTCGAATAGTCGGCCTAGTGACATAGTATAGCGCTCAGGAAACCGACAAAGACCACAGGCGAGCGGGCTGGTTAAATACCCCTCCGGGCTCCTCCCATAAATTCAGACCAGCATACTGGCCTTCTTATATATATATTTATATATATATATAGATGTTGTGATTTGAAAGTGGTTTATTGGGATTATGGCTGAAGATATCACTCATGACCCCAGTATTGTCTTTTTCAGCTGGTGGCTGGCTTTCTCTTGGAAGCATTCTGAGTGTCTCATGAGCTGATGTAACGCTTTCAGAAGCGGCAGGAGGGGACGTTCAACCCCCTCCTGCCGTTTGCCAGTGTCTCTTTGGTTTACCGTTTCCGCTGGCTTGGCAGAGAAAAGATCCGACAGTGTCGCTGGCTGGTCACAGAGGCGATCAAAGAGAAGATCGGCTTTAATTGCCTCTATGGCCTTGAGGGACATCATGACGTCACTTCTGGTCCAGGGTGGAAGTAAACAAAAAATATTTTGAAAGCAAAAGATAAAAAAAAAAAAAAAAATGTTTTTTGTTCTTTTGCTTTTAAAGGTAAAGAAGAGATCCCCTGATCTCTTCATAAAGAGAACCTGTCTTTTATTTATTTTACAAGGGATTCCTATTATTATTATTATTATACAGGATTTATATAGTGCCGACAGTTTACGCAGCGCTTTACAACATAAGGGCAGACAGTACAATTACAATACAATTTAATACAGTAGGAATAAGAGGGCCCCACTCATTAGCGCTTACAATCCAAGAGGGAGGGTCAAGAGATACAAAAGGTAATAACTTTGTGGAATGGGCTGATGGAGAAAATAAATGTACAGTTGATAGGTGGGGGCCAGATAGGCTTCTCTGAAGAGCTGAGTTTTCAGGGATCGTCTGAAAGTGGACAGAGTAGGAGATAGTTGGACAGATTGGGGTACAGAGTTGCAGAGCATGGGAGAGGCTCTGGACAAATCCAGGAGGCGAGCATGGGATGAGGTAAGCTAGAGAGCAGTGGGTCATGGGAGGAACTAAGAGAATGATTTGGTTGTATTTTGAAACTAGGTTGGTGATGTAGCTGGGGACAGAGAAGGGGATGTTTGCATTCCTTGTAAATAAGAATAAAAGTTATAAAAAAATTAAAGGGACAGTGTAAAAATAAAAAAATAAAAATAAGGAAAAAAAATGTAAAGTTTCCCCATCCCTCTGTGCTCGTGCACATATATGTAAATGGTGTTTGCATCACACATGCATAGCTCCAAACTGTCCCCGATTTCGGGGGACTGTCCCTGATTTGGATCAATGTCCCTCGGTCCCTCTTCCCCCCTCATTTGTCCCTCATTTTGGTCTGATCTATATAGTTGTATAAAAAAATTTACTTTTTACCTTTCAAAAAGTGTTTCCCAGTGCTAAACCTTTCATCCAAATTCTAAATTGCTCCATTTGTGCATTTTAAAAGCCAATATAAAGAAATAGTAGTGGTAAAGAAAGCACTTGTGGATTTAATTAACCTTTTTTTTGGGGTTCATTCTCCTTTAAGGGGGTGTGTCCTATGCCTACATACGCTTGTTAGTAGGTGTCCCTCGTTCCCATCTCAAAATGTTGGGAGGTATGCACATGTGAGGTATCGCTGCAAATGTTAGAGCGAGAACAATAATTCTAGTGCTAGACCTCCTCTGTAACTCTCAACAGGTCACCCATAAAGATGTTTAAAACACTGTCTATGGAGATTTTTAATTACCTTAGTTTGTTGCCATTCCACAATTTTAAAGCGTGACACGTTAGGTATCTATTTATTTGGTGCTACATCATCTTTCACATTACACAAAAAAATACTGTAAATGTGTGTGTATATATATATATATATATATATATATATATATATATATATATATATATATATATGAACAAATTGCACCAATCTGCATTTTATTCCCTAGGGTCTCTGCTAAAAATAAATATATAATGTTTGAGGGTTATGTAATTTTCTAGCAAAAATTTTTTGTAAATTGGCAAATCTAGAAGCACTTAGTACACTGGGGGTTATTTACTAAAGGCAAATCCACTTTGCACTGCAAGTGCACTTGGAAGTGCGGTCGCTCTCAATCTAAGGGGTAGATCTGAAATCAGGGGAAGCTCTGCTGATTTTATTATCCAATCATGTGCAAGCTAAAATGCTGTTTTTTATTTTCCTTGCATGTTCCCCTCGGGTCTACAGCGACTGCACTCCCAAGTGCACTTTCAGTGCAAAGTGGATTTTCCTTTAGTAAATAACCCCCCTTGTGTCTTTTCACTGCTTTGCCAGCATCCTGGTCGGCTACCTGGGTCCTTATCTGTAACCTCTCATCATTCATTTGCCAACTGCTATACCCTGCTATTTAACAGTCTCATTACAATCAGATTTTAGGGAAAAAAAACTGATTTTTGCAAGCTGAGTAAATATCTATTTTAATTGGTAAATTGGTAGCAGGGTCCCTCTCCCCTTAAAGTATGCCATTTTTAGCTATTCATTGAAATCAATTACATGCAATTTTTTTGTCCTTCCTACACTATGACAGTACTGATCTCTGGTTGATATAGTGAATCTCTCAGTCTCTGATCTTAGGAAATGTATTCCAGATAACACAGCTGTTTTAACACATTTGCTGCATTAGATACTCGCAGGAATGCCTCAAGTTCTTCCTCTGAGTACAGATGTTTCATACACTGGTGACTAACATTTTCTTAATCTATTGACTTCTATTACAGTGCTAACTCACTTATGAACATTAAAAAAAAACAAACACTAAAACTCCTTATGAAATGTGGAATGTTTTTCAGCAATATATAGTATACAATGCTTGAAGCCATTCTTATCCTTTCAGCCCTTTTTTTGAAACTCCACAGGGTATAGATATATTTGGAATATGGAGAAATGTTAAGGTTGGTTTTTAGACAAGTTAGCAAAATTAGGGGAAGGTTAGTCTTAGTCCAACATACTTACTGATTAAAGCGGGGTTCAAACCCAAATTTTGAACAATATCTGTATGTATTCGCTTCCTTGCCTAGATGCTGACATGCCGTTTAAAAAAATTTAAATCGCCGTAATTACCTTTTATTTTTCTATTCTTCTTTGCACTTCCTGGTTCTCCTCCCATGGGAGTAGGCGTGTTTCTAGCCTCTCCCAGACTCCTGGGTGCTAGTCTCAGGCTTCCCAGGATGCCACTGAGCATGTGCGGGAACGAGCGGTGAATGCTGGGAGCACAGCATTCACCACATCCAGGAAATAAATGCTTGTGGGCTTCAAATGCCCACAATGAAGATGGAAACCGCCTGCAGTGAATAATATAAGTTATTCTTTCCGACGAAATCTGACACAGGCGGACATATTACACACAATATGTGAGTATGTAATGCTGAGAAGAAAAGTTTGTGAAAGAACTAAAAAAAAAAAAAAAACGATAGATAGGTGGACCCCCACTTTAAATACTTTTTTATATTTGTAGCCGGGAGCGGACTACGGTTATCTGATTTTGCAGACTTGCCTCCTATTGTTCCAGCTTGCTCCTATGTCCCCCTAGTGCTGGACTCGAATCATTGACATCGTGTTCTGAGCACAGAGGAAAGCATTGTGGGAACTGTAGTCTTCTGGATAGACATTACAGGATTGCAGAACTGACTACGGACTACATCGCCCAGCAGACCATCTGCTCCACAGGAGAATTGTGGGAGAGAGTATAAAGGGATCTGCTGACCAGGCCCGCGCTCTTCCTGGATCCCATCGCGTGAGAACCCCCCTGCCTCTGCGTGAGAAGATTGCGGCCTATCGCGCAGCGCACAGCCTACAGATCCAGTCCAAGTGAGCTCAGCCGTCGCTTGCTTGTAGAAGGACGCCCTGCAGCAGCGCTGAACACCGCAGAACCAGCTGGTTCGCTTAGTTAGCAGACCGATCGCCATCTTTGCCCAACTGCAGTAAGAAGAATCGGTCGATTGTTCCTCTGGGGGGCTTACACCCACAGATCCCACTGTCTCATTAAGTACTACACTCTGAACACTGTGCACTAGGGGGGCAGAGGGGGGTTGCTGCACACAAAAGGCATTAAGATAAAAAATCTTCTGCCTTTACAACCACTTTAAAGTGTTTGTTACCCTAACATTTCCTATTCCTAATATGCACCTGCTGTACCATGTACTTGTAAAGTAAATTCTCCTGTTCTCTTTGTATTGCTTCCTTTGTGTAAAATCCCTGGTGGTCCTGCCCGTCCCTCTGCTTTCCTAATAAAAACTGACCACACTAAACAGAACACACCGTGGTCAGTTCTCCAGCTATGCTGGGAACTCATTGTGCTCTCCTCCAATAATCAGACATGTCCTGACATGCCTCCCCTGTACAGCCATTCACTGGGAAGATCAATGTGCTGCTCCTGCTCCCCCCCCCCCCCAGCTCTTATGCAGCTAAGAACAGAGGGAATGTGATCGTTTATAAAAAAGGGAAGAAAAGTCTTGATAATGTTATTTTATATCTATACACAAATGTTTTGCCTTTCATCTCCATTTTAAACTGAATGCATTGTTTTACAAGGTGATAGTTTACAATCACTTTAAGTGGATCTATAAAGTGGTTGTAAACCCACATGAAAAAAAGAAAAGAAAAAAATAAGACCTGGAAGACAAAGGCATAATGAGCTAGTATGCTATGCATACTAGCTCATTATGTAATACTTACCTGAGATCGAAGCCCCTGCTGCGGTGCCAGCACACAACACCGGCCGGCAACATTTCTCCCCGGAGTTACTTCAGGGTATCGCGGCTCCGGTGCTGTGATTGCCCGAAGCGATGACGTCACTCTCGCACATGCGCGCGGGAGCCGCCGGTAACGGCACACTCACTGAAGCAAACGGCACGTACGTGCCATTGCTTCAGTGCGCATGTGCCGATGACGTCGGCCCCTGCAGATACAGGAGATATCCTGGAGCTACAGGTGAGCCTTATTGTAGGCTTACCTGTAGCAAAACGTGGATTGTAAGGGTTTACAACCACTTTAAAGTGGATGTAAACCCTCACATATACCCAGTAAAGTGAAGCTCCCAAACAAATCTCCTTACATACATTTTTCATGTGTATCTGCTGTCTTCAGCTTGCTGTAGTCTTTAGAAAGTGAACGTCATGTTAGAGATTTTTTCTTTCTGTTTAGCACTGGGTGTGGATTCTTGGCATACACTGTGTGAGAGCTGATTGGAGGAAAGGCACACACACCCCCTCCACATAGGCCAAGAAAGGAGTGTGCAGAGCTGTGCTGTGAATAGCCCAGCTCTCTGCTAATCTATTTATTGCACCCACCCCGACACAAATTTCAGGCTGGTTTTATCTTGGTTGTTGGAGAACTTGTCAGAAGTTATCATGCTGATAACAGAAGAACAGAGCAGCAGAAAGACTTTGGACTTAGTGCTTTGGAGAGAGATAAGAAAACACTGCAGATTTATGTGCTTAGGTCAAATTTCATGAATCAGGTTTACATCCACTTTAAAAAAATTTAAAAAGAAAGCTTAGGATTGTGTTACCATAAACTTTAAGCTACTCTTTAACACTAGATTAACACCTAAATGTATCTACTTAAAGCTGGTGTCTAATGTGTTCCTCCTTTCTCCTCTCATCAACATGCTCAGGAACATTCCAAATAAATAAATCCTGTTTTAATTACGTACTGTACCTTCTTTTAGGCCCAATAACATCACCACCAGGTCTCTGTGCTTCTCTATGCAATGCAGGCAAATCATGTCTGCTAGGATGGGTCAGCAGGGTGTTCTACATAGCTTCCTGAAAGCATCACAGTGATCTGCCTCAGTACCCCTTTTAAGAGCCCTCAGCCCTAACGCAAGTAGTGGGTTGACTCTTGGAAGGGTTTGTGCAAATTTCTAAATGTGTTAAAGAATATCTGTCAGTCTGGTGGAGTGGGCATTGCTAGGCATTGCTAGGCAGACCACCATGTGATGCTGAGCCTCCATGAAAAGAACTGAAATCCAGTAAATGAAAGGGGCAAGCTAAGGAAAAGTCGGGTTGGGGAGCAAAAGCTATGATGCTGGATGTCCTTCAGCCAGGAAAAGATGCAGGCTCTGTCTATTACCTTTGCTGAAAATTCTCCTACTAGAGTCAGCAGCATTGTGCATGTGAACCTAATGCGACGTACAGCAGATTCAGACCCACGCAATGGCCATGAGTTGATCAGAAGAGAAAAAGAGAACCACTTTTCTTTTAAGCAGCACATTTATTTCCATGTAATTATTATGGGAATGGTGGATCATGACTTACACATGTAGCAATAACTCTCAGTGGAACTGCTGGTTTAAAACAGGCTGTTACCTTCACTCTCGATACCTCTGTTTCACCGGCACCGGGTCTAGGGTTCCGTTGAGTTTACCTCTGGGCGATGTAAGCACTGAACACTCGAGTATATTTTCCAATGCTTTAATGAACAAATAAAGGAAGTAGCAGGAAAGAGGCAGAAGGAAAGCTGCAGGGAAGCTCAAATACCTTTCCGTAGTATTCTTCAGAACATTCCTTGTAATTGAACACTTGTAGTTGAATAGTCTCCCCCTTTTGTAGGATTTAATCTTCGCCCTCCTAAATAGACATCTCTCACTCGCCTAGCAGCCAGTACGTAGCACGAACAAAAGTCTCTGCCACAGACTTGTTTGGAATAAAACCTGTACGATCCTCTGCCACAGGATGTATTGGTTTGCGATGAATGTCAGACACAGTACTTGAACCTCTAAGTAAGCTAACCCGGTAGTAATATGCAGTAAGATTAGGATACGTCCTCCAACTGAGTCACCAGGCCCCTCTCCAGACCAGCACTCTGCATGATCCTTCCATGACGGGTCCTCCCCTGGGATCTCCTCGGTTGTCCAGCTTCTTCACTCAGAATAGACAGCTCATTACCGTTCCTCTGCTGCTGTGGAAGGCCCCATACAGGCTTCTGGGCCCACCCACACGCCGCAGCAACGTGGGCCTCCGGAACGGAGGACCACGAGGTGGTCCTCCTAACACATACCTGTCGGCCAGGAGTGCCAGCAGGTGGCTGAAAAACGAACCCCAAAATATAGCGTCTGTCCCATAAATACCCTCTCCCAGAATGCAACTCAGAGGACCACCTCCACCGAGTTGTCCCCGGGACAGAGGAGCACTCATACGCTTCAACATATTGCTTTTCCAACACCAGCCCATGGGGACAACGACACCCACCGGCACAGTGTGGAACCACATGCAACTCAGCCAAGCTGGAACAGAGGCAAATCTAACTTCCTCTAACAAGTGACCCACTAGATTTACCCATCAGCGGTAGATCAAAAAATCTACCAGCGCTACACACAATAACATTTTTATCTAGATAGCCATCTTACAGGCCTTGTAGTTGTAGGGATCAAAAACCTTTCATTAACTTGTATTTCTGTAAGGCTGAGTTCACATCTATGCATGTGTCGTTGGTGCATTTTTGAGGCCCGTTTTCTAGCACCTTTTGCATTTTTACATGCACTTTTTTCATGCGTTTTGTGTTTTTGGGGTGTGTTAACCGATTAGCGACCGCCCCACGCACACATACTGCGGCAGGGCAGCCTCTCTGTGCCTGATAACTAACCTAGTACATGTTCTGACACCTCCGGGTCTGGGGCGTGCACGCTGCTGGCGCCGCTCCTGCTGTGATTGGACACAGTAGGAGCTAATCAGCGGCTCTGGCGGACGCAATGGACCCGACGATCGTTTGTGAGGCAGGCAGAATGGTGGTCTGCCTATGTAAACAATATAAAGAAAAGTGTAGCGCTAACAACTATAAACATAATCAATAACCATATTCATGGTCTAACCCAGTGTATAAAATACATAGATGTGTATAATAATCCTTTAGAGTAATACACATTAAATCCGTAGTACAAAAAAGTGCTGGTGATACACTTATCATAAAATATCCTTGAAAAGTGAAAGTCTTTAGAAGGTATATAACACCAAAAAAGTGAAGAAACTTGTGAGTGTGTTGATAGAAGATCCACCACCACTTAGATTGGGGGCTTACCGGAAAGATTGGACACAGATGGGTGTACACCCACTGAGTCAATCTAGCTTGTAACTGTGGGGATCCACGGTGGTATCTGTATAGTGTAAACGTTAATCCAGGTGACCCAGGTACTTGCGAGTATTATAAACGGCAAAGGGAATAAATCCACTCAGGCATCCAGAGTATATATGGAAATAATGTGAGAGTACATAGCGTGATACTGTATAAAGGGTTTAAAACGTATTTATTGAAAGTAGGAACACTCACATTTCAGAAGAAAAACAGCTTTTTTTAAAATGCAGATATCTGGCAATGTTGGTGGTGTCAGCAGTTCATCCCGGCGCGTTTCGTCCTTGGGGACATCATCTGGGGGCTACTTACACACGTTTGTTTCTGACAGCGCGATATTTCTACATACATTTTCTGCCTATGTAAACAAGGCAGATCACCGTTCTGTTAGTAGGGAAGACAGAGATCCTATGTTTTTGCTAAGGAGGGACATGGATCTCTGCCTTCCCCCAGTCAAAGCACCCCCTCCCCCCACAGTTAGCAAGCGCTCCCTAAGGACACATTTAACCCTTTGATCGCCCCTGATGTTAACCCCCTTACCTGTCTGTGTTATTAGTACAGTGACAGTGCATTTTTTTTAGCACTGATCACTGTATTAGTGTCACTGGTCCCCAAAAAGTGTCAAAAATGTCAGTTAGGTGTCCGATTTGTGCGCCACAATATCGCAGTCTCTCTCGTTGATAAATTCCATTACTAATAAAGAAAATGGAGAAAATATAAAGAAAAATATCCCAATGTTTGTATGTGCTATAACTTTTGTGCAAACCAATCAATAAACGCTTATTGAGATTTTTTTTCACCAAAAATATGTAGCAGAATACATATTGGTCTAAGCTGATGAATAAATTCAATTTTTTACATTTTTTTTTGGATATGTTTTATAGAAAAAGCTTTTTTTTAAAATTGTCTTTATTTGTTTATAGCGCAAAAAGTAAAAACTGCAGAGGTGATCAAATACCACCAAAAGAAAGCTCTATTTGTGGGAAAAAAAGGAACACTTTATTTGGGTACAGCGTTGCACGACCGCGCAATTGTCAGTTAAAGTAACGCAGTGCTGTACTGCAAAAAAAGGCATGATCAGGAAGGGGGGTAAGCCGTTCGGAGCAGAAGTAATGTCCACGTTGTCATATTATGAATATCTCCTAAATGTGCACAGTTTAGGAGATATTTTCTCTTTTGGTGGCTGGTGACATCACCAGCACATGCGCTCTGAGGGAAGGGCATACCTGCGTGTGACCTCATCATGGCTCAGCCATTCAAGCTGCCGTAGCCTTCAAACACGAAAGGAAGACGGGTAAAGATGAAAGCCCTGCCAGCGGTGACAGCGCACTGATAGGGGGCTTCGTTCTAAGGTAAGTATTTCATAATGTGCTAGTATGCAATGCCATTGCCTTGCAGGGGATTTGTTTTATTTTTTAACCACTTGCCTACTGGGCCCATTCACCCCCTTCCTGCCCAGCCAATTTTCAGCTTTTAGGGCTGTCGCACTTTGAATGACAATTGCACAGTCATGCAATGCTGTACCCAAATGACATTTTTATCATTTTCTTGAGACAGATAGAACTTTCTTTTGGTGGTATTTAATCACCACTGAGTTTTTTATTTTTTGCTACACGAATAAAAAAAGAAAATTTTGAAAAAAAAAAGTTTTCTTATTTTCTGCTATAAAATTTTCAAAATTAGTAATTTTTCTCCTTCACTGTTGGGCACTGATGAGGAGGCCCTGATGAGGCTGCACTGATATGTGGCATTGATGGGCACTGATATGTGGCATTGATGGGCACTGATCAGCGGCACTGATGGGCACTGATAGGTGGCACGGATGGACATTAATAGGTGTCACTGATGGGCACTGATAGGTGGCACTGATAGCCATCACTGATGAGCACTGACAGGCATCACTGATAGACACTGACAGGCAGCGCTAATGGGCAGCACTGGTGGGCACTGATTGGCAGCACTGGTGGGCACTGTTGGGGCTGCACTAATAATTAAGAAACTGATGATCAGTGCCCTGATTATTAGTGTAGATGTCCCCTATGGGGATTTTCCATTACCGGCTCTCCTCTCCTCCCATGCTGTTAGAGTAAGGAGAGAATTGCGATAACTGGCAAATCCTGTTTACACTGTGATTGGACACAGCTGGTTACATGGTAAAGAGCCACTGTGAGCCGCTGTGATTGGCTCTTTACCCCAATCTGTGATCAGATGACAGATCCCTGCCAATGTAGGCAGAGGCGGCTCTAGGCTTTGTGAGGCCTTAGGCAAAACCTAGACATGAGGCCCCACTCACGCCCACAATGGGAAAAATAATTCAAGTGACAAAAAATAAACTGTATAAATTACATATATTAAGAGCTTTAAAGTGCTGGTGTCAGTGTTCTCTATCTCGGTGCTGGTGTCAGTGTTCTCTATCTCGGTGCTGGTGTCAGTGTTCTCTATCTCGGTGCTGGTGTCGGTGTTCTCTATCTCGATGCTGGTGTCAGCGTTCTCTATCTCGATGCTGGTGTCAGCGCTCTCTATCTCGGTGCTGGTGTCAGCGCTCTCTATCTCGGTACTGGTGTCAGTGCTCTCTATCTCGGTGCTGGTGTCAGTGTTCTCTATCTCGGTGTTGGTGTCAGCGCTCTCTATCTCGGTGCTGGTGTCAGTGTCCTTATCTCGTTGCTGGTGTCAGTGTTCTCTATCTCGGTGCTGGTGTCAGTGTTCTCTATCTCAGTGCTGGTGTCAGTGTTCTCTATCTCGGTGCTGGTGTCAGTGCTCTGTATCTCGTGCTGGTGTCAGTGTTCTCTATCTCGGTGCTGGTGTCAGTGTTCTCTATCTCGGTGCTGGTGTCAGTGTTCTCTATCTCGGTGCTGGTGTCAGTGCTCTCTATCTCGGTGCTGGTGTCAGTGCTCTCTATCTCGGTGCTGGTGTCAGTGTTCTTTATCTCGGTGCTGGTGTCAGTGTTCTCTATCTCGGTGCTGGTGTCAGTGTTCTCTATCTCGGTGCTGGTGTCAGTTTCTCTATCTCGGTGCTGGTGTCAGTGAAGGAGATAGCAGCGGAGACGCCAATCAGCAGGCAGTGCCAGCGCAGGATGCAGAGCGCCTGGCCCACCAAGGCTTAGGATCAGCACTGGACTGGGACCTCCCAACCCCCCCCGCAGTGGAGTCCCGCATAGGTGGGGGTAAGGGCAGGGCAGAGGGAAGGGTCAGGGGCTGCCAATCACAGGTGGGCACAGTGGGACTGAGCTGCCCTTACTGTTTGTGACACTGATGATCAGGAGGACGGGAGTGGAGTGCATGGGACAGGACAGGGGGTGAATATAAAAACCAGTCTGTGGGATGCTGGGGGGGGGGGGCTGGCTCTCTCTCATGTTGGTGGTTGCTGGCTGCAGAAGGGGTTGTGGCATGGTAGCTGTGCCTCTCCCTGCAGCTGGAGCCTCGGTCCCCCCCCCGCACTGATTGACAGCCCCAGAGAGAGAGAGGTGGCCCGGTCCGGACACCTCTTGTTTCCTACCTCCCTTTCCATCTGCTCCATACAGTGCTTGTGGGGCTTCCTCCGCGGGACCTTCCTCTTCCTGTCCTCCCCACTGCATGCCAGATTCCTCCTCCAGCCCTGGTGTGCGGGGACCGCTCCGCTGAGCACTCCAGTGGTGGGGGGTGACGGCCGGGGGGGGCGCGATCTGCGTCTCCGGAGCAGCAGGAAACTTTTTGCTCCGGCTGCTGGAACCTCCTCCCCTTCTCCTCCCCCTCTCTTACCCCGGACAACACAGCACTGGCCCCGCCTCCTCCTCAAGACATAGCCACACTCCGTCCTCTCTCTCCTCTGCCTGTTAAACCACTGCTGGCCCTAGCTTAACGCCGCCCGCAGCGGCATTGTTGTCAGCAGAGGCGGTTCTTTAATGAGGCGGTCGCAGGGCCCCTATGAGTGCGAGGCCTTAGGCGACCGCCTCATTTGCCTAATTAGAGAGCCGCCTCTGAATGTAGGGGGCGCGCAGGATCATGGTAGGACATCCATAGTCACCCTCCTGACAATGTGAGCAGTATAGTCAGTGTTTATCTGCCGCTCCAGATGGAGTAATCCATAGGGGTATAGTCTGTGGCTGTAATAGCTGGATGGTGATGTATCCATAGAAAGGGGTATTAAGGGTTAAAAAGGAAGGCAGCCATCCTTCAGAGAGTCCAGAACTCTGCAAGACATGTAAGGAAAAAATAGGGAGGGGGAGGCGCCAACCTGAGTGTAGTATTAAAATGATGACTTTATATAGGATCAGGGCTTTTGTTCAGCGGGAACGCGGGGGAACGCAGTTCCGGCACCTCCTGGACTGACTGTATGTAATGGTAGGGTGTGCTGCAGGGTATTGATGCACACTGCTGGGGGATATATTCTAGCTGGAGGGGATATATTGTTGCAGGGGGGGTCTATTGTTGCTAAGGAGATCTATTATTGCTGGGGGTGGGTCTTATGTTGCTGGGGGGTCAGTTGTTGCTGAAAGAGGTCTACTGTTGGGGGGAGGGGTCTATTGTTGATGGCTGCCAGAAAGTTTATTGATGCTGGCTGTGCAGAGATCTGTTGATGCTGCTGGGAGTCTATTGTTGCTGGGAGGGAAATTTTGTTGTGGGTTGCTACATTGCTTTTAAGGGGATTTATTGTTGCTGGCTGCAGGGGATCTTTTTTACTGCTTTTTTTTATATCATTACCAAATTCCATACAAATTACTTAGCAACACAAAATGATACTTGGTTCTGTATTGTCTAAAAGGGGCGGTACTGGGAGGTGGGTAGGGGATGGAAAGAAGGGATGGTGCTCGGAGGTGGGTATGGACAGAGAAAAGGTGTGACTCGGAAAGGGGGAGTTCCTGCACCTATTGTCTGAGAAAAAAAGTCCTGTATAGGATAAGATTAAAAACACTTACAAGGGGGCAGGAGGGGGAGCCTAGCAGAGCAGACATGCATTGTTAGAGCTCCACACCGCTGAGGAGAGAAGAGAAGGACAAAGCGGAGCCTGCAGGCTCAAAAGGTATCCATTTGAACCTTTTTGCCCCAGGGAACAAACTGTGAAAGTTTGGGCAGGAAATATGGTACTGGCAGGAAACCGTGGCAGAAATAAAAATCACCTCACAAAGAGCTCACAGGCACTCACTGCAGCTGAAGCAGCTCCAGTCACCTCACAAGATACAGCATCAGGGCGCTCTCACAGGCAGAAAATGTCACAGCAAGACTCTCCATTTGAGTCAGATACAGAACAAATCCTCTCACAAACTTCTCCACAAGCCTCCTCAGTATCCCCAGTAATATTATTACAATTTGAAAAGATGCTTCATAAGGCTTTAAAACAAACCTCAGACCAAATAACAAAAAGCCTAACCAAAGAAATAAGAGAGCTGGGAAACCGCACCGCAGCCTTAGAAATAAAAATGGATGAAATTGAAATTACAACCCAAGAAAATATAACAGAATTGGAACAATTAAAAAAAGAGAATTTAATACTTCAAACTAAGCTCGAAGATTACGAAAATAGAGCCAGACGTTCAAACTTGCGCATAAGGGGAATACCTGAAACTGTGACAGACCTGCAATCTACTATTACTGCTCTATTACAAGAACTAAAGCCAGATATCCCTATTGAACGTTTAGAACTGGACAGAGTACACAGAGCCCTCACAGCCAAAAAGAAAGATGGACCCCCACGTGATATAATCACAAAATTTCATTATTACAGAACGAAAGAACAAATACTAATTGCTGCAAGAGAAAAAAAGGAACTTAATTTTCAAGGACACAATTATCAAATTTTTGCTGACCTATCCCAACTTACTATTACTAAAAGACGATCCATGAAACCCCAACTAATGGAACTGCAACGCCACAACATTATGTATCAATGGGGCTTCCCCTTTTCAGTCAGATTTAACTACCAAGGTACAATTTACAGAAGCAGATCAGCAGATGAACTACAACAAACCCTTTTAAAATTAAATCTGACAGAACCCACAAGCAGCAACTCTCCCACACGCAGAAGAATGGCGTCATCTTCACCTTCAGGCAGCACCCAGAAAATTTCAGAACAAAATGGGAATCATCATTCTCACAAAAGAGGCCGTTATGCCACATCATCCACGGACCAAGAAGATTCAATGGACTGACATCCTAATTCCTGATATCTCTTCATTTATTATACTAAGAGATGGTTCTCTATAAAAAAACTGTATTTATAACTGAATGTAACTGCATTCTGATAGTCACACACTGTGTGGGATCGTGTTACATTCCAGTTATATTTCTTATTACTTCTGATTCATATAGCCTTAGACTATATAAGTGAAATAAGGAAATTCTTGTTCAGTTATATATTATCAGGTAATAACAATAGATTTATTACTTTTTAGGACAAATATGTTCAATAATCCAGAAGTAATGGAAGCTTTTTCTTTCTTTTCTTAAAACAAATATATTATTACCTAACTAGTTCCTAGAATTATGTTTTTGTTTATTCTAATCTGAAGCAATACAACCTCAATTTTATGAGTTAACATATCTAAACAGTTACATATGAATAAAATATGTAATTGTTTACTCTAAAAGGGTTAAAATCCCAAAATAATTCAAACTATCTTCATCAATACCAAAGTTATTAACAGTACCTTTCTAACTGAATTATTTAGCCTAGGGCAAGACTAACCATATACAACCACCCTAGAATAAATAATTTCAACAAAAACTATATTCTGCACTCCAATTAATGAAACATCATTTTGATGTCTTTTGACATAGCACTTCTCTCCTGTAAGCGGAAGATCCGTGTACCCCCATTAGCCCTCCTCATTCTCCCAACCATATTATGTGGGAGTGTGACGAAGGCACTTATTCCCCTGAGAGAGATATTTATTCTCTTTCACGGGTAAATTGTGATTACTTGCAAAAAATAATTTATACAATGTATCATCTAATCTCATATGTTTTTTGTTTACTCTTTACTCCAGAATTCACTGGTTTCTTTTCTATCTATTCATCTCTTCAGTCCACACAGGTTGATCTGCGCAGTCAGCTCTGCATAACAAAAAGTAAGTCAAAACTATTTGATCTATTGCCATGGCACCACTGAATATACTTTCCCTGAATGTTCAGGGAATAAATGTCCCTCAAAAAAGGACCAAAGCCTTCCGTACTTTCCATAACAAGAAGGCTCACATAGTATGCCTCCAAGAAACACACTTCACCAAAGATTCTACTCCAAAATATATTTCTCCTTTTTATCAACAAATTTACACGGCTTCTGCCTGTACCAAGCAAAGGGGAACTCTAATTGCATTTCACCAATCCACACCATTCACCTTATCATCAGAAATTAAAGACCCAGAAGGTAGATACCTGATACTCATGGGTTATATAATGGATACAGCAATCACGGTGATTTCCTACTACGCTCCTAACAAACAACCTACACGATTCCTCTCACATATATTACAAGTGATTAATACACACAAAATAGGAACAGTGATAATGTGTGGGGATTCGAACCAGGTCCTCCTCCCATTTCTAGATAAATCACCTTTTACACCATCCAAAATAACCTCTAGATTACCTTTTTCTCAACTTCTTTCCAAATACAATCTGGTAGATTCATGGAGAGAAAGTAACCCAATGAAAAAGAAATTCACTTATTTCTCGCACCCTCATCAAACCTTCACCAGAATAGATCATATTTTTCTAACAATAGGAATGATACCAGAAATTATTGCATCAGATATAATTCCGATTCCGTGGTCTGACCATAATGCAGTATACACTACTATAGCCTCAGCCTTACCAAAAGCGCATGACCCAACGTGGTACTTACCGGACATAATGCTCAAACACCCACTACATCAGATGGCCATTGAACAAGCTTTAAAGGAATACATATCAATTAATAATACAACAGACATCTCCCCAATAACACTGTGGGAAGCTCATAAGCCTGTCTTGCGTGGTACAATACAAAGACAAATGGCACTATTTAAACGGGAACGCAAAAATCTAGCAAAAAAACTAGAACTCAATTTTAATGCAGCCTACATATCATTTCAAGATAATCCATCTCAGAGTACAAAATCTTATCTGGAAAAATCTAGATTGGAATACGATCTATTTCTCACTGAGTCAGTTGATAAATCCCTCAAACGCTCCAAACACAATTTCTACATGAATACATACAAACCAGGTACATATTTGGCTCGGGCATTAAATTCAACTAACAAATCTTTCAAACCAATATGTTTGAAATTATCAAAAAATGTTTACACTTGTAATCCAGTTAAAATAGTCCATAAATTTCACTCACATCTCGCAACTTTATACAAGACAAACAATGAATTTAATCCTACAGAGGCTGAATCCTTCTTCTCAAAAATACCCTTACCTGAGTTATCTCAGAATCAAAAAAGCAGTTTGGATGAGCCTATAAATATAGATGAAGTTGCTAACGCCATAAAAGACCTAAAACTTAACAAAAGACTAGGCCCAGACGGCTACTCGGCTTTATACTATAAAACATTCTCAGAAATACTCTCTCCCATTCTCACTGAAACTTTTAACAAACTTCTAGATGGACATTCTTTTCGGCAAGAAACACTAATGGCAATTGTTTGTATGATCCCAAAACCCCTTTCTGATGATACTTCCTGTGTGAATTATCGGCCTATCTCTCTGTTAAACCTCGATATTAAATTATTAGCAAAAATAATAGCAAAACGCCTCAATAGCATTATAGGAAAATTAATACATAGAGATCAAGTAGGCTTCATGCCAAATAGACAGGCAGGCGATGATATACGCAGGGCAGTGTTATTGGCACATATTGCTAAAAAACGGAAAATCCCTTTATGTTTTCTATCTCTCGATATTAAGAGGGCATTTGACACAGTATCCTGGCAATTTATGCAATATTCATTACAAAAATTGGGTTTTGGACCCCACTTTTTAACATGGATCAAAGCATTATATAATAAACCCAAAGCCTATATAAAATATGCTGGATACAAATCTGAAGCCTTTAATATCGAAAGAGGTACCCGACAGGGTTGCCCATTATCTCCCTTATTATTTGCCCTTATACTCGAACCCATGGCCCAATACATCAGAACAAACCAAACTATAACTGGCATTGAAGTAGGAGGTATTACACACAAATTATGTATATTTGCAGACGATATATTACTTTTTCTATCATCACCACAGGTCTCTGGTCCTAACTTAATACCAGCTCTTGATGGATTTGCAGCCCTATCCGGCCTTATGATTAATCCTAAGAAATGCCTAGTGCTTAATATTTCACTCACAAACATGGAATTGATCCCGGCTAGGGCTGCACTCCCATTCACATGGGCAGAAAAATCAATCCCATATCTTGGAATTCATTTAACAGCATCTCATTCTGACTTATTCTCAACCAATTATCCTCCTGTATTAAGACAGATCACAAATCTAATAAAACAATGGTCGCAACTTCCTTTATCCTGGATAGGGAAGATTAATGCAATCAAAATGACTATTCTACCCAAATTGCTTTATCTATTCAGAGTCCTCCCTATTCCAATTCCTTCCTATTTTTTGAGAATAGTACAAAAAAGAGCAACTTCGTTTATATGGGGCTCTTCTAAACCACGTATACCTATACACACACTACATCTTCCCAAAAATAAAGGAGGCCTGGGATACCCTAATTTTACTAACTACTACAGAGCAGCACATTTGGCCAGTTTGTCCAAATACCATGCAAAACAGGAAATCCCATTATGGGTATTTATAGAGGCTTCAGAAAATGACCCTCTATTAATATCAAATTTATTTAAAATTCATAATCCCATAACTAAACACTTCTTATCTCTCTGGGATAAACTAAAAACCAAATATCAGTTACAATCTCCACACAATCCTCTCCTTTCTTTTATCAGAAATCCGGCCTTTTATCCGGCATGGATCTACCCAAATTCTTTTAAAGCTTGGACAACATCAGGCATTCAGACACTAAATGACTTCATAGCATCTAAATCATTCCTTTCATTCCCATCGCTTAGAGAAAAATATGATCTACCAAACTCTGAGATATTTAGATATCTCCAAATCAAAAATTTCTATACACCATTCCTAAAGGGGGACACATCATTATCCCAATTATCCATTTTTGAATCAATCTGTACAAAAGATCCATTTGCTAAAGGTACAATTTCATCACTTTATAATCAATTATATGGAGTAGCAAATCTTAATAGACCCTCTTACGTTCAGAGGTGGGAGGAGGACCTGGGACGAACTTTAGAAGACACGGACTGGTCTAACATATGGCTCACATCTAAGTCATCTTCACCCAACATCTTAGCACTGGAGACAAATTATAAAGTCCTAACTCACTGGTACCTTGTACCCGCTAGAGTGGCAAAATATTCACCTAATACCTCAGCTCTTTGTTTTCGAGGATGCCCAGAAATAGGCACATATTTACACATATGGTGGACGTGCCCAGTAATCCAAACCTTCTGGAAGGAAGTCTTCGTGATTGCATCTAAAATATTTAAAAAAATAATACAACCAGATCCATATTTAACTTTACTTAATCTAAAACCGGAATGGTTAACACTCTCTCAATTCAAACTTATGATCCAACTAATAACGGCTGCAAAACAAACAGTGGCCAAGGCATGGAAATCTCCTACATTGGTACTAGCAGAAACAATTCACAGAATGAATAATACAATGTCCCATGCTAAGATGGTAGCTATCGATCAAAATCAAATTCCAAAATTTGAAAAACTTTGGCATCCTTGGATAAAACAACAGTTCCTGTCAAACTTCAATGACTCTGTCCTGTTGCAATGGTAACAGATTAAATGACTTACAGAGACACCCATTCTAAGGCTTCAAAGAGAACTAAAAAGAATAATAAACTGACGAGCGGGACAACCTTGTGGACCACACCTCTACCTTTCTACCCTTTTTCTTCTTTCTCTTTCCTTTTCTCCACCTTACGATTAAAGCTCATTATCAGAATTTATTTGACCTATATACACTCTACTTGTAAACAATATGTATAGTAGGTATAAATCATTTAAATACCTACAAAAGTAACTAAGGAAATGATATATATCTTTAATTTAGGTTTACGTGAACCAGTTTAATATTTGAAATTTCATGATATTTACCTATATAAACCCTACTGTAAAACAATGAGCTTACTTTATAGATCCTTGTAAACTTACTTTATGTATCTTTATAACATTGTATACTCAATAAACTTCTTTTGACAAGGAAAAACACTTACAAGATGATAGAAGATGCATGCTCGTCAAAGTAAAGTGCAGTCCTGGCATTCCACATGGCTTTGTAGGTCCCACCGCTGTTCTGGGACTGACTGGACCTAGGCAGAGCTGGAACCTTGTCAATCAGGGCTGCAGTGGTGAACAGTGGTGGGACCCACAGAGCCATGTGGAATGCCAGGACTGCACTTTACTTTGATGAGCATGCATCTTCTATCATCTTGTAAGTGTTTTTAATCTTATCCTATTAAAGTCATCATTTTAATACTACACTCAGGTCGGCGCCTCCCCCTCCCTGTTTTTTCCTTACATCTCCCGAAGATGTGAGTCCACGCTGTAGCTGTCATTTGGCTATAGCGGGGTGGGATGTAGTTAGGAGGTAGTGTTAGGAGGTAGTGCCTGTTGCCATTCAGGAAATGCACCAAAAATGCATATACATTCATTTTTTATAAATTTTTCATGCAATTCCATTGAGATCTATGGAGCCAAAACCGCACAGTGCTGTGTGTAAAAAAAAGTTCCCGCACCTCTCCAGAAAAATCCTCTGTGGAAACTGCATTGATGTGAACGTGACCCATAGGAACTAATGTTAAATGGACTTTAGTGTATTTCTGCAAACCTGCAAATGCACAGGCGTGAACCTAGCTTTAGGCTCCATTTACATATGTGCATTCTTGAAATGTGCAGAAGCAGGCATTTCCACGTGAGTTCCTAGAATGCGTGAAAAATGTGTGTCATGCTTGCAATGCCATTAATTGTTGATGGCGCCATAAACATGGCCAGCAAAATCTGTGTTTTTTTGAGCGGCAAAATGCACAACAAATGTGATAAAACAGGGAAAAAATGCACCAAGTTTTACGCCCAAAAAAGGCGCATGAGCTTCTTTGGCGCATTTGTCACATGTAGGGCAGTCCTTTCAAAAGAATGGGCTGCCCTGTGCGTGTAGAGAAAAAAATGGGAGTGACCACGACACAGCAGTGTAAATGGGGCCTTATTGTTATAAATTGAAGCATCTGCATTCAAATGTTATAACACAATAAAGTTTTACATTCGAGCAGGGCAAATAATTACATAGCATGGCTACCGTGCTTAAATGTGTACTGTATAGGTGAGGCATATTTGACTATAAGAGTATTGATTACAACATGGGGCTTTAAAGGTACCAATAATCACAGGTACATTAAAAAAAAGTATCCTTTAAAAATCTACAGCCTTTTATTTCTATTCATGATAAAATATTAATACAATTACATTATACAGGTTTGCATGCCATTATATAGTTTACACTTTTTTAATCTTAACCACTTGACGACCGCCTCACGCCGATGTACGTCGGCAAAGTGGCACGGACAGGCAAAATCACGTACAGGGTACGTGATTTGCCTTCCGCGGGTGGGGGGTCCGATCGGACCCCCCCCCGGTGCCCGAGGCGGTCGTCGTTTGTCCCCCGGCGATCGGTGATGAGGGGGAGACCATCCGTTCGTGGCCCCCCCCTCGCGATCGCCGCCGGCCAATGAAAACACTCCTTTGCTGCTGTATGCTAAACAGCAGCAAAGGAAGTGATGTCATCTCCCCTCGGGTCGGTATTTTCCGTTCCGGCCCGAGGAGAGACGACAAGTATGTGAGTGCACCAAACACTACACACACAGTAGAACATGCCAGGCACACAAATCACCCCGATCCCCCCCCCGATCGCCCCCCGATCCCCCCCCAATCACCCCCCCCCCCCCCTGTCACAAACTGACACCAGCAGTTTTTTTTTTTTTTTTTTCTGATTACTGCATAGTGTCAGTTTGTGACAGTGACAGTGTTGGGACAGTGTATATTACCCCCCTTTAGGTCTAGGGTACCCCCCTAACCCCCCCTAATAAAGTTTTAACCCCTTGATGACCCCCTGTCACCAGTGTCGCTAAGCGATCATTTTTCTGATCGCTGTATTAGTGTCGCTGGTGACGCTAGTTAGTGAGGTAAATATTTAGGTTCGCCGTCAGCGTTTTATAGCGTCAGGGACCCCCATATACTACCTAATAAATGTTTTAACCCCTTGATTGCCCCCTAGTTAACCCTTTCACCACTGATCACCGTATAACCGTTACGGTTGACGCTGGTTAGTTCGTTTATTTTTTATAGTGTCAGGGCACCCGCCGTTTATTACCGAATAAAGGTTTAGCCCCCCGATCGCCCGGCGGTGATATGCGTCGCCCCAGGCAGCGTCAAATTAGCGCCAGTACCGCTAACACCCACGCACGCAGCATGCGCCTCCCTTAGTGGTATAGTATCTGATCGGATCAATATCTGATCCGATCAGATCTATACTAGCGTCCCCAGCAGTTTAGGGTTCCCAAAAACGCAGTGTTAGCGGGATCAGCCCAGATACCTGCTAGCACCTGCGTTTTGTCCCTCCGCCCGGCCCACCCAAGTGCAGTATCGATCGATCACTGTCACTTACAAGGCACTAAACGCATAACTGCAGCGTTCGCAGAGTCAGGCCTGATCCCTGCGATCGCTAACAGTTTTTTTGGTAGCATTTTGGTGAACTGGCAAGCACCAGCCCCAGGCAGCGTCAGGTTAGCGCCAGTACCGCTAACACCCACGCACGCACCATACACCTCCCTTAGTGGTATAGTATCTGAACGGATCAATATCTGATCCGATCAGATCTATACTAGCGTCCCCAGCAGTTTAGGGTTCCCAAAAACGCAGTGTTAGCGGAATCAGCCCAGATACCTGCTAGCACCTGCGTTTTGCCCCTCCGCCCGGCCCAGCCCAGCCCACCCAAGTGCAGTATCGATCGATCACTGACACTTACAAAACACTAAACGCATAACTGCAGCGTTCGCAGAGTCAGGCCTGATCCCTGCGATCGCTAACAGTTTTTTTTGTAGCGTTTTGGTGAACTGGCAAGCACCAGCCCCAGGCAGCGTCAGATTAGCGCCAGTACCGCTAACACCCACGCACGCACTGTACACCTCCCTTAGTGGTATAGTATCTGATCGCATCAATATCTGACCTGATCAGATCTATACTAGCGTCACCAGCAGTTTAGGGTTCCCAAAAACGCAGTGTTAGCGGGATCAGCCCAGATACCTGCTAGCACCTGCGTTTTGCCCCTCCGCCCGGCCCAGCCCAGCCCACCCAAGTGCGGTATCGATCGATCACTGTCACTTACAAAACACTAAACGCATAACTGCAGCGTTCGCAGAGTCAGGCCTGATCCCTGCGATCGCTAACAGTTTTTTGGTAGTGTTTTGGTGAACTGGCAAGCGCCAGCGGCCTAGTACACCCCGGTCGTAGTCAAACCAGCACTGCAGTAACACTTGGTGACGTGGCGAGTCCCATAAGTGCAGTTGAAGCTGGTGAGGTGGCAAGCACAAGTAGTGTCCCGCTGCCACCAAAAAGACAAACACAGGCCCGTCGTGCCCATAGTGCCCTTCCTGCTGCATTCGCCAATCCTAATTGGGAACCCACCGCTTCTGCAGCGCCCGTACTTCCCCCATTCACATCCCCAACCAAATGCAGTCGGCTGCATGAGAGGCATTTTTATGTCCTCCCGAGTACCCCTACCCAGCGAACCCCCCCAAAAAAGATGTCGTGTCTGCAGCAAGCGAGGATATAGGCGTGACACCCGCTATTATTGTCCCTCCTGTCCTGACAATCCTGGTCTTTGCATTGGTGAATGTTTTGAACGCTACCATTCACTAGTTGAGTATTAGCGTAGGGTACAGCATTGCACAGACTAGGCACACTTTCACAGGGTCTCCCAAGATGCCATCGCATTTTGAGAGACCCGAACCTGGAACCGGTTACCGTTATAAAAGTTAGTTACAAAAAAAGTGTAAAAAAAAAAAAAATATGAAATAAAAAAAAATAGTTGTTGTTTTATTGTTCTCTCTCTCTCTATTCTCTCTCTCTATTGTTCTGCTCTTTTTTACTGTATTCTATTCTGCAATGTTTTATTGTTATTGTTATTGTTATTGATTGTTATTGTTATTGTTATTGTTATTATGTTTTATCATGTTTGTTTTTCAGGTGTGTAATTATTTACACTTTACTGTGCTTTATTGTTAACCATTGTTAACCATTTTTTTGTCTTCAGGTACGCCATTCACGACTTTGAGTGGTTATACCAGAATGATGCCTGCAGGTTTAGGTATCATCTTGGTATCATTCTTTTCAGCCAGCGGTCGGCTTTCATGTAAAAGCAATCCTAGCGGCTAATTAGCCTCTAGACTGCTTTTACAAGCCGTGGGAGGGAATGCCCCCCCCCCCCACCGTCTTCCGTGTTTTTCTCTGGCTCTCCTGTCTCAACAGGGAACCTGAGAATGCAGCCGGTGATTCAGCCAGCTGACCATAGAGCTGATCAGAGACCAGAGTGGCTCCAAACATCTCTATGGCCTAAGAAACCGGAAGCTACGAGTATTTCATGACTTAGATTTCGCCGGATGTAAATAGCGCCATTGGGAAATTGGGGAAGCATTTTATCACACCGATCTTGGTGTGGTCATTTGCTTTGAGGGCAGAGGAGAGATCTAGGGTCTAATAGACCACAATTTTTTCAAAAAAGAGTACCTGTCACTACCTATTGCTATCATAGGGGATATTTACATTCCCCGAGATAACAATAAAAATGATTAAAAAAAAAAATATGAAAGGAACAGTTTAAAAGTAAGATTAAAAAAGCAAAAAAATAATAAAGAAAAAAAAACAAAAAAAAAAAAACACCCCTGTCGCCCCCTGCTCTCGCGCTAAGGCGAACGCAAGCGGCGGTCTGTCGTCAAACGTAAACAGCAATTGCACCATGCATGTGAGGTATCACCGCGAAGGCCAGATCGAGGGCAGTAATTTTTCCAGTAGACCTCCTCTGTAAATCTAAAGTGGTAACCTGTAAAGGCTTTTTAAGGCTTTTAAACATGTATTTATTTTGTTGCCACTGCACGTTTGTGCGCAATTTTAAAGCATGTCATGTTTGGTATCCATGTACTCGGCCTGAGATCATCTTTTTTATTTCATCAAACATTTGGGCAATATAGCGTGTTTTAGTGCATTAAAATTAAAAAAAGTGTGTTTTTTCCCCAAAAAATGCGTTTGAAAAATCGCTGCGCAATTACTGTGTGAAAAAAAAAAATGAAACACCCACCATTTTAATCTGTAGGGCATTTGCTTTAAAAAAATATATAATGTTTGGGGGTTCAAAGTAATTTTTTTGCAAAAAAAAAAAACTTTTTCATGTAAACAATAAGTGTCAGAAAGGGCTTTGTCTTCAAGTGGTTAGAAGAGTGGGTGATGTGTGACATAAGCTTCTAAATGTTGTGCATAAAATGCCAGGACAGTTCAAAACCCCCCCAAATGACCCCATTTTGGAAAGTAGACACCCCAAGCTATTTGCTGAGAGGCATGTCGAGTCCATGGAATATTTTATATTGCGACACAAGTTGCGGGAAAGAGACAAATTTTTTTTTTTTTTTTTTGCACAAAGTTGTCACTAAATGATATATTGCTCAAACATGCCATGGAAATATATGAAATTACACCCCAAAATACATTCTGCTGCTTCTCCTGAGTACGGGGATACCACATGTGTGAGACTTTTTGGGAGCCTAGCCGCGTACGGGACCCCGAAAACCAAGCACCGCCTTCAGGCTTTCTAAGGGCGTGAATTTTTGATTTCACTCTTCACTGCCTATCACAGTTTCGGAGGCCATGGAATGCCCAGGTGGCACAAAACCCCCCCAAATGACCCCATTTTGGAAAGTAGACACCCCAAGCTATTTGCTGAGAGGTATAGTGAGTATTTTGCAGACCTCACTTTTTGTCACAAAGTTTTGAAAATTGAAAAAAGAAAAAAAAAAATGTTTTTTCTTGTCTTTCTTCATTTTCAAAAACAAATGAGAGCTGCAAAATACTCACCATGCCTTTCAGCAAATAGCTTGGGGTGTCTACTTTCCAAAATGGGGTCATTTGGGGGGGTTTTGTGCCACCTGGGCATTCCATGGCCTCCGAAACTGTGATAGGCAGTAAAGAGTGAAATCAAAAATTTTCACCCTTAGAAATCCTGAAGGCAGTGATTGGTTTTTGGGGTCCAGTACGCGGCTAGGCTCCCAAAAAGTCCCACACATGTGGTATCCCCATACTCAGGAGAAGCAGCTAAATGTATTTTGGGGTGCAATTCCACATATGCCCATGGCCTGTGTGAGCAATATATCATTTAGTGACAACTTTATGAAAAAAAAAAAAAAAAAAAAAAAAAAGTGTCACTTTCCCGCAACTTGTGTCAAAATATAAAATATTCCATGGACTCAATATGCCTCTCAGCAAATAGCTTGGGGTGTCTACTTTCCAAAATGGGGTCATTTTGGGGGGTTTTGTGCCACCTGGGCATTCCATGGCCTCCGAAACTGTGATAGGCAGTGAAGAGTGAAAGCAAAAATTTACACCCTTAGAAATCCTGAAGGCGGTGATTGGTTTTCGGGGCCCCGTACGCGGCTAGGCTCCCAAAAAGTCCCACACATGTGGTATCCCCATACTCAGGAGAAGCAGCTAAATGTATTTTGGGGTGCAATTCCACATAGGCCCATGGCCTGTGTGAGCAATATATCATTTAGTGACGACTTTTTGTAAATATTTTTTTTTTTTTTTTTTTTTGTCATTTTTCAATCACTTGGGACAAAAAAAATAAATATTCAATGGGTTCAACATGCCTCTCAGCAATTTCCTTGGGGTGTCTACTTTCCAAAATGGGGTCATTTGGGGGGGTTTTGTACTGCCCTGCCATTTTAGCACCTCAAGAAATGACATAGGCAGTCATAAACTAAAAGCTGTGTAAATTCCAGAAAATGTACCCTAGTTTGTAGACGCTATAACTTTTGCGCAAACCAATAAATATACACTTATTGACATTTTTTTTACCAAAGACATGTGGCCGAATACATTTTGGCCTAAATGTATGACTAAAATTTAGTTTATTGGATTTTTTTTATAACAAAAAGTAGAAAATATCATTTTTTTTCAAAATTTTCGGTCTTTTTCCGTTTATAGCGCAAAAAATAAAAACTGCAGAGGTGATCAAATACCATCAAAAGAAAGCTCTATTTGTGGGAAGAAAAGGACGCAAATTTCGTTTGGGTACAGCATTGCATGACCGCGCAATTAGCAGTTAAAGCGACGCAGTGCCAAATTGGAAAAAGACCTCTGGTCCTTAGGCAGCATAATGGTCCGGGGCTCAAGTGGTTAAATATCCATTAAAGAGAATTACCTCCTACAATCGCAAAGCCTCTTGTTGGATGATCAATATCTACATATTGGTATCTAATATTCACCTATGTTTCAATTATGCAGCCGAAACTTGCAGAGGATTGAGATTACTTCTCAATGTGTTTCCCAGATATTAAATCTGCATCCTCAGGAGAAACAGTAGATCTATAAGACCACCATCAGCATAATTAAATATATATACATCATCAACTGATATACACATACCTTTAACAATAATGTGACTCAATCCTGCTTACAATATTGATTTTGCATTCAGCCAGCCAGACACCCAGAGAATACCCTGTTTCCCTTAAAATAAGACCTAGCGTGATTGTCGATGATGGCTGCAATATAAGCCCTACCCCCCAAATAAGCCCTAGTTAAAGTCCTTGTAGGTCTTATTTTCAGGATAGGACTTATTTTCGGGGAAACAGGGTAGGGCTTATTTGGGGGGTAGGGCTTATATTGCAGCCATCACTGACAATCACGCTAGGTCTTATTTTTGTGGAAACAGGGTAATATGGAACCTGAGAAAGTTCAGGGCAGTCTGTTCGATCTATCAATTTATACAAAAAAGAATAAGCCCCTTGGGATTGGGACTTTAAAGGCAACGTCAACACCAATAGTAAAAAAGTATAAATGATTTTATTACAAAAAGGATTATAAACATGACAATAACAAAAGAATTATTTTGTCTGTGCAAAGACAAATAACATGAATGTCAAAGGTGAGTATTAGCAATATATGTACAGATACTTCAGATATCCCACAGATATCCCACACCCACATAACAACTCTCCCCGAGCCACCCCCATCAAATCATTCTCTGCAGCTATTACCTTTTGTACCACCACCCCCTCCCTTTAGAATGTAAGCTCTACGAGCAGGGCCCTCCTGTACCTTTTGTATTGAACTGTACTGTAATTGTGTTGTCTCCCCTATACATTGTAAAGCGATGCGTAAACTGTTGGCGCTATATAAATCACGTATAATAATAATAATAATAATACTTAATACACTAGAAAATAGCTGACGCGTTTCTGGCTTTTAAAGCCTTTCTTCAGGGGTAATAGCAAGGAGAACTGTATTCATATAATGACTCATTTGGCATAATACATGATCTTGCACTTATAGATAAAAAAACATAAAAGGTCAGTTGCAGAGAGGAGAGCCAGGCATGAAATGATTGAGGGATGGCCACCCAAGAGGTCAAAGTTACCTCCACGGGGGTCCACCTCATAGAGGGCCACAAGTGTGAGGCATCACAGATAACACACCTGGAGTATTCTGTTTGGTCTGTAACTCATATAACTATGAATTGTATACCTGTACCAGGTATACAAGGACATTTCCTTTCTGCTTGGCTTTGTGGGTCCCCGGAGAAGGTTCAGAGGCTCATTACTGGTCCATCCTGGCCATTGATATAGTTATATGAGTCACAGACCATACAGAATACTCCAGGTGTGTTATTTGTGATGCCTCACACTTGTGGCCCTCTATGAGGTGGACTTCCGTGGAGGTAACTTTGACCTCTTGGGTGGCCATCCCTCCATCATTCCATTCCCGCCTCTCCTCTCTGCAACTGACCTTTCATGGTTCTATGGTAATCCCCTGAAGAAAGGCATTTAAAGCAAGAAAAACGCCAGGTATTTTGGAGTGTACTAAGTATCAGTACATGTATTGCTAATACTCGCCTTTGCCATTCATGTTATTTGTCTTTGCACAGACAAAATAATTTTATTGTTACTGTCATGTTTATAATCCTTTTTGTAATAACATCATTTATACTTTTTTACTATTGGTGTTGATGTTGCCTTTACAGTCCCAATCCCAAAGGGGGTAATCTTTTTTGTGTTCTATCACTGGGATGTTGGCAACACAACACCTGGTTTCTTTGATTATGGAATCCTATTTTGATCTATCAATCTATGGAACTGAATGAAGGGAGGGGACCCAAAAATTATACATGCATAGGGGCAGACTATCCTCCATTAACCTTACTATATGCAAAAGTTATCAATGAAAACAGGAAATGGTTTCTCGGGACATTATTGCAAGAAATAAAAGTAGATAGTAGCACCCCACTTATCTAAACTCTATAATGGTATTAGAGACGGTTTCCCCTTATCTGCTCATGAAAACGCAGCGTATATCCCTATAATCCCAAAACCAGAAAAAGATTATAGTGATTGTGGGGATTATTGTCCCATCTCTCCAAATAAATTAATGGCAAAAATACTGGCACAGAGGACTCATTTCTACTTCAATACATGTACTTGGATTAAGCAGGTTTTGTCTTGCTTAGGCAAGCTTTCAACCAAACAAGAATGGTCATAAATATCATCTCAGCCGTACAAGCTAACTGGAACAAGGGAGGTAAATGACACGGTATGCTCCTCTCCCTTGATTTGCACAAGTCCTTTGATTCACTGTCCTGGGACTATTTATTCTATGCTTTGGGCAAAAATGATTTGGACCTAATTTTCTCTACCCTGCGCAGAATATATTGTGAGCTCATAGCTTCGCTAACTATCAAAGGCCATAGATCTCCACCTTTAAATATATTTCCTATTATCTCCTATTCTATTTGTATTAGCGCTGAAACCCCTAATGATTAAGCTTAGTAATCATCCAGATATCAAGAGAATTGTGTGTGGGGGACGGGAGCACAAATGCACATTTTTTACTGACAATATTCTCATGCTAATCCCTTCCCCTATCATAACAATCCCAAACCTACATATTACACCAGTTCTCCTTACTGTTGTGTCTTAAGGTGAACCAATCCAAATCCCAGGCATTAAATACCTCCTTAGATGCCCAAGCCCTTCGTAATGTTTAGGACAACTTCCCCTTTAAATGGACATTCAGAGCCCTTACTTATTTAGGCATACCTTTAACACCTTCCCTACAAACGCTATATCAAAAGAATTGTCCTCCTCTATATAAAATATTGTCAGAGGACCTGGATAGATGGCAGGTACATCCTTCTTCGTGGTTTGGTAGAATTTATTATGTGAAAAATAATGTTTTGCCTAGACTTTTATATCTTTTTA
This sequence comes from Lithobates clamitans, assembly GCA_037952925.1. NCBI lineage: Eukaryota > Metazoa > Chordata > Amphibia > Anura > Ranidae > Lithobates > Lithobates clamitans. Next base: position 5,373,627 of record JBBGZY010000159.1, read on the forward strand.
GAACTTTATGGATAGGGATTTCCAGCTGTAATCTGAAGGCCTTTCAAAATATAGTAGACTTTATATGGGGAAATAAATGACCCAGGGGGAAACAGAAGAACTTTACACACTCCTAAATAAAGGGGGGTCTGGGAGTACCAGATATGTTAAAGTATTTTCATGCGGCTCAACTGTCACATCTCATTAAATTCCATTTGACACATGGATAGAAACAGAAGTATTTTTATGCGCTCCAGAGTTTACCACTTGATATGGTTGCTGAGCAAAATTAGAACAATTTTATGCCCATCTTTGTGTTTCTCACTGGGCTTTTGGGAGCGATTGAACAGCGTACATAATTTTATATCCCCCCATGACCCCATGGCCCCTTGCTACACAATCCTGCCTTCACCCCAAATCTTACTCCCACAAATTTTCAATGGTGGACCAACAAGGGTTTTCTTAGAATAACGGATCATTGTGATGACCGAGATATCTTGTCAAACCAATTTTTGAAAATTAACCATCAGCTACCTGCTACTGAACATTTCCATTATGCACAGATACAACAGACATCTGAGCTCCCTGATACACAGATATCAAGTAGCTCAAATGTGACTACTATGTTGGCAATGGCTCAAAAGGCCTCCAAATCTTTTATAAAAACCTCCATGATTGAAGCAAATTATAAAGTGCTACATTGGTACATGTACCTACAAAATTAGCATATGTCCCCGTTGCTTTCCCCAAGTGCTTTTGATGATACAGAATACCATATTTGGTGGACATGCCAGCGGGTCAGGAGATTTTGGATTTGAGCATATAGTTCTATGTACTCTCTGGCCCAGACTAACTTTAAAAAAATCCCAAAGACAAGCCCTATTAGGGAGGTCCCAAAACACAAAAACAAACTGATCACCTTCATATTTTTGGCTGCCAGGATAGCAATAGCTAGGTCATGGAAGTCCCTGTCCATCCCATTCCCACTGATACATTCAAAGTTTTCATGGATGATGATAAATAAGAAAATGTCAACTACTTTACAAGATAAGATTCCCCTATTTGAAAAAACATGGGACCCTTGGATAAGTTACTGTTCAGGAGAAGGTTAACTGGCATAATTGATAGGACCCGCGGGACAGAGAGAGAAGGGGAGCATCTCCTCGCGTATCTTTACCTATCCTTTCTTCTTTTCCTCTTCTCTCCCAATCTTTCTTCTAGCCTTAAAGCTCTGTTGTAAATCATAAATTATAAATGTTTTCTTTTTTTTATTTCTACCCCCATAATAACTGTACACCTGCATGACCATGAGAGACGCTCAGGACTCCTCCCTCTCCATTTCTTTTTCTTACCCCGGACGCACCTCTCCTTCTTCACTTTCTTTCCCTTCCATGCTTCTTCTTTTTTGTTCCCTGCTGATCTACTAATCCATGACTACCATTCGCTTTCTTTTTATTCTCTTTTGACCCTCTTATCTGATATGCCTACATATTGAATTGCTTTGAACTATTCTCATTTATAGTTTTTGATTACACGAATGCATATCCTAGCCCTAGCTTGTTTTGGGGCCAACATATCTTTGGCATAACTCTTTACCACGAATGTACACCTTATACTGTTTATCATATTTTTTTCATGTGAAATAAAAATATATATTTACCTCTAATCTTTCTTCTAGTATTTCCCTCCCTTTGTCTATGGTATTTGCCCATATTCGGAAATTCGAAAAGCTGAAAAATTCTGAAATTTTAAAATTCGGAAATCCAAAAATAAGAATAAAAATCCGAAAATTCCAAAGAACGAAAGTCCGAAAATTTGAAAATGCGAAAATCTGAAAAAATAACCAACTAATAACTTAACTATTACTAAACTATTACATTATAGGTATTGGAATTTCCTCTCAAATTTGTCTGTTAGTGAACGTAACGAATACGAATTTATCTGAAGTTACAAATTATCCAAAATAATTAATTTCTTAATTCATTACGTTCCATTCATTTATGTGCAGCATTTATTATTTTGGATAATTCATAACCTCAGATAAATTCGTATTCATTACATTCACTAACAGTCAAATTTGAAAGGAAATTCCAGTACCTATAATTTAATAGTTAGTTATTATTAGTTAGTTAGTTAGTTATTATTTAGTTAGTATTTAGAATTTTTGGATCTTCAGGTTTTCTTAATTTTTTTCGGATTATCGAATTTCCGAATTTTCGGATTTTCGAATATCCAAATTTTCTAATTCTCAAACTTTCGAATTTCCGAATTTTTGAATTTATGAAAAAAAAACGAATGAAACTATAATAAAAACGGTCAAATTTTTCGGTAGTACACATGTCTACTATAAAGGTCATCACAAGCTTTTTCATTGGAAGGAAAAGAGGAAAGATCCCCGATGCTGCACATCCACGGAGTCTTATGGTGGAAGTAAGAGAGGCAACCTCAGCTTAGGCTCCCTCCAGGCCACGCACCCAACGTGTTTCGCTCTGCCCCCCGGAGATTAGTCATGCTTTTTCATACCAGGGTTCCCTTTATTGTTAATCTTTTACCCTCTTTACCATTCCACCTTCTCTGAGGTACAAGAGCAAGGGTTTGCTAATATGGTGATGACCCTGAGTATGTGTTTACACAAACATGTTGGAAACCTTGTGTTATTCCTATTTAGAAAATACGGTGCATAGGCATATAAGGCTAGTTTTGTATTTTGTATGACTATTTCAAAAAAAAATATTGGAAATGAAAACAGACAAAGTACAGTAACCCAGAGCTATCAGGCAATAAATTATCTTACATTTTTCTTATTGTCCATGTGTTCCTTCCAGTCTTTTTTTATTAAGAGTTAATGGTTATATATAAACCTTTGAGGTCAGCAAGCATCAGCATAAACATTCTGCTATCTAACCAAGGTCTCCCACTGGCATTCAATAAATCACATGCTTATCATATGTTGTGACCAGAAATGTCCAGTCAAGTACAAGAAAGCCTGTTTATGTATCCATCACTTGTGTTATGGTTGCAGCTTTATTAGTGGTATTAACCACTTGCCTATTGGGCACTTAAACCCCCCTCCTGCCCAGACCAATTTTCAGCTTTCAGCGCTGTCACTCTTTGAATGACAATTGCGCGGTCGTGCTACAGTGTACCCAAATTAAATTTGTATCATTTTTTTTCACACAGATAGAGCTTTCTTTTGGTGGTATTTAATTGCTGCTGGGTTTTTTATTTTTTGTTAAATAAAACAAAAAAGGACCGAAAATTTTGAAAAAAAAAACAAAACTGTTTCATAGTTTGTTATAAAATTTTGAAAACAGGTACATTTTCTCCTTCACTAATGTGCACTGATGAGGCTGCAATGATGGGCACTGATAGGCTGCACTGATGGGCACTGATAGGCAGCACTGATGGGCACTGATAGGCGGCACTGATGGGCACTGATAGGCAGCACTGATGGGCACTGATAGGGCAGCACTAAGGGGCACTGATAGATGGCACCGATAAGCACTGATGAGGCGGCCCTGTGAGGTGGCACTGAGAGGTGGCACTGATTTTTGGCACTGATGGGTGGCACTGAAGGGCACTGATAGGTGGCACTGAAGGGCACTATTAGGTGGCACTGATAAGAGACACTGAAAGGTGGCACTGATGGGCACTGATGATCACTGATGGGTGGCACTGATGGGCACTGGTAGGCACTGGTAGGTGACACTGATAGGCAGCACTGATCTGTGGCACTGATTATGAGACACTGATGGGCATTGATTGGCAGCACTGGTGAGCATTTATGGGTGTCACCGTGGGCACTGGTAGGCGGCACTGGTGGGTACTGATAGGTGGCACTGGTAGGTGGCACAGTGGGCACTGGCAGCTGACATTGGTGGGCACAAAAAATGCAGCCGTGGCTTTCTGTGTGAGGGACCCATGTTCCTCTGACAGAAGCTGGTGATCGGCTTTTTTTTCCCCTCACGCTGACAGCGTGAGGAAAAAAAAAATACAGATTACCGAGCTTCTATTTACATCACGTGATCAGCCGTCATTGGCTGACAGCTGATCACGTGGTAAGGGGCCGAGATCGACCCCTTACTCAGATCTGTGATCAGCCGAGTCTCATAGACTCGGTGATTACAGTGCACACCGCGCACGACCCGCAGGGACGTGCACATAGCGCTTGCTCGGGAGGACGTCTATGGATGCCCTCCTGGCAATTAAGGCCCACGCTGTGGCTGTCTTTCGGCTATAGCGCGGGCGGCAAGTAGTTACCAAGTAGTTACCAATTACTAATTCTTAGATGTGATGGATGCATTTGTTTTCTTTTTTAGGCCTCTTTCACACAGACGATCCGTTCAGGCCCACCTGTCAGTTTTTTAGGCGGACCTGAACGGACGCTCCATAGACCTCTATGGAGCGTCGGATGTCAGTGGTGACATATCCGCTGACATCCCACCAGCTCCGATCCGAAAAAGTGTGACGGAGGAAAAACCTACTTTTCCATCCGTCTGCGGATCGGATCGGGTGACGACGGACTCTACGGTCCGTCATCATCTGATCCCCCATAGGGGAGAGCCGCGCTCTGACAGGACCTGTCATCTGCCTGCTCAGCAGGGATCGACGGAGCGATCCCCTGCTGAGCAGAGCGGGCTCCATACACGGACACATCCGTGTGAAGGAGCCCTTAGGCTTTCTTTCTTCTATTTTCATCTGTTGATCCAGCCAATAAGTCTGTTGTTTATTGAAAAAACAAGCTCTCCAGCAGAATCTCCAGCAGATCTTCTCCGGTCAGACACCATACTCCGGAGCCCTGCACTCTGCGTTAGTGTGAATCTTGTGTCACTTTTCCCTGTACTCACACAGTGGTAGGGCTTAGCACTGTCACACAATGTTTACTTTTCACATTCATGCTGCTTTTGTTACAGATTATGTTTGCAGGTGCTACTTAAAGCAGAACTCCAATGTAAAACATCCAAAGCTTGAGATGGACTCTAAAGCAGTAAAAAACCCACAAACAAAAATGTTGCAGTTTACCAATCTCTAAATGCGGTGGCTGCAATAATTTCCTTATTGTTTCCCTTTATTCTTCACTGGAGGAGTAACGGAGACAGCCTTGGAAACAGCTCAAGGTCTCAATCTGGGGGGAGCAAGTGTTAACTGGACTAGCAGATACAGATGGATTTAACTGACAAATTAAAACCAAACTCTAGCTACGTTTTAGGTAGTTACAACAGACTGTTTTTTTTCTTTTGGGATAATGGCTTTAAATAAATTAAGAAAAGCCGACCATTGTAAGCACCCTGGTCTGTGTTCAATGGTTTGTCTTAATCATCTAACTGCCACATTTGCTGGACAGCTTGGTCTGATAAAATCCTTGGTCTGATACGGATTTTAACTTGTAAACAATAAATGTCAGAAATAGGCTTAGGCATAAAAGGGTTAAAATTAATCTACAATACAAAAAATGTTTTTTATTATATTTTTTAATTTGTATTTTTATTGCAATTTTAAATTCAACTTTTAAAAGAAACAACAAGATACAGCAGGTTAAGCAGACAGACAGGCAGACATGAGCACATAATTGAATACTATGAACTTGGACCTCTAGGTGGTGTTCGCTGACTGCCTCGGGTGACCTCAAAGCCCAGGTCCCTTCTTTATGCAAATATTGATTTTTTTTAATACCAATGTCAGAACAATGTGGTGCTGGAAAAACCACTGAGAAGCTTCAATTTGATAGCAGCATCATTGCTAAAACCAAGAGGTTAGATACTACAGGCATGCCTGGGTTTGGGGCCCTTGCAGTGATGCATTTTCTAGTTAGTCATACCAAATGGCTCAGTTATTAGTGTATTCCACCTCACCAGCAATTACCAACAACATTTTTAAGTGTCTTTTTTAACATCACTTGTATTTGAGTGGTTAAGAGGTTGGGTTGGCCCATTTGCATTGCGAGTGTCACTTGTTTACTTTCCTAATCTCCCTCTGCCTTTCTGGTGTGGCTCGATGTACCGGTAGTATTCCTGAGAATACTACCTTAGAGGTCCTTTTCCTCGCATTTGCGAGTGTACTGGTATGGCCCCATCAGATGCAAGCCACTTACAAGTGCATTTTTCTTTGTGAAGTGGCAGGAAGGTGCACAGCTTTGACCAACTGGCCAACCCCAGTGTATTGCAGATGCATGAAGATACCAGCAAGGCCCTCTGGACCTTCATCATGCACCAGGGTCCTGCTTATGTTGATATGTAGTTGATCCTGCTCTGGGGCTGATATCTGCCACTTTCTTGTGACAACCTTTTTCTGGGGATATCAGTCCATAATACTTTGTACTAGGCTGGTATTGTTTAAATAGAAGGGGGCACATATTTTTAAATTAAAAATAAAACCTTAAAAATGAGAAAAAAAAGGTGGTTCTGCAAGTGGTCTGCGAGTGCATTTGGTTCTGCGAGTGCACCTAGTTCTGCGAGTGGTCTGCGAGTGCATGTAGGTCTGCGAGTGCACGTAGTTCTGTGAGAGGTCTGCGTGTGCACGTAGTTCTGTGAGTGGTCTGCAAGTGCACATAGTTCTGCGAGTGCACGTGGTTCTGCGAGTGGTCTGCGAGTGCACGTAGTTCTGCGAGTGGTCTGCGAGTGCACATAGTTCTGCAAGTGCACGTAGTTCTGCGAGTGGTCTGCGAGTGCACGTAGTTCTGCGAGTGGTCTGCGAGTGCACGTAGTTCTGCGAGTGGTCTGCGAGTGCACGTAGTTCTGTGAGTGGTCTGCCAGTGCACGTAGTTCTGCAAGTGGTCTGCGAGTGCACGTAGTTCTGCAAGTGGACGTAGTTCTGAGAGTGGTCTGCGAGTGCACGTAGTTCTGCGAGAGGTCTACGAGCGCACGTAGGTCTGCGAGTGCACGTAGGTCTGCGAGTGCACGAAGGTCTGCGAGTGGTCTGCGACTGCACGTAGTTCTGCGAATGCACGTAGGTCTGCGAGTGGTCTGTGAGTGCATGTAGGTCTGTGAGTACCTGTGTATTGTCTTGTTGAGTACCTGTGTATTGTCTTGTTGAGTAGTAGTGTGAGGAAGCTAGTTGTTAGGTAATTTGGACAGGGTATAATCCCCAATCCTCATTAAATTTATTAGGTACGATGCCCGGCGGGTGTGGAGAGGCGACTCGTTGTACATCTTGCGGCATGTATGCGTTCCTTGATCATCCGATCGAGGGTGAATACTGCTGTGCAAAATGTAAGCGCATTGTTTCCCTGGAAGCCCAGGTTCTGAATCTGGGGAAGCACTGAGAAGTCCCTCCATACTAAGGGAGAGCCAGGAACGTACACGGCAGGTGCCGGCAGGGGCCAGCACAGAGGCGGGTGGAGACAAAGGGGTGCAGGCACTAGCAAAGAGTAGATGGGTGACAGGAAGGGTAAAGAGGGAAGTGCCAGGGAGGCCGATCCAGGGCTGGAGCATCCCAAAAAGTACGCTCCATTGAGTGACATTGGTGAAACCAGTCAGAGACCAGCACTGCTGGAGCTGAGGGACTCTCCTAGCTGCCGAGGGAAGAACTCCTCCAGTGAGAGTGGGGGGGAAGGAAAGACAGATTCTGGTGGTAGGTGACTCAATTCTTAGAAGAACAGAGAGGCCAATCTGTAACTAAGACCTGAAGCACCAAACGGTATGTTGTCTACCGGGCGCTCGAGTTCGGCACATCACGGATCTGGTGGACAGATTACTGGGAGGGGCTGGGGAAGACCCAGCTGTCATGGTGCACGTTGACACCAATGACAAAGTCAGAGGCAGATGGAGTGTCCTAAAGAACGATTTTAGGGACTTAGGAGCTAAATTGAGGAAAAGGACCTCTAAGGTAGTATTCTCAGGAATACTACCGGTAGATCGAGCCACACCAGAAAGGCAGAGGGAGATTAGGGAAGTAAACAAGTGACTGAAGAGCTGGTGTAGTAAGGTGGGGTTTGGGTTCTTGGAGGACTGGGCCGACTTCTCAGTCGATAACCAGTACTATAGAAGGGACGGACTGCACCTAAATGAGGAAGGTGCAGATCAGCTGGGAATGAAGATGGCCAAAAAGTTAGAGGGGCTTTTAAACTAGGCGATGGAGGGTAGTATTGGGGGCATTAGTGGTAGGTTGACCAAAGCACATAAACCCAAGGTAAGTATAGTAGCAAGTCCTAGTTGCATTCTCGGAATACCCAATAAGAGGATAATATGCGACCGGTCTAAACTACGTGGCATGTTCACCAATGCAAGGAGCCTGGCGGACAAGATGGGTGAACTAGAGATACTGTTGTACGAGGAGGATTTGGATTTTGTGGGAATTTCAGAGACCTGGTTCAACAGCTCTCATGATTGGCTGGCAAACATTCAAGGGTATACACTTTATCGCAAAGATAGAGAGGGTAAAAAAGGGGGAGGGGTATGCCTATATATCAAGAATAATGTACAAGTGAATGTGAGAGATGACATCACTAAGGGGGCTAGGGAGGAGGTGGAATCCTTATGGGATATAGATAACTATATCCTTATCCAAAGGGATGAAGCTAAGGGGAAAATAATACTGGGAGTATGTTATAGGCCCCCTAACCTGAGGGAAGAAGGGGAGACAGATCTCCTATCACAATTCGGATTAGCAGCAAGGATGGGAAGTGTTATCATAATGGGGGAATTTAACTATCCAGATATAGACTGGGCGGAGGGAACCGCGCATTCATTTAAGGCTCGCCAGTTCCTAAATGTCTTGCAGGACAATTTTATGGGTCAGATGGTAGATGCACCAACTAGAAATAAAGCGTTACTGGATCTACTGATTACCAACAATACAGACCTGATCACGGATGTGGAAATACGGGGCAATTTAGGTAACAGCGATCACAGGTCAATTGGCTTCAGTATAAATCACACAAATAGGAAACATAAGGGGAATACAAAGATGCTGAATTTCAAAAGAGCCAACTTCCCTAAACTACGAACCTTGCTAGAAGGCTTAAATTGGGATAAAATCTTAGTAACAAAGAACACGGAGGAGATATGGGTTTGCTTTAAGAGCATATTAAATAAGGGCATTAACCAATGCATCCCATTGGGTAATAAATTGAAAAGAGCGAACAAAAGTCCTGGATGGCTTAACTCCAATGTAAAAATGCATATAAAAGCAAAGGAGAAGGCCTTCAAAAAATACAAGGTTGAGGGATCATCATCAGCATTCAGATTTTATAAAGAATGCAACAAGACATGTAAGGGTGCAATAAGGATGGCTAAGATAGAACATGAAAGACACATAGTGGAGGAGAGCAAAAAAAATCCCAAGAAATTCTTTAAGTATGTAAACAGTAAAAAAGGGAGGACAGAACATATTGGCCCCATAAAGAATGAGGAAGGACACCTGGTTGCAAAGGATGGGGAGATGGCGAAGGTATTGAATTTATTCTTCTCCTCAGTCTTCACGGGGGAATCGGGGGGCTTCAGTAACCAAAACTGCAGTGTTCATCCTCATGACACACCACAGGAAGCACCTCCATGGTTAACAGAGGACAGAATTAAAATTAGACTTGGGAAACTTTACATTAATAAATCACCGGGACCAGATAGTTTGCACCCGAGGGTACTTAGGGAACTCAGTCAAGTATTTGCCAGACCATTGTTCCTAATTTTTACTGACAGTCCCAATAGTACCAGCTGATTGGAGAAAAGCCAATGTAGCACCAATGTAAACTCTTGGAGGGGATGATAAGGGACTATATACAAGATTTTAGTAATGAGAACAAAATAACATTAGCAGTAATTAGCATGGATTCATGAAGAATCGTTCTTGCCAAACCAACCTACTAACCTTCTATGAGGAGGTGATTTGCCAGCTAGATAAAGGAAGGCCCGTAGATGTGGTGTATCTGGATTTTGCAAAAGCATTTGACACAGTTCCCCTATAAATGTTTACTGTACAAAATAAGGTCCGTTGGCATGGACCATAGGGTGCGTACATGGATTGAAAACATTGTAGTAAACATTCTTTGTTCACCCACTAATACACTGTTTTGGCAGATGCAGGTTAACTACATTTGTTCATGCCTATTTGGATTAAAAGAAGTTAAGGACATTGTTGTCTAGATGGGTTTGTAACTAGAATGAAATGCAAACTTGATTCAGTGTAAGGAGAGGACACTCAGCAGCTGTTTACACATCTGAACGCAGAAGCACTAGTGTGGGACACCAGAACAAATGTTTTAGGGTGTCCCACACAGGTGATCCAGTGGATAGGGGTGTCTCCATGTGTGAAACTTTACCCAAAAAGGTAAGTATTCTAGCTTGAAGAAAGGGAAAAAATCATGTCTTCAGCTTGGAACTCTGCCAAAACAGACAATTGTACGACACTTCAAGCAATGTTTCATATTCCTATTTCTTGCCTCAAATATCTGTGTGCTAAGTATACCTATTTTTTATTCACATAGGGGAAAAAGGAATCGGGACGTCAGAGGACTTCAGGGACCCACAACCTCCTAAAGAAGGGAAATTCACCACACCACAACCTCAGGATGTGGAGGAAGGAGAGGTTTATGAAGTGGGCGAAATAGTGACCACAACAGGTGAGTGTCTGAGACTACAGCTTCAGGTAATAGATGTATGCTTGCATATTTATAATACATGGTGTGTTTTTTTTATTTTAGGTGATGTGGATGTTGTGGAAGAAGAATCTCATTTCACAAGTGTAAGTGCACACGTCCTCACCGGGGAGATCATGGTGTGCAATCAGGATTTACAGAAGATCAAGGAAGACATCAATGATGTTGAAAAAAGACTCAAAAACATCATTGATGTATTAGGCAGAATATAAAACACATCAAAATTTTTTACTTTTTTTATTTTTATTAGATCTTTTCTAAAAAATGTTGAAAGCCAAATTTTGAAGATGCACACAGTGTGTCAACATGTACTATCTGCCATCACAAGATATCAAGGTACGCGTTTTGTGGGTGCAACCCCTTCCTCGCAACTCAAATAGCTGAGAGGAAGGGGTTGTACCGCCGAAACACGTCCATTGATCCACATGATGGGAGCTAGCACATGTTGACCTTAGGCATGGGATCAGGAGTGAAATCCTTATTTTGACTCCCAATTTGTGTGCATCTTCAAAATTTGTCTTTCACAGGGGTGACATCACCCCATCTGATGAAGGCAATATCAACACAGTTTAGACATACTAATGTCTGATATTGCCTTCAATTTATGTAACTATGTATGTCCTTCTGATCATTTGGAATTATTTTCAGATATCTGCTGAACATGAAAACCCCCTATATGCTATTTACATCAAACCCAGTTGATCAATTTACTTATCTCTGATTATACTTTTTCATGCCAGGTGTTCAATGGTTACATTCCACGATCTCTGCAGTTTTTTTTTGGCTAAAATAATATTCCGCTTTTTGATGAGACTGGAGTTCTTTCTACATTAAACAAATGGAAAGTAAGTCAAGATGATAATGCACATAATGCTGTGGAAACTTATAACCCAATACAGAGAGAATACACAAGCCCGTCACAGAGACGCCAACCTGACCCACTCCACCCAAGAGACATCCATCTGTTCCCATTCTTACAACTGACATTTTTATGTAATAAACTTTGACTTTAAGAACATTAAATTAGACTAGTCTAAGTTTATTCATGTAAGAATGTTATTATAATATCTAGGAGCAGAATGACTTCCTGCATATGAAATGTGTTAGAATGTTGTTACAGAAATCATGAACAAGTTAGAAATAGTGATATTTTTTCCCCAGGCAGACTAATGAATTATATCAATGACGAACTTCCAGGCCACCTACGCACTCAGTTATAGGGAAACTAAAATGGTTTGTAATAAACTTTTATTTCATTTGATTTAAAACAAAAATGTAATCTATTTACAGCATCTGATGTGTTCCTACCTGAAAAAAGACGTTATCAGCTTAGCCCGAAACTGTTGAGAAATATAATACTATTGATTTGTTTTTGTATGTTTTTATAACTTTTCGTTTTCTAAATACATTTTAAGCGCAGCAATTCTCTTCAATCCTTTTATATAAATGGCCAGCGGGATGGCCAGATTGCATTGCACTGGGAAATCACAGTTGTGCTTTTCACCACACTTGTTTTGGATACATATATATATCCAAAAAGAAAAAGGGGTTTTGGGACTTTATATGAAGCAAGAACCGAAGGGGTACCTGCCTCCATCCCTGTCATTGATTTATAAGAAAGAAGAGAGCGAGAAGTGGGACTTTATATGAAGCACACAGCAGCAAATGAGGAAGTCTAGTGACTAGGAGGTCATGTTTATTTATATTGCATGATCTCTTTTTTGACATTTTTGGGCATAAAACCTCTGAAACAATAATCTTTATATCACATTCAACATAAGTTAAATAATGATTCACAGTCCAATAGACATTCATATATAATGCAAACACAAATGGCAGCTGATACATATATATACATAGCCATAATGTAGTTGGGGCCTAAATGGCCTAATAACCTTCCTAGATTCCTCTCAAAATAAAAAGACGGACGGAGGGGGTAAATGGGGTAAGATAACAGAAATACTGTGGTGAATTATTATAGTCATGAGTTAAATCATAAGGAATCTTGTTAATCCATGATTGAAACAATAGTAAGAGTTGATGGCTCGACGCATTTCATGGCCTTATAGCCGCTCATCAGGAGCAGAAACCATGAAATATATCTAGGAATAGAGAACATACATGTCTCAAAAATTATGATTTTGGAAAATAAAACTAAAAACTAAAAGATAGGGGCAAAAAATAAAAATTATACATAGAAAAGATTCTAAAAGGTTGTAAAAATAGAGTAGTATATTCTGGGGTTACTAACCCCCTGTTGCATCTAACTCACATCTGCATCCGCGCATCGGGGGTGCGGTATTGAAGATTGCAAGTCCACCGCAAAGCATCACCTCCGGGTGCTGTGGTGGCTTTCAAGGGCGACGACAACTGGCACAGACGAAATCCAAGGCGGATGGGTGTGGGTGGATGACCCTGATGTAGGGTGGGAGTGGTGACCCCGAAAAGGGACCTATGTGAAGAAAATGATCTATGTTTATATATATATATATATATATATATATATATATATATATATATATATATATATATATATATATATAAACGGGTGGCCCCGCCCCTCTGATGCCCCGGGAAAGCCATAGGGGTGTCCCTGTGCATCAGAGGGGGGTGGGGTCACCCGGGAATGTCACGGTGTGACCCAGCACTCAGTTATAAAAGAACTGTCAAAGTGAAGACACGTCATGCAGCGGGAGCCTCCCATGGAGGCGGGTCGGCCGCGTTTTTTTTTTCGGTCCGCCGGCGGAGCAAGAGAAGAAGAAGAAGATTTCGTGGGACATTTTTATTTTTTAATTTTTTAATAAAGAACTTGTTCCAAGCTGTGTCTTGTCATTTTTACCATTTTGACACTTTTTTTGTGAAATGGTAGGGGTACACCGTTACCATTTCACACAGGGGGGAGGCCGGGATCTGGGTGTCCCCTTCCAGATTCCGATAAGCCCCCCACCCGCAGACCCCCACAACCACTGGGCAAGGGTTGTGGGGATGAGGCCCTTGTCCCCATCAACATGGCTACACCAAAGCACCCTCCCCATGTTGGGGGCATGTGGCCTGGTATGACTCAAGAGGGGGGGCGCTCTCTCGTCCTCCCCTCTTTTCCTGTGGGCAGACAGGTTGCGTGCTCGGATAAGGGTCTGGTATGGATTTTTGGGGGGACCCCCACGCCATTTTTTTTAACATTTTGGCACGGGGTTCCCCTTAAAATCCATACCAGACCTGAAGGGTCTGGTATGGATTTTGAGGGGGACCCCCACGCCATTTTAAAAAAATTTTGGCGCGGGGTTCCCCTTAATATCCATACCAGACCTGAAGGGCCTGGTATGGAATTTGGGGGGACCCCCACGCAATTTTTTTAAAATTTTGGTTCGGGGTTCCCCTTAATATTCATACCAGACCCAAAGTGACTGGTGATGGACTGGAGGGATCACATGCCGTTTTTTCAATGACTTCTTTTATCTGCATTGCCGGGACCAACAATTCATTATAGCCGCGAGTAGTTTTAAATGACTTTTTTTTCTTTAGAAATGTCATTTTGCTCTCAGACTGTTGTAAACACGAGAAACATGTGCCACTTTACAGGCATAGTATAGACAGCCCCAGGTACGAAATTTAAAGGAATATTTCACTTTTATTGTTTCACTTTAAGCATTATTAAAATCACTGCTACCGAAAAAACTTTTTTTCATTGATACATGTCCCCTGGGGCAGGACCCAGGTCCCCAAACACTTTTTATGACAATAACTTGCATATAAGCCTTTAAAATGAGAACTTTTGATTATTCATGTTCGTGTCCCATAGACTTTAACGGTGTTTGCATGTTCGAACAAATTTTTTGCCTGTTCGCATGTTCTGCTGGGGAGTTTTGGCTCATCCCTACTAAGCACGATTGACCCACTATCATAAGGCAGGTGGGTCCACCTTGTCCGGTAAGAAGTATCTAACCGCAACCCTCTATCAGATGAATGTCCATCCTGCTTTGTACATGCCACGCAGTTGAAAAATTACTTTTTGTCTACACCGTTTTATCTCTCACTAAAGAGGATTATATCACAGCTATTTGATTGGACACTTTCTATGAAGTTTATTCATATTTCTTTGTATATAGTGTCTGGACTATTAAGTTTTCGGTATTACACACCTCATTGTGTTTTTTACACTCAAGAGGCTTTGAACACTATCACTTTGTGTTTTAGTATTTTTTACACAGTTTTCTCCCTGGTTCACCATATCTGTGGTGTTCCTCCTTCTTGGCACATTTAGTGCTACACTTTTTTGTATTTTATGTATTTGGACTTTGTTTAGTGTGAGCAGCTTTTTATATTTTATTCATTTTCACTTAGTTGTTTAGCGCAGCAATTTCCATAACTTTCTGTTATCTTACCCCATTTCCCCCCTTCCTCATTTTATTTTGAGAGGAATCTAGGAAGGTCATTAGACCATTTATGCCGCAACTGCATCATAGTTATGTATATATATATATATATATATATATATATATATATATATAATCAGCTGCCATTTGTGATTTGTGTTTGTATTATATGAATGTCTATTGGACTGTGGATCAATATGTAACTTATGTTGAATGTGATCTAAAGTTTATTGTTTCAGAGGTTTTATGCCCAAAAATGTCATATAAGAGATCATGCAATATAAATAAACATAACCTTCTAGTCATTAGACTTCCTCATTTGCTGCTGTGTGCTTCATATAAAGTCCCACTTCTCGCTCTCTTCCTTCACATATATATCCACTTGCCGCAAAATCACTTACCTGTACCTCATTCTGCTTCAGGTGGTTGTATCAGGGTGATGCCTGCAGTTGCAGGCATCACCCCGGTACCGTTTCTTAGAGCTGACGGTCGGACGGTCGGCTTTCTTGTAATAACAACACAGGTGGCTAAGCAGCCGCTCAATTGTTACTACAAGCAGTGGCAGGGAACATCCCACCGCTCTGCCCGGGCTCTCCTGTCCCACCGGGAGGTCCGAGCGACCAGCCAGCACGTCCACTAGCAAGGGATAGTAACGAGATAAGCCAAAGGTCGGGGCGACTAGCAGACAAGGATGAACAGAGAACACGCCAAAGGACAGGGTCACAAGCAGGCAATGATAGTCGAGAACACGCCAAAGGTCAGGGTCACAAGCAGACAGGGATAGTCGAGAACACGCCAAGATCGGTAACAGAGACAAACGTAGAGCACACGGCAAGCAGGAAACAGGAAACCAAACACACAATATTGCACTGCAAGGCAGGCTTGGAGAACACAGTGTTAAATAGTGGTTCCTGTTGAGGCTAGGGTGGAGCCAGGCATAGGCGTGCACACAGGGTGTGCTGGGTGTGCCTGGGCACACCCTAATCACCCCGTGCTGTGTCCAGAGATTTGCCCCAAAATGCTGCATCCAAGAGAGTGTGTGGCCCGCGCTGCCTGTGAAACAGTTTCACAGGCAGCAGATCGTGAGAATTGCCAGAGTTGTTCAGTGTATGAAACTGTCAGATAATGACACTGTATGCAGGGAGAGACACCAGCTGTCAAAATGTCGGGGTGATGTCGGGGGTGGGCGGGACAGAACGGCCATCAAACACCAGCCAATGGGATGGGGTCTGGGCGGGCCGCTACATTTATGTGGCCCCGCCCCCTCTCTGAAGCAGCTCAAACATTGGCTGGTGTTTATAGCGCTTGGTCCCGCCCACTCCCGACATCGCAGCTGAGTTTTAAGTCATCACAACTCAGCCGCGATGTCGGGGGTGGGCGGGATCAAGCGCCCACACCAGCCAATGATTGGGCTGCTTCAGAGAGGGGGCGGAGCCAGAGAAATGTAGCGGCCCGCCCAGACCCATCCTATTGGCTGGTGTTTGGTAACTGTTCAGTCCCGCCCACCACCAGCATCACCGCTGACTTTTAACAGCTGGTGTCTCTTCCTGCATGCAGTGTCATTATCTGACAGTTTCATACACTGAACAGCTCTGGCAATTCTCAGGATCTCCTGAATGTGAAACTCCCCCTCTCTCCTATCTGTGCCACCCAATGCTGCCTATCAGTGCCAACCAATGATGCCTATCAGAGCCAACCAATGCTGCCAATCAGTGCAAACCAATGCTGCCAATCAGTGCCAACCAATGCTGTCTATCAGTGCCAACCAATGCTGCCAATCAGTGCCAACCAATGCTGCCAATCAGTGCAAACCAATGCTGCCAATCAGTGCCAACCAATGCTGTCTATCAGTGCCAACCAATGCTGCCAATCAGTGCCAACCAATGCTGCCAATCGGTGCCAACCAATGCTGCTTATCAGTACAAACCAATGCTGCCTATCAGTGCCAACCAGTACTGCCTATCTGTGCCAGTGCTGCTTATCAGTGCCAACCAATTCTGCCTATCAGTGCCAACCATTGTAAACCAGTGCTGCCTATCAGTGCAAACCAGTGCCGCCTATCAGTGCCAACCAATGCTGCCTATCAGTGCCAGTGCTGCTTATCAGTGCCAACCAATTCTGCCTATCAGTGCCAGTGCTGCTTATCAGTGCCAACCAATGCTGCCTATCAGTGCCAACCAATGTTGCAAATCAGTGCCAACCAATGCTGTCAATCAGTGCCAACCAATGCTGCCTATCAGTGCCCATAAGTGCTGCCCTTCAGTGCTGCCAATCAGTGCCCATCAGTGCTGCATATCAGTGCCCATCAGTGCAACCTATCAGTGCCAATCAGTGCTGACAATTAGTGCCAATCAGTGCTGCCAGTCAGTGCCCATCAGTGCTGCCAATCAGTGCCAACCAATGCTGCCTATCAGTGCCAACGAATGCTGCCAATCAGTGCCAACCAATGCTGCCAATCAGTGCCAACCAATGCTGCCTATCAGTGCCAACCAGTACTGCCTATCCATGCCAGTGGTGCTAATCAGTGCCAACCAATTCTGCCTATCAGTGCCAACCATTGCAAACCAGTGCTGCCTATCAGTGCAAACCAGTGCTGCCCATCAGTGCCAGTGCTGCTTATCAGTGCCAACCAATGCTGCCTATCAGTGCCAACCAGTACTGCCTATCTGTGCCAGTGCTGCTTATCAGTGCCAACCAATTCTGCCTATCAGTGCCAACCAGTGCTGCCTATCAGTGCAAAACAGTGCTGCCTATCAGTGCCAACCAATGCTGCCTATCAGTGCCAACCAATGCTGTAAATCAGTGCCAACCAATGCTGCCTATCATTGCTGCATATCAGTGCCCATCGGTGCTGCCTATCAGTGCCAATCAGTGCCCATAAGTGCTGCCCATCAGTGCTGCCAATCAGTGCACATCAGTGCTGCATATCAGTGACCATCAGTGCTGCATATCAGTGCCCATCAGTGCAGCCTATCAGTGCTGCCTATCAGTGCCACCTACCAGTGCCCCTCAGTGCTGCCAGTCAGTGCCCATCAGTGCTGCCTATCAGTGCAGCCTATCAGTGCCCATCAGTGCTTCCAATCAGTGCTGCCTATCAGTGCCAATCAGTGTCCATCAGTGCTGACAATCAGTGCTACCAATAAGAGCCCATCAGTGATGCATATCAGTGCCACCTATCAGTGCCAACCAGTGCCCATTAGTGCCAATTAGTGCTGCCTATCAGTGCCACCTATCAGTGCACATCAGTGCTACCAATTAGTGCCCATCAACGCTGCCAATCAGTGCAGCCTATTAGTGCCCATCAGTGCTGCCTATCAGTGCCCATCAGTGCTGCCTTAGCAAGGATGGTGGAAACCCCTCTACAGATAATTGCAATACAAATTACCTTTGAGTGCAACAACTTTTTAGTTGGGAGGTTCACACCATTATAGCACTTTGGATTTTTTATTTTTTAGAGTGTTACACTTAATTGTATATGTTTTAGTTACAGTTATAATGTGAATTATTGCACTTGAAGTTAATTTTCCACCACCCCTGCTAAGTTCATGTCTTTATGGACCTTGCTTTGTGCACTGGTGCGCAGTCATGTTGGAAGGGGTCATCCCCAAACTGTTCCCTCAAAGTTGAGAGCATGAAATTGTACAAAATGTCTTTGTATGCTGATGCCTTAAGAGTTTCCTTTACTGGAACTAAGGGGCCAAGCCCAACCCCTGAAAAACAACTCCACACCATAATCCCCCCTCCATCAAATGATTTGGACCAGTGCACAAAGCAAGGTCCATAAAGACATGGATGAGCGAGTTTGGGGTGGAGGAACTTGACTGACCTGCAAAGAGTCCTGACCTCAACCAGATAGAACACCTTTGGGATGAATTCAAGTGGAGACGGCGAGCCAGACCTTCTTGTCCAAAATCAGCGCCTGACCTCACAAATGCCCTTCTGGAAGAATGGTCAAACATTCCCATAGACACACTCCTAAACCTTGTGGACAGCCTTCCTAGAAGAGTTGAAGCTTTTATAGCTGCAAAGGGTGGGCCAACTCAATATTGAACCCTATGGACTAAGACGGCATTAAAGTTCATGTGCGTGTAAAGGCAGGCGTCCCAATACTTTTGACAATATTTATATATGTATGTGTGCTTGAGCTTTCGGGTGCACACCCTAATGCAATAGGCTGCGCACGCCTATGGAGCCAGGTGTAAGAGTACCAGCCCTAAGGCTGATACACAGACCAGGTAAGAGACAGACAGGTCATGAAAGTATTACTGCAAGGTCATGACAGACACTTTGCTACAATGTAAAGTATTGAGTGTACAGCTTGTATAACAGTGTAAATTTGCTGTCCCCTCAAAATAACTCAACACACAGCCATGTCTAAACCGCTGGCAACAAAAGTGAGTACACCCCTAAGTGAAATTGTCCAAATTGGGCCCAATTAGCCATTTCCCCTCCACAGTGTCATGTGACTCGTTAGTGTTACAAGGTCTCAGATGTGAATGGGGAGCAGGTGAGTTAAATTTGGTATTATTGCTCTCACTCTCTCATACTGGTCACTGGAAGTTCAACATGGCACCTCATGGCAAAGAACTCTCTGAGGATCTTAAAAAAAATTTGCTGCTCTACATAAAGATGGCCTAGGCTATAAGAAGATTGCCAAGACCCTGAAACTAAGCTGCAGCACGGTTGCCAAGACCATACAGCGATTTAACAGTACAGGTCAGCCTGTCAGTGCTCAGACCATACGCTGCACACTGCATCAAATTGGTCTGCATGGCTGTCGTCCCTGAAGAAAGCCTCTTCTAAAGATGATGCACAAGAAAGCCCGCAAACAGTTTGCTGAAGACAATCAGACTAAGGACATGGATTACTGGACCCATGTCCTGTGGTCTGATGAGACCAAGATAAACTTATTTGGTTCAGATGGTGTCAAGCGTGCAACCAGGTGAGGAGTACAAAGACAAGTATGTCTTGCCTACAGTCAAGCATGGTGGTGGGAGTGTCATGGTCTGGGGCTGCATGAGTACTGCCGGCACTGGGGAGCTACAGTTCATTGAGGGAACCATGAATGACAACATGTACTGTGACATACTGAAGCAGAGCATGATCCCCTCCCTTCAGAGACTGGGCCGCAGGGCAGTATTCCAACATGATAACGACCCCAAACACACTTTCTAGGCGATCACTGCCTTGCTAAAGAAGCTGAGGGTAAGGTTTAGGGACTGGCCAAGCATGTCTCTAGACCTAAACCCTATTGAGCATCTGTGGGGCATCTTCAAATGGAAGGTGGAAAAGCACAAGGTCTCTAACATCCACCAGCTCCATGATGTCATCATGGAGGAGTGGAAGAGGACTCCAGTGGCAACCTGTGAAGCTCTAGTGAACTCAGTGCCCAAGAGGGTTAAGGCAGTGCTGGAAAATAATAGTGGCCACACAAAATATTGACACTTTGGGCCCAATTTGGACATTTTCACTTAGGGGTGTACTCACTTTTGTTGCCAACAGTTTAAACATTAACGGATGTGTGTTGAGTTATTTTGAAGGGAAAGCAAGTTTACACTATTATACAAGCTGTACACTCACTACTGTACATTGTAGCAAAGTGTCATTTCTTCAGTGTTGTCACATGAAAAGATATAATAAAATATTTACAAAAATGTGAGGGGTGTACTCACTTTTGTGAGATACTGTATATATACACACACATATTATTAATATTATTATCATTATACAGGATTTATATAACGCCGACAGTTTACGCAGCGCTTTACAACATTAGGGCAGACAGTACAATTACAATACAATTCAATACAGGAGGAATCAGAGGGCCCTACTCGTTAGAGCTTACAATCTAGGAGGGAGGGTCAAGTTATACAAAAGAGTAATAGCTGTGGGGGATGAGCTAATGGAGAAAACAGTGCGGTTGTTAGATGGAGGCAGGAAAGGCTTCTCTGAAGAGGAAAGTTTTCAGGGATCGCCTAAAGGTGGATAAATTTGGAGACAGTCTGACAGATTGGGGTAGGAAATTCCAGAGTATGGGCGAGGCTCGGGAGAAGTCCTGGAGGCGGATATGGAAGGAGGTGATGAGGGAGCTAGAGGGCAGGAGGTCTTGGGAGGAACAGAGATGGCGATTAGGTTGGTATTTTGAGATTAGGCTAGTGATGTAGCTGGGCGCAGAGTTGTGGATGGCTTTGTAACTTATTGTTAGTATTTTGAATGCAATTCGTTGGGCGAATGGCAGCCAGTGGAGGGATTGGCAGAGAGGGGTGGCAGACACTGAGCGGTTTGTAAGGTGGATGAGTCTGGCAGCAGCATTCATGATGGACTGAAGGGGGGATAGTCTATTTAAAGGTAAACCATAGAGGAAGGAGTTGCAGTAGTCGTGGCGGGAGATGACCAGGGAGTGAATCAAGAGCTTTGTGGTTTCCTTGGTTAGAAAGGGACGTAGTTTAGAGATGTTGCAGAGGTTGAGGCGGCAAGCTTTGGAAAGTGATTGGGTGTGGGGCCGAAAGGAGATTTCAGTATCCAGGATTACACCTAGCACCCTGACATGTGGGGATGGGTGGATGGTTGTGCCATTGCTCTTGACAGACAAGTCAGGGAAAGAGGCATGTGGGGGAGGGAATATTATAAGCTCGGATTTGGACAAGTTGAGTTTGAGGAAGTGGTGTGACATCCATACAGATATGTCGGTTAGTAAGTTAGTGATGCGTGAGGAGACTGATGGAGTGAGTTGAGGGGTGGAGAGATAGATTTGTGTGTCGTCAGCGTATAAATGATATTGAACACTGTGAGAGGCTATCAGCTGACCCAGGGAAGAGGTGTAGATTGAAAATAAAAGAGGTCCAAGAACCTTGGGGACCCGACGGAAAAGGGAAGAGGAGTGGAGGATATATATATATATATATATATATATATATATATATATATATATATATACACATATATATTTATTTATTTATTTTAAGTTTGCCAAGCTCTACCTTCCCACTTTACAACCCAAAGCTGTCTCCAGTTTTCTCCTCTGTTCAGTGACGATGGTCCTCCTGGGGTAGAATGACAGTCAGTGTCATTCTACCCATTTCCTGTGAGCCCAGCCTGTCACTGACACACCCTCTAGAGCTGCGTCAATTTGCAGCCTTGGACCCCAGTACTCCAGGGCTAAGTGGCGCATACATGAGTGCTGCTTAGTCCAGGAGGAAGGCCCAACTGCCACCGAGAAAAAAAAAGAAGGACCCGCCACCCAACCAGCAGAAGACCTAACTAAGGGGAGGGGAGCTTGAGAGAGAATGCAGCAAAAGTGGCAAACGCCTAGAGCTGGAGTTCCACTTAAGTTTATATTTACTTAAAGCTACTGATTTAAATACAATTGTATAAAATCCGTATTTTACAATTAAATCTTAAATACAGGGTGCACTGAAAAAAACGGATCTTCTAAACAGCATAGCTTTTTTCTAAACAGAAAGCATGGCAGAAGCAATATGCTTTCAGCCTGCTTCTCTGTAATTGAATGTTTGTATGAAGAGGGAACAAGTTAGTCCTCTGGCGTATTCAGCTATGTGTGTAATTTGAACTTGAGATATACAGCTTTTATATTACAATAACACCTCACATTTTCCAAGTAGTCTGCCTATATTAGAACAGAATAGAACATAATTTTGAACTTTGGCGGCATCTACTCAGCTATTAGGGTTGCAGAGAACAAAAAGGACTAGGCAGGCAATCACATCCTGCCCCATCTTACTAAAGACTAAGAAATGGTACCCATGTTCTTCAAGACTAAAAATACAGTTAAGTCCAATACTTACCTTAGCTCCTTCTTCTTCATCGCTAGGCATGACAATATCATCCTTCTGGACAGATTCCCAGGGGATGTAGAACAATCAAAATCTCTTTTTCAGAGAATTCCAGTCTATTGCAAGAGCATTATCTCACAAAATTTTGGCTGCTCTGTATTCCCCTTTGTCTAGTCAGAATGGCATTGATGCCATCCTCACCTAGCTGCCATAAGATGGGACAAGGTAAGTAAAAAATCTCTTTCCTTAAAGTGTTACTAAACCCACTACAGTAGTAAATCAGTCTGTATATGCAGTAAAGAATGCTTGTCACTGTGGAACCTAGGGGGTTAATCCTCTGCATTGGGTAAAAACGCTGTTTGATCCTGTGTGTACAGATCCTCCCCTCCTTCCATTGACCCCTAATCATTTTCTGATAATACAGAGACTTTGCAGTCAGGCTGCACATGCTCAGTTTGGTGTGTATTGCTAGAGAGGATTTTCTTTTTCCTTGGGAGGATGCATGTGATCGGCACAGGGCCAATCAGCACTGTCCAGACAGAGGGTAAGGGGTCTTACAGTCTCATAGGACAAACAGATGAGAATGAAAACTCCTCCTAAAGCTTTAACCAGTGCTTGGCTGGACAATGATAGAAGTCACAAGGCTGCTATATACTGCTGATGAGAAAAGGTATTCAGCAGTGTATATTTACTAAAATAATTGCATTTCCATGTTCTGTGTACTATGGGAGGCCAGATATAGTGAATGCAGGGTCCTGGGTTTAGTAACACTTTATGTAGCACCCTACTTGCTAGGCTGCTAGGTTTTTGGTGAGGGAAATTTAGTTTCATAGTTACATAGTTGGTGAAGTTGAAAAAAGACACCAGTCCATCCAGTTCAACCTATGATGTGTGTGTTTGTGTTTATGTCAATACATCATATACCCTTGTATGTTGTGGTCACTGAGGTGCACAACCAATCATTTTTTTGAAACTCTCGACGCTCCCTGCTGATACTACTGCTTGTGGAAGAGAATTCCACATCCTTACCGCTCTGACAGTAAAGAACCCTCTAAGCAGTTTAACGTTAAACTGCTTCTCTTTTAACTTTAGTGGATGTCCGCATTTTTAAAAAAATTCCCTTTCACTAAATCGTTTTTTCCCTATGGTAGTGTCGCCAGTACGGTATTTGTACATCAATATTATATCCCCTTTCAAGTGTCTCCTCTTCAGAGAGAATAAGTTCAATGCTTGTAGTCTTTCCCCAATAGCTGAGGTCCTCCATTCCTTTAGTTAGCTTTGTTGCCCTTCTCTGGACTCTCTCCAGTTCCAGCACATCTTGGCTCATTTTGTTCAGTCAGCTCCTCAATTTAAAGTAAAAATGATCTGGGCGGATGTATAGCCAATCGATCTCCTCTGCAGTGAATGAAGCTGGAAGCGATGACGAGTTTGTCATATCAAGTCTCATAGCTGTTATTCCCTGGTTGTTATAGCCAGGAAAGCAGCTAACCAAGCACAATCTGTGCTTGGTTAGCTGCTTTGGAGGGCAAGGATGACAATAGACCCCCAATGTCTCATTACCGGAACCAGTACCTGTCAACTGCCCAATGCTATCACAGGAGGTTTGTTAATTACCTTGTGATAGCAATAAAGTACAAAAAAAAAGAGAGAGAGAGTAAGGCCCCTTTCACACGATCGGACCGTTCAGGTCCGCCTGTCAGTTTTGACGGCGGACCTGAACGGGCGATCCATGTTAGCCTATGGAGCGACGGATGTTAGCGGAGACATGTCCGCTGACATCCGACCCCGTCCGATCTGCTAAAAGCAGACGTATGGCTCTACGTCCAGATCCGTCGCTGGCGAATCGGATCGGGTGAGATCTGACGAAAACGGACACGCTGTTCGTTTTCGTCCGATCCCTCCATAGGCGGCAGCGGCGCCTGACAAGCCCCTCCCCGCTCAGTGAGCAGAGAGGGACCTGTCATCTGCCGGCTCAGCGGAGATCAACGGACAGATCTCCCGCTGAGCCGGCGGACCGAGGCGGGCTCCGTAGAAACGGAGCCCGCCTCGTGTGAAAGGGGCCTAAGAGAGTAAAAAAAAATGTAATAAAATGTATTAGAAAAAACAAAATAAAAGTAAACATAAGCCCTGTTGCGCTGCACATACCGACAAATGTTCACATGTGTATATAAACCGTGATTGCATCACACATGTGAAGTATCATTGCAAACATGAATGAGAGCAATTATTCTAGTGCAATAGCTCGCGATTTACCCTAAACTGATAAGCAATAAAAGCTTTTAAAGGATCACCTATGGAGATTTTTGGATACAATCATTTTTCATATATTCACGGCTGGATGCAATTTTAAGACTTGACATGTTTGGCATCTATTTACTCAAAGCAACCCCATCTTTTATATTTTACCAAAAAAAATGATTTAAAAAAACTGCGTTTTTGCATTAAAATTTTTTCCTAAAAATATGCGTTTGATAAACAGTTGCGCAAATAGTGTGCAACATAAAAAATTGCAGCTCATATCTTTTTATTCTACAGGGCTTTCAGAAAATATCATTATTATTATACAGGGTTTATGTAGAACCAACCATTTGTGCAGCACTTTCTAATATGTAATTTTCTGAGGCTTTAAATGAAATTTAAATCCAAAAATGCAGATTTTTACATTTGTGAAAAAAAATGAAAAAATTGTTCTAGAGGCAAAATGGTTAAATAAGATTGGGCAAAGATTGTAAAATCAAATTGCATTGTGTATGGTAACTAGGGTTGCACTGATACCGATACTGGTATCGGTATCGGTGCCGATGCTAAGCATTTGCATGAGTATCTGTACTAGTGCAAATGCTCTGATACCTGAAACCCATACTTTCAGGCTCGGTTCTTTCAGCTGACAGTGGGATTCCCCCACTGACAGCTGAAATGTAAAAAAAAAAAAGGCCTGCAATTATTGGTTGTTGGGCCGCAGCATCCTTAACAACAGATGACTCATTCAGCTGTCAGTGGGGTTCCCCTGTTGACAGTTGAAGTGTGAACTAAGTCCCGGGAAGTGGAGCTGTCAAGAAAAATAAAAAAAAGCTGGGCAATGCTTATCAACAACATTGCTCAGCCTCTGAAACAGAAAGATAAAAAGAAACATTATTTATTTTTGTATCTTTCTGTTTATTCATCTACAGCAAGGGTAGGCAAACTTTTAAGTGCAGTTTACCGAAAAATGTTTTCAAAGAAATTTGGCTTGCCCATTTTTTTACCAAAAAATGTCAACTTCACACTCTCAATCGCAAAAAAGGATTTTTTATAAAGTAAATGCTGTAAACTACTTGAGTAATAGTGACAAATTAACATCCTGCACTCTCACGATCAGATCAGCGCCCCAAATCATGCACCTTCACACCTCAGATCACTTTCCCCTCTTGAAATCTGCCCCACCACTGTAACCCCCTGCACATCTGCCCCACCACTGTACTCCCCTGCACATCGGCCCCACCACTGTACTCCCCTGCACATCGGCCCTACCACTGTACTACCCTGCACATCTGCCCCACCACTGTACTAGCCTGCACATCTGCCCCACCACTGTTACCCCCCGGCTCATCTGCCCCACCACTGTAACCCCCTGCACATCTGCCCCACCACTGTACTACCTTGCACATCTGCCCCACCACTGTACTACCCTGCACATCTGCCCCACCACTGTACCTCCCTGCTCATCTGTCCCACCAATGTTCTCCCTTTCTCATCTGCCCCACCACTGTACCTCCCTGCACACCTGCCCCACCACTGTACCTCCTGCACATCTGTACCACCTCTGTGCCCCCTGTTCTGCCCCACCACTGTAACCCCCTGCTCATGTGTTCCACTGATCTACCTCCTTTCTCCTCTGCATCCGTCTGCACATCTGCCCCACTTCTGTAACCCCCTGCTCCTCTGCCCCACCGCTGTAACCCCCTGCTCATCTGTCCCACCAATGTACCTTCTTTCTCATCTGCCCCACCACTGTACCCTCCTGTACATCTGCCCCACCTCTGTACCCCCTGCTCTTCTGCCCAACCACTGTAACCCCCTGCTCATGTGTTCCACCAATGTACCTCCTTTGACATCTGCCCCACCGCTGTACCCCCCTGCTCTTCTGTCCAACCGCTGAACCCCCTTCTCATCTCCCTCAACACTGAACCCCCCCTGCTCATCTTTCCCACCACTGTAACCCCCTGCTCATCTGTCCCACCACTGTAACCCTCTTTTCATCTGCCCCATCACTGTTCCCCCTGCTTTTCTGTTCCACCACTGAAACCCCTTCTCATCCCTCTCACCACTGTACCTCCTGTACATCTGCCCCACCACTGTACCCCCTTGCTCTTCTGTCCCACCACTCTAACCCCCCTGCTCGTCTGCCCCATCAATGTACCCCTTTTCTCATCTACCCCACCACTGTACCTCCCTGCACATCTGCTCCACCGCCGTATTCCCATGCTCTTCTGTCTCATTACTGAATCACCTTCTCATCTGTCCTAACACTGAACCCATCTGCTCATCTGCCCCACCACTGTAACCCGCTTTCTCATCTGCCCCACCAATGTACCTCCTGCACATCTGTCTCACCACTGTAACCCCTTGCTCATCTGTCCCACCAATATACCTCCTTTCACATCTGCCCCACTGCTCTACCCCCTGCTTTTCTGTCCCACAAATGAACACCTCTCATCTGCCCCAACACTGAACCCCCCTGCTTTTCTGTCCCACCACTGAACCCCCTTATCATCTGCCCCCACAACGGAACCCCCATGCTCTTCTGTCCCACCACTGTAACCCCCTTCTCATCTCTTCCACTACTGTACCTCCCTGCACATCAGCCCCACCGCTGTACCCTCCTGCTCATCTGTCCCACCTCTGAACCCCTCCTGCTCAATTTTCCCACCGCTGTACCCTCCTGCTCATCTGCTCCACCGCTGTACCCTCTTCTCATCTATGATATGCGTTATATGCAGAGTGGTGAAAGGAAGCAGAGATGAGACACATTTACCTGTCCTGGCACACTCATCCTGCTGATTCACCTCTCACATCCAGCCCACATGCTTGTATGTGATGTATGTGATGTCACATACAAGCATCTGGAATAGATGCACAATGATGAACTCAGGTCAGGGGCATTTTCTGAAAGCAGTGAGCCTTTGTGCAGGATCATAAGTTGGGCCCCCGCAGCTGAGAAAGTGCGGCACTCTGCAACACAGTAAAAGTTGGGTGTGATTTTCATTGCGCTGAACACTGGCTCTGGCTTAAAGGGACACAGTGTGCCGGGGTTCAGCAGTAAATTACACAAAGGTTCAGGAATAATTTCAACAACGTTCCCAGAAGCTCAACAGTATTTCCACAAACTGTCACCTGATTGGGGTTTTCTCAATCACAGTGAAATCCCTTCTTTCTGAGATTTGTAGTGGCAACCAAGCGAGTCATCTTCCTCCAGATGGTGGATGGGGCTAGCAGGACTGTGCTCTGTCCTGGCCCCTCCCCTACGCGTGTTCGACACAGGGTCACGTGTCTTCATATGGGGGCACATCACCCTGATGAAGACACATGACCCGGTGTCAAACACGCGTAGGGGAGGGGCCAGGACGGAGCACGGAAGCCTTTCACTCCACTGAGATGCGATACACAGCTTATCCCTCCTGACAGGCAAACTTTGAGGCAAACTTTGGAGACTGTTATCAGATTGGTGCACTCACGCACCTTGCAAATGTGAGAACCCTAATGTGGGGAGCTTTTATTCCAATAAACATTTATAAACGATATCACACTATCCAGTTTTTCTTTTCCTTTATTCCTAACTGTGGAGCTGCTGCTGAAAACTGTGTATCTGGATTCCATCACTGAGCCGTGGGATGGCTCATAAGCGCGTTTAGATTCAGTCTCACAGCTGAGTCGCACGCTCTGAGGTGAGCGTCTGTCCCCGGTGGGTCACTGGATGGCACTTGAGCATGGAATTCTGAGCACTAAGCACTAAGATTAATGCACGCACATTGGATTTTTTATGAACTGTTTTTATGGATTTTATGTGCATTTCTTTCATAAATTGGACTTTAATAACCACGTATCACATCTTGGATTTGATATTCACACTCATTGTGTGGCACTTTGTTGTATTTTTTGCAATTATCACTGTGATATTATTTATATATTTTTTACACTGTAAATTTCAGATTATATAAATAATTTTTCATTCATTATATATACAATTAGTAGTTTAATCATCACTACTCTTATTCTAATGGTATACATCTAGTATATTATTTACACATTGCACCTTATTATCACTTTAAAAAAAAAAAAAATTATATATATATATATATATATATATATATATATATATATATATATATATATATATATATATATATATATATATATTTATACATATATCCTTTGTGCCTTGCTGTGGCTGGATAAGCCGCTTATGCGGTATTTTCAATATACGTTCACCTTAGCGCAGCGTATCTTTTGTATATATTGTATTGCATGGCATATGAAACGTGTTTTGCGCTGGCAACTAGGTGATTTCCATATTTGAGGCAATATACCATTGTGGCTCGCAAAATCCCCTTTAACCTATACAGATCAAAGTTGCACCCAACAATACCAAGTCAAAGCATTTTAAAAAAATCTAATTTTTATTCACATGCATAATTAAAATGATATTAAAATTGCATAGAATATATAAAAAAATGATGAGTAGTTGTATAATAGCATATATGCATATAGATATAGCAGCAAAAGGCAGCAATTACTTATCCATTATATGTTTGACACCTTGACACTGAGCTGCAGGAATGAAGTCATGCGACTTCACCTGAACTCGCACGGCTTCATTCCCGCAGCTCAGTGTCAAGGTTTTCACTCCCCATGTCAGTCCCGATTTCGGCCGCAATTTCAGAGACATCTGTGCAGGTTTCTGCACAGATGTCAATGTAAATTGCAGCCTGAAATCGCAAAAAGTAGTACAGAAACTACTTTTTGAAACCGGTGCGGCGCCACAAATGCAGTGTCGCACCGATTAGGACGGTGCCATTGCTGGCAATTGCCGTCGATTTGACATGTGATTTGATATGTCAAATCGCATGTCAAATCGTACCGACTGTGAACCAGGGCTAAAGCTAGCTTTCTTGTGCCTGAGTCCATGTGAGTATAAATCATGTATCTAAAAAAAATTTGCACATTTGTGTTTCTAGGATAATAAAAAATAAAATAAATTAAAATACTCCAAATTATAAAGTAAAGAAATGACAATAGAACATTTCCAACTGCCAGCAATCAGATTATGAGAAATTTTTGACATTTTTTTTTTGTTAGTTTTTTTCTTTGCAACAAGTTTTTACAATCACCTCTGCACCACATTTGCCAAAAGACTTGTTCTAATATGTGTTAATCATTTGCCAGTGGTGGCTATAGTACATAGATTTTATCATAGCAAATCAATTATGTGAGTGGCGACTCAGATCAAAAGGCATATCTGCAAGATGTCATGGATCTCTAATGCTAGATGTATACTTTAGTTAATAGAACTTCAGACAACCTCTGTCTGTTTTTTTATTACTGTATTTGTCCCCAGGAAGATTTTCTTCATTTCCTGTCCCAAAGACATATTATTATTATTATTATACAGGATTTATATAGCGCCAACAGTTTATGCAGTGCTCTACAATATAAAGGGGGACAGTACGATTACAATACAGTTCAATCCAGAAGGAATAGGAGGGTCCTGCTCATGAAGGTTATAATCTGGAGAGAGAGGGAGGTGGTACAAAAGGTAATAGCTGCATGGGATGATCTGATGGAGGTGACTCGGGTACAATTCTTAGGTGGAGGCGGGGTAGGCCTCCCTCAATAATTGAGTTTTCAAGAATAGCCTAAGGTGAACAGGGTAGGAGCTGATTGGACATACTGGGGCAGGGAGTTCCAGAGGATGGGAAAAGCTCTGGAGAAGTCCTGGAGACGAGCATCGGAGGAGGTAACAAGGGAGCTAGAGAGCACAGGAGGTCTTGGGAGGAGCGGAGAGGATGATTTGGGTGATATCTGCAGATGGGGTTGGTGATAGCTGGGAGCAATGTTGTGGATGGTTTTGTACACTGTGGTTAGCATTTTGAATTTTATTTGATGGGATAGGGGAAGCCAGTGAAGAGATTGGCAGAGAGGGGCAGCAGTCATGGATCAGTTAGTATGGTCTATAAGCCTGGCAGCAGCATTCATGATAGACTGAAGGAGGGGGGGGGTAGCCTGTGTAAAGGTAGGCCAGTGAGGAGGGAACTGCAGTAGTCATTAGTCATGAAGGGGCAAAATCTGGAAATGTTGTGGAGGTTTAGGTGGCAAGATTTAGCCAGTGATTGGATGTGGGGACTCAAAGAGAGGTCAGAGTCTAGGAGTACACCCAGCACCCCAGCGTGTGTGGACTCGGGACGAATGGTTGTACCATTGATCTCAATAGTAAAGGCATAGGGAGAAGATCGGGGAGGAGGAAATATTACAAGCTCAGTTTTAGAAAGATTGAGTTTGAGGAAGTTGTGTGACATCCATACTGATATGTTGCTCAGTGTGATACGTGAAGGGGTTGAGGGAGTGAGTTGAGGAGTCGAGAGATAGATCTGGGTGTTGTCAGCATAGAGGTGGTACTGGAAGCCGTGGGAGGTAATTAACTAGCCTGGGGAAGAGGTATAGAGAGAAAATAGGAGGCGCCCAAGGACGGAGCCTTGGGGTACCCCAAAAGAAGGCGGAAGAGGAGTGGAGGAGGTGTTGTATGTGACACAGAAAGTGCACTGAGATAGGTAGGAGGAGAACCAGAAAAGTGCAGAGTCACAGGGGTAGAGGAAGTGGAGTGTATTGAGAAGTAGTGGGTGGTCAACTGTGTCAAAGGCAGCAGAAAGGTCCAAAAGTATAAGTATGGATTACCGGTCAATTGGTTTTAGCAGTTAGTAGGTCATTGGTGAGTTTTAGTAGGGCAGTTTCAGTGAAATGATGTGGGTGGAAGCCAGACTGTAGGGGATCAAGAAGGTTGTTGTCAGTGAGGTAGCAACTCATACGGTTGTGGACAAGGCGTTCAAGAAGCTTGCTGGCAAATGGGAGCAGGGAGATGGGTCTTAAGTTATTCAAACAGGTGGGGTCCAGTGAGGATTTTTCAAGTATGGGGTAACCAGTGCATGTGTGAGCAAGGAGGAAAAGGTGCTGGAGGAGAGGGAGAGCTTGAAGATGTGGGTTAGAGAGTTTAGGATAGAGCAGAAAGGTGGTCACAGTAATTGTGAGGGGACAGGAGACAGGTGGTGAGGTGAGCTGTGGAAAGGAGTTTGGCAATTTCCTCAGTGGTAACAGGGCTAAAGGAGAAAAGAATTCAATTTGGTGTTGGACCTGGTGTGTTGGTTGGGGGAGGAAGCTGGCCGCTGGATATCTCATCACGAATTGTGTTGATTTTGTTTTTGAATTGATTGGCAATCTCCTGGGCAGTAAACAAGTTGGTGGGGGGAGGCAGTGGGGGGGAGGTGAAGTAAGGAATTAAAGCGGAGTTCCACACAAAAATGGAACTTCCGCTTTTCGGAACCCTCCCCCCCTCCGGTGTCACATTTTACACCTTTCAGGGGGGAGGGGGGTGCAGATACCTGTTTAAGACAGGTATTTGCACCCACTTCCGGCATAGACTCCCATGGGAGTCTACGCCTCTTCCCGTCCCCACCGCGCTGTCTCCTGGAAACACACAGCTTCCAGGAGAGAGCGGGGACCACTTGGGACGCGCAGCGCGACTCGCGCATGCGCAGTAGGGAACCGGGAAATGAAGCCACAACGCTTCACTTCCTGATTCCCTCACCTAGATTGGCGGCGGCAGCTGCCGAGAACCGAGCGGGTTCTCGGCGTCCCCTGCCGACATCGCTGGACCCTGGAACAGGTAAGTGGCCATGTATTAAAAAGCAACAGCTGCAGTATTTGTAGCTGCTGGCTTTTAATATTTTTTTTTTTGGGCGGTGTGGGTGAACCCCCGCTTTAAGGGTAGAAAGAAAAAGGTGCTGCTTTTGTATTTTAGTAAAGGGTAAATAGTATCACTGTATTTTGGTAGCACAGAAGCAACGGACTCCAATTTGTTGCAAAATGCATGCAAATTTTGCTGATGTCAGGAATTACCCAGTATAAGGATGGGTTCACACTGGTACGACACATACGTACCACTTTGGATCCGACTTTGCCCTGCGACTTGAACTCCGACATGCGTCTGACTTCAATAAACAGGGATCCGACTTTGATCCCCGACAATACCAGGCACTACGTCTGGTATGAATCTTTAGGGGGAACTCCACGTACAATGAAAAAAAAAATGGCATGAATACCCCTTCCAAGAGCATACCAGGCCCTTTGGTCTAGTATGGATTTTCAGGGGAACCCCCACGCCCAAAAAAACGGCTTTGGGGTTCCCCAAAATCCATACCATACCCTTATCCGAGCACACAGCCTGGCAGGTCAGGAAAGTGGGTGGGGACGAGCGAGTGCCTCCCCTCCTCCTGAACTGTACCAGACCGCATGCCCTCAACATGGGGGGGTGGGTGCTTTGGGGCAGGTCCCAAATGTCAGGGCTGGGCTCAGCCCTTCCTTCTCTGAGCTAGCCGCTCAGCTGTTGGCTAATTGCCAGCTCCCATCTCTCTCCACAGTTACTCAGCTGTTGTTGATATCCTGCTCGTCAGTCCTGCCTACTTAAGCTATTCCAGTCCAGAGGAGCTCTGCCTTCGCCTTTGTCAACATCACAAGAAACATCTCCTGCATTCCTGTTAAAAGACTGGCTTTGCTGACATCCCTTCTGGCTCCAGATCCTGCTTGCTGTTCCACTACTTTGATCACTGACTTCTGGCTTGGCTGACTATCCGTTCCGGTTACTGAACTTTGGCTATGTTTTGACTACGTTTGTTCTTTTACTTTTATTATTAAACAAGTGTGATTTAACTGTACTTCTGTCTCGGTCTGATTTCATGGTTTCGAACACCAAAGCACCTTGTCTCCATGTTGATGTGTTTGTACAGTGTTTGTAGCTGCTGACTTTAAAAATGTTTTTTTTTCAGCTGGCCCACCACTTTATTAAGCAGTTTTTATAAAGAAACACCGAAAGTGACCTCAGGCTCCTGTTACTTTCATCATGTCCTTGGCAGCATTTAAGTCAGAAAAAAAAAAAACTACGGGACACAAGCCATTTAATCATTTTGCAACTGGGTGTAAAAGGTTAGTCCAAGCTAGAAAGAGTTAATAGTTAGTTCCAAACTTCTTCCTTCATTCTGCAGCTGTGAGTAGATATTTGAAATATTTGAATCAACTTCCAGATTAAGAAAAAAAAAATCAAGGGAAAATATTCAGAATAGCAAGTGTTTTCCAAAAGCTTCAGACAAAGGGCTATGTTTAGCTGGCAGTGGGAAACTACTTTGGGGTTAGATTTTTGGGCAGATTATGTAATGAACGCATCATTGTTGTATTCTAATAATATTGTTTATTAAAGAGGTTGTAAAGCTTTTTTTTGCATTAAAATAAAAAAGATGTTATACTTACGTACCATTGCACAGAACTTTGGCTTACCTCCTTTTCTGGAGTCCTCTGCCAGCACTCTCAGCTCCTCCTCTTCTCCGAACGCCCCCCCAGCAAGCCTGCTACCGCCCATGGTACGTCATATGATGTCCACCCAGAGCGGGGAATGTCTCACCAAGCCATCATTTTACTATAGGCCCGCTGGCTGGGCTTCCATCTTCACCTGGACTTTGCATTATTCATTGGTTACATTTATTTGCCTATTTCCTCATGCTTTCTCTAGAATTGATACTTTGTGTCTCTTGTTACAAACGTATGTATTTCCTTTGCTCCTCAGCACCATTTAGTGACCATACAGTAAAGCAGTATTTACTACTGCTCACAGAGAACATTCGTTTAGAAGAGAAAATAGCCAAAAGAACATTCATGTTTGCCCCATTCACACAGCACAAATATAGAAGAATAGCTATGCACATTTTTTTTATAAATAGACCCCTTGAAGTCTGAAAAATGTCTTCTATCTTAGCAGTGACTCTGTCCTACTTATTTAGTCACTAATAGTAAGCTTCTTACGTGATAGGTGGTATAATTTCTGGATGTCTTCCCCCCATCCTGACAGATTTATGTTTAATCCCCCCACAGGAGGGATGCAGTTGATGATAGTGGCTATACAGCATAGAGAGGCTTGTAAAAATACATCCAAGAACTGAAAATCATGCAAAAACTGCCAAAACTTTTCTAAAAGTCTTCAGATGAATACATGCATGCACTCATGTTTTATGTGAATCGGTTTTGTTATCTCTGATTGCAAAAATGCAATACAATTTCTGCAAAATACAGGAACTATTGGGGGTGAGGTTAATGAGCTGAGGTGTACTTCCCTTATGAGAAAAATACCAAACCATAATGCGGGTTCTATAGACTATGAGAACAATTACATTTAAAGGGGAACGCTCGCCTTTTCTACGAGGTTTAATGTACATACAGTACATGTGTAGGGGGGTGGGGTGATGGGGTGGTCGTCACGTCCTCCATGTTCCCCTCCTTGCTGGGCGCCAAGCAAGGGTTATACAGGATGCCTACACCGGAGTGGGTCCTTCTGGGCTCAGCTAGGCACTTTAGATAGGGTCTCCGCCTTACACATGGGGTACTTTTGCTTGCACAGATCGATTATTGAACTTTAATAAAGTCTCCCAATGTAATATACACCCCCACAGTCGCTGATGCATTTAGGAGGGACACACAGAGCCCTTGCCCTCTCCACCTGTCCATCTCTGCTACCTCGCTCCCAGTAACGGTATGGAAACCGGGAATGCACCTAGTGCTGGACTTTACTTCACTCTTCCTCTTCCGTACCTGTGTACAGGTTGGGGACCTCTGTGGTGCTGATCTGCTCCCGTTGCTATGGGAGATGGACCTGTTCATGGAGAGAGTGCCTGTGGGCAGGTGCAGTCTACTCTCTTCATGACAGGTGACGTTCTCCTGCAGTGGCACTATTGTTGGAGGAGGAAGTCAAGAGGAACAAGGTTCCTCTATGGTTTCCTTGGGTCACTGGGGAAGCTATCCTACTTGATGCTGCCCCCCCCATATGACTAGCAGCCATTTTGGGTCAGGCAGAGCCTATTTAAGTTTGGCGCACTTTATGCGAGTGTGGAGAGATACCCCGCCTGTCAGGGACAGTACTAGGGAAAGGTTTCTGACGAGGAGGGAAAGCATAGTGTCAGTGATTCCTCTGTGGACATCTTTCTGACTGGGAACATGATGGCTAGGCCACATTATGCTCTCTTTACAGATGCCGTCAGTCCGGCAGAGCATCGCCTTATCCTCATTTCTGCAGTTAGGCATGGTGTGTGAATGGGAACACATGTCAAACATATAGTGGGGTTTTTTGAAATTTGATTGCAAAAGTGGAAATGTTTTTTAACCACTTCAGTACCATGCTATAGCCAAAAAAAAGGATACAGCGTGGTACTATAGTTCAGGGACGGCACCCATAGATGTCCTCCCATAACCCCGCCCCCTACATCACGCGTCAGACACGCTCTGTGACTGCTGTGCCACAGAACACTGTAAAGAGCCAATCACAGTGGCCCTTTACCATGTGATCAGCTGTGTCCAGTCACAGCTGATTACATGTAAACAGACTTGATGGTTATCGGCAGTCCTTTCCTAACGCACTGTGTCTGTGTGAGGAAAGGAGTGCTGATAAACGCCAAGGCTGTTAGCACACTGTTTACACTGATAATCAGGGCACTGATCATCATTGTCCTGATTATCAGTGCAGCCCCATCAGTGCTTCCTATCAGTGCCACCTATCTGTGCAACCTCATCAGTGCCTGTCTCATCAGTGCCCATCAGTCCAGCCTCATCAGTGCCCACCAGTCCAGCCTCATCAGCCCACATCAGTGGAGAAGAAAAATTACTTATTTGCAACATTTTATTACAGAAACTAAGAAAATGTTTTTTGTTTTTTTTTAAATTGTCAGTCTTTTTTTTGTTTAACAAAAAATAAAAAAACTAGTGGTGGATAAATACAATTAAAAGAAAGCTCTATCTGTCTCAAAAGGATGCTAAAAATGTTATATGGGTACAGTGTTGCATGACTGCGCATTTGTCATTCAGAGTGCGACAGCGCTGAAAGCTGAGAATTGGACTGGGCAGGAAGATGGTGAAAGTGCCCAGTATTGAAGTTATTAAAGTGGCATGCTAAGGTAGTCTTATCTGATTTGTAGAGAGTCACTTAATGACTGAATCTAGCAATCAAGATCCAGTTCATGATACACTACAGATCAGACAAGCCCGAATACATACATACTGGAGAATTCTATTTACGTATAATATATTATGTGCTATACAAAGTGCTATACAACATATCCACATGCAATCACTCATGCATAGCAATATATATTTTGCTTTGCCTTGAATTGTTTACCTAGTACAGGGGTCAGTGGCCGATTGTTACACGCAGTTCACGATCGTGGGGTCTGACCTGACCCACTAAGATAAGCTTGTACTATGTTTTTAACGTGTTTTTAAATATAGTCTGCCAACGAGGGCGCCCCTCACCTGATCCTCTCCTTATGTACCTGCCCCATGCTTATCGACCAGGAGTCCTGAGTTCATCAGACAAAGCTGTTAGTGTGTGAGCTGTAAACATCCTTCCTGATTACACAGAATGCCTTATCTGGCCTGTACTATCTCTATATACCTACTGAGGACAGATAACAGACCTTTATGGCAGATTTGTTTGTGCACTATAGAAATAAACGAACTTCAAAAAATGATTGAATGAATTTTCTGAACTCTCACTACTCATTACAATATTTAATGATCAGCAGAGCCTAGGCATGCCACATACTGGTGACTACTATGAGCCAATCACCTGAGTTCTGATATCTTATCTTGGACTTTCACTTGCATTAATAGACATCATTTAGGAACCATACAATTATCCACACATTGGAATGTATTGCCACTAAAATAATGCTGACAGGATTATTATCTTTGCTAATACAGATAAAATGATAGCTGGCCAAAGATGGATCAAAAATGGTCCCTGCTGAAAACTTTTGTCGATCATCGGCTGCAGCTGCTGATCACTGTATTGTAGCATGGCCCAGATCCTGCTGTCAGAATACAAAATCCCTGTAGGGAAATTACTGTACTGACTTTGTGTGGCTGGCGGAATCTGTTCATTTATTTTTTTAATTAGCCTGCTGACTGAACACAAAAAACTACCCATCTATGGCCAGCTTTAAAGTGTTACTAAACCCGCAACAGTAAAATCAGTTTGTATATGCAGTAAAGCATGCTTGTTATACTCACTGTGGAACCTAAGGGGCTAATCCTGGGCATTGTGTAAAAAGGCTACTTGATCATATCTTTTCTGATCATCCCTTTCTTTTACTGTCCCCAATCAGTTTGCTGATAGTACACAGCCTTGGGGGCACTCTGCACATGCTCAGTTTGGTGTGTATTGCTAGAGAGTTTTTTTCCTTGGGAGGGTGCATGTGATCAGCACAGGGCCAATCAGCACTGTACAGAAAGAGGTTCAGGGGTCATGCAGCCTCACAGGACAGTCAGAGGAGAATGAAAAATCCTTGTACAAGCTCTAACCAGTGCTCGGCCAGATACTGATAGAAG
Organism: Lithobates clamitans; assembly: GCA_037952925.1. NCBI lineage: Eukaryota > Metazoa > Chordata > Amphibia > Anura > Ranidae > Lithobates > Lithobates clamitans. The sequence goes on from JBBGZY010000159.1 coordinate 5,412,032, forward strand.
TCACAACACTGCTATACACCAGTGGTGACTTTTTTTTTTTTGGGGGGGGGGGGTTGGTGGCAACAAACCACCTTCCCCCCACCTGGCTGCTGCAGGTAGGTCGCTCGGTCATCGGTCGGTCACCTGCAGACCCCCCCTGGTCGGTCCTCTGCGGGTGACCCGACCCCCTGTGGTCGGTCATCTAGCCCGGCGCCTACCCCATCTAGGTTTCGGGCGGGCAGTGCTCCTTTGGACAGCGGGTTGGTGGGCAGCAGCTCGTGTGTCCTCTCCTCCTCTTCTGCATCACGGCTGCTTCCGCCGTGCGTCTCCTCCCTCCTTCTCCTATGTGTCCAATAGGATTGCCTGTCCTTTTGGTTGACGGGTCTCAAGATTTATTCGCTATTGTCACACAACTGGGTGGGCTGGGAGCGCAGTGCTCTTCTGCCAGAGCTTACCCTTTTTTGAAGCCTATTAGAGCCCCTGGCTCTAATCACACGCTTAAACCCCCCCCCCATTGGAATCCATGGTCAGGCGCCCTGCATGTAGATCAGGGGGCCAGATGCATGGATGGGGGGGTGCCCATGCGCCCCTAATGGCAGGCCGCTACTGCTATACACTGCTGATAAGAAAAGGTATTTAGCAGTTTAAATTTACTAAAATAATTGCATTTCCATGTTCTGTTTACTGTGGGAGACCAAATATAGTGAATGCAGGGTCCCGGGTTTAGTAACACTTTAACCAGTTGCCGACCGCCGCAAGACAATGTACGTCGGCAGAATGGCACGGGCAGGCAAAAGGACTTACAGGTACGTCGGTCCTTGCCTGCCCGCGGGTGGGGGGTCCGATCGGACCCCCCCCGGTGCCCGAGGCGGTCAGCAAATCTTCCCCAGCGATCGGAGGTGAGGGGGAGGCCATCCAGTCGTGGCCCCCCCCTCGCGATCGCTCCTAGCCAATCAGATAATTTCCTTGCCTCTGTATTGTACACAGAGGCAGAGGAAATTATGTCATCTCTCCTCGGCTCGGCATTTTCCGTTCCGGCGACGAGGAGAGAAGACTGCAATGTGCACCAACACAACACATCACAGTAGAACATGCCAGGCACACAATACACCCCCGATACCCCCCGATACCCCCCCGATCACCCCCCAATCACCCCCGCCCCCATGTCACACTGACACCAAGTAGTTTTTTTTTTTTTCCTGATTACTGCATGGTGTCAGTTTGTGACAGTTAGTGTGGTAGGGCAGTTAGTGTTAGCCCCCTTTAGGTCTAGGTTACCCCCCTAACCCCCCCTAATAAAGTTTTAACCCCTTGATCACCCACCGTCACCAGTGTCGCTAAGCGATCATTTTTCTGATCGTTGTATTAGTGTCGCTGGTGACGCTAGTTAGTGAGGTAAATATTTAGGTTCGCCGTCAGCCTTTTATAGCGACAGGGACCCCCATATACTATCTAATAATGGTTTTAACCCTTTGATTGCCCCCTAGTTAACCCTTTCACCACTGATCACCGTATAACCGTTACGGGTGACGCTGGTTAGTTTGTTTATTTTTTATAGTGTCAGGGCACCCGCCGTTTATTACCGAATAAAGGTTTAGCCCCCTGATCGCCCGGCGGTGATATGCGTCGCCCCAGGCAGCGTCAGATTAGCGCCAGTACCGCTAACACCCACGCACGCAGCATACGCCTCCCTTAGTGGTATAGTATCTGTACGGATCAATATCTGATCCGATCAGATCTATACTAGCGTCCCCAGCAGTTTAGGGTTCCCAAAAACGCAGTGTTAGCGGGATCAGCCCAGATACCTGCTAGCACCTGCGTTTTGCCCCTCCGCCCGGCCCAGCCCAGCCCACCCAAGTGCAGTATCGATCGATCACTGTCACTTACAAAACACTAAACGCATAACTGCAGCGTTCGCAGAGTTTTTTGGGTAGCATTTTGGTGAACTGGCAAGCACCAGCGGCCTAGTACACGTAGTACACGTAGTCAAACCAGCACTGCAGTAACACTTGGTGACGTGGCGAGTCCCATAAGTGCAGTTGAAGCTGGTGAGGTGGCAAGCACAAGTAGTGTCCCGCTGCCACCAAAAAGACAAACATAGGCCCGTCGTGCCCATAGTGCCCTTCCTGCTGCATTCGCCAATCCTAATTGGGAACCCATCATTTCTGCAGCGCCCCCGTACTTCCCTCATTCACATCCCCAACCAAATGCAGTCGGCTGCATGAGAGGCATTTTTATGTCCTCCCGAGTACCCCTACCCAACGAACCCCCCCCCCCAAAAAATGTTGTGTCTGCAGCAAGCCTGGATATAGGCGTGACACCCGCTATTATTGTCCCTCCTGTCCTGACAATCATGGTCTTTGCATTGGTGAATGTTTTGAACGCTACCATTCACTAGTTGAGTATTAGCGTAGGGTACAGCATTGCACAGACTAGGCACACTTTCACAGGGTCTCCCAAGATGCCATCGCATTTTGAGAGACCCGAACCTGGAACCGGTTACAGTTATAAAAGTTAGTTACAAAAAAAAGTGTAAAAAAAAAATATATATAAATAAAATAAAAAAAAATAGTTATCGTTTTATTGTTCTCTCTCTCTCTCTTCTCTCTCTATTGTTCTGCTCTTTTTTACTGTATTCTATTCTGCAATGTTTTATTGTTATTATGTTTTATCATGTTTGCTTTTCAGGTATGCAATTTTTTATACTTTACCGTTTACTGTGTTTTATTGTTAACCATTTTTTTGTCTTCAGATACGCCATTCACGACTTTGAGTGGTTATACCAGAATGATGCCTGCAGGTTTAGGTATCATCTTGGTATCATTCTTTTCAGCCAGCGGTTGGCTTTCATGTAAAAGCAATCCTAGCGGCTATTTAGCCTCTAGACTGCTTTTACAAGCAGTGGGAGGGAATGCGCCCCCCCAACCGTCTTCCGTGTTTTTCTCTGGCTCTCCTGTCTCAACAGGGAACCTGAGAATGCAGCTGGTGATTCAGCCGGCTGACCATAGAGCTGATCAGAGACCAGAGTGGCTCCAAACATCTCTATGGCCTAAGAAACCTGAAGCTACGAGTATTTCATGACTTAGATTTCGCCGGATGTAAACAGCGCCATTGGGAAATTGGGAAAGCATTTTATCACACCGATCTTGGTGTGGTCAGATGCTTTGAGGGCAGAGGAGAGATCTAAGGTCTAATAGACCCCATTTTTTTTCAAAAAAGAGTACCTGTCACTACCTATTGCTATCATAGGGGATATTTACATTCCCTAAGATAACAATAAAAATGATAAAAAAAAAATGAAAGGAACAGATTAAAAATAAGATAAAAAAGCAAAAAAATAATAAAGAAAAAAAAATTAAAAAAAAGCACCCCTGTCCCCCCCTGCTCTTGCGCTAAGGCGAACGCAAGCGTTGGTTTGGCATCAAATGTAAACAGCAATTGCACCATGCATGTGAGGTATCACCGCAAAGGTCAGATCGAGGGCAGTCATTTTAGCAGTAGACCTCCTCTGTAAATCTAAAGTGGTAACCTGTAAAGGCTTTTAAAGGCTTTTAAAAATGTATTTATTTTGTTGCCACTGCACGTTTGTGCGCAATTTTAAAGCATGTCATGTTTGGTATCCATGTACTCGGCCTAAGATCATCTTTTTTATTTCATCAAACATTTGGGCAATATAGTGTGTTTTAGTGCATTAAAAATTAAAAAAGTGTGTTTTTTCCCAAAAAAATGCGTTTGAAAAATCGCTGCGCAAATACTGTGTGAAAAAAAAAATGAAACACCCACCATTTTAATCTGTAGGGCATTTGCTTTAAAAAAAATATAATGTTTGGGGGTTCAAAGTAATTTTCTTGCAAAAAAAAAAATGTTTTCATGTAAACAAAAAGTGTCAGAAAGGGCTTTATCTTCAAGTGGTTGGAAGAGTGGGTGATGTGTGACATAAGCTTCTAAATGTTGTGCATAAAATGCCAGGACAGTTCAAAACCCCCCCAAATGACCCCAATTTGGAAAGTAGACACCCCAAGCTATTTGCTGAGAGGCATGTCGAGTCCATGGAATATTTTATATTGTGACACAAGTTGCGGGAAAGAGACAAATTTTTTTTTTTTTTTGCACAAAGTTGTCACTAAATGATATATTGCTCAAACATGCCATGGGAATATGTGAAATTACACCCCAAAATACATTCTGTTGCTTCTCCTGAGTACGGGGATACCACATGGGTGAGACTTTTTGGCAGCCTAGCCGCGTACGGGACCCCGAAAACCAAGCACCGCCTTCAGGCTTTCTAAGGGCGTAAATTTTTGATTTCACTCTTCACTGCCTATCACAGTTTCGGAGGCCATGGAATGCCCAGGTGGCACAAACCCCCCCCCAAATGACCCCATTTTGGAAAGTAGACACCCCAAGCTATTTGCTGAGAGGTATAGTGAGTATTTTGCAAACCTCACTTTTTGTCACAAAGTTTTAAAAATTGAAAAAAGAAAAAAAAAATGTTTTTTCTTGTCTTTCTTCATTTTTAAAAACAAATGAGAGCTGCAAAATACTCACCATGCCTCTCAGAAAATAGCTTGGGGTGTCTACTTTCCAAAATGGGGTCATTTGGGGGGGGGGGGGTGGTTGTGCCATCTGGGCATTTTATTTCCTTCAAAACTGTGATATGTAGTGAGGAGTGAAATCAAAAATTTACGCTCTTAGAAATCCTGAAGGCGGTGATTGGTTTTCGGGGCCCCGTACGCGGCTAGGCTCCCAAAAAGTCCCACACATGTGGTATCCCCATACTCAGGAGAAGCAGCTAAATATATTTTGGGGTGCAATTCCACATAGGCCCATGGCCTGTGTGAGCAATATATCATTTAGTGACAACTTTTTGTAATTTTTTTTTTGTCATTATTCAATCACTTGGGACAAAAAAAAATTATTATTCAATGGGCTCAACATGCCTCTCAGCAATTTCCTTGGGGTGTCTACTGTCCAAAATGGGGTCATTTGGGGGGTTTTGTACTGCCCTGCCATTTTAGCACCTCAAGAAATGACATAGGCAGTCATAAACTAAAAGCTGTGTAAATTCCAGAAAATGTACCCTAGTTTGTAGATGCTATAACTTTTGTGCAAACCAATAAATATACACTTATTGGCATTTTTTTTTACCAAAGACATGTGGCTGAATACATTTTGGCCTAAATGTATGACTAAAATTGAGTTTATTGGATTTTTTTTATAACAAAAAGTAGAAAATATCTTTTTTTTCCAAAAATTTTCTGTCTTTTTCCGTTTATAGCGCAAAAAATAAAAACGGCAGAGGTGATCAAATACCATCAAAAGAAAGCTCTATTTGTGGGAAGAAAAGGACGCAAATTTCGTTTGGGTACAGCATTGCATGACTGCGCAATTAGCAGTTAAAGCGATGCAGTGCCAAAATTGTAAAAAGTGCTCTGGTCAGGAAGGGGGTAAATCCTTCCGGGGCTGAAGTGGTTAAGCATCAACCTTTAGCCCCTTGTAAATATGTGTCAAAATGAGTCAATAGCTGTTGGCTGCTTGCACTCTTATCCTTCATTGAATGTTAAAAGCTCATCCCCAGGAATTATTTGTATTGTCGACTTATATTGCTCCAGCTTGTAAGTAGTCAATACAGATAATTCCTGCAGTTCAACTTTAGGTTTGAATAATGCAATACAATCAAGCAGTAAAGAGATTGCTTTGTATAGCTCTGCTCTGTGTTAGTATGAATGTTCCCACAGTGTATTTGGAAAGTGAGTAGTGACTTAATGGTTGCTTGTGACAATATGGTAGTGCATTAATCATAGGGTGAGTCAACAAACCGAAATTCATTTTCTTGCATGATTTTTTCAATTTCTGTGTGCCTCTTGTAATAAGGTCTCCTGGCTGTAATTTTTTAATTGCCAGCTCTGCATCCCTTTCTTAGTCACTTATTGGTTGCTTTGCATGGAAGACTGCAGATCCTTTGTTCACCCAGAAGACTTACATCTCTTTTACCAGGTGAAGGAACGAGGTGGAAGGCGTGTGATCTGACGTAGCTACTTTTTATATGCATTTATTTGTTTCTGTATATAAATAAACTATATCAATTTGATCAAAGCGTCAGATCACGCGCCTTCCACCTCTTTCCTTCACCTGGCTCTCTTCGGACCACCCCTGGTCAGCTTAGGCAGCGGGACACGCATGATCATCTTTTAATTCCCTCCCTTTGAAAGTACTACCACTCTATACTAGCAACGCCTTCACAAACGCAGGAGAAATTATTTCTTTGTTTTTACAACTCTTTTACCGTTGGGTCGATTATGGTCTTCTAAGGTGAACGTCTCATGCTGACTGTCAGCTACCATGTTACCTGGGAACTCCATGCTGCAATTCTGCCAATGATGTAATCAACTAAGCTGACGTGTATTACCTCAATGCAGTTATAATAAAGGGATTCTGTTGGTTATTGTAAGGCCATTGCTATCTGGACCAAAATATCCATATCCATTTATTCTGGACTGTGTATTCTGACCTGTACTGATAACACCTTATTTGCTGTCCTTGTAACATTCTGAGTACTGGCTTTTAAGTGCTGTATGCATTATACCTGTTATAAGGGTTTACTTTTCACTGATGATATGAAACTTGGCATAGGTTGCTTGTCAATGTATGAGCTGCCAGCAGTGAGGCAACATTATTACACTAACCTAGATATGTCATACAGAAAAGGTCAAAACCCCTATGTGTGCTCACACCTGCCAATGGTGACACAGAAGATCTACACCAATATGTGACAACCATAGGTGTGCGCAGAATATTGCATTAGGGTATGAACACCAAAGCTCAAACATACATGCGCGTGTGTGTCTGTGTGTGTGTATATATACTGTATTTATCGGCGTATAACACGCACTTTTTCCCCCTTAAAATCAGGGGAAAATCGCAGGTGCGTGTTATACGCCGATCCCCTGCGATCCCGAGCTGTCACATCTTCAAAATCGCCAGTCGTAGTACCGAGTGGAGCTATCCGAACCTACTCGGGACTACGAGTGGAGCCGAAAGTGAACGAGAGCCGCCGGGAAGAGCCGAGGACCGGCTCTGTGTATTTCGGCGCCGGCGGCGCCATTTTCAAATCGCGGTTGGCGATTTTGAAGCCCAGGATGGCAGGGATAGAGGATCGAAGGCTGCACTGGGGCAAGGCTGCACTGACAAGGCTGCACTGGGGAAGGCTGCACTGACAAGGCTGCACTGGGGAAGGCTGCACTGACAAGGCTGCACTGGGGAAGGCTGCACTGACAAGGCTGCACTGACAAGGCTGCACTGACATGGCTGCACTGAGAAGGTTGCAATGATGGGCATTTAAATGTAAGTTTTTTTCCCTTCAACTTCCCTCCTAAAAGTTTTTTTTCCCTTAAAATTCCCTCCTAAATTGGGGTGCGTGTTATACGCCGATAAATACGGTATGTATATATATATATATATATATATATATATATATATATATATATATATATATATATATATACACATATACACATATACAGTATATACATACAGTCTTCCTTGTGGCACTCTTCTCCACCGACACATGATCTCCCTGCCTGCAGATTCAGAGTGAGACAGAAATGCTTCCATACTTCTCCTTTTTCACCTTAATGCATTCTATGCATTAAGGTGAAAAACCATCTCTCATGCCGTTTTACTTACCTGAACCCGGTCTTTTTCTCCTGGGGATGAGCACAGCAGCTCTAGCTGGTGACTCGTGTCAAGATTGGATAGATTGATAACCTAGGGAGTTATATGATGTGGGAAGGAGCCGCCGGGGGACCGCAGAGGAGGATGATCGGGGCCAGTCTGTGCAAAACTAGCTGCACAGTGGAGGCAAGTATGACGTTTGTTATTTAAAGAAAAAAAAAAAACAATCTGGCAAACCCTGTGCGCACGCCTATGGTGACAACTCATTTTTGAGTTTCATTCCTCCTGCTGCCGATGCTCTACTCTCAGTCCTACTAATAGAGTCTGTATAAAATGAAGTAGATTACAAATCTAACTAAACTTAATACCCACCTACAATGATCATTGATCTTCGGTTAACCAAAACCTTTGCCCTACCAGGATCAAAGTGCTTTAATCACTTGCTGACCAGCCGCCATACTTATAAAGCGGCAAGTTGGCTCTCCTGCGTGAATCGACATACCTGTATGTCGACCCACGCATGTGAGATTGGGGGCGCGGGTACGCCACGGGTCCAGCAGATTCATTGTCTGCCAGCCGCCCGCAATCGCTGTATACAAAGGCAGAACGGGGATCTGCCATTGTAAACAAGGCGGGTCCCCGTTCTGACTGGACATTTTAGCGATCTGCTGTTCCCAGTGATCGGAAACAGTTATCTCTGTCATGACCCAGGCAGCCCATCCCCCCTACAGTTAGAACATGCTAAGGGAACACATTTAATCCCTTGATCGCCCCTTAGTGTTAACCCCTTCCCTGCCAGTGTCATTTATACATTGATCAGTGCATTTTTATAGCACCAATCAATGTAATAATGTCACTGGTCCCCAAAAAGTGTTATTTGTGGTCAGATTTGTCCGCTGCCACATCGCAGTCCCACTAAAAATCGCAGATCGCCGCCGTTACCAGTAAAAACAATCAAAAAAATAAAAGTCTCTAAATCTATCCCAAAGTTTGTAAGCGCAATAACTTTTGCACAAAGCAATCAAAGCAATCAATATACGCCTATTGCGATTTCTTTTTTACAAAAAATATGTAGAAGAATAAATACTGGCCTAAACTGATGATTAAATTAGTTTTTTATATATTTTTGGGATATGTATTATAGCAGAAAGTAAAAAAAAACGTTTTTTTTCAAAGTTGTCACTCTTTGTTTTGTTTATAGCTCAAAAAATAAAAACCACAGAGGTGATCAAACACCACCATAAGAAAGCTCTATTTGTGGGGAAAAAGGGACATCAGTTTTGTTTGGGTACAGCATCGCATGACCGGGCAATTGTCAGTTAAAGCAACGCAGTGCCGAATCGCCAAAAATGGCCTGGTCATTAAGGGGGCGAATCCTTCCACGGCTGAAGTGGTTAACCACTCTTAATTGCCCAGGCCAATTTTCAGCATTGTCACACTTTTAATGCACGGTCATGTAACACTGTACCCATATGACATTTATAGCATTTTTTTCACACGAATAGAGCTTACTTTTGGTGGTATTTAATCACCACTGGGTTTTTTATATTTTTTGCTAAATGAACAAAAAAAGGGCAAAAATTTGGGAAAAAAAACGTTTTCTTCGTTTCTGTCTAAATAATCTTTCTTTATAAGTTTAGGCTAAAGTGTATTCTGCTACATTTCTTTGGTAAAAAAAAATAACCAAAATCAGTGTATATTATTTAGTCTGTGGGAAAGAGTATAGAGTCCAAAAACTATGGTATATCTCTGAAAATTGATCAATCCTAATGTACCGACGGCCTATCTCATTTCTTGAGACCTGAAAATGCCAGGACAGTACAAATACCCCCAAATGACCTTTTTGGAAGGTAAATAGTCTGAGGATTTTAGCAAGAGGCATGGCGCATTTTTTTGAAGTTGGAATTTTTTGTCACAATTTTTTGAAAAATTAACCACTTGACCACTGGGCACTTAAACCCCCTTCCTAACCAGACCAATTTTCAGCTTTCGGTGCTCTCACACTTTGAATGACAATTACTCAGTCATGCAACACTGTACCCAAATGAATTTTTTGTCCTTTTTTTCACACAAATAGAGCTTTCTTTTGGTGGTATTTAATCACCACTGGGTTCTTTATTTTTTGCACTATAAAAGGAAAAAGACCGAAAATTCTGTAAAAAAATGCATTTTTCTTCGTTTCTGTTATAAAATTTTGCAAATTAGTAATTTTTTCTTCATATATTTTGGCCAAAATGTATACTGCTACATATCTTTGGTAAAAATAACCCAAATCGGTGTATATTATTTGGTCTTTGTGAATGTTAGAGAGTCCACAAGCTATGGTGCAAATCTCTGAAAATTGATCATACCTGAAGTACTGACGGCCTATCTCATTTCTTGAGACCCTAACATGCCAGAAAAGTACAAATACCCCCCAAATGACCCCTTTTTGGAAAGAAGACATTCCAAGGTATTTAGAAAGATGCATGATGAGTTTTTTGAAGTTGTCATTTTTTCCCACAATTCTTTGCAAAATCAAGATTTTTTTTTCTTTTTTTTTTTTCACAAAATTGTCATATTAGCAGGTTATTTCTCACACACCGCATATGCATACCACAAATTACACCCCGAAACACATTCTGCTATTACTCCCGAGTATGGCGATACCACATGTGTGAGACTTTTACACAGTGTGGCCACATACAGAGGCCCAACATGCAGGGGAGCACCTTCAGGCGTTCTGGAGCACATAGGCCAATTCTGACATTTCTCTCCTACATGTAAAAATCATCATTTATTTGCTAGAAAATTACATAGAACCCCAAAACATTATATATATTTTTTTAGCAAAGACCCTAGAGAATACAATGGCGGTCGTTGCAACTTTTTATTTCGCACTGTATTTGCGCAGCAATTTTTCGAACACGCTTTGTTTGAAAAAAAAAACAGTTTTGTGCTTTCAAAAAAAACAAAACAGTAAAGTTAGCCCAATGTTTTTACATAATGTGAATAATGAAGTTATGCCAAGTAAATAGATACCTAACATGTCGCCCTTCAAAATTGCACACGCTCGTGGAATGGCGCTAAACTTCGCTACTTAAAAAGCCCCATAGGAGACGCTTTAAAAATTTTTACTGGTTACATGTTGTGAGTTACAGAGGAGGTCTAGGGCCAAAATTATTGCTCTCGCTCTACCGATCGCAGCAATACCTCACATGTGTGGTTTGAACACCATTTTCATATGTGGGCGCAACTTACGTATGCATTCGCTTCTGACTGCGAGCACACGGGGGACACGGGGAAATTTTTTTTTTTTTTATTGTTCATTTTACGTTACTTATTTTAGTTTGAGGCTTTTTTCCAAAAAATTTATTTTTTTGATCACTTTTATTTCTATCACAAGGAATGTAAACATCCCCTGTAATAGGAATATGGCATGACAGGTCCTCTTTACAGTGAGATATGGGGTCAATAAGACCCCACATCTCACCTCTAGGCTGGGAAGCCTGAAAAAAAAAAAAAAAAAAAAGATCCTGGCTTCGATCGTAGCGGTGAGTCGGTAGAAGCACCTGAGGGCGGCGAGGGGGGGGGGCGTCCCCTCTCGCCTCCCGTAAGAATGATCAAGCAGTGGAACAGCCGCTATGATCATTCTTATGGTGTAGGGAATTGCCGGCTGAAAAAGATGATATCTGAATGATGCCTGTAGTGGCACCCATCATTCAGATATCCCCGCACAAAGTCAAGGACGTCGTATGACGACATACCAAAAATGACACCCCAAAATAGATTCCCCTGCTCCTCCTGAGTACGGCGATACCACATGTGTGAGACTTCCACAGCCTGGCCACATACAGAGGCCGTGTACAGCTGAGCATGGCCGAGTATGGCTGAGCATGGCTGGGTATCGCGGGGTATGGCGGGGCATGGCGGAGTATGGCGGGGTATGGTGGGGTATGGCGGAGCATGGCGGGGTATGGCGGGGTATGGCGGGGCATGGCGGAGCATGGCGGGTATGGCGGGGTATGGCGGGGCATGTTGGAGCATGGCGGAGCATGGCGGGGTATGGCGGAGTATGGCGGGGTATGGCGGAGCATGGCGGGGCATGGCGGGGTATGGCGGTGTATGGCGGAGTATGGCGGAGCATGGCGGGGCATGGCGGAGTATGGCGGGGTATGGCGGGGCATGGCGGAGTATGGCGGAGCATGGCGGGGTATGGCGGAGCATGGCGGGGTATGGCGGAGTATGGCGGAGTATTGCACAGGGCTGCACAGGATCATTGCAGAGTAGTGCACAGGATCATTGCAGAGTATTGCACAGGGTTGCACAGGATCATTGCAGAGTATTGCACAGGGTTGCACAGGATCATTGCAGAGTATTGCACAGGGTTGCAGAGTATTGCACAGGATCATTGCAGAGTATTGCACAGGGTTGCACAGGATCATTGCAGAGTATTGCACAGGGTTGCAGAGTATTGCACAGGATCATTGCAGAGTATTGCACAGCGTTGCAGAGTATTTCACAGGGTTGCAGAGTATTGCACAGGGTTTCAGAGTATTTCACAGGGTTGCAGAGTATTTCACAGGGTTGCAGAATATCGCACAGGGTTGCAGAGTATCGCACAGGGTTGCAGAGTATTGCACAGGGTTGCAGAGTATTGCACAGGGTTATGGGGGGGGGGTGGCTGAGCATGGAGGGATGGATGTGACTGGACATGTCACTGAGCTGCGCTGTGGGCACTACACATCCAGCCCACAGCGCGGCTCCCATCCGATCTCTCCCCCTCTGTACCGATTGGTACAGAGAGGGGAGGGAGGAACCGGCGTCATGACATGACGCCGGTTTGTTTACATGTGATCGCTCCGTCATTTGACGGAGCGATCACATGGTAAACGGCCGCGATCAGCGGCCGTTTACCGTGACCTGTCGGGTCCTCTGGACCCGGCGGTCACGGATGTTCCCGTGTGCGCGCCTCAGGGGGCGCGCGGGAGCAGTTTTCTGGAATCACGTCATATGACGTGATCCCAGAGTTATCCAGCCGCCCTGCAGCCGTCATTTGGCTATAGGGCGGTTGGCAAGTGGTTAAGATTCTTTTTTTTTTTTTTTTTTTTTAAATGTTTACATACTGTTACCAGTGCAGTACAGCATCATCATATAACTGGTTTGACAGTGACCAGGGACACTGGTGACAGTATGTTAAAGTGAACCTTTTTTTTTAAATATGTTTTTTTTTTTTTCTTGTTTTTAATTCTATTTTACATATTGTGACAAGAGAAATACAGTGTTACCATAGTAGCACTGTACCACTCTAGGGAATTGATCGGGATTTTTTTTACA